>CM037836.1:17673672-18349141 GCA_021234535.1 Stichopus chloronotus | reverse complement strand
GGTAGTGTCTGTTAACCCGGGCCTTTCATCAACTGTTTGGGCGATCATAAAGTGTTCTTATCCTTCAAGGTTTATTCTCTGGTATTTTGCTGTCCATGTACTGTTATTTCTCACTACGGAATGAGTGTGTATTCTTTTGCTTCCTATAATGTCAGAGGTATTCGCGACAGCAAGAAACGAAGTAAACTTTTTTTCGTTTCTACATATTCATAAATACAACTTTGCATTTTTACAAGAAACGCATTCCATTCCTACAGATATTTCTATTTGGGCCAATGAATGGGGAGGGAAAGTGTTATGTCACATGGCTCTTATTGTAGTAAAGGTGTTGCAATTTTGTTTAATCCTACTACAAGTATTTCGGTGATTGACTCTGTTATTGATAGTGATGGCCGATTTGTAATATTAAATGTTAATTGCAACGACACATTACTCGAATTAATTAATATCTATGGTCATAACGTAGACACTGTTTCACTGTTCTCAAAGTTAGAAAGGTATCTTGATAATAACAATTGGGATGCAATCATTTGGGGAGGGGATTTTAATTTTGTTATGAATTTAGCATTGGACAAGGTAGGGGGTAGAGCGCAAACAAATTTCAATGCCCGAAATAAAGTCATAAAGATGATGGAGACCTTTGATTTGATTGATATCTGGCGTGAGACAAATCCCAATACTAAGCTATATACTTGGCATTCGAATATTGATACGTCCATTCATTGTAGGTTGGATTTTTTTTTATTATATCCCATCACCTTAAGAATGCAGTGAACGATGTTTCAATTTTACCCCTTTTTGGTTCAGACCATTCATGTGTAACGTTAAAAGTTTTATTTAGCAATCGGCGTGGTAAGGGTATTTGGAAATTAAATGTTTCACTTTTAGATGATCCTGATTACATTTGTTCAGTAAGAGATGCTGTTAAAGAGGTGATGGCTAAAGATCACAGTTATAACCCAAGTCTGTCATGGGAATCACGTAAAGTTATCATTAGGTCTGTATCAATTGCATATTCTAAACGTGTAAGTAGACAGCGGCAATTAGATGAAAAGAAGTTAATTGAAAGAATCGCAAATCTTGAGCAACAAAATGCTGTACACTCATATTTAATTGTAAAGAAGGAGCTTGAAGATTCCAGAACTAAGTTAGATGCTATCTATGATTATAAAGTGAAAGGCATTGTTATAAGATCAAGAGCTCGATGATCTGAAAAAGGTGAGAGAAACACAAAATATTTTTTGAATTTGGAGAAACGAAATAAGTCATTCAATTCTATTAGGCAGTTAATTTCTGATAACCCTATTGTTGAAAATCCTGATATAATTTTAGAATCCATTAAAAGTTACTATGAGTGTCTTTACACTAAAGACAGTGACGTTTGTTCGAGTGACTTTTTCATTAACCTGGATATTTTACATTCCAAAATTTTTGCAGCACAAGCCCGGAGCCGCGAAGGGCTCCTTACTCTTGAAAAATGTAGTCGCTCTTTATTTTCAATGCCTCTTAACAAGTCTCCTGGCTCCGATGGAATTCCCGTTGAATTTTACCGTGTATTTTGGGACGATGTTGGTTCACTTGTTGTCAATTCCTTTAACTATGCCTTTCAAAAAGGCCACATTTCTGATGAGCAATGTAGAGCTTGCCTAACACTCATTCCAAAAGAGAATAAAGATAACCGTTACATAAAGAATTGGGGCCCTATCGCTCTACTCAACACAGACTATAAAATTGTTGCTAAGCGTATGGCTACGCGTATGAAGAATGTTCTCACAGACTTCATAGATCCTGAGCAAACCGGTTTCCTAAAAGGGCGCTCTATAGGTGAAAATGTTAGATTAATCCTTGACCTTATTAACTACTGTAATGATCATGATATCCCTGGGGCACTTATTTTCCTTGACTACGAGAAAGCGTTCGACCGACTCGATTGGGGCTTCATCCAAAAGTCCCTTGATTATTTTAATTTTGGAAGTGATTTTAGAATGTGGGTTAGAACGCTGTATAGTAACATTTCATCATGTGTTATAAACAATGGTTTCCTTACAGACTATTTCAGGATTTCAAGGGGTGTGCGTCAAGGATGCCCCCTTAGTCCTTATCTTTCTATTACTTGTTCTGAAATTTTCACTGCTATGATCAAGTCTAGTCTTCATATTAATGGAATTGTTATCTTCAATTCGGTTTTTAAAATTTCTACCTTGCAGATGACACAGTTGTTATAACAGATGGGTCATTGGGTGATATTACAGAAACAGTGAATATTTTAGAAACTTTCTGTAAAGCGTCTGGTTTAAATGTAAATTTGGACAAATCTTGTCTGTTCCCTCTAGGCCCCCTTTTCTCAAATCCACCGCCCCATTTTCAAAATTTTGACTTTGTTATTAGTGACGTACCTGTCAGGTATTTAGGTATTTCATTTACGCACCATCACGATGATTACTTTAAGCTGAATTATCTCCCGAAGTTATCACGAATTAAAAGTATCATTAACCTCTGGTCTTCCCGAGACCTAATTCCAATTGGAAAAATTGTTCTTATTAAAAGTTTTCTCATCTCACAACTAGTCTATCTTTTCTCCGTTTTGCCAAATCCAAGTGATCAGTATTTTGAGGATTTAGAGAACCTTTTCTATAGATGTATCTGGTCTAATAAACCTGACAAAGTTAAAATAAATGTTTTAATCAATAGCAAATCCAAAGGAGGTTTAAATATGATTGACATACGGTCGTTTGCTACAAGCTTAAACTGCAAGTGGGTGAAGTTATATCTCGATGATAACAATAGCTTGTGGAAGATTTTGTTTGATGCAGAACTTAAAAAATATGGTAAGGGCTTTTTATTTGAATGCAATCTTTCCAAAAATGATCTTTATATTTCGAATATCTTCATTCGTGATGTCTGCTTTGCATGGTTTGACTTTAAGTTTAGATCTCCCAATAGTAACTTCTATGGAAACCAGAGCGTATTGAATAACTCTTTTATTAAAATTGATAATCAGCCTATATTTTTAAGCATTCTTAAACGTAACGATGCTTTCAGAGTGCGTCATTTTTTCGATAATGATGGAAACACTTTAGATTATAATACCTTTTGTGTGAAATTTGGTATTAATCACTTTCCTTTCACTTTATTTTTTGGCATCATATCCGCAATTCCAAGTTCTTGGAAAGACAGTATAAATTGTGTTAACATTCAAAATGAAAATGAGCAACGACTTACTAAAGCCATCACATCGCCAAAGATCACGAAATATGTATACAATTATTTAGTTAAGAAAAAATCACAAGTTCCAAATGCGATCTCCAAATGGCATCAAATAGATAACAAGGTACATGAATGAAATAAAATTTTTGTATTACCTTATTTTGCTGTAAGAGATACGAGGATACATTATTTTCAGTTCCGTTTCTTGCAAAGAATACTTGGTGTAAATAATTTTCTATTTAGAATTAAGGTAAAAGAAAGCCCACTTTGTTCTTTTTGTCATGATAGCAATGAGACACTAAATCATCTTTTTGGGATTGTGTTCATGTTATGAATTTTTGGTTAGAGTCAGATAACCTATGCTTAAAGCGCAGGTTTGAATTGGAGTTTAATTATATTAAGTTTGGCTTTTTTGAAGATGCCACACATCCTATTAATTTTTTCATTTGACATGGAAAGTACTTCATATTTAATTGCAAATTAAATAATATTATCCCAGATGCAATTGCTTTCTCCTATAAATTTAAATATTACCTCAGCGTCGAATATTATATTTTAAGCAAAGCTAATAATAAAACTCGTAAGACACTTTTAAAAGAACTCTTTATTTCGTGATATGTAAATGCTATATATGTTGTTTTCTTGTTAAGAATGATTTGATTATATTTACTTGTACATAACTTTTGAATTGAATGAATGCTCAATAAATGAGACTAAAACAAAAAAAATAATGACAGTGTTTTTGCTGCCTTACATGGCTTCATGTATTGGATAATACTAAAATTGTAGAAACATTTCCTGAGGCAAACAATCCACAATTAACGTTTTGTTGCAATGTTTTCATTTTGTAATGTTCAGTTCTCAAGACATAGACGGAAATAGGAAAAAAAAAACCCACAAAACATGAGAACAAACTTGCATTGTCTGTCTCTTGTTATGACTCAAATTGCTCTATCGATATTGTAGTTATTAAAGTAAGAAGGGCACTGCAATTTAGACAAAAAAAAACACGACAACGTAATCCATTTAATATTTGGTGTGCTGAAGGGGTGTGAGCGTAGCAGTGTGTGCGTTGACTATATCAATTTAATATAGTCTAGATGTTACGTCGTGCCTGTTCTCAGCTTCTTACTTTCTAAACTTGTGTTATAAGATGTTCACTCCTTTTTTTTTTTTAACTTTTGTTGATAAGACGTATATAGCTATAGTAAATACAAAAACAATAATGGCTTAATAGTACATAGAGAGGGGAAAGAAGAGTGAGATTGTACACCATTTTTTTTTTATAGATCTCACCAATTCTTCCAAACCTCACATTGGAATTGTTCAGTGTTCTGCGGGAATTGACGATCTCACTCGTGCTTTGTCCTTAGCGTAATTTAATTTAGAATTTTGTAGGCTTAATTGCACCTTCTCGTGACTACATGAATTTATTTTTCTTTCCCTTTCTGAAATAACTTTCTTGCATACATCTAGAGATTGCATCGGTTTGTTGTCTTCAAGCGCACGTCAAGAGCCGTAGAGTCACCAAATGGTTGGAACTTTGGCTACACGTTGTCATGACCCCTGAGAGAAAAATAAACATGTTACAGTTTTGATTATATTTTCTCATTTTCCTTGCAAATATCATCCAACACTTAAAACGCCATTCTGAATTCCTAAATTCATTCTGTCGACGCTGCTGTTTTATTGTAAAAATTATACAAGCACTTTCTGTTAGTAGGGTAAGTCATATTAGAATTGAGTTCGAATTTCACGAAATAGCTTTGAAAACGTTCTGCCATATGGTACGGCAAAATGAGACCTGTCGCCTCACTAAGCATCAGTTGAAGTTTAAACGAGTTTGACTCTAGTTTGTTTTCTTTTGATTTCAAGAGATTAGCTCTAGTCTCTTCTGTTTTGATAGCAAAGCATATATAATTGATGAACTACCTATTTGTTGAAGATTCATCTGTTGAAGATACACTTCGGGATTCTGAGTAATTGATGTGAGGGTAAAAAGTAATCGCTACATGTTTAATCAAAGATTTAGAATACCTTAGTTTTCTTTTGTTTTACTCCGCATCAAATCAAAACACCCTCGGATGTTTTTTTACAATGATATATCGTGGAGCAACTAACTTAAGTAACAGGCGTTTTTTTTTTGTTGCGTTTTTTTTTCATCTTCAAAATATTATTTAAAATCCTGCATTTAAACACAGTTCATCTGACGAAGGTCTTAACTTGTATCTGGTTTGCCTGGTAAAGATTCAGCTACTTTTTTTCAAAATGATAGTATGCTTCGTATGTGATAAGACCAAACATGTCTTCAATTTTTTCTTTAGTATTTAAATGTTATGTACACTCGTGGTTGCTGTTTTTTTTTTTTTCTCGAGTGTCAATGTCCACAAGCTCCCTCACGATTTTTATATAGACACTCCTCAGTCTTTCTTTTCACATTCTGTATGTATTTTCCAATTTCAATTGTCATTTTGTAAATGTTTTCAAAAGAGACTGAAATAAATGTTATACAAACAATTCTAGAGATGGGAGGAAAGGACATTGACTCGGTTTGGCACAGCTGACGATTTGACGGTAGTGACGTCATATTTAAAGATCATAGAGGGAACTAAGGCCTCACTCTGTGGGTAGGCAGGTAGGTAGTCAGGTAGGTAAGAAGGTAGGCAGGCAGGCAGGTAGGCAAACTTTGTAAACATAATGTACAATCTACATAAAAACACATTAATGCATAGTTTGCCTTGGATAATTCACTTTACATTTGTCTGTCTTTGGAAACAGATTAAATCAGTTACATGGGTTCGGCGTGTGACTGCAATTAAAACAAGTACAGAACACGACCTCTTAGATGTGTTCCCCATTTTCACAGCTGTACAGCTGCCGACGGTCTTTCCTAAAAGAGGCGTCGTGGAGTCCGAAATCTTTGATAAAACTGCATGGAGTTGCTCTCCTGATAACTTGGAGTCTCTTGGTGTATAGACGGAGATGCAAAGTTGGACTTTTAAATAAACCTATCACTGGTCTTTGGCTAATCAGCGCTTCTCAGCACTTATTGGTCAGTATTCAGTGAAGTCAGCGGAAGTGTGCTTTCAACCAATTTCCTCTACCAAATATTGGACGTCAAACATGAAGGCTTATCGATAGTGGCGTATTTTATTTCCCCACTGCTTCCGTTTGCATCGCTGATACTTCAGTTTATATAGGCCTACGTCTCTACTTCTTCATTTTACATCGCCACTGCCTCATTTTACATCGCTACTACATGACTTAACTTTTTGGCGTTCCATAAGTACACAACCGTCGGCCATGTTGGGTCACCCCAGAAAACTAGTTTCCAGCGGCTATACCGCAACGAGCTGTTCAACTAATCTAGCTCATTTAGGGATCACCATTTTGGCTTTGGTGTGAGTAATCAATTGAGCTCTTTCGACTCCCTCGTGGAATGGGGAATAAGTATTTGGAGCAGGAAAATACATTTCAACCTTTCTACCAGGTCATCGAAAATCACTTTCCTCGGAGGTTCAGTCGAAAAGAAGTCTGCTTGGTGACATAATTTCGTCCCCGACTGCATCCCCGATACAACATTGTTAATTATTTCTCCCCTTCAAAACGTCGGTAATTCGATGAATGTCCCTCACATAGGACAATGTAGTGTAATGTAATGCATTCGCGAGCGCTTAAAACACATTTAATATATTAAATGTAGTTTAACTTCACCAAGTTTCTACTTGTTGCATTTTCAACCATTGATGTATTCAGTTATAGCGCATGCATTACCCCTCCCCTACCCATCATTCCAAATTATTTAATGTCATATCTTTATGTGACCTGCTGAATAAGGTTAAAAATAATGAACAAACCATTTGAAAATCTACCCGGTCCCACCTTTATTAACATTGTCATCTCACTTTAGTTGCACCGAATGCGTTTTACTGAGCTTTGTGGTGCTTCGCGAAACATCTCATCTGCATATGAGAATTGTTCGCTCTCCTTGTATCGTTTTCATTCACAGTGAAGGTAAAACGGAGGAAATGCAAACGCTCAAATTATACAAACCGATGACCTTAAATGGTGCATTATATTGGCACGTAGCTCATTCTGTGCGTTGGGATTTACTAAAGGGTCCCTTTCAAATTTCTTTCAGAGATAGATCAAAGCGACGGACAACTTTTATAGGACAGGCGTGGTCCGATAAAAGCTGTCTGCGGATCCTACGTCACGAAATAATTAGTATTTTCATTTTTCATAGTCATGTGATACAAATCATATATTTACAGACGTTGGCAAATTTTTGGTTCCCTCCGACCAGAGATGGAGAAGACTTTAACTAATTTACTAAAAAAAAAAAAAACAGTTATTCTATCCGAAATCGCTATAGTGTGACCGGCGCTTTGTTTTGAAGTACTACGGTTGTCGACTTTTTTCCCCATACGATACCAAGGCACTCAGTATGGATTTTTCATATACCAGACAATACCAAACCAACATGTCGCACTCTGTATTTTTTCTTCCTCATAAAAAACACGGTTGCTTCACATTTTGTTACCAGCTGATGGGTGTAATTTCTTGGTACCTTCTGCCAACTTTTGCCTGAGTATAACCATAATTCCAAGTTACGACTTGGAGCATGAAGGTGATCTTCGCTCTCACTCAGAGAAAAAAAAATTCTCTCTTCCAGCCTGTGCTGACAGTGATAGTCTACAATCACACTTTTCTAATGAATCACGTGTAGGGTAAAATACGAATCCATAAAAAAAAAAAAAAAATACGAATCCATAAAAAATGTCCGTATTTTACACAAAATATCAGACGAATTGAAAATGAGATGGCAGCATCTAGAACTGCCACTTTGTTTACATAACACAGAAGTAGATTTTTCGTAAGCCTTGAACACATACATGCACACTGGGATCACATCCGAAGAGGTTCTGTGCTTTGTCTTATTATGTAAACTTACATAAAGGGCAGTGATCACAAATGTAAACCCTTTACACTTTACGTAACAACTGAAAATCACAAGGACGTGCATCAATTGTGAACATGTTTTCTTTTCTTTTAAACCGACCGTATCTATCATCAATGAAAGCCTGTGGACATTTGGCGCTTTCAATTCATTCGATTCATTAAATAATAATGGTAATTTTGACTAACAGTAAAAACAACAGCAACAACAACTACCAAAAAAAAAATTAAGTTTTTTGCCTTTCGTTTTACTTTAAGCCATCTATACACCTTTCCTGTTCATTTGCTTTTTGAAGAATATCTCCAATGTAAAGCTGAAACTAAATTGCTAGGCTTTTGTATATATGTCTACACTATTTTCTGTTTTTTTACATTAATTTAGTGAATAATGCAAGCCTTTATGGCCGTGTATTGAATTAAAATTAATATCATGTCTTGCGGCGGTTTCACATTGTCTTCACGAGCCTTTTCAACAGTATTTCCCCAAAAAATCTCCATCCGGAAGATATGTTATCGGCATACTTGCTTTCACTTTGGCATTATGCCATGTACAGATTACTGTATAAGAAGCATGCAGAAGTTACTAAAATATGCAGAGAGGGAACATCTGTATGTACAATTTCACGAAGTGTAAGCAGGTAGGTGTTGAAGGAGATGAAACACTTTGCAGTACGGTTGTCTTCCGCCATGGTCAAACAGCAATCTGTATTTTGTATCATTCTCGGCAATTCTATAAGGTCTATACTGTTCTAAAGGATTAGACACTAGTCTAAACACAATACGGAATATGTCGTCTGCAACATTTTGCAGAAAATCTAGGAAATGTCCCAACTTGCATTGCCAGTCATAGGGAAAATAAATATTTTTTTTTTGTCTTTTCGCGTACGACATCACAACATTTAAGTTGTGTGTCCAAACAAGAAAAAGAATCTAAACATGGACCTTTTTTTTGGGGGGGGGGGGGGATCTTCTGGTAACGTTTCTCATCTAGTTGTCGAGAACTAGACCCTCTGCCTCTTCAGCTTTGTTCGTCTCGATCTCCATCCAATGAAAACTCCCTGAATGTGCAGATACATGAGTCTACCTCGATTCCGAAGAGATAATCCGTGCTTTGATTTTATGTTGCAGTGGTCCTAACCTCACCGTCGGCAAGAAACTTGACAATGAAAGCATTGTTTTAGGTAATCCTTTTCATGGGTCATAATCAGATGTGAATAAAGGTTACTAGGATAATAACTAGAATTGGTTGTATCACGCAAAAATGAACAGGCGTCTAAGCCGGACTATACTTACTTCTTACAAAGCTGAAAGTTTTATCACACCGGAGATAGTATTAGGATAAAAAAAAAATTCAACTGAATCTCCTTCTAAAGAAATAGCTCCCCGGTGTAAGCCTGGTATCGTATTACGTTTCAACAAGTTTCGGCACGCAGTGGACCGTTTTCAGTGTGTAAATATATAGTTACGTTGCCAATTGTTCAGTTTTACGTTGCATTTGAGTTGCGGTCGTACAATTTTGAGCTGCTCTGTATATTTTCTTAATGTATTAGTACAGTTTTGCATTCCATATGTATAGTTTTACGCTGCTCTCAACAGTGTACATTGTTGTATTTGAATCTTTGAAATGCATTTGTATAGTTTTTCGTTGCCGTTTTGATTGCATTGTACTATTTTGGAAGCGTGTTTTGTTGCTTCGGAAAAAGGGAACAGGGTGCCAACAGAGCGGTTTCTAATAAGATGAGAATGATGGCCGGGACAGAGGGGAGAACACAAGAAGAAAAGGGGGGGGGGGGAAGAGTGAGAAATCAGAGAAAAAGTTAGATAGAGAGAAGTTAATTTGAGTAGATTTAGCTCGATTTGTGGCAGCCCCCTATAAATATATGTTAATATTGTATGCCAGGCTACATGAACACCACAGATCCACCGCAAACTTCACATAAGGCTGTGAATTTGTCCAGTTTTAGTGTATCAGTCAAAGCGGTTATTGAAAGAAACTGCTGCTCGTATGTAGGCATATATTTTAGCCATTTCTGAAACCGAAAAAAACGGTACAAGTCGTTTTTTATCCCCCTCGGTTTTCTTTTTTTATTTACCGATGCCTCGAGAGGTGTTTTCTCCTTTCTTTCTTTTTTTTTTGTCGCAAATATTCCTGTTTTCGTTTGCGTTCCAACGATTTCTCTCCTTGTCTGGATGATGATGTCTGGTCCGGTTCTTTTTAACAGATTATTTGTTCTTAGTTTCAGATTTAATGCAACCGTAAATAAGTTAAGTGCCTTATTTGATTTGAACCAAATGAAACGTGTCGCAGACATAATATTTCGATGTTTGTGTCATTAGTAGACCGGTCGTGTGTTAGAGTTGCTACTCTGTGTAAGGTACAACGAATTATATGCCATATGAAGGCAATACATCATGATTAGTTTCGAAGCCAGCACATAGTGCATTCTCTCCCCGAATTCGTACGTGCAAGTATTGCATGCCGCTTAGCTATATGGCAATGTCTGCGTGCCCTCATAGTGTTCGTATCTTTCCATCTGTTTGCAGTCAAGACAATACTTCCATGAGATGAAACTTTTAATTTTAGTGAACCTTCCTCTACCATTTGTAATCATGACGAAGACAAGTGTCCTTCCTTTATGCATGGGGTGGGGATGCATGGGGTGGGGTGGTTGAAATTATACAGTACTAGAGGGTAATTGGAAACTGGGGACTCTATACGTCTATCAAGATTAGGGGGTTTGTTAAAATTAAAACTTTGATAGGACCTGCGAAGAAAATGAGTTTTCAAAAAAAAAAAAAAAAACGGGTTAAACTGTTCACTTACTATAGGCGAACAGTTTCAAACAAAAACATGACAAGTCAATTTCAATATGGTTATTTATAATAGACTTTCGTCATACACGTAGCTTGAAGATTGATAGGTTGGTGCTGTGGGGTTTCAATGTTTTGAAATGATGTATTGAAAATCGAGTCTTTTACTTTAGCTTTCCGAAAATTTTGTAATTAATTTTGCAGTAACAATGGTGGCAGTCACGAAGATGGAGAGAACAATGCAATTTTCATCTCAACTTGTCAACATTTCTTCAGTTGACGTGTGAATAAATTGCTTTATATGGATCAGTCATTTATATTTATGAGTAACCACACTCCCCCCCCCCCCCTCCCCTCTCCTCAAAAAAAAGTAAAACCGTAAACTTCAACTGAAGGTTCATGCAAATCAATTTGACAAAGAATTCAGTTTTAAATGTTAACGTAACATAGTCAGAGAAAGATGTAGAAAAACAGTGCATTTGCAACGGCACTTGAACATTTCCGTACGCTCAGTGAGACGTGCATTAGTAACTGTAGAATCAGCTTTTTATTCTTAAATAATGTAAATGAAAACAACAAACACACAGGTTACGATATAGGTTTGTCAGACAGGCTCAGTCACTTTACCGCCCCTGGCGATGAACGTGAAATAATAATTTGTTCACAAATTTGAAAATATATTGGTGAATGGACATGTATTATGTGCAAAGTTATCTTG
This sequence comes from Stichopus chloronotus, assembly GCA_021234535.1. Classification (NCBI taxonomy): domain Eukaryota; kingdom Metazoa; phylum Echinodermata; class Holothuroidea; order Aspidochirotida; family Stichopodidae; genus Stichopus; species Stichopus chloronotus. The sequence goes on along the minus strand of CM037836.1, from coordinate 18,337,446 downwards.
TCCTAATGTACAATGGTACCACCCGGACAAACTTGACAATTACCTCTCTAAAACAAAATCCTTATCAATATCGGACGGCAATTTTGTTTTCAATTGATCTCCATTTGACCTAATTAAAACAGACAAAGCATTTACATTTCGCTATACATCTAACGTATACAATAAGTCTCCTAATAGTGCAATGTGAGTCATTTAGAAACAAAGACAAATAATCACAATATAAGGCCTGAAGTGAATTTGGTAAGGCTGTCTAAGTTAAGAGTTAAATTTTTACTTCAAATTTTCATATTTAAAGAAGACAATCATAGTGCATCAAAAACGGATTTTGCTAGAACTGCATCTGGAACTTGTTCTGTTTTCTGTAAATCCGTTTCTTCACAACGTCATCGAAACATCATCCTAAGCACAGAGCTGGCCTACCAGACTTGGTATCGGCACCATAAACGAAACTTACATATTTCTTAGTGATTGTCTTTTGGAAAACAGAGAGCTCTCTTGCCAGTCAAAGTACCGGTGCGTGTGTGAGATACACAAACTGTTCACGATAAGGGATTTCCTTCTATCCTCTCAGTGTTGTCGCCGGAGTCACCCGTATGCCCCAACCTCGTCGGATGCCGAAGGTTCTCGCGAGTGCCTCTTGGAATTGTCTGTATTGGAATGTGTAAATGAACGGGTTTACCGCCATATTAGAGTCCACGAACAGTTTAGTGATCAAGTAAAAGGTACCCGTAAAGTCAAGAGTACCTCCAAAATTATAAAGAAGGTAACTTATGGCAATCGGCGCCCAACATACTGCGTAAACCAACGACACGGAGAGCATTGTCTTCAATACGCTGCTTTTGGCCTTGGACATTTTCGTCGTTGGCTTCTTGCATTGTGAGCTTTGGTCATCTTTCTTTGGCGATGACGTCTTCACAATCTTTGCCCCTTCTTCGCCCTGTGCTGTGGCGCTCACCTCGACGGGGCCGGCGTCAGAAGTGAGACGAGCCTGATTTCTCAACTTGTACAGTATACATATGTAACTGAACGCCATGATCCCCAGAGGACCGAGGTAGGTGACGATGAAGATGAAAAGTCCTATGAGACCTTGAAGAACCTTCGATTTCCAAACAGGGAAGCACGACCCCGAAGGTGAAACGACTTGGATGAAAGCCCAATAACAGTCGAATATGAAGCCGGACGTCCACGTGAAGGTCAACGTCAAGGCCAGGATGACACCTTTCCTCCGAGCGGTTTTCATGTATCTTATCGGATAAATGACCGCAAAGAATCGATCGAGAGTTATGCAAGAGAGGTTCATCGAGGACCCGATCAGAAGGGCCCATAAAGTATACTCTGAGAGCCACACCCCGCAGAAGATACGATGCCAGGGGTCGTTCGGGTCCAGACGGATGGTAGGACTCAAATGGATCACCAGGAATACGACAGATGTCGTGACGTCGATCAAAGACTGGTTGATGATGAACAAGTTGATCAAACTCCGCAACGATCTCGTCCTAAAAAATACGAAAAGCACCAAACCATTACCCAAGAGTCCGGCGAATCCCACCACGATCTCCAAAATGTTCCAAATACTGACGTTGCCCATTCTACGTTTGAGTTACTCTCGCGATATTCAACATTCGAAATTATAATCACAAATCAAACAAGATTTCTCTCTCTCTCTCTTTCGTTCAAACAAACCTCTGTAGCTTGAACGTTTAACGAAGAATTGAATTATGCTGCCAAGTCAGAAACTCATCTAGTCGTATACGTGGTCTCCCTCTTGCTCCAAACCACTTTCTGACAGTAAGGTAATGTTAACGAACAGCAATTTAAGAATGAAAGTTCCTTGAAAACGTAAAGATTCGGCGGTATACTGAAGGCGCTGGACTCTTTTCAGAAATGAGGTTTGTTTCTTTGCAAGCGATTTACGTCACTAAGTAACCTAGAGGAAGTGTTCAACGTACTGGGAAGACAAGCTGTTCCTTCTTTTTTTTTTTTTTTTTTTCAACTTTCAATATCACCAGGCTTATAGTTTTGTAACTTTGAATGTGATTTATTTTTGTTGGTACAATGCACAAATTCTCTTCTTTAAAATGTTAGTTATTTTGTTAATTTTCTTTGTTTGATAAATTAAAGTCATATGTACGAAGTAAAGGGGATTTTTTAGATGATTTGATTAGATCGCGCTAGGTCAGGATCAAAATACCTTTGTCAGATTTATATTGATAAACTTTGTAAAATGAATTTCTTTCTTCAATCCGCATTAAGAGGTGCAGAAATTCACCGCATTTCTATGAAATAGTCACAATTCCCCCCTTCACCCACCTGGTCCAAAAAATCGAAAAGGAGACTCTTTTTTCAATTTCTGTTTTAACTATTTAAGAAGACGCGTTTTCTTTTCATTTTCAGATAAACTCATTTCAGTGGCATGAACATTGAACTGATACAAACTGCTATTTTTATTTCCAACGATATCAGTCGTTGGAACATGTTACATTGGAAAATGTGATTTTACTTGACCATATTGCTTAAATGATGTGATAGCACAAGAGGAAAAATCAAACAAAGACGACCCGATATTCTAAATACGAAAAGTTAGTGTGCAAAACATTTTGCCAGAAGGAGGTGACGAATTCTTTAAAGTTTAAGTCTTTACAACCTTGCCATTCCTACAATCATTGTGTGTCTGTGTGAATTGAGAATTAATTCACACACATCTCTGAAAGGTTGCCGGACAATTACCCTCCCCCCCCCCACAAATACCCCCTCTGGTAAATACCCAGGGGTCTTTTACCAGTGCACGCAGTATTTACTCAACTGCTGATAATCCTGTTTAAATGTAAAAGATTAAAAAAAAAACCCGCTAAGCATTTTTTTATTTGATCTGTATTAAATTTTGATACTCTTTTTGCTTTGGAAAAAAAGCTTACAGCTGAAAAAAAAGCTTACTTTCAAACACAAAACATTTTGCTGTCTGTGTCCAATTATGATTTAAAAACATGTTTGCATCAAGGTGTCTTTTTTAAACAAAACTGACTGTCAATATCTTTAAAACCGTTGCAACATACATAGAAACATGATTGTTGGTATATGGGCAGAATCCGTTTGCCAAAGACATGCAATCATAAAGTAACATTGCAAAACATCCAATATTTTCAGCAATTCATCCCGATATCGCTGAATATTTTTCTTCATGTACCGGTATATAATATACACACATTTCCCCTGCACAGCACATCCTATATGTGACAAACCTACCCCATGTCCATCTGATACGAAAATGTTGCCATGGGAATAATGACAATGTTTACCAACAGCCCAAATAATGCGAATTTAAACCAAACGAAACCAAATACACGATTTGTAAAATTCGACGACAGAAACCAGATCTGAAAACTGACAATTTTTCAGTTAATCAAATTTTTGAGCTTCGAATGACATGACGGACATGAGCGCCTATGAAATATCGTTGACAGTAATCTCCTGAAGATGAACCACCTGTGATACTCTGTCTTGCGATATGATGACATATTATTTTGGTAACCATTTGATCGATCGTCATTAAAGGTGGCTTTCGTCCCTCGTAAAATGTAGCCTTCGAGTCATTCTAAGACTTGTATTTTAATATTTACCTACTAAAGGTAGGAAAAGCTGTTAAGGCAGCAAATGATGTATCGTATATATCGCATACCATGAGTAACCATAGCAGAATCCACAAAAAAGTATACCTGAAGGTCATGCTACAGACGACAAGCTAAAAGGTGGCGTCATTTTTAAATTGGAATTACGAAAGAGACTTAGATATAAACAAATATACATACAGGTGGGGAATTGGACAAAGAGAGAGGGGAGGGGGGGGGGGGCGGGAATTTAAGGATCAGTGGCACGAAGATATCGGTGAGGTTATCATCACACATTGGTGCAAGAGGAGAAAAGATCATTTGAAAGCTTCAAACTAAGCTCTGATTATTTACAAACATTTTGGATATTATTTACACCATGTTTGATAAAGGAAAAGTATTATTTCAGGAAAATGTTGGGTTGTGTTATGTACAGCTCCAGATTGTGAAGACAAAATGATCATGTTCTTTTCTGCAAGATATATATAACTGTGTGAAATACGGTGATACCTATATATGCCCTGTAAACGCATGTGACGTCACAGTTTACTACACATGTACCCTTAAAAGGAACATCTGCATTGTCCTTCACTTCCAGGAATCTTATCTCCATTTTAATCATCATCGTCATTATCATCAGCCTGGCTCAGGTGCTCAATAGTGGACTTGAGGAAAACAATGGGTAACGAGATAAAGAATAATGTTATTGATTTATTGGGGTAGGGAGAAATTTGTCGGTAAACTCATGGCCTCTGCTTACGCAGTAGACACGAATAAACTACAAACTTGGGCAGTCGGTACAACAAGGCACTGGGCAGCTAGATAAAGCTAGGATTCCATAGGTACGGAGACGTAAAATAAAAAAGAAATCGCTCAGACTGAGTTTCAACATATCTGCTTCCATCTGTGCTGATGCGTTTACGGATCCGGGTACGCACGCGGTAAATTCGAACGCTACATGTAGCCATTGACATGGTAGTTTGGATGTTCTCCACATCCGATAAACAGTTGGTGCGACGTCGTTACATGTACGAACGCTCACGTGACGACAATTTTTACTTGCTCACGGTAAACTCATAACATCGAAAGGGAGACAATTTGTGTGTTATATATAGAAATCTAAAAGCTAATGGAATTGGTAAGACTACATCAAGCTCCATATGGTGAACGGCTTGCGTATCGTAGGAATGAGATACTAACTCTGAGATACTAACTCTCTAATATCTGGTAAAGCATTGAACATGTCATTAAAAGAGGGGACATTAGCAGTACTTGTGTAGCCTAACGTAATCTTGGGCATGGCTGTATACATGTGTGTGGTATCAGCATTGCGATTTCACGCAACTTAGGTCTCACGTTATACGTGTGCCTTGTGCCCTGGTAGTCTTTCAAATTAAAAAAAAAAGCTCCTATCCTGTGGACATCACGGAAATGCGTGGCTTAATAAATATAAGACCTCTTTTGTTATCTTCAAAAGGATGGTTATCCAGATAGCCCAGGCTTTATATGACGTAGGGTCTGGTATCCTAGGACTATATATGAACGTTGTCGTAGATTAATGTTGCTCGTTCGTGGCATATCCGCATTTATGGAATCACAAATTTCCGCAACCGGAAAACGCACCCGGTCACCGCGTTTCGTATTCCTTCCCCGTACTCATGGAATCCTGGGAACCGAAGTGGGTGTTGCGATCTCAACCTGCACTTACTGTAAATACATTTACCTACAAAAGCGGCAGTAATGGTGTTATTTTCGTAATTACTCCTCTCTAAATATAACGTCAAACTTTCCGCCGTTGTTGTACAGCTTATCGCCATTTTGGAAATGTATGTAAATGTACGCACCGGCAATACTACATGATATGGCAGGTGTATGTGTGACGTCACGTTCACGTAATTTCGCAACAACATGGAGACTTGCAGGTGAAGAAAAAGCATATCAATAAAAACGTCATATTTTCTTGAACGAAAATTTATTGTACTACACCATTAGAATCTTCTTATTTAAAAAACTATACTTGAATAATCAGGACTATTTGGAAGGCTGTAAAACGGTTTTCCATTTAAAGGGGTTTGGGAGGTAGGTGGGGACTGAGAACTTTGAATCATTACACCATAAACGCTGCCAAGGATCCAACTCAATTGTTTACAGTCACCAAAAATGATATTTTCTGACGACTTTTTAGAGTTTCTCCCAGATAACTGCCCCCCCCCCCCGATCGTCCCCGCAAAAATTCTTCGAGTCCTCCGAATGACACCCCATTCGGTCGAAGAAAAGTTCCCAACAGACCACTGTCATTTCAAATAAAGTAAGATATCGTCTCTAAGTAACCACATTTTCTTCATGTATGTTTGACTTATATCAAAGCATTTCTAGAGCTGAGGTTGAACACCCCCCAATCAGCCCCGACGAATCGCTTACGCGCTTCACATATGCCCCCCCCCCCTCTCTTGAAATTCTGTGTATAGCAGCTTATGAATAATAACATGAGGCAATTTGCATACCAACAGTAGCAAATTACAGCAATGTGTCGCTCAAAGTAATAAGTTTGACATTTTCCTGCATTATTATGAAAAAATAATCGAAAAACTGATTCTTCTGTTTCAGGACTAACTAAATCCTTTTAAAATAAGGCCGTGCATCGTGGTTTAACATTTGTGTGGCGCTATTACTTTTTAGAGAACCTGGTCACAATAAACTGAACACCTTGTATGGTTCTGTGATTATGGTATTTAACCCAAATCAAGGAAATATAAATGAATGGGGATGAGACAGCTCGAAATTATTTCAGGGCAGTGTATACAAAGTGTATACATTGTACCCTTAGAGTTGTATAAAGGAAAAGAACACTTACGTTGACGACTACCTTACATTCCTTGTGGTATTCAATGAAAGTAATTTGTTTCATCCGGCCCTCTGATCCGGTACCTTGTGATATATGAGTTACATTATATTGTATACAAACGCCATGAGTTGGGATTGGGGAAGTGATGTATTTATATGCGTGTGAGTGGCTTTGTAAGAGTTTGTGTGTTCCACCAAAATGTGTGTAATAATCTTCTCATAAACCACAAGTTAGATTAACTTGAAAGACGATGATGCCATAGGTCAGAGGAAAAGGATCCAAAGGTCACGGAAACGAATAACCCATTGCCAGCATTATCTGAATGCATGTATCAATTTCCTAGAGATATGAAATGTTATTTACATAAAGTAAACGAACCGAACAATTTCGGGAAAAATTCGTTAGATGAATAGGCCACGAGATCAACGTCAAATCGAGAAAAGTTTTTTGATGAAGTGTGTTATTAACCCTTTATGGCCAAAGTATAGCAAAGTTTAATCTTGATAGTTAGCTGACATTATAGGGATGAACGGCATTTTCAGTGTAATCAGTGACATATACCTTTGAAAAGTCAAAGGTCACGTACGTTGTAGCACAGTATGGTAATGGTCTCGTTACCAGTCGCATCTCTGTTTTCCCATGCAACGTGAACAATAAAACATATATTTGGGTTAGTGGGTATGACTGGTAGCAATCTGTTTTGCATGCATTGGTCCCTCTCAATATATTTCGGAGCCGTATGTATATCACTGATTTATAAAGATTGCTATATCTGTATGTGTATACTACCTTCCTTTTATGCGACCATAACTGAAGCACATGACGCACATTTTACAACACCCCCTCAATGACTTCGTGTGACGTCGAGTGATTGTGAACCTCGCACAGCTCTTCCTGGGTTGTTTCTCAGCAAGAGGATACTTCTTTGGGGTAAGCCAGATTCATGTCTGCATTCAAACACTCTGATGTTATGCGCGGCAGTGGAGAACACAGACGGCTCCGTTGTTACTGAACGACAAACCTCGGCTCTCGTTAAACGACTATAATATCCTCCCTTCAATGAATTGAATACTGCCCTCTAATTTAAAAGTTTCATTTCCTTTTTGTCATTCACGCTCCAATGCAGTGATAATTAGGTCACATTTTTGCTGACAATGAGGCCCAAACAATGGTCGCCTACAGAAAATAGTAATATGAATTGTATGAACTGAACTTGAGGGTGGAATAAGGTTTCACGTATCAGTGATTGACCAAAGTTACTTCGTATATACTGACTGTAATGCCAAATGGATCATTTATGCCATTATTTGTCCTGTCTGCAAACGTTAATATGTGAGACAAACGACGAATCGACGCCTTCGAATGAATAACCGTCGGAGTAACCTTCGAAAATTCATCGACGGTTCACATAAAAAAGCAGACAACCCCACCTTGCGCATCTCCATGAGCATTCCTGATCTGTTCCACTTCCAGATCCTTGACACCGTCCAACAACAAGGTGTACACGCATATATATATATATATATATATATATATATATATATATATATATATATATATATATATATATATATATGTATATATATATATGTATGTATGTATATATATATATATATATATATAATGTTTCTGTTCTTTCTCTTTTGTGATTTCTGGTCCTGTGAACTGACTTAATGAAAGGTACTCATTGAGTTGATAGCGATATGTTTGTGAGGATTATGAATGATACAAACACATGACAATGCTTATAATCAGCATAGCCAAGTTTCACATCCAGTGGTCGTAATGCAAACTATCAAGATTTTTAATTTTTGACCCTGACTTGTACTGGCTGTGTATATGAAGTAGTACTAGCGCTATTGTGAAAAAGGCCATGAATTTTCAAAACCCAAATTAAATTGTTATTTACTCACTCCTCAATGTCCCTTTGTATGTGAAACATGGGGATCCTCCATTAGTTGTGAAGGAAACTTGACAGGTTTAAGGAAAGTTAGTCAATTTTATGAAAACAACTGACATCCTGCAACATTTGCAAAAGAGATTTGGCATCGGGCAGAATGGATCAGTGATAAATTCCGTCTGCTGATGTTTCCCATACTGAGAAGTTCGTTTACCAACCCTTTTGTTTTAGCTCCTGAACATTGCAAATGGAAAATGCAATGTTGTCATGATGTTATTCAGGGGAGAATCCAGAATTTGGAGGAACAGTGAGGGGGGGGGGGGGGAGCTCATTTAAAGTCGACTTGAGAGCATCGAAGGCGCGAAACTACTTCAGGGGATTTAGGGATCCTCCCCTAGGAAAATCTGAATTCTATAGTCTTAGATGTGATTTCCCTGCACATGTGCGTCGATTTGAAATTGAAAGTAGGTTGGGGGGGGGGGCGGGACATCCGTTGGCCTATTTTTCTTCCTAAAAGCTGGTGCAAGCCATGACCTAAGTTGGTGGAACGACGAAGAATATAGGGAAGGGTGATTACTGGCACTCGGAGTGCGACCATCAGTTGGCGGCGAGCACACAAGAAAATTTTGGCCTTTGCAGCCCCCCCCCCCCCCAATGGCCGGAAACGGCACTTCTCATGTGTTCGAAGACACATGTAGCCAGTCTTTAAATAGGGATCTTATGTCCGCAATATCTCAATCATGAGGAAATTCCATCTATGAAAAAATACATGAGATGGCTTGAGATAATACGTCATATAAAAGTCATATAATTGAATTATGCATCCTCTTCTATGTTTTGAGCACTTGACAAATAATGCAGCTGAACATAATCCACCCCCCTCTCCCATCTTAAGTATTGCATCTTAGTTATATCCACAGTTCGCAGCCGCAACCTCTCCCCCCCCCCCCCCCCCTCCACCTATTCTGCTGATTAGCTACAACTGAGGGTAAGTTTTAGCTTTATACAAAAAAGAAGCAGAATTAATTACGCTTCAGCAGTAGACCTGAGGCTCCCTGTTCCTTTCCCACTAGTGTACGGATACTTTGAGCAAAGGATCGACATGGGGGAAGTAATGACTTCATTAAGGTTGTATACTTCATCTGCATAGGCTTGTGTAGCCAACGGAAAAAAAATATGATAAAAATAACTCTCTGTCTCTCTGGCTCTGTTAATGTCTACTGAATTTGTTCTAAGGACATAAGTTAGAAAAATTGCACTTCCACTAAGAATATGTATATTGCTATTATATCTTTATTTCAGGTTACAAAAAGCAGGGCGGGGGGTGGAGGACAAATGTGTTAGTGTCCCCTCCGCTAACCAAAGTGAAGGGCACATATCCCCCTCACGTCCCCTCCAAATCGACGCCCTTGTCACTGCATCTGGGAAGTACATTTGCTGATTTTGGTAAAAAAATGTTGGTCATCGAAAAGGGGTGGAACCGCGCCTGTTATTTGCAGGTATCATCTTTAAGGTACTCAATGTTTAGGCTATCCACCCGCCTATCATCTCCCACTCCAATTTTCTATCTCTGCTTTGATGCTGAAAATGTGGTAATGACTATGTCTGCAACTATGCCTTGAGTCTAAAACTAGCTGTGACAACGTATACCCTGCTGTTCCCAGAACTTCTGATGCACGTTTTCCAACTCTTGAACTTTTGAGGCGGAAGTGTAAAATTACGTGGTGAGGGAAACGTGATTGTGTCTGCCGAATTTGGATATTCTGGCTAACAATTCTAGCAATTTAGCTTCAAGGCTTTTCAGTCAGCCAAGTTTACTACTGATGACATGTGGCGATATATCCTTTGTATACATTTTCCGTATACCAAACATATACTCAAAAACATGAGAGCGGTTAGTTGTCGTTCTGCAGCAACAACCATCATACGTCATAAGAATTCCCTGAATTGTACATCCACACAATCAGAAGCATCGATGTCACCATTTATTCAGATGAATATGAAGAGTTAAAATACGTTGTTCATTTTGATTGTTCTGGAAACCGTACCGATCATTCATCGTAGGCCTTTGCCGAACTGAATTCTCCATTTACAGTTATTTTGTGGCCGTTATATCGATTACACAAGGTAAGATCCACAGTGTACAATCGGTAAGCCTACTCGGTACGTAAGGCAATGTGTGTAGAGTAATTCCTATGACTAAGTAGACAATTTGACTACATGAAATCCCTATAGTGTGTGGATGCACCATTGGAAGGAGACAATGAATTCGTCTGTGGTAAAGAAAAACAATTTGGGGGAATAGGGCTTTTGACTTTCGAAGACGGGCCTTAGTATTAATTTAGTGTCGTGGGAAAGATGATTATTAAACTAGGCCTATGTCTTTAGGATGTATAGCAGAAAAGAATTTGAAACTTCAGGTAGGCCTAGTTGAAGGCAATAAATGAACACTAGGCTTACAAGAAGATTGGTAATTGTCTCGAGTTTCCATGGCAACAATTCTGCCCTTCTGGTTTCATTTTCTTCTGTAGAATATGCTGAAAAACTGAATGCACTATGTTGTGGTCATAGTTACTCTTGCAGGATTTACTTAATTGTGTGCATGACTGAACATTCCAAACTGGGATATTAGTAGGAGTCATATTTTGTACAAGTTTATGAAGCCACAAAAATACAAATATTTAGCCTTTTATTTACTAGAATTTGACTACATATCTTGTGTGTGTCTTAATTGGTCTGTGATCTAGACTTGCTGAAAAGGACAAGTTAGTTTGGCCTAACATAAACTCAGACCGTGAGTTCTCAGATACATATTAACTGAATTTCAAAGTGAAAACATAAAACACCAACCTAGGCCTAATGGATAGATCATGATAACTTTTGAAAATATTATCCTTTACACTTTTGTTGTTTTTTATTTTGAAACACAAGAAAAGTCATCATGACGTAAATATTTCACCAACAGATCTAGATAAATAGTACGCACATACTTTTCATTCACCTCAGCCAAATACCCAAGCAAGAATTTTGTTAATCATCTGCCTGGCAAGGCTATGGCATCATACCAGACATTAGATGGGGCCAGTACAGCACCTAGCGATTTCTCTGATGGCTCTGAAGAATATGGTGTGCCGCCCTATGGGTTCAAAGTGAAGCTGGATCATAAATTCCCTGAAAAATGGAAACCGTTGAAAGTACTTCGTCTTCACCAAGTGTTTTCTCTCATAATGCCATTCATTCGGTAAGCTTCATATTCTATGTGAATCTATTTGATGTATTTGTGAATTTGATTGTATAAAATGCATTTGTAGAGAAATAATTCATGGAATGTAATGTTAAAAATGCAACTAATTAACATTGTGTTTTTCCTAACGAGTGTATGTGAAAGATGCATTTGAAATACCTCTGCCCTTCCCCCCCCCCCCCCTCCTTGGGAAGCAAAAATCAGTGAGTGACACCCATTTCCAAGTAGGTCTACAAGACACAAGAAAATTGCCTTGAAAGTGCAAGCCATTCACTCTTTGCAAAATGCTTGAAGGAGAAACGTGTTGGACATGCAGTCACAGTCAGCTTCAATCGATTCATTCTGGACATGATAAGTGCATTGCAAATTGTAACCTTTGAAAAATGTGCTGGTGTTTACAATTGTTCAAATTGTCTGTGAACAATGACAGATTCGTCTTACCCAAGATCCAAGGTGTCTTCGTTTATAAGTCTTCTTCTTCACGTTTGGTGATTGGCTCAAGAAAGCATCATTCTATTTTAAGGAAAAGAAGTATTTAGTGTTTCTGAGTGTCATGATTACGTTGACACACATAAATTTTGATGGTGTATAAGTGCGCAGATTGTGTGGAAATCCAAGTGATAGTTTGCAGATCTATGTTGGTACAGTATCATGAACGTAGTCAGAGCTGTTGTGCAGACTAAACAATTCGTGGACCCTGTAGAATGTGGTTGGCCTCCTTTCTTCTCCCTAAATTTATTTCCTGCTAAATAGACAGCAATAAAAGAAGCTTAGTAGGAAACCCCAAACCCATGAATAAACATAAAACAGGTGTGTTTCATGAGTGAACGGTAAAATGTTTATCCTGTCCTTTTGCAGGAATATAGTGAAATGGGTTTAAAAAAAAAAAAAAAAACCCCAAAAAACAAGGGGCTAGTTGATAGGGATAAAAAAAAGGGCCCATGTAGAAGCTTCAGTCAATATTGTTCTGAACTTGTGAATTCAATGCTTTAGTAGCCCTGGTTATGTATTTAATTACAATGTTTTGTAGGCCTGTGACTGACTCTTCAATGAAACAACAGATCGTTAAAAATAAAAACCAGGGCTAACGTTGACCTGACTTGAAGTTTGCACCCCTCGGCTGAAACGTTTTACGGTTTAAGATACGTGCATGATAGAAAGTTCATTGTTTTGTTTCTGTTCCTATCAATCTATCTGTGGTGCTGTAATTCAGAAGTCCAAGTGTCCCAACTTTTTCCCATTTTTCTAATAACCAACATTTTTTACCCCAATACTGGGCACAGTGTGGGAAAGAGGTACAAAGCAAACAGGGCCTGATGTTATTAGATATATGTGTCAACATTGTGCGGTACTTTAATGTAGCATGTAACACACTGTACCTGTAGGTCTACACTTAATGATGCATAAACCAGGGCTGCTGTAATCATGTTTTCAGTAGTACTGACATCTGAGGAAACAGCATTACTTCATTAATTCTTGTGTTACAGTACTGTATGTTGTGAAGGGCATTGACAAAGTTTTAAATGAATGAAATGTAAAAAAAATTGTAATTTTTTGAAGCATGCCATTAAAATGACATTGTTTTTCTTTACCCACCAAATTTTACCCTAATCAGGGATATTTGTTGGGATTAAAAAATAAAAACAACCACTTTTCAAATTTTTGCCTTAGTCCTTCACAAAAGTCAGGGTTTTCTTCTATTGTGTTAAAAAAGTGTCCCGACTGGATAGATGAAATGAAAAAAAATATAAAAGACCACTGGACAGTTGACATGAATAAACAAAAGAAATCATACACCTGTCCCCTTATATTAGAACATTTAGGGAAATAATTTTTTTCACCCTGTGCTGCAATACTGTACCTTTTTTAAGTTACCCAAAACTTTCAAAGAGAGGGACATTCCCTCAAAAATTAAACACTAGTACAAAAACACTGATTTGAACTTAATATTTTTGCGATTTCTTGTCCACGGATAATTGTGCAGTGATAAACTGTAGTTAACCTTTATGAACAGTAACCTGTTCTAGAACATTCACCAAACTCGCTTTGCATCAAATGTTTATAATGTATTGACTTTATTCAGGTTTTTAGCCATTTAATGCCATAATTCTGGCATCACACTTGACACAAATATGGTTTCAGAAAATGCAAGTTGGAAAGCAAATATCATCATAATTTGTGTGAAGTTTGATTGCAAAAAGAGAGAAAGAAAAAAAAAAAGAAAAAATTAAAAAAACTCACAGTTATAAGAACCTTAAAGTGATAGGAAGGACACTTCAACTTTATTCTTTAGGCAATCTCTTAAAGTTATAAAAATTTGCTTAACATGACTTTTGTAAATATTGTAACCTCCTATGCAAAGTTCCAGAGAATTTAGACATGACACGTATGCATTAACTTCAAATAGCCTTTTGTAGCAGTTTCTTCCCCACTGTAGTGATACACCATTTTATCCCAGATGTCATGTGACTATACTTTTTGCTCTTTTTTTCTTATTTTTAATTTTTTTTAATCATCTGCTTTATGAGGATCATGACCTTTGATGTGATGGCTGTTTGCCAGCTTTGTCCCCCAAGCACACTCAAAGCCTACTGTACTTTAAGTTGAGACGAAAAGATAGTCATGGAGTATGGACAAAAAAGGGATCATGTGACTTATTTATTAATGCGCATAGTGTACAGTGCTGTACAGTTAGTTGCGAATTCCCAGGAGAGCTAATGAATGCCGTCTAATACGTTAAGGAGTCCATGTTTACGTATAGATACTGTACTGTGATACTTTTCTCACCTCCTGTACCTCTCTTTTTGAAATATTGTATTAACCTCTTATGCAAAGTGGTTACCTTTCTAATGTGTAAATATATATATTTTTTTTTATGAATGCCCTATTTCCTCTTCTCCTAAGACGTACTGTGTCTGTAATCAGGGTGATACATCTCCCTGCTGTAACCCTGCTGTAACTCTGTAACTGTAAAATTAAGTATACAGTTTGAAGATCTAAAAGCTGGCATGCATGCACACCAGGGAGTCCACCCTTTCTACACTGCTTGCTCTGTGCTCTATCTTTAGCAGTGCATGTATTGTAAATTGCATAATGTTTGATCCCATGTTATTGATTAAACTGTGTTGCTCGTGGCGTTTTTGTAATGCTGTACTGGCGTGACTGTGGTTAAAATGCAACTCAGTTCGGCATCACTAACTTCATAGTGTGTCTATGCAAACACAGGAAGTAAATTTGGCAAAGTGATAATTCCTGGTTGAGCCACACTTTAAGTTGCTCTACACTGAATCTATTCTTGTACAGTTCGGTGGGCATGCAACGACTGTTGCATAAATTTAGACTAAGTGTGCCCCCAGTATTGTTTAAAATGTTTCATGCATAGTGTACATATGTACTGGAGCTCAAGATTGTAACAAATCTTGTTTCTTTTTGCCTGGCTACAGTAGCTTGTGTGTCTAGGTCTGTGTGTCCGGTAAGTCTGTGCCAGGTTAGTCTGTGTGTGTTCATATGAACATTTCAAGACATTACAATTACAGTAGAGAGTCTATAAATTGTTTCAACAGTTGAATAATTCCTTGAAAAGTGAAATTTTCTGTGTTCTGTGTGCAAACCTTGACCTCATCTCTTCTTTTTTAAATTTTTATCCTCTTCCCCTTCTCCCCCCCCCCAAAAAAAAATGGACAGTCCAGTGTACATGCAGTAACCTTTGAAGAAGACCCGTGTAGGCTATGAGTAATGTGTATAGATATGAATGGAGGTCTGTAAAACAATTTCCAAAACAATTTGATTTGTGGATAATGACTTGTTTCCTCCAATCCAATTATTTTTGGTGGGCAACATACTGTGGTCTTGACTTTATGTGAACAGAGAAACTTTTTGAATATCAGGGCCAGGCATTGGCTTTGATTGTTTACAAATATACTGTATGCTACTTAGCTCAGTTACTGTCGCTGGATTAGGGAGTTGTCTGGCTCCTTCGTTGCAGATGAAGATTGAAGTTGAAGATTGGGGGACAAGTTGATCTTGCTGTTCATGCAACAGAAATGCTTGTCAAAGTCAAAGCTCGTTTTTATCTCATCGCCTTGTAGGGGCTAAGATGAGATGTATTGTAGTCACTTGGCTAGTGGAACTATATATTGCACTGTGCACCCATGGGAGAATGGTTGCCATGGAAAGGCTTGGAGTGGACGAGTAGCGACATCCCAGGGGTACCCCATGGTAGAGTGACCATGGGTACAGGAGGGTCCTGTTGGTAGTATAAAGGGAAACGTGTCCATGCCAATGTGTGTGCCTGTGTGTGGGTGGGTGTGTGTGCATCAGGACCTGTCCAAGTTGTGGTTTTTCCAGAATAGTTTGAAAAGTATATGAGCGATTAAGTGTAAACTTGGTAAGGTTGTGCATTATGCCAATATGTGCAAGATGTATTAGTTGTATGGTAAATTGAGTCAAATTTGCTGATTTTTGAGAAAAAAAAGCCAATTTTGCCCCAAAATTGCTATTGCCAGCATATTCTTGAGAACTATTTGAGCATTTAATGCAAACTTTGGCAAAAATTTACCTAAGAATGAAATATTTCAAGGTATATCACTTTTGTAGTAAAGAGAGTGAAATTTGCTGATTTTTGAGAAAAAAAAAGCCAATTTTGCCCCAAAATTGGTATTTCCAGCATATCTTCAGAACTATTAGACCAATTAACTTAAAGTTTTGTAAGTACTTAGCTGATAACACATTGTTCAATATAATATTACTGTAAAATCCAGGGAAATTTGCTGATTTTTAGAAAGAAAGTCAGTTTTGTCCCAAAATTGGTATTTCCAGCATATCTTGAGATGTATTTGAGCATTTAAAGCAAAATTTTTCAAGGACTTTTGTGAGAATGTAATATTCAAGGTATGTCACTTTTTTATTAAAGAGAGTGAAATTTGCTGATTTTTTAGAAAAAAAGCCAATTTTGCCCCAAAATTTGTGGGCCCATTTGCAGGCCCTGTATTGAAATCAATGCATGTTGGCGATAAGATGTGCAACTCCATGGATTGCCCTCTTGTTTTGTTTGACAAATATATACTTTAAACAAGCATGCAATTTAAAGCCTTCTTAAAGCCTTTTTTGTGGGACTGATATTCTTAGTCCAATTTGTTACCACACAGGAAACACATCCCTGTGGTATAATCTGTACTGCATGTATAGCAGCCTCAATACTACAGTACTAGTGATATTTGTGTGGAATTATTTGCCAGATGTCCTGAAGTGCAGTACTGTTGTCAATTCTGAATATACTGTAATCTGTGCTGGATTAGAGATGTTTTAATTTGCTTAAAGCCAGTGCAATCAAAACATTTTGCACCTCAGGCGTGATTCCCTTCGTAAGTATAATGGGATCCAAGAAGGACCTAACTCAGATGGCACAAACAGTACTTTTGTCAGGTTCCTTGAGACACACGCTGTAACTACTGTACAGTACTTGACAAAAATGTATTTGTTTCTACAGTATGTCAAACACACTATAATGGTCACCATTGTTGAATGACTGTGCAGGACCAAGATATTTCCTCATTGTCAATCAAACAAAACAACCTTATTGTCAATCAAACAAAACAACGTTTTGTGTACATGTATGCTGGAGGCTATTCCTAGTTCAACCAGTTTTAAGGAAACTGAAAAGTTAAAGCACATGAGGCTCGCATCTGGAATTCTGTATTCAGATTTCACATTTTTTGGCACGTATGTGTATGACATGTGTGTATGCCAGTTCCTCCTTGTTATAAATAAGGAAACAACGGTTGTTTCCATTGAACCATTGTGTATTTGAGGCTATTGTTACTTCAACAACTTGTCCCATGTCTAGCTAATGTACATGGCTCAAAAAGGTGATTGTTGTGTACCAGATTTGTGAGTCAAAATTGCAGCTCAGGTAGATTGTAGGCATATGTATCTCTGATTTTAAGAAATTTATGATATTTAATTTAGTGTTTACACTGGATGACCAGGCTACAGTACCAGTACTGATGTTTAGGTGATGTTTATCAATTTCGTTTAGTGATCATCAAATGAAAGCTACAATCTTGGACAAAATTGTTGGTACACTTTGTCGTACGTTGCAAATATAATACTGAATTTTAGGTGAGAGGATAACATGAAACCCCACGCCCCTTTCCAATGTTGCGCTATAGAAGTGAATGTTCCCTTTGAACAGCAATCCTATAGCCAACATTGAACGGGGGCGCGGGTTGTCCCAAGTTATTTTGTCCAAGATTGTCTGAGTTTTTTGGGAGCAATTTTGGAGCGAAATTTGGAAAGAAAATTGAACATTTTTGGACAAGGTGCATCATAAAAATTAGTTATTGGGGCCCATGGGTGTGGGGATTTTCAAATGAAAGTATTCTGAATTTCGACGATAAACATAACAAGTTTAACTTTAATTTTGGGGGTTTATTTGTATACTGTTTAATTTGGAAGGAGTGATCATGAATGGATAGTTGTTTCATGGTTTTGCATGCGGATAGAAATAGTTGCGTTTAGAAATAACATTGATGGGCAGCTGTTGCATTGCGTTGCAACAGGGGTGTTACTGCAATTGTAGAATGCTGGTAGGAATCCTAGTTACAATATATTCTGAAGTAGCTCCACGCTCTACCAAAATGCGTTAAAGTCAGAACTGTAGATTCAGCTTAATATTACAATAATGGTAGAACGTTAGTAAAGGCTGGTTTTCTACATTTTTGGCCGCTAAATCAAGATTTGTGACTGCAAGTTTTACATTGCATGAAGCTGGTAACATATATAATCTTCAGTCTTGTGATCTACGCAATTTTCCCTTGGGTTGCTTAAATTTTCCTGTCAAAACATTTGGTAGAACGTGGGTTTTATTAACCTGTACTGTCGGACGCTGTTGTTAGGTCTAAGTCAGGTTGGATGGGGAGGCCGGGGTTCGATTCACGGCATGACCATAGTGTTTTTCACTGCTCAATTATCCATTTATAAACTCAAATGTCTGTCAACTTCTCATTTTTCAGTCATTCATATATAACATAAGGTAGTATATACATATTAATATAAATATTAATATAATGATACAGCTCTAACAACAAATATGTACTCTGAAGTCTGTTGAAACTGCTTAAAATGACTGACATATTACAGTGCACCATGTATGGTACGATAGAATGGGTGCCGCAATGTCACTGTTATGTGAATATGAGCAAACGTCACATTTATTAAATTTGCATTTTAGGGGTTTATTTTTGTATAATGATGGTACACTTTATTACCCAGATTAACCTGCAAGTCAGTCATAACAGTCATTAAGCGTAGTTACTTGAATAGCAGACACACGTCATCACTGTGAACAATTTGAGTAAATAACACATATACATCGATCTTCTTCAACGGACCACAGTGATTAACATGTTACTTGTTTGTTTTCTGGGGGGTGTTTTTTGTTTTTGCTTGTTTATTTTTCTTCGGTACCTGTCTCACTATCAGAGTTTCTGTCGAAACTACGTCATGTGTATCATACAAAATGTTTTAAAGAAGTTTCCTGGTCGACAAGATGCATTGGAGTTATGATGTTACCTCCCCAATGACTGCATTTTATTCAGCACATTTAGTGCAAATACATGGATTTGACTGGCTTATTCCTCCCTTTACTCCGTAATAAAATTGACAACATTCACACAATAATAT
The DNA here is from genome assembly GCA_021234535.1 of Stichopus chloronotus. Lineage (NCBI taxonomy): Eukaryota > Metazoa > Echinodermata > Holothuroidea > Aspidochirotida > Stichopodidae > Stichopus > Stichopus chloronotus. The sequence continues at coordinate 18,318,169 of CM037836.1, read as the reverse complement.
TATTACACTAAACCCACTTCAAGATAGGCCCAAAACATGCCAAACATGCGCTGCTGATGTTTCTTGTTGAAAGGAATAACACCCCCCATTTTGCCGTTAAACTTATTTCAAATTGACGATTTTTCCTGTGTCCCGCACATGCCTCTAAACCCTCGAAATTCTCAGACAGTCTTGGACAAAATTGTTGGGACACTTTGTCGTACGTTGCAAATATAATACTGAATTTTAGGTGAGAGGATAACATGAAACCCCGCGCGCCTTTCCAATGTTGCGCTATAGAAGTGAATGTTCCCTTTGAACAGCAATCCTATAGCCAACATTGAACGGGGGCGCGGGGTGTCCCAAGTTATTTTGTCCAAGATTGTAGAACTTAGATGACCACTTTTGTAATGGTGGTGGTCAATCCAGGCAGTCAAGATCCAGACAATCCAGTCTGCCTTTAAGTTCTTTTGGTCTGCTGTAATTGCTTCAAGTACATGTACAATGTTGTTTTACTCCAACTTCAGCTAAGTTGCACAATTGTAAGCAATTGTACAGTTTTGCTTTGTGTATATTTTCTGTAGGCTACTGGTCACACTGTACGGTACACATTTACCCTTATCATCGTATGCCAAGTCTTCAAGTTAGTATGTACAGTGTAAATTATCACCAATGGTTCATCCTTGAAGAATTCCATAACAACATACCAGTTTCCTCATAGCACTCTCCCTTAGGTATTTAATTTCAACTTGTGAAGTGAATGACAAGAACAGAAATTACCATATAACCCTGCAGGGCAATGTAAACAGAGGTCCCAACATCAGTTAATGCTGTACACTGTTATCAACTGTCATTATATTATGGAAGCCTGAGAAGTATTTGATTGGAGAAAGGGATGCTTTAAAACGTCTGTTGCACAGTGCCACAGTTCATCCTGTTATTGGTAATCCCATGAAGGGGTAAAACCAAAACATGAGGTACTGTACAGTAGTGTTCCAACAAAGTATGATTAAAAAAGTAACAGTTGAAAGTGCAACTTTGTGATATCCTTGAAAGAAATGAACATGACCAAAATATTGACTGTGCAGCAATAGAAATTGTCTGAATCTTGATAGAGGGTACCCCTCACTCAATTATCACCAATGACGTCTCCGAACCATTTCAAATTTTGTGGTTGGGAGAAACCAAGGTCAAACATTGACTTGCATTAGTGTTGAGCCTGATAACAGTGATATCGGAAATTGCCGATAACCGATAAGTCAAAGTCAATATCGGCCCGATACCGATACCGATAACAAAGCAAAACATAAAGAATCTTTTGTAAACAGTATTACCATTACAATAATATAAGTTGAACACTACCTTGGAACCGTCAACAACTGTGCGTTTACACTTGTTTGTCTCACAAGAATGTTTTGCTTGTTTTTCGTCAGAAAGTGAACTAATCAAAAATACTTTCTTCAAGAAATATACGTAGCACTTGTCTTTATTTGCCTCTCTTGCAATACCCTGCTGTATGTAATCCATTTAACTCGTAAGAGCTCCATATGTAGGCCAAACTTTGTAGCCTATCACATCGGCACTTCCCCTTGCAGCACCATAGCGTGCAATGGGCTGTTGAAGTGATACAATCTGCCAATGAGAAAGTATAGACTATTCATACCTTCTTCCCCGCCAGCAAACATAAACAATTAATGATGGTATGGTCCGAAATTGCTCTGCATGTACCTTGTTACTTCTTCCAATCTTCTTATCAACTGGTGGGCCATGATTGACTGAGCTTTTACTAAACTGCTAACTTGTGCGCGATATGCCCGGTAAAATACGCTGCTTTCTTGTACACAACGTAAAGCACGTGGCTTGGAATTTTCCGCAACCCACTTCACACCAGGTATATCGGTGTATCGACGTACAGTAGCTTACGAAGTGGCTGCAGTAGTGTAAGCGAGTTATATTAACCAAACCACATGAACTTGTGAGAAAAATTCAATGCGGCATTCAAAGGGAGCAAAAAAAGAATTGCACATGATGAAGAACCAAGACCATTTTAAATGTTTTCAAAATATCATTTTCGCATACCACTTGTACTTCTGGCCGTGTTTATCTTTTATGCTATGCTTGTTTCGAACTTCTGATCACAGAATGACTCGTGATCATACATGTGGTTTCCTAAATAGTTACGTCAGCTGAAAATGACGGGTAAATAAATCCATTCAAATTTGTATCCCAGATGCCCCATCCACCTTCAATCTTCCCCAAAAATTGAAGTAAATTACTATTCCTGTAAATGTATGTACTTATTTTTTACTCATTATCAATATTTTTAAAGTTATATATGTGAAAAAAAAAAAAACGTTGGCAAATGTTTCCAGAAGATTCTACGTATACCTCCTTTAATACATTCGATGTCAAATAAAATGCGTAAGCTTAGGCCTGCATACGCAAACTATCTGCAGAATGATAGCTAGCGGACATATCGAAACTCACACAAATACAGAAATGAACGCATATCTCTGTATCCAAAACCCTTCACGAAACCAATGGTCTACTTCGTCAAACGTCTAGTCTAAACATTTTAAAGTGACTGGGATCAATGAGCAAAAAAAAAAAAAAAAGAGAGAAAAAAAATCAATGTTCCTTGAAAAACTCTGCAGCCTGCAACTTACAAAATGTCAGTTGTTCCCTGCAATACGGAAACTGAATTCCCAAGGTGGTTAGGCTATTCGATATACACCCACTACGTTAGGATATCATTACTTAAAAATTTTCAGAAGGCTGCACACGATCTTACGTGATTCATTTCACGAGACTTTTAGGGACATTTCAACTGCAAAAATGTATGTAATACAGTTTACTCTACATGACGTGTGCAACATTTCATAGAACTTTTTGATTTTGAAGCAATATCAATGATTTTTTTCTGATCGAATTCTAGTGTTTTTACCCGATACAATAACATTTTTCAACTTCAAGAGTTGAAAGTTAGCATGGATTCTAAATGATTCGGACACTTCTAAAATCGCTTCAATCGCTGAGTTTCCAGGGTCTGGTACCCTGGACCCTACTGGGGTCGTCCATGGACTCCACAAGGGGCCCTATGGCGGGCCCATTGATCCCACGCTGGTACAACAATCGCTTCGCTATCGAATGACGCCTACGGTGCCATGGTAGGTCTGGCGGGAAATCCGAAAATATTGTAATTAGCCTCCCGGGAAATTTACCCGATCCAGCCGTGTCTGTAAAGTTTTCACACTCTTGTGGGTGGAGGAATGACAAATGCTTGTTATCGGTTGCCCTTAGTGGTCATTTTTGCCGATACCGATATCTTACCAATAACACCATTATTGGCCGATACCGACACTACTAACCGATAATCGGCTCAACACTAACTTGCATATTAACATCAGGTCACTTCCATTCATTTGGAGGTTTTTATGAAATTATCTCACTCCTTTTGGTTTTGTCCTTTCACACATTTTCGATTTTAAAAGTGACAGACACAGCAGTTAGTCAAATCATACAGCACCTCTTTCTCCCACCCACAGCTCTTCTCATTGGAGCCATAGTTAATGCTGTGTTGTCTTACAGCATGTTCACATCAGGGAAACAAATGAGTAAAATTTCTCATTTTTTTCCCTGTCATAGTATGCAAAATTAACATTGTACTTTTTCGGTAGAAGGAATCCTGTCTGGTTTTTGGGGGGATAGTCAGCTGTCTTCTTGCAGATGCAGTTCTTCCTAGATTTTACAAGCAAAATATTTATTGTTTTAGCAGACCATAGAGTTTCCAAGGACTGGAAAAAGTTCCGTTAGTACAGTTGGACACATCAGTCACTGTAATGTACATATTTTTAGCTCCTGGCTTATTTGTAGTGATGTTACTTTCTTATCCCAACTAGTACTTACTGTACAAAAACAGGATGTGCTGCTATTCCTGCATCTTCAACAGTGCACAAAAGGACTGGCTGTCCTTCTTACTGCTGTGAAAAGCTATAAAAACTACCCAGTCGTTATCTACCTGCATTTGTCCAAATGTAGCCAATGAATTTCTAAAAGAAATGGTTTGCATAGGAAGATACAGTAACTGTGGTAGCATATTCACAACAAAGCGCTCCACGTTCATCTCCTGAGAGAAACATGGCGTAGAATTTACCAGATTGTTATCAATGAGAAAGGTGGAAGATTAACAATAAAGGCTGTTTTTTTCTCTTCAAAACAGCACAGCCTTCTTTAAAGGTACAGAGTCATTTATTTCATTGCTGTTCAAAGATCGTTTTTCATCTATTAAAAGAATACAAATGGCCCAATCTCTTCTCCCAAATCATGAATCTCTCGTACATTTGCCGCATTACATGGCCTTGTATCTCTAAAAGAGGTATATCCTGCTGATAAGAACATCAGAAACAAACAGGATTCCTGCTACAGAAGCACTATAGAATGGCTCCTTACAGTACAGAAATGCACTCTCTCTAAGTTCCTAATTTATGGGCCTGCCGCCTTGAGTGGGTATTTGAAAGTGATGCAGACAGGAAATGAGCTAGAAAGTGGTCAGAGGATGTGCAGGAAATTTTATTTCATGTATGCTTGGCTGCACAATTTCTTTAAAAATCTGTTAGTGGACTGCAAGGAATGTGGTATATACACTACTGTACAGTATGCACCCCTATCCATGGGCATCCTTCCATTCCAAACCCTCTCACTGGTTTTTGCAATGTCAATAAAACCAGTGTTTTCATTGATTCCTAAACCTTGAAATCAGGTCATTTGTTGGTATTTTCACAGTACTTTACATTACACTTGTGTGGAGGAATAGTTCACTACATACATACACCCACCTAGCACCTACACCTTCCCATGAATAGGACAAGCTATTTTCCTTGAGAAAAAAGAAGAAAATTCTTTTTGAGCTATTTGCTGTGTATGGTTGGTGAAATTTAGCAAACTGACACAGTGTTTCCAAAACTTTCCACACAGAGGTGGTGTCATTTTTCCTTTACGATGGAATCGGAAAGTAATCTTGAATTCGGGTAATAAAATGCAATTCGGGTACCCGGGGTACCTGTGGAAACACTTAATAAAATGTGTGCCATAACTGAGTTGTTTTGTTCAAATCCACTAATTTTTTCCAAACCTGTCAAGTTTTCTTCGAAGACTTATAGTATGACAAATGGTAAGACTAAGAGGATCCGTATGTGTCACATACTACACAAATGAACATCAATGAGTGGAATTAATATACTGCAGATCAGTGTACAATTTGAAGTTTGAAATATTTGTGACCAGACACTTTTCTCACATTGGTATAAATTCATACTCACACAGCCAGTACAAGCCAGGGTAAAAAGTGTTGAGTTTTTTTGTCTTACATCAGTACAGTTCAAGTACAGTACAGTACAACTGAGGACAGGAATATGTCAAGTCTAACTTCATTTCAGTCAGAGAAACGAAAATTTCCACAGACTTAATTTGTATTGTTTGTGAGTTTAATCAAATTTCTCTTAGCCCAATAAGCACAGCCTGTGATTTGAAAACTGAAGTCTGTAGGGGTCATGTGAAGAGGAAGCCCTCAAATGGATTCATAAAGAAAATTCGAGGGCACTGCGCAGATGCTCCATCTGCTGCGCTTTTTAAGGCAGCCATCGGTGTTTATTTGTAATAAAAAGCTAATCAACACTGGATCCAGTGCATTCAGAATTATGCACAATCGGGGGGGGGGGGTCAATACCACAAATCACCAAAAGTACCGGCACTTACAATTGTCAGTTTTTTCAATTCAGTTAAAGACTTTTTTATGAAAACTAATTTGAAGTTGGATCCACAAAGTGGATGTGTTAAAATTATCTAGTACTCAGAATCAAATAGGCACACCCCTGGGTAAAATTCCTCTTTAAGAGGAAATCACTCTACAGGAGAGGCCCACTGTGGGTAGAACTTCAGGTTGAAGGAAGAGGAAGTATAAGATACCTGCAGAAAATATCTCTCACTTCTATTGGTAGGATCAAGTGGGAGTTGAGTGCTTGCAAATCTACCTGCATGTAGGACTATGTACAGGTACAGCAAAGTGTAGAAGAATGAAAAAACTCATCTGCTTTGAACATGTCAACAGTGTAAGGTTTAGCACTGTGTAGGGGTTAATGGTTTAAACCGCAGTCGAGTTCGGCAGACTGTTTCAAGGGATTAATGTTCAGTGTTACAGTACATACTGTATCCACAAATTTTGTGGCATTGCATTCATTCTTACAAAGTTTACAACCGGTTTTGAAAATTCATGAGTCATATAATTGCACATGCAGGCCCTGTTGTGTGGTTAACCTTGATCCAGTACCTTTTAAAATTTCATTCATGGAGCCTTCAGAACTTGAAAACATTAATGTCAATTTCAGAAAAGAACTTAGGCTGAGTTGTAAGAGGTATGTAGTGAGATCTGATGATTGACTCATGTACAGTATTGAAAGTTTGACCCTTATGTGCTCCCCTTGCAATCCCAATGACACAGCTGGTGATGATAACGGTAGGGCTCCACCTGAGCACTATATGCATTCAGTTGTGAACTGGTGTCGCTATGTCTGTTACAAAATATTGTACATGGTTGCTCAGCCTGTACTTGTATACTATGCAATCTCAGTATGTGCAGAAGATCGGTACATTTAGTTCACGTCCATAGTGGTGTCCAATTTTAGCCATTGATTTCGGCCATTGATTATACTGTACTTACTACCATCAAACCCATACACATGCTCACTTTACATGTACAGGTGTATACATCTCAACACAGTTTTTGATGGCTGGTGACTGTGGCAATAGCTCAGAGTGTATGGTAAGAGACAATTTACACAACTGAATAGTGACAGGAAATAGACTGACAAATTAAAGCACATGCATATCATCATGTACAGTATCTATTGTATGAGAAAATCAGTATTCAATAGTGGTGTAGAGGATTGGCAACTGAAGAAAATTGATGAAAGTAAAAGTAAATAAAAGTTATGAATATTTTGCTCACTTTGTTGGTGAAAATCCTATTCAATAGCATGTTCCCTTCGGAACTTATGAACCATTTGAAAGAAATTGTTTTAAACATCTGGTTCATTGCACTTTTGGAAATCTATGATGTCACCCAGGTACAAAATCCTTGATTATTCTATATTTTTCTTCATAATCTTGACTAGACTCTTAAGAAAAGATAGTTTAATTGCTGAAAGATGTTTAACCTTGATTTCCACAGGCATCTTAAAGTAAAATCTACAATGTCTGTCTACATTGCCACCAGTGGTCAAATTTCAATGTTAAATTTCAGAGAAAAAATATAAACTTCTTGTAATAATTTGCTAGTAACTGTTACATGGCATTTTGGTAACCATGGGGCAGCTGGAAGTCTTTCTTGACCAGAAAAGTCTTCAAACAAAAAAATTGTACCTTGGGTTAGGAATATTGGTATTGGGTTTGAAACACCTGCAGTGGAAAATTATTCATTTTTATTCATGAACCCCCTCCCATTGTCAGTAAAATACTGTATGCCTTTAAGTATAATATTACAAAAAATGGATCGTGTGCAAGATTGGATTTTTATTTCACAGATCGAATACAAAAGTACAGTAGTAAAGTTAAGGCATGCAACAATCCCTTTTCCACCCCTACTTCCTTGATCCAGATGCTTAAAACATTCACAAAGACAGTCAGTGACACCTCTTACCATGTACAGTATGCGGTAAACCAGTGTCTGATTTTTGTTATTACATACTGTACAGTACTAGTCACAATATGTACTGTACTACTGTATGTTTACAGCACAGTGGTAAATGTGTACAAGTACAACGGGTATATCAGTAGTGCATTACTGCACGTCCAGTAACGTAAAGTAAGTACAGTATCGAATTTGTAGCGTCTCCACAAGTGTAGGATCAGAGTTAAAAATCCATCGCTAATCATTGCTTTCTATGCCATCTGCTGTAAGTGACTCAGATAGACACATATAGTGTATAGTAGATCATGTTTTCCATCATCACTGGAGCTACCCGCACAGTGGCCAACTGGCCATCTGAGATACAGCAATCCCTGTATCGTGACCATCAGGAAATACAAAGTCTCGTTTACAGGAAGCTGTCTCCTGATGTAATTGTCAAAAATTGACCATTGTATGCCACAGACATTCTTCAGATAGCTTCACTCTCAGCTACTAACAACAGCTACAGTACTGTAGACAGTGTGCTCTACCTTGTTGATATTGCATCATATAATTGTACAATCTGTTTAATGACCTCGAGTGAAAGAGAACTTTATAGTAATCTGATATGAAGACTGCAATAAAGATTACCTCTCTGTCATCAGTAAGTATATAAGCATGCCTGTTTGTAAAGTTTGCATCTTGTTTCCCCGGGTACATGACGGACGGACGATTTCAGAGCACGGTTCTGAAATGCGACCCGGAACCAAAGTTTCATGAAATTGAATTGTAAGTGTACAAAATTAAGTTTGTATGCAAGTAAAAATTCTTCATTATTGTCATGTCCATACAGTACGTAAGATACCCGGTAAAATATTAACATTTAAAACTTTTGCAAATCAAGTTACATACAGCTCAAAATTCTGTGGTGTGTTTATTCTAAACTACTGTACAGTAAGTACAAAAGGTTTTACAGTAGTTCATGTCAAAATGCTCATTACATCAGTACTGACGCTGCTTCAATTTACATTGTGACCCGCTTACAGTCGAAATTACTGTACTGTACAGTATATTGCATTGTATTTGATCCAGCTGTGGTTCTTCAGTCTGAAGTTGCTTCTGTTAGTATTAGCTTTCAAACTGTTTTTTTAAAGGGAAATAAGGCATTTTTCATATTTTAAAACCAATGTTTGTGGACTCAGAATAATTATTCAAAATAAGGAAGGACAGTGGCCTTCTTTTCATGAAATAATGTCTGCCAGATAGAAATTCAATTGTTTGTTTCTCAATAATATGTTCACCCAAACTTTTCAAAATTCAAATAATGCCTCTTCTGTTTACATGGATAATGTTTTGAGGAGATGAGGCTTTTGAAGGTCTTTATAGATGAGATTGAATTGTTTAACAATGATTAGCTATTTTCTTTGTATTCCATGTTGATATATACTAAACGACCTGATCCCTTTAAAGTTGGAATATGGGATTTACTTCACTCCTCACTTACCTGTCTCAGCACAACAAATGCACTCCCATCTACCGTGCTAAGAGTACTGGCAATTGCCTGGTCATCTACCTTTGTTCTTTGTCAGACTCTCCAAGAAAGCACACAGTCAATGACCATTACTTGAAGTCAGATGTAACAAACCAATGGGAATGGATATGAATATTCAAAAAATATGCAAAAATTGGACTTAAACAATGTTTTTTTCTTTGTAGTGCATGGCTATGACATATTTCCCAGAATCTGATTTTTGCCGACAAATTTGACATTTGCAAGTCATATTCCAGCTTTATCATGAGCCACATGAATGGTATTGGTACTGTGTATTACGTCTGTGTTTGTGATGATCCAGAGATCTATGCATTAATTAGAGCATTTATTTGGGTGATTTTTCTGACATGTTTTGAAATTTGCCCCTCAGTCTTTTTTTGTATGCTATACCAATGTGTAGAGAGTTGATTTGTAACGCAAGCATTCTGTTTGTTGAGTCCGTTTGATGGTCTTAGTTACATTCAAGTCCCTTCAATCCATCAATAAAACCCTGTAAGGGGATGATATCTGATAAAGGTTTTGGGACTTCTAGAAAAGAGCACCCTTCATTCAGAGTATGCAAACCAAACCCCTGAGTGAAAATCTGTTGGACTTTCGTTCACATCGGAACTACTGTTATAGAGATACAGAATGATGTTTCAAAGTTTGAGAAAAATGCAAAACAGATGATGTGTAGGCCTAGTGTTAGTCAGTACAGTATTCTTTTTGTTAAGCCTACTGTACATATTTTGCCTCTTAATTACTGTGTTTGACATCGGTAAGTGATATCAATATTTTTGAAGAAGAAAATACATGTATGCTTCCAAAATAAAACCCTCCAGGCATATAAAATTCTCAGATGTCCTTGAAATAAAGGTTACGTAAATGAGACATGTACTGTATCATAGCTGGAGTCCATATCTCTTGATCTCATAAATTTGTGCATACTGTCCATGTTTATTCATGATACAGCTGTGAGATACTAAGTTACCTGCAAATTGGTCAATCTTTGATGGATTTTGATGGGATTTGTGATATTTTGAATATTTTCAATGCTTAGTGCACCAATGCAATACTCTAAAATGCCACATTCCTGTCATACGACCTTTAAGTTATACCTCAAATGGTCCATGCAAAGTACAGTAGCTGTTTGAAATTTCGCAGTTTGTCCCTAAAACTGCCCAATTAATGCTCCTGTTTGTGCTTGCAGTGCAGTAACAAAATTGGTACAGTAGTGCACAGGTATATGCTGACTTTATCCACACATTGCCCCCAAAACCACCTGAAAATCCCCTCCCAGTTTCCTTTAATTTTTGTAATTTTCTCAGGGTTCTTTTGTAAAATAAACTGATTGCAACTGTAGCCCTGTGAAACCAGTCTACCATGTTACAGTGCTAAATTGGTACAGCACAGTATTCCATTCTTTGCTACAGTACAGTATCACTTTGCTCCCACTGTATAGTGCATGCTACAGTAATTCTGTAGCTGTTGGGGTGATTTTGGCCTTTTTATCCACCTTACTGTAATTACCTTTCAGCAGCCAAGTACTATTTTGTCACAAGTCCATGAAGCTATGTCAAAATCATTTGAAGTTTAAGGTTAAGAAGATTTTAATGTACAATATTATTGAAAGCTTCTAGATAACAAAAATTGTTCTTGTCATTAATTCAATGAAATGAGTGCACATAAAGTGCATTGACAAAGTTTTTCAAGTGTAATGGATATTCTCTCCTTGTATGGGCCCTTGGAGAAAGTATGTCACAAGAACGAAGTAAGTCAGGGACATTTGGAACGCAGTATATGATCAAGGCAAGTATCATTCTTTAGGGTTTGTTCCAATTCAGTTTTACATCACAGTTGCTGTTTCAAGTAAAAATGACACATATACTGTATTTCAAACATTGGCTCTAAAAAGTTAATTGCTGAGTCATAAAAATGATGTATTACTGTATGCTGCTTAAAGAAGATGATTGGGTTTATATCATTTATTTTGTGACAAGTTTAAAATAAACCATTGCATGCAAATGCTAATTAGACTCATTATGTATGTACTGTATGTATCTACTGTATTAACATAGTTACTAAAAAAAAGTGAGAATTTGTAGTTTTTATGAAGAGCGTTTGCCTACAGATTAAACATTACTGAGAAAAAGTGTCAGGGCACAGGTATTCAATATAGTGATTACCTCGTCATTGCTGCTTCAGTTGTGTATACTCATAATCTCTCACTTTGGTAAACCATTAACACAAGAGTATTGTAATATTCAACAGGTGTAACAGAATAAAATGAATTTTGTGAAGCAACTCAATGAGCCCCTTTAAGTAAGGTTATTTGTACAGAAAGTCAGGTCCAAACAAGTAATGGTCATCAGAATTTTTTTAATGTAGGGTACTGTACATGTTTGTACCATTTATTAATTGATACAGGGACTACACAGTATTTGCAGCATGCTTTCAAATGGTTGTGCATGGTAGACTTGTTGTACAAGTCACTCCTTTCAATATCCATACTGTTCTTGAGGTGATCGACCTCCAAAAAGAAGAAGTGATCTGTGGAGAAGGTGATCAAATTCCGCGCTTGTATACAGTAGTGCGTACTGTAGAAGTGAGTGCTGAGGTCCTTTGAAGCAAGCACCCACCATCATAAGTGATTTCGGAGGTCCGGCTCGAAAATCTAAGCTACAAGTGATGACTAAAAAAGAGAACTGTACTTCAAAACTAAAACAATGTCTTCAGCCAAAACATCACAAATTGACTGACTTACAGAGTAATGAAGTGGTTATTTATGTCACAAAGAGTATCAGTCTTACACTGGATAAGTGTAGCAACAACATTTTTGCTCTCTCATGTACAGCACTGATCTGTACTTATTGCAATTCCGCAGCTGTAATGTGCTATACCCTCCATTTCAATGTGTCATTGTTACAGTATGGCCATTCCTATGCAAGATTTATGTCCCATTATTTTCCCATGAAGCATTTTGTCAGTGAATGAATATGCTGTAGTGATTACTTCTCTCAATTGCAGGAAGAGCAGCATCAGCTCACTGGACTACACAGGAGGTTGCCAATCAGCAGTAGTAGCAGTTGCTGTATGGATGAATGGTCAATCCTTGATATTACATGCAATGTCCATGAAATGTCTATATAGAAACATTGTGGAGGGGGAAATGTTAGAATGGCATGAAATTTCCTAACAGTGCAATTTTAGCCATGTTTATTTTTAAGGAATAAAGCGTTGTGTGCTTTTGTATGACTTGAGACCATGCAGGTACAGCTCACTCATTTTACACGGACCAAAGAATAGGCATAACAGGTACATATATCACAACTCTCACCAACTGGTTTAAATCCGCAGTGTGAAGTACCAACCTGCATTGGCTTTGTTAATGAGTCACGGTATTAACCACGGTCATATTTACAGAAAGAAAGAATGAACCAGCAAATCGTTACTCCAGACTCTTCAAATGCACTTAAAGAAGAATTGAGTTCTTTGCTGTTAAAGTTTGATTTGTCTTGACTTCCCCAGATACCATAGGGCCTGCTGTAGTGCTGTCTGTCTGTCAGTATAAGTATACTGTACGTGTGCCAGATTGTAAAGACACAAGATGAAGTTTGAAAATATGATTGATAGCAGCATTAATTTTCTTTTTGTTTCATGACAGCTGCCTGATATACTGTAGTTGTTCTAATCTTAGTTGTGGCTATAGTACAGTGTATGCTCAAATATATAGACTGTTATTGCTTTATAAAAAGTAAAAAGTAAATTTCCATAATAGATGTCCATCAGTTCATAGAAAGTCATCAGGTTCCTTGGTGGTAATTTATCAAATATAAGAAAAATTAAAAAAGAGCACTACCCCCAAAGAGAATGGCAATTTTCGGACGTCACACAGAGGAAGCACTGCACTTGAAGAGAGGAAATTTGGGCCATTTAGAAACTCTAACTAATATTGGGAAAATGAATGGAAGGAAAACTAGAGGCAGAGCTGGTGGGAGGAGGAGGGGGGATGTGTGGACAGATGCTAGTTTGGTCCATAATATTTTTTACAGGGATTGTAAAAAAAGGAAGGAACCTTGCATGCCCTCAGCTGTAACCTGTCATCATCCAAAACTACGAAGAGCTACAATACAATATTCACTTGCCTTGCATGGGTATATCCTGTGTTGAGTGATATCGAAGCTTACAAAACATCAGTGTTGAGCATTTCTGTTGGTTGTCCAAGTGGCAACTACTCTAAAAGCCTTTCACACAGAATGTATGTTTCTATTTTTCTTCAAAAGTAGCTTGCCAAGCTAGGTGGGAATTAATGCTATCAAAGAAACAGAATACTGTAGTTTAATTATTAGTTAGTTATATTATTAGTTTAGTTATATTGATTATCTAAGCAATTTGCTGTCAGATTAAATTAAGTTTTGTTTCACATTATATTGTGCACTGGATAAAATTTGATTTTGTCAAAGAATTGGCTGACGATACTTTTGGTTATCTGAAAGGTAATTTATTGTAGTAAACAGCTGGTTGTCCTCCAGAATGCTTAAAGGTTACAATTGTGACATGACATGAGAATGATGTTTTGAAATATTGGTTGTATTGAACATTTAAAATATCAAAAATAGCCACAAATTCCATTAAAATTCATCAGATTAACATTACAAGCAAATTCCTGTCTTTCACTGTACCTGAATCATATTAACAAACATATGCTAAGTGTGCAAATTTCTGACATCAAGAGAGGGGTTTGCATGATTTTTTACTCTTTGTCTATGAACCTTTGATTTAAGGACAACTGAAAATTTTTTATGCCCAGAGGGTTTTGGTTTTGGAGGCATGTATCATCTTCTGACACTTATGCTGACACTGTGCAAAATCCCTGTCTCCATTTATGCATTTTCATCGAACTTTGAAAAGCTGTTTCGAAAAACAGTAATAGTTAGAAACACAGTTCCAACAGGTTTTAATTAGGGTTACACTCTGCAACTTCTGAATAAAGCCAGTTGTTTTCTGGATGCATGTCACATAACCTTTGAAAGGCTGATATGGTATCCACCCTCATGCTGTACTGTTAGCGGAGACACACCGTACTGAAGAACTTGTCACGCAAGGCATGGCAAAAATCCTATCGTACACTAGATTTATATCGCTTATTTGCGCTGAAACATGCCACTGAGGTTTACAGAAATCGGGTTGCTTGGAAAAAAAAAAAACAGGTATCAAACGATTAGAATAAAACCATGTTTGTTTTGCGGTGGAAAATGAGTATTCCTCGCGGTATTATAAAGCAATTTTGGATACTAGCAATTTGAATATACTGTGCTGCAGCCAATAAAAAAAACATTCCTGTAACACCAAGCTTACAGTACAGTACTTGTCTGGATTAACAGGAGGGATGCTTTTACTATTGTATGTATCCAGAGACAAAACATGTATTGCATATATGATGCGAAAGACAAACAAAAACATTAATTCTGCTGCACATGTGCGCAATGAAAACGAGACGTTTACAGGAAGGTCATTTGCTACATCCTGTGAATGTTCAGATGGAATAAAGTTTGGAATTTGCAACTTTTCCTATGATGCTCTGCTGGTGGATATACAATTCTATGCAGCTACTGTATAGACACCCTAGTGTGTACAGTACGTACAGTAGCTGATGTAACTTTCATCACTGAAACTTGTCATACATTCCCATGTGTTGATTATTCCTCCCTCTAGTAACTTATTCACAAGCATGGTACCAGATGCTATGGTACTGTACTAGTCGTTTAGTCCTTTTAATTAGTTTATGATGTATTTTGCATGCATACATCTCCTCTCCTTAATCGGCACCGACTTTTCGTTTTGTGTGAAAATCATGTCTCAAGAAGACCTTACTGTCCATGCTATGGTGTGATAGCCAGGTGGTCTGTCAGGATTACAGTTGGTTTCGCCACCTTGAGGAGGCATAATTTACTCTATGTATTACATTATGTGAGAATATTGACTGTATTGCTTGTTGAACCTCATTTATGGTTAACTGTATTGTCATTTTAATAAGATCAGTATTTGGTGAATACTGTACAGTAACCCCTACAAATTACATTGATCTGCATATATTGCAGTGTACCAAATGTGTATCAATTTCATCATTACCGTACCTCAGAAACTTGATCTCCAATGGACGAATTAAATGGGTATCCTTGCAGGTACTGTACCCTGTACATACAGAACTGGAGCGTAATGGTTCTAACGTTTGTTTCAAATGAAGAATACAAGATAACAGGGCTTCACGTGTATTCTTTTGCACTGTATACCTTCGCATTTTTAAGTGTACATGCTGGCAGTGTACTCTGTAATAACAGTTACCATCCTGGTTTCATGTACAGGCTTTATAGTATATGTCCTCGAGTTGCAGATATCTGTCACAGATATTGTCAATGTTCAAATTGCATGCCCCAGCTCTCTTGGCAGAGACTGTCATTTCACTCATTCTCGAGAATGCTCTCTATACCGACATTGGGCAGACTGCACAATATGTGCCGTCAACAATCAGCTCCCTAACATTGATCCGGGGCATCATGCGAGAAATGGTGTTGAATTTCAAACGCAATTCAAGTGTTTCCAAATTCGGTCGCAGTCAGTGTGAAATGTACAGTACTTGACAGCACCTCTCTGTCTCTTTTATCTCACGACAGGTTTCTGCTGCTGTTTCGAAGGCTGAGGAGAGAGGGCCGTAAACCTTTCATCAATGTTGTCAGGCCTTTACAACACAAACCCATCTACGGTAATGAAAGTTGTCGATAAGGCCAGCTCAAAGTTCCATTATCTGCTTGATTATAGAAGAACTCACCACAATCATTTAATCCTCTCAAAGCATCTCTCCCATTCCAAGCTGGTGGAGACAGTTTATAAATAGAGTAGACATGCAATTTTCTCAAACCCTGTGTTTGCAGTATTTACCTTCAACTGCATGTTGTTGGCAAAGCGACCCTGTGGTCATGCGTGAAGGCCGAAATGCTCAGCTGAGAGCGTCACACATATGTTGATATTGCTAAACAGAAGCAAAGTCGTTCTTGGACGAATTCGGTCTTTGTGAATTTGCCTCAACGTAAAATGTGGAAGAGCTTCCTGAAGAATTTGGAAAATCTATGACTTTGTGGGTTAGAGGCTTAGTGTGCTAGCAAGGCAAGAGATTACCGTATGCAACCAGCTCCCTGGTGCAACTGCTTGATGTACCATGGTTATCATGATAGCTCATTGTCTTTATCAACTTGATTAATCTTGTCATCATCTTCTTGTCGTCTTCGTCATCATCATCATAATCATCATTGTGATCATGATAATGATTCATGATCATGATGATGATAATATAATCATCAGTATCATTGCCATCATATTAATGATTATCATTATCATCATCATTGTCATTATAATCATGATTATCATTTCACCAATCTTCATCATCATCAATATCACTGTCATCATCATTGTCATGATCATGATTTCATTGATCTTCTTTAATCTCATTGCCATCATCATAATCATAACTTATCGTCATTATCATCACGATCATCATTACGATCATCATCATCCGTCATCATCATTTCATCAATCGTCATCACCGTCATTTTATTTATCCTTGTCATAATCATCATCACCATCATCACTTTCAGTTTACACATTTTGACTGTGTCATGCAGTAGACACAGCTGCTACAAAGAATGCTAATTCAAGAGAAGGAAGAAAGAAAACTAGGCAATGTTTGCCACTAGGTTTGTGTTCAACAACAGATTGGTAAAAGTGTTTAATCAGCTGACTGGAGGAACCAGGATGTAAAATAGTGCTGCATGCCAATGCCTCGACTGAGGAAGTCAACTGGGCATAAAACAGTGGTTCATGTACAGTACCTGTTATTATAGGATACTTCTAAACAGAACTTGCCAGGATGTGTGTAAATTTATTCTCAAATGTCTCGGGTGGCCAAAGTATGACATGGAGTACTGTAAATTGAGGAAAAGCAATGTGAAGTTCGACATGTACCATTTTAGATTTATGACCAAGGAAGTTTGACGGTTGAATAGTTTGAATTACTTCACTATGGAAACAAACTACTCTTTTAACTTCCCCTTAACAAAAGTTGGATCTATGTAAGTTTTGTTGATTTGATCATTCTCGGCAAGCGTTGACGTGAACGCAACTGCCAATAAAACTTCATGTTTTTAAAGTGATTATAATCAGGTGGGCATTCGACCTTGCTTCCCAAAGGACATGGAAAGATGCCAGATCCGGGAAGGACCTTCGTAAATGGCAGACCAACGTGTACAGAGACAGCAGTGCAGATTTTGCCGAAATTAAATTAAAACAAAAACCAGGTTAATTGACTATGTGAACATTCGGGAACAGAAGTGGCAAGATTATTGCACAATGGTCGAAACAGTAGCCTCTTGCGCTATTGATGGAGCATGCAGCTGATGTAGAACAATTAATGGAGGGAAAGATGAAGCAAAATGGTAGATGAGACTGGAATTTAGTTTGAAGCTGAAAGACATAGATCTGAAACACAAAATTGAGAGGAAGAAAAAAAAAAATGTGATGAATGTCTCACAGGGGATTGATTAGAAGGGTGATATATAGATTAATGGAAGGTGGGCAGGAAAGGAAATGAGGGCTGGAAAATCCTGAGATTTTGTTTTTAAGTTAATTCTGATAGTGGTCATGTGAGGGTTTGCTGTGCCAGTGATGAACAGGTTGTAATATATTTTCACTTCTTCTTTACCTACCTGTACCATAGCAAACATTGCCCAAAGCTCAAACAGCCTTATGTGCTGCAAGTTCAATTGTACCTATCAATGTAGTCATGGCAACTGTGCTTAAATTTAAATCCTTCATGTTTTTGTCAGATCTAACTCACCTGTCTCAACACAACAAATGTCCTTCTATCTGTCCATACCAAGAGTCATTCTTTTGCCACACCTGCTGAATATATTGAATGGATGTGACTCAAAAACAGTGAAGTATACCTCGCCTACTGTAGGTAGGACACTGTCCAATACAAAAAAAAAAGCAGCACAGTTAAGAAAGTGGCATCCATTCAGCCCATTCCAACACGGACATTTTTACTTCACTACGAACATCATTTGTGTTTTTAGCAGTAGGCTTCTTATCAAAGATAGCGGGACATCTTCCGGCTCAGTGACGTTTATCAACCTATTCAGTTACCATGTGAAAAGGGCCAAATTTCAGTAAGGAAGTCTATCAATGATACGATGTTGCCATTGGTTACTTTGTCACCAATGATAGAGAGCCGAGTTACTTTTCATCGGGCTTCCTAAACACGGCACATGTGCTGATGCCAAGTCAACATTACATTTGGTTCATGTTTGTAGACAGAGAGCCAACAGTTGCTGTCCCTCTTATCTCATCAGCATTGACATTTTGAACCACTTTCAAACGTATTTGTTTTTGTTCTTGATATGCTCAATTGTTTGATTTGGCAAACGAATTATTCATGTTATTGATGCAGAAAATGTTTTAACAGGTTTTGCGTGACTGCACATTAGCATTCCAGACCTCTTGAAACCAGTGCGTCTGTCGCTCCCTGGGAATATTTCATTGTTTATCAAGTTCAAAAGTAAAATCACAAAAACCTGATTGGTGCATTAATGTACAGCAGACTTGTTGATCAACCTTTCAAGAATAATATCTTTTTCTGACTTGTCAAAATGACTTTTGGGGGCAATATAAGGGTTTATATTTATTCCCTTGGTCAACAGAGTGTATCTTTGTGGAATAGGTTTGCTAGAAAGAACCGTTCTTACTATGCATTGATGAGAATGATCGCTCAGTATGCCATGGCCGCAGTTGTTGGGTTAACACTCCACTTCACTTCCTCGTTCTTGGTGTTCACTGTAGACGCAAACCAGGGCATTGTTTTGTTATTAGGTTAGTGCCACTCACGTAGTTTGTTTGAGAAAATCACTGGTGACAGAAAGATGCTGGTTACACGAGAAAATAGCACACAGCACTTTGCATATTAACTGCAGTACGTGTTTTACAGTGTTGTATCCCAAGCAAAGAGCAAGAGCTCAAATTGTTATCTACTGTAGAACAATGCAAAGAGGAATGTAAAGGATGTGTAGACATGTCTTGTGACATATTTTGCAGTAATTTGCACCTGATAACTCTTCTAATGGCAGTCTAACGGTATTGCTGAAAGAAATCTAGGCCTCTATCAAATTCCATGTTATGTCTTTGATCATAGGATCTTGGCTTTTCCCAGTATGTCACTGCTTAGCCAACGTGCATGTTCTCTGGTCCAGGTATTTCAAGTCCTGTGAAGATTTGAAAATCTCTGTGTCAGTCTCAATTTACCATTCTGTTGTACAGTAGTTTGAATCAGTGTCTGTCTTTGCTTACAGAGTAAGTCTGTGCTCATTACCTCTGTGTTAGCATTGCCAGCTGTCTGTATGTATCTGTCAGTCAGTTCATCAGTCTGTCTGTCTTTCTGTCTGTCTGTCCATCTGGAGTGTCTGCAGAATACCATCAAATGTTGCATACTTTAGTAATTTGTTTTTGTTGCATCACTTTTTTCAGTCTCTCAGCTGCAGTACTGATATCAGTATAAATTGATAGCAATAAAGAGCTGTATAAATCATTGGTGAATCTATTGGAAAAATGGGACACCGTATAAACTGTATTTTATGTAAATACGCATTCCTCGGTGTAGAGAAAGCGCCAATGTTTTCTGTATGCCGTGTTTGTAGGAATGGAGATTTTCCTTTTTTTCCTGCACGTATATCGATTTATGTTGTTCCGAACATGAATTCTGATAAAATGTATTATCAATATTCTTGATAGCTGCTGCAATATATACCCTGCAGTATTGCTAGTCCGTATTAGCACATCAGTCTACATTTTAGACACACTGTAATTTCAAAATTGTATGCTGCGACTTGCCTGACCAATACCTTTGTGCCCGGAGCACTTTGTCGCAAAGTCAGAGAAATCTTAATAACTGTCTTTTGTAAATTCAGCCTACTTATTTCGTCTTGCATTCCTACCACTGAAAATGTTTGCCAATCATTGAGAGGCACCACCCAGCTGTGGTGTCATGATGCAAGACATATTTTGAGGAAAATCAAACATCATTTTTGTGACATGTACCAGTACTACTTCATGTTTTCAAACTTGGTATCAAAATTGGACATTAGGCGTAATTTGTAGGCAAACTTAGTTTTGGCAGTTGAGGCTGACTTTTCTTACTTTTCCGGAAATCTGAAAAGTGATGTCAGGAGTGATGTCAGGAGTGAATAACAAGAAACCAGCTGTTTGATGCCACACTTCGCGCTGCAGAACAGCATGCAGTACTATGTTGCATTGCCTACACAGGCTTACATATGTGTACGGTGCTACCTCCACTGCCCTTGTACTAGCGTGGTGTTGTTAATGTGACTGTAGCCAAATGACCATGGTGGGTAGTGTGCTTGAATTCGCTAGGACAAAACAAAACTCTGTAACAACTGGAAACGTTTGTATCCTGTTAGCCCGGCATTTTTGAAAACTATCATCTGTTCAGAGTCAGACAATTGTTCGAAAGGTGACTTTCATGAAGTCTATTGTATTAAAGCAAAACTTCTCAGATTTAGCCGATGGCAGGTCATTAAAAACAGCCATGAACTTATCGAATGGTCGAACGTTAAATGATGACAACATTGTTTATTACTGAAACAAAATTTTGCCGAGATAAATACGTCAGTGTTAACTGTGAATACAAGTACTGTACAATAGGCCTGTACCACGAGTTAGCTCAATGTTAAAAATTGATCAGTAATTGCACTCAGTGAGAGTGAAAGCAGATTCGAGAAGATGGTAGCTCACCATGAAAAGTTTCCTACTTAAGCTAAAGCACTTATACCTACACTAAGCTAGAAAATTTGCGGTCTTAATCTGATTGATAGTAACTAACGTAAGATGTGGAAGTTGATAAATATATTTACAGAACAGCGACATGGAGCTCTTAATCAGCCCTTCCCAGTACATGTATACATCTGTTTCGTTCAATAATTATAAGGCAACGTTGCACCTACTTGGGCCATAACTCCTCGTATCACCGGCTTCTTTGCTATCTTCTTCATATTTTAGCACCAAACATCCCTTCTTGGCTGTCACTGTATCCTTCTTAGATCGATCTTTTCCCACTGACTTGTTGAATTTGTATCGTTAGATGGCACTACAAATATTTTATGTGACAACAACAACAACGTGCATATGTACAGGACACATATATACAGTAGGTGCGTGCCATGCACTTTAAGATCCACTCCTGACGTCTTTAAAGTACTTTGGAAAATGCGAGCGCTTTGGAATGCAACATCTAGACATGAATGAAACATCTCGGTATTTCTAAAAATCGTCTTGTTTTCTTGATTTTTTTAAAAATTTCGACTGAAGGGGGGTGTAGATGTTTGAGTTATGGAATATTCTTTGTTACAGAGTATAACTATGGTCACAAAGTAGATCATAATACCTAATCTTTAAATTTTCCTTTTTGTTGTCACCGTTTCCGTGACAGGTGTGCCGATCGGAGGTATTGGTGCTGGAACTATAAATAGAGGCTGGAAGGGAGACTTTTCAAGATGGTCCATTACACCTGGTCTATATACATACAAAACAGTTGAAGTTAATCAGGTAGGTGGAACTTCTAAGATTGCACATGTCATGACAATAATATGTTAGGTGACACATGGTCTGGAACTATACCAGTCCGTCCCTAGCTTAGTTTGCATTCTACAGTAGCTGGATCTTTTTAAATCATGCTGATGGATTGGCCTCTGGATGTAGGGTAACTACCTGTAGAGCCACTTTAGGGCCTTTACCGAGGCACACCAATTTTCATAGTTTCATGGATGTGGCTAAAACCACTTGAATAATGTGAGAAGTTTGCGTTTGAGGTGATAATTCAAACAGCAAGCTGTTTCATTTGATTTCATAACCTTTAAACAGACACTTAACTTTCATGCATCAGATAGACTGCCCAGATGTCAAACCAGGTCAAAGTCAAACCAGTTGCAGCTGAGTGTGTTAGAACAGTCTGGCAATGAAATGCATCATTAAATATGATTAGTTGAAGCCCAGTGGTTTAAAAGTGATCTTCTTTCTCTCTCTCAAGCCAGTTTGTGTTACACCATCCTTAAAGTACAGTTAACTCCTGTAGATCTGTGGTGCAAGTGGGTGTGTGGGGGTTGGGGGTTGGTGCATGGGTGGGGGTTGGTGCATATGTGTGGGTGTTGGTGCATATGTGTGGGTGTTGGTGCATATGTGTGGGTGTTGGTGCATATGTGTGGGTGGGTGGGTTGGGCAAGACAGAGCAGGGCAGGGCAGGGGATGTACTAATGTAGCTAGCAGCACTAACCTTCCAGATTAACAAGTCAAATCCACAAGTCATGCACATGTATCACTGGTACTGTAAACATCCTGTCTTTTAATCCTCTGCCTGTTAGTCGGAGTCTGATTAAATGAGAATTTGGGTATCAAACTTGCAGTCAGATGTTCACTATGGCTTTTATTTTGACCCCCACAACTTTCAGATCAAGACCTGAAAGGGAAAAATGAAAAACATTAACATTTCATCTCCTGTTTGCACGTACTGAGTCTGCGTGTATCCGACAAGTTTTTCCATTCAGCATTTTGCTATGAAAAAACTTATGTCCACTTACATTGGAGACAAATTCCTCTCAATTCTGCAGAAATCCTATGTACACTTCACTTCCAAACCTCTGATGTGATTGGCTGAACCACGACTTAAAATTAGAAAAGAAACACTGTTAAAGGGAAATAGGGCGTTTGTTTCACAGAAAACATCCATATTATTAAAACCAATGTTTGTCTAGGCAGAATGATAGATTATTCAAAATAAGGAAGGGCAGTAGTCTTCTTTTCAAGAAGTAACTTTCTCACAGATAGATACTCAGTTATTTGTTGTTCAACACTAATTTGTTCACCCAAACTTTTCAAAATTCAAATGATGCATCGTCCGTTACTCATCACATGCATAATGTTTTGAGGAGATGTAGCTTTGGCAGGAGTTTATTGATGAGACTGGATGGTTTAACTAGGATGAAAGCCATACCTCACAAGTAGTTGCATAGATGGACTGTGAACAAGGTAACTGGACACCCTCCTGGTGCTGTCTGGTACCGTGTGTGCAGCGACCAATAGATCAGTGTGCAGCGACCAATAGATCAGTGGCCATGATATTAAGTTCATCAAGTTTTGGACTCTGTGAAAGGAATGTTTGACCGTTGCTGACAGGCATTTTGTGGTGGCAGCCACAAGGGGCGGCAGCGAACGGGGCATTAGGCAGGCTAAGTCTCTGCAGAGACTGAAAACCTAACTGAAACTGCTCTTTTGTGACTGTTTGGGATTATTGGAAAAGAAACAACATTTGGGTAAAAGTGACAACTTTCTGTGTAAATTTCAGATCAATATCACTTTTTTCTGTGGAGACTCCTGTTGGTAAATTTAATAAAAATGCCAAACTTTTATTATTAAAAACTGTTAAGTCCCAATTAAGGCAACATTCGCTATGCCATATGCCCATCCAACAAACTGTAGTCATCACCATCACTTTTTTTTCTCTTCTGAGAACTGTGAAGTTGATGGGCATCACATTGGCATGTTACCCTACGTATGTATGAAGATTTAATGTGTTGAAATAGGTGGGCGTAATGATTCTTCTGGGTGAGTCGTTTATGCCACAAAAGGCAAACCAGCTGTGAAATTCCTTCTGTTGATTGCAGCCAGTCTTTTTTTAATTAAAACCACCTTATTCAGAGAGTCGTTGAAATGAGAAATTTCCTTCTTCGAAAGCTTCTCTGCCGAAATAGTTCACCAGCAAACAGGATATTAGACTTAAATGGTATTCTGAGATTTATATACTTCACCCTGCCAACCAGCTGACCTCCTTATAGAGCAGTTCAGTTTCAATGCAGTGTTTAAGTCGGTTGGTGTAGATCTTTACCTGCAATTAATTGGTTGACACTTTACTACATCCTCTCTGAGCACTTGATCACAATTGAGACAACAAATGGTGTTGGCTGTCTCCAGTTGTAGACAGTGTGAAGTGAACAATCCCTTTTGTGTCCAAGGGTAAAGGGACAGTGTTTTCATCCACACCCCCCCTGGGGAGCTGGGGCCCACTCATGTAATGGGCTTAAAGAGAAATAGGGCGTTTCTTTTAGAGAAGACATCCATGTTTTTGAAACCAATGTTTGTGGATGCAGAATTATAGATTATTCAAAATAAGGAAGGGCAGTAGCCTTCTCTTCAAGAAATAAGCTCCTTACCGACAGAAATTCAGTTATTTGTTGCTCAACACTAATTTGTTCACCCAAACTTTTCAAAATTCAAATGATGCATCTTCTGTTAGTCGTCACATGCTTAATGTTTTCAGGAGATGAAGCTTTGGTAGATGTTTATTGATGAGACTGAATGGTTTAACAATGATTGCCACTATTTTCTTTAGTATGTCATGTTGGGGTATTCTAAACACCCTATTTGCCTTTAAACCTATACCCCTTGGGTACAAATGGACACTTCTCCTCACCCTTCTACACCTGGAGACAGTCAATACCACCTGCTGTCTCAGTTGTGAGCTAGTGCTCAGAGTGGATGCACGAACAAATTTCGGGTGAGGATCTACAGGTCTATGAACTTTACTGAAGAATATCCACTGAAGGTACAGTATTCTCACATGTATCTGTGCCACTGATTTGAGCGCATTACATTCTATTGTGTGGTCATGATCAGAGTTCCTGTGAATTACTATAGTGTGTATGTCAGGTCAATGTCGTATTCCTCGATGGTATAGTGAATGAAGAGGGAGTCCTTTAAGGCAGATGATAACAGGAAACAACAAGTGTATTGAATCTCGTCACTTGTATTTCATTGGTGGACAGCCAGGATGGAAGAGAACGAGCACAAGTGGCCGTCGTCATTCACTGATTGGCTGCTTACTGAGTCATGTAGTTGCAGTGACTATTTAGTCGTACTGATTAATAGTAAAATAAGTGTTACATGCGTCACAAAAATATTCATGACATCGTAGAACAGTCAATGTCATTGCTATGAAAACAACAGCTTCAATGGTTTGATATTTCAAAGGTGTATTAATAGCTGTGGTAACATTATGCTCACAGGTGAAAATTAAGACACTTCTGAGGCCATTGCACCCTGACTTTTATGTAATTGTACCATATTAATGCAAACATTGCATGTAGGCCTGTACAACATTGCAGTGGAAAAAGTGCATACTATTACACCTGTGGGTAACACCTGTTCAGTATACACTGCAAAGCAATTCAAGATAAAAAGTTAAGTGTCAACTCAGAAATATCAATCTGAGTTCTCTGTGCTCTTATTATGGAAAGGTTTTACAGGTCATGCAAATGATGTCCACACACAGGTCTCCAAATGATTGAACCTTCTTCAGATGTCTGCCATCATGCAGACGATACACTGTGCTGGGTTGTGTGTTCAACTGGTATTTATAGATTCCAGTCAGCAGTAAACCATTAACCAGATCTGTGACCAAATCAAAAGACAGATGACCCAACCAAAAACAAAGTTTGTTCTTCTAGCTTTAATGCATTGTGTGTGCATAGTGATCCTCCTTTTACAACTGTGTTTGTTTGTCTACAAGCTTGTGCCTTTGTTATGCAGTGGAAGTACTATTCCTCCACCAGTGAGTACACATGAACAGGTATCTGTGGTTGTAACCACTAACAAGCCATCAGACATACCAGCTGGCACCAATATTGCTGACTTGGTTGCTGTGTGATGGTGAATTGCTCTGATAGGTTTTGATTGCTACAAATGGTATCCAAATTTTATAGTCTTGACTGACCTGTCCTCACTGATTAAAGCAAAAAGCAGAACAGGATGTCTCCACTTTGCGTCCTGTAATGAATAAAGTTTATCTTTTGGTAATTTAGAGAGTAAAACATGGACTCTCATCATCTTCCCAATTAATCCACCTCTATTGCTGAATACAGACTCAAAACAAATAAAGAAATTGATAATGATTCTGTTTTGTGAGTGAATTTTTTGGGAGCTTGTTTTAGGAGATGTGATGTGCTCTGTGGTATAAATTATATCCCAAGAAGCAAGTTAAAAGAACATGTGTCTGCTTTTGGTGTTTGTTTAACCAAAGGAAAATGTTTGTTGAGTGGGAGTGTTTTCTACCCCTTCAGACAAAATAAATCATTGGAGAATCAGAAATTTAATGATCAGTTGGCATAGTGACTGTTATCTCTGTATATTAATTTGCTGCTTTTATTTGTTAATAAAACCACTGTAAAAGGAACTGTATGTATGAAAGCTATGGTTTTCCTTATGATAAATTGATTTGAATATGTCTGGCTGTTAGATTTGGAGTGTTTACAAATGACAAAACAAATTTGGTACTGTCATGTGATGTAAAATGGCACATGCTTGATTACACGACACTTATATATGAGACTTCCTTTATTGGACCAGCAGTTCTAGGGCTATTAATAAAGTACACACAGATGCTACAGTATGTAGCATCAAGCTTGTGTATGGTTGAAATGTACTCCAAAAAGATGTATGGCGTTTAAACCGAGCAGGATCATTTTGGAAATCAGTATATGCTGTTGAATAATGTATGAAACTTAAACTTGATATTAAATACAAAAGTAGTGGCTGGTTTTGATAACTGTTTGAAGTGGACCTCATTGGATCATTGCAGTTGCCATAGGTACGTATGTAGTGCATAGTTACAGTGCGAGTGCTCACCGGTCATCTTGAGAATGCTTTGGGAGTCCAATTGTGAATTAACCACGCTCAAAAATAAACTGTGATTTCTAGACTTCAAAACTAAACTTCAAACTCAGTGTGATGTGTCCCCGTCCAAATATCACACAAACCATGATCAACGTTCTTAACAAGTCATTGATCTACAAATGATATCAGTTAGTTATATTTGGCAACAGGTTTTTCTCGCTCACGACCACGTAGCGGCAATTCTAGTTGCCCTGCAACTTTACAGCATACGATCCTCTATTTCTGGAAGTCAAAGTTCATCTATGCAATTAGTCACCATTTTGGTGCAAGAACTACATACCATGCGATTTGCCCACGGAGCACAGTCAGCGAACAAATTGCAGTGAAATATGACGTCACCACTGTACTTGATTACTCGGAGTAACCATGAGAAGAGTTCTGCAAGTAATCAACGACGGAAAAGAAGGTCGACTAACAGCACTTATGCATGGAATCATGGCAATCTCAAGGAAAAACTGGAGATTTCAATATGAAAATGAAAAATTCTTCCCTGTACTTGTTGGAAACTTACATAGCACACTTTTGTAGACATATTTCAGACTGGTATAGGTAGTTTGCAGCATAGAAATGCACAGAGCTTAAAGTTAGATGTAAGGCCTATCCTACAGTAATTTGCACACTATTTAACCAAATTGTTACTGGGCTCTGGCAACTGATGGAAAATTAGCTTTGATACAAAAAGCAGCTGATCAAACAGGATTTTAAATCAACATTTGCCAACTTTCAGACAAACCAAGTGTATGCCTTAACTGCACAGCACGTACGTATGGCACTTGTGTGGTAACCCTTATGGCTACTGTATGGCATATGTACAGAGCTGGTTCAGGAACTGCCATTAACAGTTCTTTAGCTGCATGGTTTCTCTGTGATACCATACATGGTGATGTATTTTCAAGAATTGCACATTTTGGCAATAAAACGCCATAATCCTGAGATTTCACATCGTCAGGAATTTCTTCTGAAGACGTAATTTTGTTGTACAGACTCAGGGCAATTTTTGGAAGATGTACGTTGTGTGGCGTTTTGGTAGTGGAAGTCTTGAAACTTGTTGAAATCTAGGGCCCTGCTTTTCGAAATTGAGGATAAATAATGTCTCACAATGTCCATCGTGATGTTGCAAACCTCTGGATTGTTGAAACCAAACCAGTGTCAATACACATCAATCAGATCTATCCATGTCCCATCGGTTGTACTGTAAATTAATCATCGCAGACATTAGAGTTGCTCCAGAATCTGCATGAATCGTCAGTTTTTTGTCACACAGTGTATTCGGTCGTGCGAATTTTACAAGGCATTTTGTTGTACAGTACTTCCGAAGAGCACGCACTGTATGCCAAGAAACAAAATTTTTGTAAAAATTCAAACAATTTTACTTTGCTCTTAAAGTTTCAGTGCTTATGTGGTTTACATCTGACTTGACAGTCTTGTCTAATGAAAATGTTTGAAATTCTGTCTTTTTACCCTTGAAAGTTTATTAGTATGCACTTAATATCATTTCTCCCAGTGAATATGCACTCTTGATGTTTAACTAATGTGCACCAATAAGGATGGAATTTAGGAAATAGGAACATGCATTCAAAAGTACTGTACTTAAAATCATTATTAAATAATTTCTTAGGTGATTGTGGAAAATGAAGCAAAAGCAGTGCCACCATTTTTATGCTGTCAAAGGCATACTGTGGATGTGGTTTGCTCACAATGGCATTCCATGTCTCGTCCCTGACGATGTTCAAAATACGGCCGTGGCATTCGTAAATTCGAGGTCATGATGATATATCATTCCTAAATGCACAGCCTTCTCAATGCAGTACATTGTTTTTATGGATATGAACAACCATAGTTGATATGAGAGATTAGTGACGTCTACGTGCATCTGTAAAAGAGAACGGCCCTCTTTCAATAAAAGGAAACCTAATTAAGTCGTCGGTGAAGCAGCATTCATTTCAACACGAAAATATAATTAGCGTATTACGTTCCAAGGGCGAGCCTTTCGAAAATGCTTCAGTGATACGAATTAGCCAGCCTGTTGAATGTTGAAGCACGATATCGTTTTTCACTACTTGATACTTTTCCTTGGAATGACTTCATTTAAGATATTATTGTACTGGTGAGGCGACTACTGCACTGTACTCTAAAATTTATATTGGAAAATTTTGTGGAAAAGATATCAGGGTCATATTTATAGCACATCATTGTAAAACATGTTACACAAATGTTTGATAGCATCCATACAGCACAAATTTAAAGAGTTAAAATCTGGCAGATTATTGGTGGTTCAGGGAAGTGACCGAGTTTGCCAATTCACCTCTACAGGAAAATACTATGTTGCAAAGGCATCAACATGGCATACTAAGAAAATAACTTCAATATTTGTTAAAAAGTGCCTGCCTTTTGATGGGCACGATGGCACCCCCACGCTCTCCGTAGCTCCCGTAAATTTCAACTGGCTAGTGTGATTGATTGATTTCCTCAATTTCCTGCCAAGATTAGTTGCCTAATGATAAGATACACTGACAGACCTAACATAGTGAAATGGCCACAGTGCACCTAGGTAGAACAGACGAAAGGATTAGAACCATTTCAGCATGAAAAAGTTGGATCACAAAAAAAAAAAAATTGTTATTGCTTCAAACCTTAATACATACTATATTACATACTGTGTTAGCGTATAGAAGTATTTGTGAATACAAATGGAAAATATCATGTGAAACCTTCCAAAAATTTAAAATAATCATATATCCTTTTGTGGTGTCAGGTATTACAAATAGCCTTGTCACCCTGGGGATTTTGTATTTTATTGCAGAAATGCACGAACAGCGTATTAATTTGCAAATTTGTGGACCACTCATATTTGAAGAACTGCGTAAATGATGTTTTATAGTATTTTTTTTATCAGTCATAGTGGTTTTTACTTCGACTTGAACGAAGTTCAGTCGAAGTAATGTAATCCCCAGAGTAGTTTGTGCAGTCATGCATACCGATTAGTGCGCTCAGGGCCCTTTCGACGGCGATTTCTCGGCCGTTAGGGAAGCTACAGAGCTGAAATGTGGTGGACGGGTGGACCGTGTTCGGCGGCGTGCAGCTGTAAAATTTGGTGGGGATTGGGGATTTAGTTTTCTCGCTAGCGATCATTCTCCATTTTTTTTTGCCAAAAAGCCTACTCCTCCTAGGGATTTCGGAGTTACCGCTTGAAATTTTGCACACTATTAGAAGGGTCTTTCGTGCACAAAAGTTGTACTTTTTTAAGCGAAATTCGGTAAAATGGCGTTCGTCTGGACCGGTTGGGCTCCGAAATGGACCCTTTCGGAAAATGGCCAATTTCTCTTGAATAAGGCAAAAAATCGAAAATTAACTAATCTCATTCAAATTTTACACTTGTTGTAAAGGTCGTCCGTGAATTTGGTGAGAATTGATTGCGAAACCGTGGAGAAAATGCGAAATGAAATTCACCCATTTGTGTCCAAAATCAAGTGTCTATTATTTTCAATCTCCTCGCCAAGCATGGTTTGGTATCGCAGCGTGGACTAGTCCTGCTTGGTGGCTGTGATGTAGCTCTGTGTGCCATATTTTTCTTACGGTAGTCAACGTGTAATACGCAAGCTGGGTGTCTTTGATGCAGAGCATGCAGTCTACTTGTCTGTCATGCCTAGGTCAGTGGAATCTGATCTAGCGTTACTAACTTGTATGCAGTCTATAGTCAAAGTTTGCGTCATTGACGCTCTAGTTAAGTCTTAAGATTCACTGTTTGCAATCATAGAAAGATGACTTACTAGAGGGTCGCAATGTGCGCGCTGCGTAAGTCCTTGTCGCTAAATTTTGGACCAACGTACCACTTGCATCGTAGACTTCTGACTGGCCTCCGAAAATAGCACTCAGATATGGCTGTTGCATAGATGGTTTTAAAACTGACAATTATGATGTATCATGGGAACAGGGTCAACAGGGCATGTTTCAAATGACTAGAAGAGCATGAAAACATCATTAGAAAAGCATCGGAAATACCTCACTTTAATTGAACAAAATACTATTGTACATGTATGCTGTGTACACCATACCGTATGGTATACATGGCTGTGATCCACAATTGTTCTTGTTGTTTTTTTTTGTGGTTTCTGGATTGATGAAATGAAGTTATGCCAATCTGCATATTAGCTAAATTTCAATCATTGTAAGTTGGAATAATTACAATACTTTGTTGTCTGGTGATTAAGGTACTGTAAATCCAAAACTTTACTTAAACTTTTTGAGGTTTTCATACCAAGTTGTTGTTTTAAAAACTGTGAACTTGCAGTTTTAATTAATAACCTTGCACCTGCAAAAAACAGTTGGTCAGTTTGCAGAAATACAAGTCAAGTTTAAATGAAACTTGACTATTGCGTGTGTTTTCTGATCAGGCTTGAGTATTTGTTGTACTGTGGCCCTGGTTTGGGGGCCCAACATAATAATTTCAGGTTGATGAAGAAAATAAAAAGTACAACAGTCAGCATGAATGTAGGATATGATGATGAATTTATTGATAAAATAATTCTTGAACAAAAGGTAACTGAACTAATTGATCAGTGAGAAACTAATTTCTTGGACATTTAAAGGTGGCTAATATATTCTCCCTCATATTGAACAATCTGTGATCCTTTGTCCATAAATGTTGGTGTAAGAAATACAGGGTTTCCTCTGGTACTTAATTGCAGAGGTGGCCGCCTCGCAACTTTTTAAGACCACCTCACCGAAAAAATGCTGTAATTACTGCCTCACACGTTGATATCCAGGGCTGAAAAAAGTCGGGAAGCCAGAGGCTCCTTCCCGGGAAATTTTGTGTCTCTCGGGAAATCCGCTTCTGTACTTCTGGCCGTGTTCATCTTGTACATACATACCATGCTTGTTTCGAACTTTCAGTCACAGAATGGTAGAGATCATACATGTATGTGGTTTCCTAAATAGTTACGTCCAAAAATAACTGGTAAATAAATCCATTCAAATGTGTATCCCAAATGCCCCATCCACTTTCAGTCTTCAACAAAAATTGAAGTAAATTACTATTCCTGTAATAGAATGCCCTTATTTTGTACTCATGATCAATATTTTTCAAGTTATATATGTGAAAAAACAACCGTTGGCAAATGTTTCCGGAAGAGTCTACGTATACCTGCTTTACTACATTCAATGTCAATTAAAAAGCATAAGCTTCGGCTTGCCTGCATACGCAAATTAGCTGCAGAAGGACAGCTAGCGGAGATACACAACCCACGGAAATACAAAAATGAACTCGTATTTCTATGTCCAGAACCCTTCATGAAATCAATAGTCTGCTTCTTCAAACCTTCAGTCTAAACATTTTAAAGTGACTACTAGTACAGTAGGATCAATGAACAAAAAAAAAAAACTCTGAAACCTGCAATTTCCCTGTAATACGGAAGTATGAATTGCTAAGGTGGTTAGGCTATTCGATATACGTCCACTGCGTTAGGATATGATTACTTAAAATTTTTGGGACTTAGGCTGCACAAGATCTTACGTGATTCTTTTCACGAAACTTTTAGGGACATTTCAACTTCAAAAATGTGTGTAATACAGTTTACTCTGCAGGACATGTGCAACATTTCATAGAACGTTTGATTTTGAAGCAATATCAGTGATTTCCTCTGATCGAACTATCATGTTTTCACCTGATACAGTAATATTTTTCAACTTGAAGAGTTGAAATTAAGCATGGATTTCAAATGACTTGGACACATGTTAAAACGCTAAATTGCTGAGTTTCTGGCTGCTTTGCACCCTGGACCCCTACCAGGATCGTCCGTGAACCCCATAAGGGGCCCTTATATATGGTGGACCCAGTGACCCCACGCTGGTATGACAATCGCTTCGCTGGCGGGAAGCTCGGACTATATTGTAATTTATAGTCTCCCAGAAAATTTTCACTTTTTGCAACCCTGTTTTTGTCATGGCCAAAATCACCTAATCTTCGAGAACCTACTAAGTACGGATTTGCACCCGAAATTCATGGCGGCGTCAAGTAATTCGCCCTCGCCACCTCATGCTCTGAAAAACCCAGGGGAAACCCCGAAATATATTTTTTTTTTTGTAACTGAAGCCCCATTTACCCTTTAGAGTACCGTCTGGTTATTGTGCCACTATGCAGAAATGGCAATTTACTGTATGTGCTGTATTGTACTCAACCTGTTTGTATATCACAACCAGGCATTTACAATCACTCAAAGTACATATTTGATTTTGTTGTGTGTTCCTCCTAGATCTATTCATGATTCCCAGCAAGTGCTTTGTCCATTTTGTTACATTGTGAAGTGCATTGTACCTGTAGCTTACTTATTTTCAGTTTAGCAGTAATACTGTAGCTGTTCAGCAAGGTCCCTAAATCTAAGATACGAACTGCCTGGACATGGAGATGGTATGATTTGTAGGCCTTTCAACTTGGCGCAGAAAAATACAGAAATACTTTCTGAGGCATGTAATGGTATGGGGGTCTACCAGCATCTATAGTTTGCATGCATGTGCTATTGTGCTGCAGCTATGCAGGTTCTGTCATGAATGGTCTCTGTATGTTATGACTGTTGATTAGTGTAGCAGCTGCATACATGAATGTGTTAAATTAAGTGATTTCCTGACAATTTAGGTTTTTTGGGAGGTATATACATGATGTAAGCCAACCTCAAATTGAATAGACCATGCTACAATATTTGCTATTCAGTAGAGGCTATTCAGTCTATTTCCTCTTCTGATGTCTAGATTTTGAGGGAGATTTACATGAAAGAATCATCCTTTTTTTCAGTGGATTTCTAGAAGATAGGTGCAGTATGGTAGACATACTTCGTTGTACCTACAAGATCGACTGAATTCTCTGTAAAGGCTAGGTTATGACTTGTCTTGAAAGGCGACTGCCCCTATGTTCTGACACCCTTATGTTCTACATCCTTAGGACACATCTTGATGATGATGATGATGATGATGATGATGATGATGATGATGATGATGATGATGAT
The DNA here is from genome assembly GCA_021234535.1 of Stichopus chloronotus. Taxonomy (NCBI): domain Eukaryota; kingdom Metazoa; phylum Echinodermata; class Holothuroidea; order Aspidochirotida; family Stichopodidae; genus Stichopus; species Stichopus chloronotus. The sequence continues at coordinate 18,284,157 of CM037836.1, read as the reverse complement.
GATGATGATGATGATGATGGTAATGGTAATGATAATGATGATGATGTATTCTTGAACGTACAGTACAGCTAGTACAGTACCCCTGCTTTAAATGATGAACTTCAGCATCATGGTATTTCGATTAAATGCAGACCATATAGTCAGGAGCAGGTTGTGTTGTCTCTTATTGTGTGATAATTGTGTCATTTCATGAAGAAGTGCAGACTAACAGTACTAGCGGTCATGACTGCATGCAAACCAAATTTACATGGATATTGCACCGTGTGTTGCCATTCCTGCTGATATGTCTTGCTTCATCACTCTGAAGAGCCTGAATTTTGTAGGACCAACAAAAGTGTCAAGACAATTTTCACATTCAAATCTGGAAGATGAATGCATAGTTCTCTTTCAGGTTGACTGTGATGTGATCTTTTCCTCTACTTTCTCTTCCCTGAAACACTGACGAAGAACAAATGTAGATGACCTGCAAACAACTCATATTCCACCTTCCTGTTAATTCTTGATCATTTTTCTACCATCATCCATCATGACTGTTGTGAATTGACATGTCACAACAACATACAACATTCGCTGAAAGATATCAGTTTATAGCATTCATCTGTCCATCTGTGGTGGACATAGATGAGCGAACTAAAAGCTCACATCCTACTGTAAACTTTCATCAAACTAAAATCAGTGCTGTGAATGTCTGTATCTGTGTAATCATTAAAGTCTTATTGTTTGTGTACCGTCTCCAAGCTGTAAATGATTGGTTCCCGCCTGCAGGGCAAACAGTTTGTTTGTTGAGGCAGAACCTGTGGGTTGAGTTTTAAGGTAGATTGCCTATCAAATAGTGCTTCTACAAATAATGCTACTATAGTTCCATATGCACCCTCTCCCCCTCCCCTGTCAAAGGGCACCTCATTACTGGAAGCTTCTAGGAAAGCTTAAAAGTTCTTACAGCATGAAGCACTGAAACTTGCACCGTAGTGCTTAATCAAGAGTGCAGAGTATTATTTAAATTAAGCATCTGCTTTAATTGGCATGCATGTACTGTGTATTTCAGCAAGCATTGAAGAATAAGGTGCACCAGCTAGTGGTACATATTTGACTTTGTCAGTAATTTATTAATGTTACCCTTCTGAATATGAGGACTCAGTAACAGTATGATAGCCTCTCAGGGAAAAGAATTTTGCATAAAGTTTGAAAAAGCAACCTTTGCAAGCAAACAAATTCAGTTCAAAGGAAAAGTTAAATGCATGACCATGCAATTCACAGAAAAGTAAGCAGCGCAGTTTGGGAGCTTCGATTCACAAGCATTGATACATACTCCTATCACATGGTGAAGAAATTAACAAAGGAATTTGGAATGTAAAAACATGACAAAGTGATAACCAGTTTCAGAGCAGTCTGGATCAAAATCACTCTCTGTGAATCTAAATCCTGCAGTATTGTTGTTGGTGTTAAACTATTAGGCCAGGAAAAAAATAATGCCTTCAAACAAAATTATGTCTATAAGAGTTATCAGGTACTGGTTTCATGGAAAATTATGCATCTCCTGGCTGTTTGAGCATGCAGTAGTCCAGTCCATGTGATCTTACAGATCTATTTTTCCTGGATCTTACTCAAGTACCAGGCAATGGTCTCACAGCTTTCACAGAACTGCCAAAAAAAAGTTGTGCGAAGTTCACAACAGTTGAATTGCGCTCAATTCGGAAAGCACACTTCCTGCTCACCAGCTGTCTGTAAGCTTGTATTATCAAAATGGACAGAAATCGCCAGAAGTCATTCCGAACATATTCTCCTTCCTGATGTAACTCACTGACAATCAGTGTACATGCATGATGTACATAGCCACATTGAGACTCCATTATTGCCTCTGATTCCTTTTGTACTATTTCCTTCATGTAAAGACCTTTTCACATAATACAAAGTTTTGCAGTGTAGATGACCTTTATCAGTTTAAGAACTGAGATGATAAACAGCTTTGAAGATTTTAAATCTCGGATGAATAGCGGCATCCTCCCTCAAAAAGTCCTGAATCAAATCACCTCAAAGTACTGTAAACTAGAAGGTTTGCAAGAGTCTGGTATCTTGTTGTGGATCAGGATATAAACTTTGCAAAGTCTTTCTCGGCGAATGAGTTCTCCTCCTTTGATACATTCCTCACAATTTGAGCTGCAGCCTACCTAACCGAGGATATGTACTCATCTAGTAATAGCGTTTCCCTGTGATCGCCGTCCGCCAGAAAGACTTTGGACACTCGATATAATTATGTACAAATGAATAGTCACGTTTGACGTTAGGGTGAATACTATGCGTTGGTCTTATAAAATGAGCCAATAGCAGCGATCGAACAATGAGAGAAATAATGGTACCTAGGCTAACTTTCACCGTATCACCAGATTTGCCTACGGCAGAAATAGGATATCGCTGAGAGAGGCCTCAAACAGTTGAAGGAGAGAAGAATATTGCCATGATAGTTACGTAACTAATCAGTCGTATGTCCTTTCCCCATCATCACTCCCATCATTTCTCAAGATGTCCGTGATTGGCTTCTACCGAATTCGGTAGCGAAAAACAATGGTGTTAGTTAAAAGTTGTGTGCATAATTAAAACGAGGGTCCAGAGTCTGCGAGGGCAGCTATCAGTGGGGGAGTAAACACTCTTCCGGAAGAGCAGTACAGTGTGGGTGTCCAGAGGTGGCAGAACCAAGATTTATAGAAACTTTCCAGCCCAAGCAGACGGAACAACATGTCCCTGTGTCTCATTACAATTGACCTGTGCGTGTTTGCAGTCTCATTCTCTGTCATTCAAAGGGTTCAGTTCTATTGCAGTGTTTCTAAACCATTTTGTGATGTGCCACTTTCCTTTCTGGTTACCTTTAATTTATGTCACACACTTAACTTTTCTGTATAACTGATTTGGGATTTGCAATTACCACTACTGTATCACCTTAACTGGTACCTTAATTGGACTTTGTCACAATTGTCTCATGTAGTATCCCAAACTGTTAAAGATATATCCCCACTCTAGCTTAAAGCAGGATTGTGTTCTTATTCCAGCATTTTCAGAAGTGTGTCAAAGGAGTGGCTATTTTTCATACAGGTGTTAAAAACTATGAAAAGTTCCAACTGTAACTTGGTCTTTGTGTTGGAAAGCAATTTATACAAAGTCACCAAATTTGCAAAGAAAAGAAAACATACTGCTGTCGCTTAAGTGTTCCATTGTGGTCATTCACACTGAAATCCCGCTTGACCTTGTCCCTCAAAGATTTTGGCCGAAAACATTCTAAATCAGTCTTCATCCTACTACATAGATAATTAACATTCTAATTGTTTAAGTTTCTGAGGGAAGACATTTGGCATAGATGTTGTCTTTTTCAGATTGGTATCAAATGGAAGAGAAAAATGGGAGATGAATGAAAGATTAACAATAATTTGTGTCACCAAACAGTACAGTACATCCTGTGAAATGTACCAGTCGGTTCCAGTGCATGCAATACGAATTTCAAGTGCCAAAGGTTCACATGGTATTATGAACATTATCAGTGCTACAGTGATTCTGCATCTGTACTTAATTTGTACAGATAGTGTCAACCATTTTCAGCATGCTCATAAGCAACTTGAATGTCTAGAACAGATTTTCTGCTTTCTGCCTTTGCAAAAGTATTCATACAATAGTTCTGTTTCTATAAATAGTTTTTAGCAGGCAAGTTGATATCACAAAACATGTACTTTAGCATGCAGAACTTTTTCAAGAGTAAGTTTCAAAAACAGTTAACAACTAGTTCATGTGCCATAGTTTCCTTCAAACAGGGAATTTGAGAAAGACTTATAGTAACTTACAAACTTTGTCATACATGTCAACCGTCTCACCGTATTGAGCAATCGAACTGCATGTACAACGAACATTTCAGGAAGTATTACATGTACAGTCTTTACCGACTTCCCATATCTCAAACTTAAGTCAAAGCACTGCAATAGCACTGCAATACTGTATGTACATGAAATTTGGACACAAGTGCAGGGACTGACCATGAGTGATGACTGAGGGAGAATGGTAACTCGATCAGTGTGGGCCCCTGCTGGAATAAGCAACAGTTAAATACTGTAGATTACCTATGTGAAAATACTGTCGGATCAACTGGTGTGTAGGCCCTTCATGTTTGCTAAAAGAGAAATAAATAGTACCAGCATGAAGTCACATATGCAGCAGAGGTTTGTTTTTCATCATTGAGGGAATATTACTGTAGTCTAATATGGGCTACGAATTGAACAGTGTACATAGTGCTTTCCTGACCTACATATATCATAGTACTGCATGAGCTTTTTGGTTACAAAGAACAGTAATGTGAGCATCCAGAATTGGCTCCCAGGACTGTATGGACCCTGTGAGGTAGCTTAACCAAGGACATTATGTAGGCTACGCAGAGCAGGGGATACAGAAGCACCCCACCATGCCATGTGAATTGACACTGAAAATAGGGAGAAAAATCCCTAGGAAGATTCAAATAAAATAGCAAGATGAAAAAAAAAAAAAAATGAAACCATTTCTTAAGAAAATAGCATTTCCTGGAAATTGAATTATTCAACAGTATCAATTAGCACCTTCTAACATCCAGCCCATCCTATGTAAGCAAAATTTTCCACCCCTCCCCCTTTGACCTCCACCTCCATGATGGTGGTCATTTATCAGTTACATCATATCAGAAGTTGCACTGTACCACATCCCCTCCCACCATTTCAGACCAACCTACAGTATGCTTTTGACTGTTACCCCTAGTTTCCCAGGAAGTGTCCACTCATTACTTCTTTTTTTTTTGTACAGTACATTTTCTAGACTAGCTCTTTTATCATTTTCACACACACACACACACATCCCCAATCCAATTATATCCATTTAGAGTAGGCAACAGGTGTTTTGGTGCACTTATTCAGATAACTGCTGTATTGTACACCATAACCATAAAACATTTACTGAAATTCTCATCAGCCCCACCAAATTATCAACTTAATTGCTAGACACACAGTGCATGGTCATTGATGTGGTAATTAATCAGATGTTAATCACACAGAATTGCACACTGTAGGTAAGGACTGGCAGAATCATACTCAATAACCCCTGGTGGTCATATTACATTAAAGAGGCTGTTGTTACACTTATTATTAATTGTTATTGTTTTGCTATCACATCTAGTAGTACTTCGAAGTCTGTATTATTCCTTCTGGTGAGTGTGGTTTCACTTTCAGTTTCACATCAATTGAACTTGCCATATGAACACACTTAATATCAAAGACATACACTGAAGCAGTGGTTTGTAAATTTATACAACATAACGAGATGATTAATGTCCGTGGCGTGGTCTTGATTTTGATAGGTATCTTTTACTGAGAGTTAGGTGTTAGTAGAGAGGACGGTACTTGTCACTGAAGGAAATGAAGATAAAAGGCAAAAAGCAAAACAAAACCGAGCCAAACGAACAGTGCCAAAGAAAGCAATGTAGTTGCCAATACTTACGATTCCAGCTGGTGGTTTTATTCACAGAGGAAACTTTTTCTCTTTCAATTTGGCAATTCGACCCTATATGACACTCAGTGTTACACTATGTCATCACTCGGGTACTTCGCTGTCTACGTAGTAACAGACAGTACATTTCACATCTCTGTCTCCCTGAATTTCAGCAAGATGTATGCAACATGGATCTCAGTCATTTTAAACCATGCAACCCAATGATGCTCGGTTTTATGATGTATTTTGGTATCCATATACTGTAACAGTAGTGACTGAGTATGTGAGTGTTCAAGTGTATAAAATTAGGTGGTTTAGTGAAATTTGGTATGCATCATCCTAGGTCAATATTAAAACATACAGAGATCCCCACAAAGAGTACGTGAGTTGAGGAACTTTGCAAAGGTACGGTACACTCACTCATTTGAGCATGTGTTGATTGAAAAGTGCGGTTGTGGAGTAAAGACAGGTTAGCATGTACGAGAACCTTTGGATGTGTTCCAATTCAGATCCAGTATAGGACATAAAGGATATTGGTTGTGGCAAGTGTAACCCTGTGTGACAAAAAGTTGCTTCTACTGTAGTTGGACCAAAGTACTGAGTAAAGTTGATGGTAATGAATATTCATGCTAACTTGAAGGTGGTCGGTGCATGGTACAAAATTGTTGAGTGAAAACAGGGCATTATACAACACCCACCTTCTGCCCATAAAGTAAAAACAAAAATTACCTACTGTGCAATCGCAATGCACAGCTTTCCCCCCGGAAAGTGAATCAAGTGAGATGTGCAGGCTGCTTTGGTATAGATTCTAAGCAATTACACTTGCATGAAGAGTCAGATCAAACAAACAGGTGACTGTAACTCTAACCTGAGGATGTATTGGATACATGTACGCCTGCACTGTAGTAGAATATTTGAATCATAATTCTCTGCGGGGAATTTCTCTGACACTAAACAGAACCGTGCATAAAGGGAACACAAGCGACATGGTACAATAATCCCTGCATATAGAAAGTTGTATCATGTAGGGGAGCTGTAAGATTTCACAACCTATAGTACAACAACTGTTGTGCATGTGTGTGCAGTATATATGTATGCATGCATTCCTATGCTACTGTATTTAATGCAGGAATGAAGCTTAATTTATATCTTTCTAGGGTGCCTTGTTTGTGCTGTTATCGAATGGCAATCCTGTTAAAAGTGGTGTATCAATCTCTTCGGACATATGCGTCGCAGGGTCGATTGCCACATGGAAAAATTTTGTCCAAGAAAGAGGGGGTAATCAGCTGTTGGGACTGGACAAATAGCAACTATTTCATAGTGATGACATTATTGAGTAAACTCCTGTTGCACATGCATGGATGCACATGTGTACAATCAAATATGGTCTGCCACAGACAGGATCATGTGTGCAAGCACTGTCAGAACTAATTCTTGCAATGTAAAAAGGTGGAATATTTTGCAGGTACAGTTTGTAATGTACGTGCATCCTCTAGATTTAATTGCCATCAACCAGCTGTATCTAGCCCAAAGAGAGCAAAGTCCTGCAGATGAGACGGCTCCTTACACTTTCAATGTAAAATGTTTAAAACTGAAGCATGCACATATATGTCTAGAGGTCAGTTAGTTTCCACCTAAACACCTTTTTTACAGCAGAAAGTTGATACTGTAGAATGAAGGACAACTCTGTATCAAGGTAAAAAATGGAGAGTTCAGACAAGAAATTGATGCAAGAAAGTTTCTACTGTACAGTAATATTCTTGAACAGGGCTTGTTTCTCATCACAAGTACTGTAACATTATGCATATTTTACAGAAACTTTTGAATTTCAACATGAATTCTTAGTGTATACCGTCAGACTGATAACTTCTTGTGCATACATACTGCATGCTCTTTGTTTAGTTGTAATGTTATAATATGCTTCAAGTATTTAGTATATGTCTATTTTGATCAAGGATATACAACACTTAATAAAGAAAACCCTTTCCCTCTTTGTATCTCTGTTTTGCAGTTCACAGTCTGTATACGAAAGAACAACCAAACTATTTACCAACAAGTGCTTTCATCTAGAAAACCTAAAAGTAAACATTTATCATCAGCATGGAACTGGGGGTTCCCCGGATCTCAGGCAGCGTACACCGGACTGTACCCGAGGGCATGGACAGTGTACGAGATTCCAGAACACCAAATCAAATTAGTCTGTCGGCAGATCACACCGATAATCCCCGGTGATTACAAGGTAGGTCTGGGAACTGCATCGTTTTCATTTTGTGAGAAGGACAGGTGCTTTAGTCCAGTATTAGTCTGGACAGCGCCCAAAGTGCTGTTACACTTTGCCAGAGCTCTCAGTATGGTTAAAGGAAGTTCAGTTGTGTTTAGACAGGTAAAGTAAGGTCATTCATACATACATTTGTTGTGTCACTTTCACCCGAGGTCCCAACTGAGCTATTAGCTTGCCTTCAGCAAATATTGTCAGTGGAAGTAACACATCTACAGACTCAAAGTTAGTGCAGATCTGCAAATTTTGGCAAAATTTTTTGTTTTATTTCTGATTCTACTTTTCAGGGAAATCGATGGAGTATATCGATGTAACAAATTTATTTAAACTGTCGTTTCTGTCGATAAAAAGAATTCCTGATCAAGAATTGTTTCATATACCTCAGTTTCTACTCCTGAATCTTTTCAAGATGTTAACATGGTTCTGTTTAAAGGAACGTCTCACTGAGTATCCAGGTTCCCACTGACTTTTTACTTCCAGTCTCTTTCACCTGTCTGAACACAACAAATGCATGCTCATGTACCAGACCTTACCCTTCACATTCCTTAGCAGATAAAAGGTTGCAGAATGGGAAATAGGCCCTTAGTCCATTATTAGACTGTATGTCATCTGAGGTGGTGGTAAAAGGTCACCAGTTCTATGCACATCATTAATGGGAGTGCATTTGTTGTGTTAAGACAGGTAGAGTTGTTCGTAAATAATACAATGGTGTTTGCACCAGTTTCAAAGTATGGTATCTGGGTACCCTCTGCAAGTAGTCAGTCAGGTAACGGGGTACTGGAAAGTGTAACTTTAGTTAGGCTGTTAGTGCGTTGTGAAGTCACAATGCAACAGTTTGCTTCAAATGCAAGTTAATACCACAAAACAGACATGACAATAAAGTGATCATAGTTGCACACATGCCAAATTTTGTCACACATATGACATACATCAGTGAATCTTTTCTATCCGGCCCACATTCCCAGAACCGGGTCCCGACGTCGTCGGGCGCCCAGTTGGGAAACCAAAGCGATACATAACCAGATCAGGTGAGTGGAGGAATGTTGTGTAAAAAGAGGCATACATAATATTCTGCAACTTTCATGTTACACTACAGTACTGCAGTAACCATCAGGCAGGGTGGAGAATCAATGATCATCATAGTCATGTGCATTTGCACCTAATACATAATACAATGACCGTGTAATACATAATACAATGACCGTGGTGCTGCGTGGATGCTGTAATCCTCGACAAAAATGATGGGACACTTGTACACAAATGTGGCAATATTGAAGTAGATTTGTTCATCTTCCGAAATCTCTTCCCTTTCCCCCTCCCCCCCCCAGATCAATGTTGTCCCAACCAAGAGATATCCCAAATTTCAACATTGAATGAGAGCGTGTTCAAGGTGTCCCATGTATTTTTATGGAGGATTTTACAGTAGCAATAGTCTACACCTGTATGCATACTTCTTATTTAATGAAGGAAAGATTTAGACTTGTGCACAGGACACAGGTAACAGCTATCTGGACAATGCAAACATATGATATCCAGACTTGAAGAGTCACTGAGTTGATACTTGTTGTTTGGATTGTTTAAAGTGATTACGTGTGTAGGCAAAAAGTAAAAACATCGAATTTTCATCTCCAAAAGTTTGGTAAGGCTGTTAATTACACCATTCAGACAATATGGCAAAATGAATAGGTTTCAGTTGGTTAATTTTGCCATATGATTTCAAATTCTTCTAACGTAACGACAGGAAGTGTAGAATACGATAATGTAGTGGTTGACAGTTTTCATACAAATCAATCGTGTGCTTCTTAGAGCAAGCCAATAGGAAGTATACTAGTATTGAATATTCAGTTAACAACTGACAGGATCACAGGATCCTGACTCCGCGGGCAAGGTGGTGTTCATTTCGTAGATTATTTTTAAATGTGTTTCCTTTCACCAAATACTACAATTCCCGATACCTTATAAGGAGCGACGACTTAAAGGAGAATGAAAGTCAGAATGTTTTACAATAAAACATCACTGTCAAACAAAAGACTAACATGTGGTGATCACCATCACCAAATTTCATGTGCATATGTTGTTTACTTTTCAAGATATTGCAATTTGAAAGTTCATAAAAATCAATCAGGATGCTGCCATGCTGAGATTGTGATGTTATACCCTGACCACTTGATATTGAAAAGCTTTTGTTTTTCTTTATAATTTATTGACAAATAGTTTTAACAGTTATGCATCTATTACAATCAAAGTATGAATAATTTGATCATTGCATGATACACCTCAGTAATTCAACACAAAGTTGTGTACAGTGTATGCATTCATGGAAATTATGAGAAACAAAAACAAAGAAATACATTAAACTCCTGCCATCAGGGGTTATGTGACATCATAGTTTGACTTACTCAAGTCTGTTCACATTCAACTGAGACAAAAATGGCAACACCCTTCTCTAGATTTCAAAAGTGCATAACTTAGGAAGGGAAGAATATTTTTTAATTAAACTTTGACAAGTGTTTTGTCAAACACTTCTGCTTCATATTTTATAAAGATATTCTCAGGGTTTCATTCTCCTTTCAGTAGTATGTTTTTGATACACTAGTGAGATCTGTACTGTTGCATATTCATTATGTAGGCGGTTATACAAGAACCGTTAATTTTCAAATATGGTTTCTGTTTTTTACTGTTTTTATGCCAATCCCGTTGCTTTTCGAAGTAGTTACTGTCATTTTCCTTCATTAAAAAACATAGTCCGTTCATGTACAACCTCCTGTGTACATATAAAAATAAAGAAAAAGTTAAAATCAAACATACTTTTATCTTTTTGGTTTTTCAGTACACACGCAATCACTTTAAGTATATAATTAGAGGATAAAATTTGCAAATTATAAGGATGTGTACAAAGGAAAGATAGATTGAAATGAGATACTCAGAATTGTCACAGCTTGTTTTGTGGAACTACTGTATAGTTGTTTTCTTTCTGTTTATGGTTCCCTTCACATGGACAATGTAAGTTTCTTCTTACAGTGAGTGGTTTAGTTCGTTTTACTTTTCTTTCAGTGAATAGTTTGCAAGCTCTAAGTCTGATCAACTCTTTATTATGTACAAATTTATTGTCTGAGTATTCAATGGTATGGAACAATTCTCTTTGGTTATTCATCAATTCCATGAATGCATTATTTGTTCCTTGGTTGATAAATAGTTTGGTCCTCTGTACCCCGCTGCAGTTTTTCCTTTGTTGAAGTCAAGTCCAACAAAAAGGTGGTAGTATATTCAAGTGAGGTTAGAATTTAGGATAAATTCCTGAAATCATGGTGTGTGTAAGCATGCCTGCATGGGTAGTTTTCAGGTTTTCACTAGGAACTGCTTTTTTCCTAGATGCATTCTTCGTCCACAAGTCTAATGCCTCAACATCGATCGAAGCAATAAATTTGAATCTTCCTAGAAAGAGAAGACTTTGTTTAAGTACACATTTTGGAGTATTGACCAAATTTGTCATTAAAAATGTTTAAAATAGTCACAATTTTCATGAAAAGCCATCAAGCATTGACCATCACTTACAATTGCATCATAAATAAAAATAAGCCAATATGCAAATTTGTGAAGCCCAGGGAGGGCTAAAAAGAAGTACTGACACTGTGCAACACCCTACATCATCTGTTTTGTATTTTCGTTTAACTTTGAAAAGCCACACTGCTTGTCAAACATGGTAATAGATAGAGACGGATCATCACTCACAGGATTTCACTCTGCAACTTCTGAATGAAGCTAACTCTTTTCTAGATGCATGTCACTTGTCCTTTAACAAGAGGTGGAAGTTACTGCTTTGACTGGTTCACATACTTTCAGGATAGACATATTTTACGTAGAAAATCAACATTAATTACATTCAAACCCTAATCAATTTACGTATTAAAGAACTTTTGTAATTATGAATTATCAATTATTAGGAGGGCTGTATATGTTGACTATAAGTTGTACTGTAGCTCCACTGTTTCAGGTCATGTCAAAGAGACACTTTCAGAAGAAGATCATATGGAAAATAGCATAGAACTGGAGTAGGTTAGTTACCAGGTCTCAATTTGATTGTAGGCATGGCTCTTGCAATATGATATGAATTATATGAAATTACCTTTTGTGATCTGGTAGGAACAGTAATTTTGAACAAGAAAATTATGTCAGTATCTATGGGTAAGTGGTTGCAGCTTACATCTGGATGAATGTGGCTGACATCTGGATCGAGAACTGTCTGTATCCAGTTTCGAATTATTGCTGTTTCGTGGAGCTGTATTAAGTGTGGACAACAATGCTGGACTGTACACCAGAGTCGCCTCTCCTGGCCGGGAGTCATGTCCAGACTCCAATTTCCTTGGCCATTGTCACAGCTCCTGTGGAAACTTTTAACTCTGAAACGTACAGTCTAGTGAAGGTCATTTTTTTGTGTGCTTGACAGTGTGAATTATATTCTTTTGCAAGTTTAATCAATTAAACTGTTAAAACAAACCTGCCTTTATCTCTGCATGTTTAGTTGTCAGTTAATTGTCAATAAGACTTCATCAAAAGTTTTTTTGTTTCAGGGCCCTTCATTATTTATATGATAATTTTTGCTCAAAATAGGAGTCGCCAAGTTGAGTCGTGACCATCAGGCTCCGAGTATTTGAATCAACAAAATGTCAGAGTTGCCCATTAGGCTGTAGTTGTGACGTTCCTGTTCACGGTTCTGCTATGTTGACAATTTAGATTCGCTGTCCAGTGAGTGGTTATGTCTGTTTCACTTTTCTTTCATTGATGAAATTGCAAGCTTTGCTTTTGAGCAACTCTTTGGGTATGTATTGCAGTGCTTGGCAATTTCTACAAATGGATTATTTGTTCCATGGTTAACAAGCAGTTCCCATTTTAGCCCACTGTTTATTGTTGAAGTAGCTCTTTTGCTGAAGTCCCTCAAACAGAGAGTGGTGTATTCAGCTTCGCTGTTTCCTGTCATATGAAAGGGAAACGTTGTGAAGAAGATTGTGTTGGAAATAGCCCACGTCTGTATGAATAATATTAAATCTACAGTGTATTCTCTCACAAAGATACAGTGGCTGGCATGAAGAAACCAAAACATGCCAAGTGAGACAAAGTAGCGTTGCCAATTTAGGTCAAACATCTTTTTGACTTGTGAGGATCAATGTGGCAAAGTTGATTGCAAAAATGAAAGGCCCCTCAAAAAAATAAACCTTGTTCTGATACGTACAAGGGATATCTCCTCAAGATTTCAACAAACCTTGCAATTTGAATGAGATCATGCAGTTGAAACCAAATCTAGCAACTGGGAGCCATTAATCTCCCTTCTAAGATGAATCTAATCCCTCTGTGGGATCACAAATTGTTAGAATGCCCAGGAGGATCATCCTGCTTGGGATCGCAATGGTACGTCTTGAACTTCTGTGTGATGGACTCTACGGCTGCAAATAAGTGCATGGCGATAACCGTACGAGAGCCATTTAAAGAATTCAGAGGGCTGGGGGGGAGGTAAGATCATCAGGGTGGTGATTATCCTCTTGCAAGGATGCTTTTATTAGGTTTATTCACCACATGCGTGGATTTACATAAAAATGGAGAAAGGCTTTGCTACAGTGACCATTAGTCTACTCTAGGAGAAACATGAAGTGCTCCAACCCAGTAGATTTACAGGACTTTCCTAATGTCTTACTCACAAATCCATGAACACAAGCATTGCTAGGCCCAGGATTTTGTCTCGTTGGCCTAGGAGGATCGGTCTGATGGATTCCAAGTGTGGACTAAAGAATCCCCCCAATGTATGGACCTTAAAGGCTACATTCAAGGGAACTGGGTATGTCAAAAATGGTACATGTTTGCATGAATGAAGAAATATTGTCGAATTGGGAGGGACTGCAAGATGATGGAGAAATATTTTGAAAGAACCTTTCATGATTTTCCACCTGACGTGAAGACCTGTACAAATGGCCCCAAAAATGTGGGAGACTTGATGAAAAGATTTGCCCAACTGTTACCGGGACTTAATATATTATTTTCATACTTTATGCTTTGTACTGCTTGACTGCATGATGTCAACTTGTGTGTTGTTAGTGAAGTCAATGTGAAGGCTACAAAGCCACTTATAATATCTTTAGACCTATCTGTGGCTACGAAAAGAAGGATCATGATTCCTGCAGTGTATATATACCGTATCATTATTGCACTGTACTTAAAGAGTGTGCGTTGAAATAAGCTTGCTTGTTTTGAAGTCATGTGACACACAACTAAAACTTAGAGCTTTCTCCATTCAGAAGTTGCAGAGTGAAACCGTTAATGAAAATCCATTGGGATTGTGGTTATATCTGTTACCATTTTTTAGACATATAGCTTTTCAAAGTTTGATAAAAATGCGAAGATGGTGACGTGGACTGTTGCAGAGTATTGGTATTTCTTTTGTTAGGCCTTCATAAATTGTCTCTTAATTACTTAATCTTTGGGTTTCACATTACATTATTAAGAGATATCTGTATTTTTAAAGAAGAAAATGAATGCTTCAGAAATGAAATGATTCAAGTAAAATTCGCAATTGTCTTTTAAATAAAGGTTTACATAAACAAAAGATAACATGAAACGTATCATAGGAGTCCACCTCTTTACATCACAAATTTGCATGTGGCCAATGTGTATCCATGACGCAGGTGTAAGACAGAAATGTGCCTGTAGAATTGTCAGTGTATGATGGATTTGATGGAATTTGTGGCTAATTTTCATCATTTTCAATGATTAAATACAGCCAAGACTCCAGAATGTCTTTTTCATGTCACACAACTAAATTACTTGATAGCTAGTACATGATTAATATATATATGTAACCTGCTTGACAACACATCCCAATTTGCTTCCTATTAAAGTTCCACTACCAGGTGAAATGGCAGTCTTCATGTTTGTATTTCTACGTTATCTGAAATTCGTTGTCAGTAGAGGAAGCTGTACGTTCCACCAAGAACTACTGTATTTGGTAGTAGTTGGTACTGTGTATGCTTTATCTGCAGCCCTTCCTTTGAATGCTTCATTTTATTCATTTTGTAAGCTGTTCATAAAATCCTAGAATAAGCAAAACCGATCCTTGTTATCCATTTGGTTAACGAATGCCAGCAAGATATGTGGCTTTGTCTATATAGTCTTTTGGATAAGGAAGTCTTGTGGTGATTCACTGGGGCATAAAGTAAACACCATTGGCTTGAAGCTGATTCCTTCATTACTCATACTTAAATCAGAAGTACACCCTACCTTTGCACTCACATTAATTGATGCGGTATGCATGCAACCAATCATAAAATGGACTGTAACACTGTATGTATTGTACCACGTTCGTGTCCATTCGGTCATTAGACTCGATCCTCATCACTGATTTTACATTTGTCCTGTCTGACTTTTCAAACTTACACAATCTCTTATTTGGTACGGTAAAATAATGTAATAACATCATGCATCTCATCAGCTGCAAGTCTTGTCGCTTACGATAGAACATGAAACAGTTAGAACATGTTTGTTGGAAGGTGTTTTGGGGAAAATCAGCTGGGTGGATTCTGTTCAGCAAATATTAAGTTTGTCTGTGAACGAACGGTGTACACCTTGATCGTTCCGGGATGCCAGGTGTGCTTGCATGTTTTGCATGACACGATTCATATGAATGACAAATATGAATCACTCTGAACCAGCTAGATGGTGATGTGTACATTGCCCCAACCCTCAAAACCAATTAGTATAGATACAGTACATACCAGATTTTTATCAGATATTACTTGAAATCCAGATTTATGATTGATTTGAACTTTAATCATGGAAGTCAATACTTACTGTGATTCATGTGCAGAAGAGTTTAACAGAAAGTTGAGATAAGAGTTTGTACGATGTTTTAATCCGTCATGTGAATCCCTAGAAGTAGGTTCATTGCTAAGGGAAAAAATTATGCATGTTTGATTTCACTCATGAGATCTTCCCATCTCGCATACACACACATTCATGTGCAGTACAGTATGTACTCACTAAGTTTTTCAATGATTACTGAACCTGACCTTGTTATTTTGTGGTGTTTCTGAGTCTGACTTGGTCCTTTGGGTTATACAGTACCGAGTGTGTACTGGCTACTTCAGGGTGTATACATACAGTACATAGCCTGACCTGGCTTCTGTGGCGTATACTGAGCCTGAACTCAATATGCTACAGAGTACACTGAGCCTTAACTGGCTGTAGTGTTGTGTACAGTATAGTAAGACTGAGGTAGTTGGCTACCACAGGGTTTATACTGAGTTTGACCTGACTACTATGCCCTGGTTAAACTGAGTCTTCCGTGGTTACTTTGGGGTATACTTTGTCTGATCTGGCTTCTACAGGGTTAATACGGAGCCTGACTTGGCTACCACAGGTTATACAGTACTCTCTACTGTTCCAGACCTTCGCTTACTACTGTGGGGTATAGTGTGTGTAGAGTAAGTGGTATGGTTTGTAGGGTGATCCTGACCTGGCTGTGGGGTAGTCCTGAGTATGTACTGAGCCACGCCTGACTCCTGCAGGTTTACTCTGTACTTTGCCTGACCTGACTACTGCACGGTTGTCCTTAGCTTGATCCGGCTATTATTGGTCATACACTCTACCTTGTGTCTTGGTTGCTGTGGGGTTTACAAACTTTGTGTTCTTCACTGTTCTTGAAAGTGTTGATACAAATGGTACTTTCTAATGTTCTTGAAACTTGTTTTACAAGTGTGGCTGTTCACGAAGTATGTACGTGGTGTTTAACGTGTATTTAAAGTCAAAGAAATTTATGCATCCTACATTCAGAAGATATTTGTTGTTTGAGTTTTCATGTGTACTGTTGTTATGGATTGTTTGTACGCCTTGTATTGATTGTTGTTTTCCAACAGAATTCATCGTTGCCGTTGGGCGTGTTCCTTTGGGACGTTTACAACGAGGGTGGTGAAGCTGTCGAGGTCTCCATCATGTTCACCTGGCTAAATGGAATGGCCAAGAAAACAGACAAGTTAGTAATACATGCAGTTTCCGTCCATTACGATACTCTACATAGCACTAATTTACAGTGATCGCGATAGTAAAATACATGGATGTCGAGAGGAGAAAAGTGTATCCAATTTAAGAAAGAAATTCAGTGACACTGCTTTCACTGAGAATGACTTTATCAGAGAAAGGCATGGTCTTTGAATTGATGCAATCTCTGAATGTCTTCAAAGTTAAGAATGAAGTTTTTATTGCTCTGCTCAAAATGCCCCCAGCAGTGTTAACAAGGTAAAATTAAGGGCTGCTTTTGTTATTAAACCTTGATGCAATCAATATCTTGAGCAATAAATACCTGAATTTTCCGTCTGTGAGAAACTTACGTCATCTTGAAAAGAATGCTACTGTCCTTCCTTATTTTGATTAACCTGTCAGTTTGTGTTGAAGATATTGGTTTAAAAGTATGATTTTCTTTAGTGTCAGACAAACGCTACCTTATTTCCCTTTAAGGAAACCTAATTGTCCTTATATAGTCGTCCCATCTGTGTAAAAACAGACAGGTTCTGTGATATTCAAAGTTTCCATGGTTTTTTTTTTTTATGATGGAAATGTCTGTCTCTCTGTTCTTTTTTTTTCATCTTCACTAACACCACCGTCTCATTTAAATCGGATGTGTTAGTCGTATCACGGATCGAATCTACATGCAGTTTTGCAACCATGTCATTTGTAAATGCCCACAGACATACATTTTGCTTGCACGTTCTAAAATCCCCTACAAACATGGATCACAAAAAGTGACCAGATTTTAAAACCGCATATTTTCGTCCCGCGTGGGAAGCTCGTACATCATCAATCAAAGTGGCCGTACCTCGAAATCTATCACGCAGCCCAGCGCCCCGGAGGCAAGAAGGTAAATCATGAAAAGGAAACATGAGAATCTCTGTGGCCTCAAATTACATGTTTACAAGATATTTTGGGAGGTTTGTCCAAATTTATGGTATTGGATGTCATCCTAGAGTAGTTTGGTGTTTATGTGAAGCTGTAAGAACTCGTCTTAAGATCTCGGAGACTGGACTAGTAGAAAGTAAAAGAGGTGTATTTCTGTGCATCTCCTCTGGTTAATATAAACTGGTTTCTACCGCATTTCCCGATCATTGGAAACTACACACACAATTCATGAGCTGCTCATGAGACTGTCCCAGTAAAATCGTATCCTCTATGTGTTGTCGAACGATATTTTGCAAATTGAACGAAGAGCGTGTTGACATCATCATGACAGTGATGCTAAAGGTGTAATCGAGGGAACAGAATAAAACAAACTGTTTGAAATATTTGAAGGTGATAATACAGAAATGGAATAAAAGGGATGTAGTGTGTTAGTGTGAAATAGCAAATTCACAGTTTTTCTGTGTGTATTCTTTTCTTTCTCCAAAAATGGTCATTGTGAAGAAGTTATTCAGTTTCAACTGAAAATGCCCTGAACTTGAAAAGATGCATGATTCAGTTACATCATTAAAGAAAGAAAAGGGTCAGATGTTGTAAACTTTCCTCTCATTGTAGAGAACTTTTTGGGTTTGCAATGGGCTACAGTGGATCTAGCTGCCTCATTGAATTACATAAATTGTCAACGCTTTTTACCCTTTTGTCATACTTCAATTGAACTGGTACATAAAATTTATGTGAAATTGGTAACTCAGTGAAATATGAAGAGGACAAAGGTACCAGGTGAATCGAAAAGCAGCAACAGCAATTCAGCATTTTTAAGTTAACAGCAAATTCCCATTTTCTCCTGCTTCATGAATTCATGGGTTTACTTTCTCCCAGAATTATTTTCTAGAACAAGATCAGTCTCCATATCCATGGTCCAGTTTTTGGATGTAATCTATTAACAATAGCCATATCAGTTTTTTTTTTCATCCACTCGCTAATATCAGCAACTGCAAACTGGTTTCTGGATTGCCTTTCAGGTCCGGTGGACGATGGAACGAGTCTTTCAAGGCTGAAGGAGAGAAGAAAACCGTCCATGGGGTCAAGCTTTACAATGCCCATGCTACCATGAACTGCACCATGGGTATATCAGCAGTTCAAAATGTGAGCAACCACATGGTGTTCATCACATGTGATTTTATTATAAGTGTGATGAAACTAGAAAATTGCCATGCTCATGCTTCAATTTTTACTTAGAATAATTATGAGGCAGAAAGAGATTGGCAGTGTGATGAATGTTTCTTTTTTGTTCCTTTTTCATTTGCCTTTGGACTTCCCATTTTGACAGAACTTTCCATCATTTTTATGTCTGGTAGGTACAATGATGTTCTTGACACGTTGCAACGCTCTCACAGTGTGACTTTCCGTGGCAGAGTCTTTAACTTACTAATCCGTATATTCTATGAAAAGACGAAAATAGACAAATGCCACCTTGCTGAGATACATGTAACCAAAAGCTAATGCATACTATTCTCGGAAAAAGTGATTGACCAAAACATGTAATAGGTCTTTGCAGTCTTGTACCGTACGACAGTGCTTTGTGGATTAAAAGTGTCGTGGATGCATTGAGATCTTACTATTTAAGAGAGAAAATTTTGTCCACCCTTCCTTTTGGTGATTGAAAGAAGGAAAAATTGTTCCAGTCCTTAATCCTGCTGACATTTTCTGCTGATATTTTCAGAATGAGGAAATTATTATGAATCTCTTTGCTCTGGTTTCCTTGTTTTAAAGATGTGGAATAAAGGGAAACATAACTTGTTCCTCTAGACTGTGTTTGTTCAAATAAACCTTGAGTGTTTGTTTTGGATAATGTAATGGTGCTGACTTAAATACATTTAAAGATGAGTGTGCGACTCACGTTTTTGACTCTAGTGATTCTCTGTAACGCAGAATATATTCTATATCTAAAGTGTATCAACCCTAACTCAGTCAAAATTTCTCAAAAACTAAAGACATCCAAAAATTTCTGAATCTAATAGCTGAAATGTTCGGAACTGTCCCGACGGTGCATTCTGAAGCGTTCACATAATTTCCGAAGTACTTTGTGATGTCATGAGTGGATCTTAACATGCAATGCATTGACCTACTGTACTGTACATGTTTCCTTTACATGTGCATGTATACGGGCATGCCATCGTCGTCACGTAAAAAATTTGTCGCACAGAGTCTAACGCTACAGTTTAACAAGTCGGCTTCAAAAGATTGATCAAAAGTGGATATATTGACAGCCATTAGGAGAGACTGGTGCTAAAATGTGAAGATGATCCACCAAGGAGCAGAGTGACACTGTCCATTTAGGAGGATTACGGCACAAGTAGGTGCAACGTTGCCTTATTGTTACATACGGTGTGAGCCAGTCATGGTACCTACACTGACAATGACTGGGTAAGAGCTCGCATCACTCCCGCTGCTCTGTCCTACGTTTGTCAACTTAGGAATGTGTTAGTTTCTATCTACATTATTCATCACCAAAAATGCGCTAGCCTAGTGTTAGGTGTAGGTGCTTTTAGCTGATGTAGTAAATATTTCATGGTGAGCTGTCACGTCTTTGGATCTAATCTTCATGTCTCACTGGGTGCACATATAGGCTACATTGTTTACATTACACCACTAGCAGGGAGCCTATGTAGGCTAGGCCTACGTGTCTTTACAGAAATATATCTTGTAAAAATTTTGTTTCAGTGAAATGCAATTTTGTCATAACTTCATGTTTGACTATGCAACAAATTCATTTTTGATTCCTTGCCGTAGGCAGGGGAATCTATGCAGTCCTGATGTCGTGTGTGTGTATGTATGTGTGTGTGTGACGGTTGCTCGTAAACACTCTGTCTCAAGAAGGGTAACTCTGAGTAATTTCATTTTTGGTATGTAAGTTGCCCATATTGAGTAGATGATCCCTATTGTTTTTGGTGTCCAAATCTTGCATATCAATGAGGTTATGGGGTAAAACATAAAAAATGTTAAAACTGCCTTAGTTCCTTATCCGTGGGTCAGATTTGATTTAAACTTGACAAGGTTGTCTGTTATTAATAGGTTCACGACCCTGTGAAATTTAATGCTTATCAATAGAGAGGAAGGGATAATTTTTCACTATAAAACAATAATAATAGCCTAAACACCATTATTGTGGTTATTATAAACTACCGTACAAATACTTACAGGGGCTACATTGTGCAATTTCAGTTTTTGATTCTGTCGCACACAGTTAACTCAATGGGATTGCTCCCTACAGTACTGCATTTGTAACTTAGTGAGTAACTTCTAGTGTGAGGGGCCTCGATGAAAAGTTGTCCAGAGAGGTAGTCTTGGTATGGAGGGTCATGGGGTCAGATAGACCCCATGCATTGGAATGTAAATGGGTTTATAAAAAAAATGAAGAAAATAAAAAACCATCTGTTCTGTCATTTATTTGGATAATATCAATATCCAGAGGAACAGCTGGTAGCAGAACACGGTTTCTTAACAATCAAATTGGGGTGCTTTCAATCATATTTCACAATGTCGGAAAGGATGGAGGAAGCAAAATATTGAGGAGGAATATAACTTAGGGTCAACTTACGAGGACTTTGAGTGTGTTAAAAGCTACTTGTAACAAGGAAGAAATTATCGCAGAGTCGATAAAGGAAAATTTGCAAAAGGCAGAGCACCAATTTGAGGCAATGGAAGAGGTTCATGCTGATCTGGCTGGGCTGTTGTCTGATGAAGCATTTGAGCAAGCAGAAAGCTGGATGTTGGAATGCCAAAAGCATTATACTGAGGAGAGGGAGGAAGCATTGAAAAAGTTAAAGGAGGAAATTGAGTTTAAAATTAGCATTGGGATTACCTAAGGCAGAAATTCCACCATACGATGGAGACCCAAGAACATTCTGGTCGTTTATGAAGAATTTTGAGGTAAATGTGGCAGACAAGCTGAGTTCAGATGAGGTAAGGTTGAGTTATTTGATTCAACTAACAACAGGCAAAACTAGAAGCAGCATTGATTACTGTGTGTTTCTTGGAGCTCAGAGATAATGTTGACTGATGTCATACTCATACTGTACTTGATGTGTGGATTGTATGACCTGGGTAGGTGATCCCTATTGCTTTTGGTGGACTTCAAATGTCGCGGTCATTTTAGGTCACCAAAATAAAGGTCATTTTGGGTTAAAGGCTTGTGGTGTATCAAGAAAAGTAAGTGCAGTTGATCTTATACTTGTCATGTGAATAATTCATGTTTGTTGTAATATAACCATGTAGCAAGGAATCACAAAGCCTTTTGGCTTTCTGGTTTTTTTATGACCTGCCATTGGCAAAATCTAGGAAGTTCTGCTGGCGATGAAACTTTTGGACAGTTTTCTTTGGAACAATGGTCTGACTCTGAGCAGACGACAGTTTTTGATGATGTCCACCAACACGTCACAGAATTTTCCAGTTATTAAACATTTTATCTCCTTGGGAATAAGATGGAGAATACTATCTGCCATGATCGTATTGCGACAATCATAAACAACACCCCACTGTCGTAGTTTTTCAAGCGAGGCTGTTTGTATTCGAATGAAGTAGGTCGTAACTTATGCTTTTTTGCATGAACTGTGCACAGCTAATGTTATTTGTTAGTACAGGCAGTGGTCGTACGTACACATAAGTTGCATAGGTTTGATTGCAGCCTATACAGTCCTGCATGCTGTTCTCTGCAGTGCAAAGTGCGACTTGAAACAGCTGGTTTGTCGTTGTCCACTCCTGACGTCACTTTTCAGATCTTTGCGAAAGCACGACAAGTCAGTCTAAACTGCCGAAAACTAAGTTTCACACAAATTACGTCTAAAGTCATGTTTTACTACCAAGTTTGAAAAAATTGAAGTTGTACATGTCATGAAACTGACATTTGATTTTCCCGAAAGCACATCCCTCATCATGACACCTTATTTTTCAAGTACATAATTTACCATCGTGAGTCAGAAAAGGATAGCTGAAGGAAACGTTGTGCACATCCCAGCATCAGATCAGTCAAAGAAATGATAACAATAGGGAGCAAGGCTTACAGTCTTCCAAAGAGGTCGGAACATCAGCGTCTCCATTTTGAACTTGAAGGCGCTTTATTAACTTGAAAGAAGGAAATAGGAGAGTAGGGAGTAGTGTTTGGGAGTGATAGCGGAGGCAAAATTTGATGGAAGCAGGGCATATTAAATGATGAAGGACATCTTGAATGTCGGTCAATAGACACGGTCAATGGACGTTTCGTTTGAATGGGTGTCAAACATTACCTGGGACCATTGCTTCAAAAGAGAATCAATGTTTGTTTACATTTTTTTTTCTTCAGCAGGAAACATCTACCCAATGAATTTAGATAACCTTTCAGTATCTTACCATTTCATAATGTCTAACAAAAATCATTGTTACTTTTCTGAAAGATAAAGGATAAAAATGAACTTGTCTGCCAGGTCACATATGTATCCAATTGCTTACATGTACCAGTTCTGCAAAAAAGTTTGGTAACCATATTTAATTTGAGCATCATGTAGGTGCCATCTTAATTCTCCTAAAACAAGGACATTTTATGGTCTGACAGAGTTAAGGATACTTTAAATCTCGTCTGAGAAACAAATGCCAAGATTTAGTTTTTTGTAAGAGAGAGAGAGTGCAGTCCACAGCCCTGAACTCACACTTCTGTAGTTATTTTAAGTCATTGGTAGGCAACGGTTTTGACTGAGTGGGCCATATATTAGGAATGAAATATTGTCTGCGCTGCACTTGACCAATGACCTGCTGCTGATTTCAAACCTTCAATTCTGAGGACTTTCAAGCAATTTAAATCTCAATTCACAAAAACAATGTAGTATTGTTGATAGCTAATGGGGAGATATTGGCCTACCTGGTAATATTCAATGAGTCGTCCGGCACTGACGATTTTTTTCTTCTTCTTGAAACATTTTGCAGGTAGCGAAAAAAAATCACTGACAGGTCCAGCCTATGGGCTGAGGGTTGCCCCTCCCGCGTGATTTAACTGCTGAGGGAGTGGGTCATGCAATGACCTACTTTGTAGAAATAAAAGACGCGATAAATGAAAAAATGGAGACAGAATGTTTGCTGTGATACATTGTACACTCACAGCTGTGCTAAGATGACTAAAAATTGTGATTTTAGGCAAAAGTAAAGTAAAAGGATCATTATAGGTTTTATCTGATTTTACAGTCTGTCATTAGTTGCTTCAGTGACATGAATTTTATCAATTACTTTATATATTCAGAATTTCAGGAACATTTTACCAACCATTTCAGAACTGTCCTCATAATTTCTTTTGCTGAATTTGATGTAAAGAAAAACAAATTAGGACAACAAAATAGAACATTCTAATTTCTCTTGAGCAAGATTGATTCAAGCTGTGAAACAGCAAGCCATTTTTGTCAATTAGATTTTGTAGCCTGTGTCATTTTCCCTTGTTTTTTATATTTTGCAGGAGGAGGTGAAGACCTCACATTGTGTGGCCTTTGATCCTGAAAGAGAGGCTGGAGAGGTTTGGAAGGACCTTTTAGAAAACGGTGCTCTCAGTTCAAGCACTGGTCAGTATATTTAATGATTGTAGCCTGATCATTGTAGTCAGAACATTGAAAAGAAATGTAAGGAAAAGTGGTCTGAGTTTAATCATTTTGTCAGAATTGTAAAGTGTTTTTCTGAGACTCAAAGTCAGTTTTACAAAAGGAGCTTGGACTTATAAGTACCTGTCTGTGTTCAAGATTCTGCTTTGACCTCAAGCATCAGTCAGTATTTCTTTAGTAGTGACCTGAATTCCAGCATAAGTTGGCATTTTTAAGTAAAATGCCGCTCTTGAGTCCAACTACCACTCAGTACCTAAAATAGTGAACGAGATTGGGTGTAAGAAAATGTAGTTATCGAGTTCAAATACCAGTTGCGTATGGTGCCCCGTGTTCAAACACCATTCAGTATTGTTTGATTAACTTTTCATTACCCCCACAAGTCAGCATTGAAAAGAGGTTTCAGCATTGCAGGCCAGAAAATGAAGACGATGTGCTGAGTATCAACACAAGTCTGTGTTAATATAAACAAAGACACTGACTTCAACACCTGTGGTTGTCCAATGATTTCAACTTTGAGTTCAAGTACCAGTCATTTCATAAGGACGGTGCCACAGGGTCAAGTGCCACTGATGATGAAGATGTAGAGTGGTGCTCTATAAAGTGAAACACCAGTCGATAAATTTGAATGTGTCCATCACTCGTGCGAGCACTCGAAAAAGATGTTTCTGTGGACTTCAATTAAGGACCAATCAGTGCTTGAAAATTGGACTTTCATTTAAGTCAAGCATCAATAGGTGTTGCCCTGTCAAACACCAGGCATAGTTTTTAAAATCATATTCAGGGTCAATTCCCTGATCTGTGTGCAGTTGGTAGCGCTTTGAGTTAATTAATGATCAGTGTTGAATGTGGGTACCCAAACTCATTCTGATATTTGCATCTTTAGACTGGTGCTCCTACTGTACATACACTGGTCGACACTGAAAGGGTTTTGTCATAGTTCGGTCACAGGTTTTTCTGAGCAGTTGAAGCTCCATGTGAAAGCTTAAATCATTTGTGTAAACAGTTGTGTTCTTGTTCCAAGCACTTCTCAGTTTCAAAACATGGTGTTTTGGTACTTCAAACACTGGCTCATAGAAAAAGTTCATGCTGGTGAGTTCTAGGCACATGTCAGTGTAACACGTTCTTCCTTGTCAACGAACAATTCACCAAGAAACTACAAAAAAGTGTCATTCCTTGTCCATGAACCCTTATCTGTATCATCGTCTTTTGGGTTTGCTTCATAGATGTTCTGGTTTTGTTTGTTACAATTTTTGAGACATTTCTCGCCAGTTTACTGCAGGATATCGCAGAACCCAAATACGCCTTTTACTCTTCATCTGTATGTTCATCAGTTTCTTAATTTCCTCCCAGTTGAAAGGATTTTAAAGGTCATGGTTAGCATCAGTTGATACGTTGATTACGGATTATATTTATTTTTAGGTTTATCAAATACACATGGGCCATATGAGGTATATTGCTGTATTTTTAGTATGTGACAGTCTCTTGTTTACATAAAGTTAAACGTTCGATGCTCACCAAAACGGCATTCCTGAATGCGCTGTTTTTTGATCTGGTCAGAGGTCTAAAATTTACAGTCCTATTAACATGTCTCCAAAGAAACAAGCGCCAAGACGGACAAAGGCAGGCTGACTGCTGCTGCGATCTGCACAACTTGCAAGGTGGAACCAGCAGAAAAGAAAACATCGGAATTTGCTCTCGTGTGGGACATGCCCCAGATCAACTTCAAATTAAATGGATTTAAGTACAATAGGTGAGTGTTACATGCATGATCTTCCCTTGAAGAAGATATGAAACTCATCTGTCATACTTACCCTATGTTTGTAGTGATCCCTTTGCTGAGGGTCAGTGTCTCCTATTCCCCCCCCCCCCCCCCCCCCCCCCCCCTCAGTTTTTATCACGATCACGGAAAGGAGGATTCCTTGTCAGTGTGTCTTGAAATCTCCACAAGTTATTAATATCTTATTGCACTTATTTCCCTTTTTGGGTGTGCTGAATGTAACTGGTATTTAAAAATCTTGCAAATCTTGGTCACAAACTTTCTGTGTTTGCACTATGTTCTTCGACTGAAGAATTCCTTTATCACTGTAGAGTGTTTCGATACCCTCGCTACAGAACCGACTACATGTCTGGCTTCCTTTCTCTTGCAAAGAAGGATGCTTACTTCACACCCAAGTGCTTACATTCTCAAGTCTTCTGTGATAACACAGACCTCAGCCACAGCGTCACTGCATCAATAATGTGTGTAACATAGCCTGGTGTGTCTGTTCTCTTCCGCAGGAGGTACACCAAATTCTTCGGATTGTCTTGTCAAGCCGCGTCCGATTTATCCTTGTATGCCTTAGAGAACCACCAGGACTGGGAGAAGAAAATAGACGAATGGCAGCTGCCTGTTCTCGAAAACAGGTACGCAAAAGGGAAGGAAATTCCCACTATGTTTAGACCTGTGATATTTCCTTTTGCTTCGATTTGAAGCAGCAATCAAAGTGGAAAAACATCGGAATTAGCTTCCAAAGCAGTCATAGCTCATCATCCTGCGAAACAAGCATACAACAAAGAAGATCATACTCTATGCAGCAGTTGTTAATTGTTGAAGATGTACATATCACACATTTGCTATTCATTAGAGGGAATTCCCATCAGCTAGTCTCCCCCGACCTGCCAGTAGCAGGTTGGGGAAGAAAAATTTTCTGCTCCAGTGCAATGATTAGTTTGTTATCTCTCCCTGACCGTGGTCATTCCCTGTGCAAACACAGTGATCAGATAAGAGGCGCACATTTCAATCACTGCTGGACAGTATCACATGCTTGGATGTTTCTCAACAATAGGGTTATTACAGCACAGCCTCTTGTGCCCACACACCTTGTGGTGGAGTATTTATTTTACCATGGATAAACTCTGCTGCATTTTTTTTAAAGTAGCTAATGGGAGATTCCTCTCATGTTTTGGAAAGCTGTACTGTCCCATAGTAGATTGTAAATATTCATGATACTGCATTCACGGTGGTGGTTTTGACTATTAGTGCTTATAGCCCAATCAATAACGAAGAGCTGCAACCTGCTCTGAGTCCTTCCTGTGAATGTTTGACACCGGCACGTGTTCCTTCATCCTTTCTGGCACTCCGACAGGTCGTTACCGCATTGGTACAAATCTGCTCTCTTCAACGAACTCTACTTCATCAGCGATGGAGGGACGATCTGGGTGGAGTCCAACGAGGAGTTCCCAAATGGCGTCAGGCACAAGCACTGCTGGTCACATGACCTCGTTAGAGAATATGGCAGATTTGGTTATTTGGAGGGTAAGTGTAAATCTGAGTAAGTGCTGTCGATGAATTGCAGAACTTACATCTATATCAGCCAAATTTCTTGGCAACTGATGCAATTGATCGAAGAATGGAGAACATTGTTTCATGTTTACAAACTTGCAGTCCTCAGATGGGCAATGGTGTCCCCCATGAAGGCCGTGGATCTTTGCAACTGGCCTCGGAGTGTGCCAATATTTGAGTAATTCTGTGTAGTAAATGGCAAGTCCAGTAAGCATGGAGGAACGGTCTCCTGATCCAGGAAAGTTGAGTAACTGAGGGTGCGTTCAAGGCAATCAATGTAACCAAAATTGCAGGCATTGCCCAGATTTTCTGCCAATGTACCCTTGTGAACTTAATTAGCATAATTTGTTCCATGTTTTCTGTACTAATTTCAAACTAATACTTCTTTTCTTATCTGCAATTTCCCTGCAGGCCATGAATACAGAATGTACAACACTTATGACGTTCATTTTTATGCCTCCTTTGCTCTCGCCATGCTTTGGCCAAAACTGGAGCTCAGTGTGCAGTATGATTACGGTAAGATATTGCATTTTATTTCTGCTTCTTACCGGAGTCAATTCTGGAACTAATCAGCAGTGTATGCAGCTCAAAGCGACGCACATGCGCATTGGGTGTCCTGTCATGTGCTTTGTGTTATGTGTTTCATTGTGCAATTTCTGTAGGTGAAGCAACTTGTGAGGTGTGTCTTATACTAATTCTTATACTAATTATCTCTCCATTGAGAGAATATGTCACCATGGTGATCTGAATTTTTTAAAGCTAATGAGTAAAGTAAAAATGGAGAGAAAACGAAGAAAATGAAGAAAACGAAAATAACTGCTAGCAAACTGCTCACCTAGTATTTAACAAAATTGTGGAGTGAAAAAAATTAACGAAGAGTCAGCGGAACTGACATTTCCATCCCAGAAGGATCCTCGTTCTTCAAAGTCAAGCCGATTGTGTTTTCCAGTTCGCTTCTGAAAGGTATGGTTTGCTGTTAAAGTTGGGAGGAGTCATACTGTCAAATTCTCCTTGTTTGTAATGTTAACATATCTTGACTTGATGAATGTGACCAATTTCTGCTCATGATGGATAATAGATGACTGGGAATAATTTTTTCATGTTCCTTTCACGGATCAGTGCTTGATGGCACTTGTGAGGAAAAACATTAAACTGACAAGAAAATGGTTATTTATTCTTAAAGTCAGGCTCATTACCTATAGTCCATTCTTCTTCTCGCTGCAAGAAAGCATTACCATAGAAACAAACTATTAGGTAGTTTGTCATCATTAAGTTACAGCTGAGGCATAGTGATGGGGGAGGTTGTGAGTCTCAAACCTCTCATGATTGAAATGAGGGAAAAAACCCAAAAAGGAGTAAGAAGTCACAAGTAGTTTTTTAAGATGTTTTCTCCTGTACAGACTCACAGAAAGTGCACCACTTCACAGCTAGAGATCTGAAAATTGCACTTCTTTTCATGGGGGGGGGGAACTGGAAGAACTTTGAATTCCTGTAATTAATGACAAAGTATAACCTTTGTAACAGAACCTCTGCTTATGAGCCTCTCGGTGAAGTGTGGGGTACTTGATATGTTAAGGAATTGAAGATGAAAGCATAAATTATCCTGCAACAGTAGAGGAACGTTGAGACAGAGTTAATATTTTTTGGTGATGTGACTCATTGCTGCTTGGCCACGGAGAGTGTAAGATGTGCACTATGATAGCAGTGACCGCTCTCTGCAGGTCAGCACCAGTTGGGTCCCAGCAAGACCAAAAAACTGCAGACTCATCCACAGCTAGTCGACTGACTTTTCTGACCAGCTACATTTTTAACAAACGCTCAGATGAAATAGCTGTTGTCAAGTGTGAAAGTGTCCCAGCAAGTGAGATTTTTTCCTAGAATTCAAATTTTCAAGCAGAGTCC
Organism: Stichopus chloronotus; assembly: GCA_021234535.1. Classification (NCBI taxonomy): domain Eukaryota; kingdom Metazoa; phylum Echinodermata; class Holothuroidea; order Aspidochirotida; family Stichopodidae; genus Stichopus; species Stichopus chloronotus. Next base: position 18,254,615 of record CM037836.1, on the reverse strand, counting down.
TCAATATCTGAATGCACCTCGCAGGACCTAGGCAGTACAGTTTTCTGAGGATATTCAAACTAAGCTAACAACTTTCGCTGCTCCATTTGATAATGGTGCTATGCTAAGATGGCCCTGCTGGGACTCAGTCTGCTCAAGGCAGACCCCTACAATGTTATGATGATCTAACAGGCAGTTACTTGTCATAGACCAATTTTTTTTTTTATTTCTTTTTTGTATCTGACGATTCTTCCAATTCCTATTTCAGGCAATCTAGTTGAGCATGAGGACCAAGACATCTTTTCTGATCTCAGCGAAGGTAACAGAGCACAACGGAAGTACGTCGGGAGTATACCACACGACATCGGCGACCCCGGTAAGAAGAAGTCAATCACATCAGCTGCAATTAGGTTTCCATTTTGTTATTAACCAGCTGGTAGTACTTTGTGACAACTGTCAATTGATAAAACGGGAATCCAGATGAAAATCTCAGAATCTGAACTTGTTTGTGCTTAGCAGTATTTGGACGAAGGTGAATTTGTCGATAGGTGAATTCACTTCTAGAATTCTGTCTGACAAAGATTGTGGAGACATGTCAATTGTGACACCGATTACAAACAGAGATGTACTTCAGAGTATCAAAATCGTGCATTTTTCCATCATGGTAATGAGTGAGTGATGAAACACATATGGTCAAAAGCAAGGTAAACAAATGTACTTGAAAAAAAGGCTCTGCGTGTGTTTTGATTGCAAAATGGCAGAAACTACTGGATCACTAGGATACCTGCATGAATATCTAGCCATACTTGAAAAAGAAAAGTCTCCCTGTGGCAAAATACTCTGGATAGGCAGCTAATCTCTTGTTCGACATCTTTTTTTCCTTTTTTCTTTGGAGTGGGGAGGGGTTTCAGTCATGTTTGAAATGATTTGAAATGCATCATGATGTTTCTCAGTGCTGTTGCACCGAAAGTACATAAAAATTGTGCATTTTCTGTAATTATCACGCTGGTGAAATACCGTTTGAATGAAGAACAGGTCGCTGGTGCATCCATTAATGTTTCAATCATTCCGGCTTGTCGCAGACTCTGAATTGGCAGCTCTAACTTCACTATAAGGGAAACAGGCATGAGTAAAATTGAGCAAAAGAGACAAATCTCAGTATTAATATTGTCCTAATTTTGTTTGAATGTTTGCTTTTATTTTCAGAGGAGGAACCATGGGTCAAAGTGAACAGCTACTTGTTGCATGACACCACTCATTGGAGAGATCTCAACACTAAGTTTGTGCTCATGGTCTTCAGGGACTATCAGTTCACCAAGGATCTGGAATTTTTGAAACACATGTGGCCAAAATGCAAGGTAAAACAAACCTCTCTGTAAAACAAAAATAACAGTAGTGATCGTCTTTGCTTTCCAGGCAGTTCGAAATCCTCTAGTTGTTTTGATGTGAAGTATGACTGCTGATTATCTTGAACATATCAAGCACAGCTTCTGTAAGGTGAGTGATGCTGTATTGATGGCGAGGACACTTATTTCTTCAAATTTATGGCAAACCAGATGAATGTTTAATACTTTCCACAAACAGCCAGTGTTCTCCTCTTACTTTGTTGCCACATTGCAGGCTAACACATCTACGGAAGTTGAGAAAGCGCTGTCATGTTGCAACTTTAAGTATATGTAGTATAGAGATTAGTTTGTGAATTACCAGTCATTCCATTGAAGCAGGCGCCACTGAGGAATTAACAATGGTGGACTATTTAACTTTGGTACAGCACAAGGCCCATAATTCCTGAAATTCTTGTTATTTTGTTCCTGTTAAAAGCTAAAGTTGGAGGCAGTACCGAAATAATGGTTTAGTGTTGAAAGAGATGGCAGTCACTTGTTCTCTTCCGGCCAAATTGACTCGCCTCAGACTGGAGCCATTGCATTCCCTTCGTGGATAAGTTAGTTGAAGCTGTCTATTCATCCTTTATTACCTTTTGTACCAGATCGTCATGGAGATCGCCAAGGAACACGACACAGACGACGATGGTGTTATTGACAACTGCGGTAAAGCTGACCAAACTTATGACGTCTGGGTAGTCACCGGTGCCAGGTATATTCTTGCCTTAAACATGTTTCACCCCTTCAAATCAGGAGCAACACTCCCCAGTGAACAGCTCTAGTATGAAACATAACAAAAAGTGATATGTCACCTACAAAGAGCACTTTTGGTCATGGAAAACATACAAGTTTGCAATTCATTCTAAGTTTCAATGATTTCTGCATGCAGGGTATCCCTGGCTGTGGATGCATCTTGTGCCTAAGTTGCTTTTTTGAACCACGTATTTCATTTTTTGCTGATTCACAGTCAGTTTATCAGGTGGACCTGAAGCAAGCAATGTTTGAAAACTAGACTTTACGAGTGCAAAATTTGCGATTTATGCAGTTCCGTGGAAGTGATATGTTAAACACATTTTCCCAAAAGTTGTTGAACTTCATATCTTTTTAAAAATTTGAATATGGATTTCATGTCAGAGACTAGCTAGTGATCCTTCTGTTATTTATTAGGATCCATTAATTTAAATTAGTGAAAAGTTTCTTCCAATAAACTAATTCCAAGAAACTAATGTAGATAGGATTGGAAAATTCATTTAGAATTAACTGGACCATATTATATTTAATTCAAAGTAGTGGAGGGCAGTATGTGGAATAACAATTATTTATTGCCTTTCAAATGTCAGAGTTAGTCAGTTGTGACCATCTAGTTCTTAATCTTCTGTGAGCCCCTCGGTCACTTGTGTATGTTGTTTGCTGGTCTCTCAAAGCTGACCGTCTGGAGTGGCATTTGTCTCTTTTCATCTTGTTCTTCATTTCTTTTGACATTTATAGTGCTTACTGTGGGGGTCTGTGGCTCAGTGCTTTGAGGTGTATGTGCGAGATGGCAAAACTACTAGATCACCAAGATGCCTTGCAGGAATATCAAGCGATACTTGAAAAGGGAAAGGCCTCCTATGACAAGAAACTTTGGAACGGTAAACTAACCTCTCATTTGACATGTTGTTTATCTCTCTTCTCTCGTTTGTAAGCTAAATTTGAAATGAAATGCATCATAATGATCTTACAAACACCACAAACGGATGACAATTTGAAAACAAGACGTTTGCGCGGTTAAATAGCATATGTGTGAAACTCTACCGGTGGTATGAATGTAATGCATTTTTCAGGTGCAGCTTTTTTGGTAAGATTGCTAGAGTTGCATCAACAGAAACAAGAATTCGTTTTGAAATCGATGTCTTTGTTTTGTAGAATACATCTGATTGCAACAGATTACTTAAAAGAACCTCACAATGTTGACAAGACTCAGAGGGTGGGTCTGAAATTTGTTCAGGAGCATATCTTAAAATTGCATTTGTTCTTCTATACACCATACGATCATATTTTGAGGCTCATGCATGATCCAATTAAACTTTATAAGGGCATTGTGTTCCTACTGTCTGATGCTGACTACATGTGTTGTGTTGACTGATTGTATGTGAAATGTTCGTACTAAGCATAAGTGAAGTGAGTTCATGAGATGTGTTATACTGAGTATGTGAGGTGTGTTTTATACTGAGCGCACTTTGTGTGAGGTGTGTTTTACTGAGCATACTGTGTGATGAGTTTCATACTGAGCGTGTGTCGTGTGTTATACTGAGTATGTTACACTGAGTATGTGAGGTGTGGTATACTGACCAAAGTGTATAATGTATTATACTGAACATGTGAGGTCTGTCATACTGAACATGTGAGGTGTGTTTTACTGACCAATTTGATTGTCATACTTACCACATGATGTGTTTAACTGAATATGTTACCCTGACTATGTGAGGTGTGGTATACTTACGAATGTGATGTTGTATTGGGCACATGACATGTGCTATGTTGAGTACGTGAGGTATGTTTTAGTGAGTATTGAGTGGTGGCTTACTATATAACATACGTTGCACTGAGCAGCTTATGATATGTGTCATACTGAATATGTTGGGTGTGTTGCCTTGAATGTGTGAGTTTATCTATTGGGATGCTTCATTGCCTGTAGTTTAACTAATGGATTAAATATGGCCCACCTGTACAACAGAGTCGCCGAAGTTTTATTAAAGGATATGTCATCTATTCGCCATAGCTGCAGTTCACACACTAGATGGATATTTTTTACATCGAAAGATCTTCACTCAGAAGTGAAGAAGGGAAGAGTCATGCAAAAGTATGTCATTACAAAATTGACATTTAGAAACATCTCAGGCAAAATAAGAAAAAAAAAGTGTGGTGTTTCTAATATTAACGGGAGCTTTTAGAACAAATTTCAGCATGCGTGAGATGATAAGAAAGGACTAAACCAGGGGGAGGTCATTCAAAAGGTGATTTCAGAAGGATGTACTTGCCAGAAAATAATGAAGACTGTTGATTAGCTCTACCCATCCTCATTGTAATTGTCAAAATAGGGTATTTTCTGCTGAGTATTTCCATGGTTCAGAAACCATATTTGGCAAACAAGAAAATTGATATGCTCCAGAGTTATGAGTCACTATTCTCATGGTTTCCAAATTAGGGAGCCAAACCTTTTGGTAACTTGAAACAAATTTTCAACATGGAACGAAAGTCCGCTGTAGCTTACCTCTCAGATATGCAATCACTGTGTCTCTCTACAGGCCGTTACTACAACTATGACAGCAGTGACAAGGTGTATAGCGACAGCATCATGGCGGACCAGACGGCAGGACACTGGTACCTCAGGGCCTGCCAGCTAGTGAAACCCGACGACGAAGACGACGTCGACGGAGGGAAGGGAGTCGACGGGGAGAACGTTTTTCCGATCAAGAATGTCAGGTCGGCACTCAGGACCATTTATGAAATGAACGTCCTCAGCATGAAGGACGGAACCTTCGGGGCCGTGAACGGAATGCGTCCAAACGGGAAAGTGGACTCTACCAGTCTCCAGGGTGAAGAGATATGGACGGGCGTGACATACGCCCTCGCAGCTAATATGATTCAGGAGGTGCGGATTTATTGTTCTCATTCTTGCAGAGGTTTTTGCAGTGGCTTTACGTTCCCCCTTGAAAATGCCTTATTGGATGGAACACAAAACAACGTGCTTGCATACGTGCACGCCACGCAGTATTGTACCAAATGGTGATGTACTGCTGCTTATTACCAACATGACTGCTTTTTCCTTCAACTGCAGGAGACATTGGAATGTCAGCCTCCCTGATTTGCAGTGAAGGACCATTTGCCTTCTATGACAGTTCCTACAATTGAAAATATCAAAGTACCATAAAAGCCACCAGGCAGTGTCACTGAAACAGTACGGTCTGGTACTAGTTACACAAAATACTGATTACATCCAGTATGGAAGCCTGACAACAGCTGCTAATTATGACGTCACATGCGAAACCTCTTTGGTCAATGGAGGTGCTAGTGCATGGCTCATTTCATGCTCAACTTTGTTACTGTTAAAGGAATTTCACAGGGAAAAAAGATTTATATTCCATAGTATTAAGGAAAGTTTCGGAAACGTTTCCAAATTGGTGAAAACCATGTCTCAATAGCATTATTTGTTTGGAGGTTATCGATTTTAAAACAAATTTTCAGTCATGACACTCCCCACTAATTGAACACCGTTTCTATTTCTTCATATTTAAACGTGCCTGAAAGGAAATGTTGAAATACTTTCAGAGTCATGACCTATATTTTAACAACATTTTAAACTTATTGTGCAAATTAAACCCAACTTAATCTCACACTGGTGTCAAATTTCAATGTTAAATATGAATTTCAATTTCAAAGAACAACAGAGCCTTTTTACAGTCATTTTGTCAAAGTTACACAACATTTACAACCTTCATTCAACTGGAATAGTTCTTGACCAGAAACAGTTTTCTTCAAACAGTTATATCTTGAATTACAAACAAGACGCTGCCTTGATATTTGAAGTACCCTGTATCACATGCAAACAGACCCTTAAGTTATTGCTGGAATGTTCTTTTAAAATCTCACTTCTGTGTTGTTATCAACAAAGTAAAATATGTTACCAATTTGGATAATGCTTGTTGAGTGCAGTCACCAGTCTGGTCAGGCTGTGAGAAGTTGATTGAGTCTGATAATTTCAGAATGTTCTTGTCCACCTTTTTGCTGCCATTCAAACTGCAAATGTGACTGTCAGTACCTTAAATGTGACAGCTACAAACGTAATTTGTGTACTGAATTGCATGGACCACTGCTGTAAATAAAGTCATACTAAACATTCCTGTGGTCACATTGTGTGAATTTTATAATTGCCACAAGTATTTAACATGACCTACAAATGTTGATTGTCATGCAAAGTGGCTTTTGTCTCTCACTGATTTGCTACCCATGTTACTTAAAATCTGTTGTCACCTTTTTTTTCCTTCCAGGGTATGTTGGATGAAGGTTTTCAGACAGCTTTTGGAATCTACAACACCTGTTTTCAAAAGGCAGGACTGGCCTACCAGACTCCTGAAGGGTACATGAAGCGCAAGGTGTATCGTTCCCTTGGGTACATGAGACCATTGTCCATATGGGCAATGCAATATGCCTTTGAGAATCACGCCAAAGAAAATGGAGTGAAAGAAAAGTAAATTAGTACTGAGAGGCAAGAAAAGCTACCTCATTGCCACTGGTTGTAAATATCTTCGCTGTCATCAATGTCAGTTACTATTTAAAAATGGCAACATCAAAGTCGTGACTGTACCATGTAAAACCATTCTAAGGAGTCCTTGAATTCTCTGACTAATCGTTGGGCATGAAAGATCTGACAGCTGTGTGAAGATATACAGCGTATGCGAGGATGAAGTTTTGAGACAAAAATCAGAGAGTTACTTTAGCAATAAAATTTTTCTTTCAAAACATAACGTGAACTTCCTCAAATTTTGTGATTTAGTTACTTTTGTTTATCTTTTCAAGTGCGAAAGACTCAAAATATTGATTGCACCATGGTAAGTAAAAAAAAAAGAAAATGTATTTTTGTTGTAAAATTTAGAATTTCTGATTATGATTTCTTCTGTGAATTGTGGATTGTTTTTAATTGACTTCTACAAAGCTTGACAAAAGAAAATTAAAGAAAAATCTATTCATGATGGTTTGTCCCTCCTACAATACCAAATTGGGGATATTTTTTGAAGATGGATGATTTTCATTGTATGTGTCAGTTTTGAGGATGTATTTTGGAGGAAAAACATGGGTTCACATAGGTTTGAAATTTTGAAATAGTGGTTATTAAGCAGTACATTGATTTTAACAGAATTGATGCTGTGCAATGAATATTTATCACTTTACTTATCATACCAATGTCATTTCTTTTTTCATAAATTTAAATGAAAACTTTCTTTTTATAAAAGGTCAAAGTTAACTTTTAATTCTAGTAGAAAATCTCACCTGTATGTAGACAGATATATCCCTCACATAAGGTCAAGAATGTGAACCCTGTCATTGAAGGAATAGTAAGCATACTTGACTTGACTCCTCATCAGGTGCACGAAAAGTTTTCACAATTGTCATTATCAGCTGATTTGATTTTGTGCCACAGCCCTCCATGTCAGGTGACTGGTCATGTGACAGTTACATGGCAATTTGTCTTGTATTAAACCATAATACTATTGCATCCATGTGGCAAATTACGCTAAGAAAGAGAAATGGGCCACTCTTTAATATTGTTTGATGGATGCGTATATCTTTCACTGGAAAGATGTGGAATATCCCTTTGATAAATTATTCCTTTGTAATTTATTTCGTCAGAATGGTATCCAAAATAAAGTCACATGACAAATCAGGTTGATATGGTAAGTATAATTGTCAGTCCTTCCTGTGTATGCTGTAGTTCTTTACACCTGCTAGGTCACATTTAATAGTATTGAAATGGATTCCTTGAGCAGCTTCCTTTGTTGTAAAAGAAATGTCAAGGGCTGCATTTGTATTGTTTGCTTTGTTTTTTCAGGGTGAGAAAAATAAGGAGTAAGATTTGCCATTTAAAGGCAATATCTACCAAAATATTGACCAAACTTTTGATGGCATATCAGTATAGCTGAAAAAAAAAAATTACTTTACATAGACCGCAAGTTTATTTTTTGTACCTGCTGTTTCCAAAGTGTGTCAGTCTTGATTTGAGTGGACTTTTCTTTCTTGAAGGTGGTAGGTGGTCTCATCTATGTGTCATGTGATGTCAGTCTCTGTTTGAAAACCCTCTCTACAAGTGTCACCAGTTAACAGCCACTCTTTGCACATAGCAGGGAAAACGTCAGTATTTGCGTGTGTGTGTATATACCGCTGTCGTATCGTTGACAGTGCTATTGTCAGTACACAAGTTGGTTTGAAGAATATGCCATAAACTAGTAACGCTGGCAGAAAATTAGTATCAAATAGAGACTGATGTCACATATGAGATTTAATAAGCCCATCGATCACCTTTAACTAATCTGTTCTGCTATTACTCTTGTGTACCATACATGATGAATTTTTTGTAGTGCATTTTAGACCTTGGACCATAACAGAGACTGCCGGGTTGATGAAGTGATAGGGTTTGTTCGTATTTCCTTCTTCCTCATTTTTGATTTCAGGTAGACTTCAAATTTAGGAAGTTTAATTTCAATAAAGTAAATTTAAGTCTAATCAGTATTTCTCTTCAGTATGGGGATCCAAATGTCTCTAAAGTATTGTTGTATTGTCTAAGTCAGTAACTGGATGTAGCTCTTGTTTGTCCTCCTCTGTTGTGTTTCATTTGAGACTGCCACCTTGTTTTGATATGGCTGGTGTAAGATGTACCTCTTCACCAGTTTGCCTTTTCTTCTTATCAACGTTGATCTTTGGGTCAACTTTTGATTGGTATATGTCATCGGGGACGTCCTGGTGATCTACTGACCTGAAGTGAAATTAGGATAGCCTCAAGAATTACGGATGGAGCGGAACGTCTTTCTTTTGGAGAAGCTGCAAATGTTAAGATTTAGTTTTCACTTGCAGACACCTCAGCTCAACATGTTTTCTGTTAATGGGAGTGAAATGAAACTACAAAAATAGGATGAAGAAAAATAGGATGAAGAAAAAAAAAATGATGGACTTCTTGGTTGCATTATTTCTTGAATTTAGTAAGAAAGGCTTGGGTGAACAGGAAAGGGAAAAAAAAAAATTAAATTCAGTGCAGTTGAACAGCATAGCAATATGTTTGTGTGCAGGTCTATGTTACTGGAAAAGGCTGCTTAGTTTACATTCTCTAAAAGTAAAAATCTGTCATGGTAGTGTGGTTCCAAGACAATTCCCCCCTGACTATTTCTTCCTGACAATTTCCCTAACTCTGTCCTTAACCCTAACCCTTTTCCTGAAGGAATTGTCAGGGGGAGTTTTCGTAGGTGGAATTGCCCCTTTTTGGGAATTGCTTGGGTGGGAATTGGCAGGGGGAGGTTGTCCTTGGGGAGAGAGAGTTTTGTGGGGGTGATTGTCCAGGGTGAAATTGTTATGAATGGGGGGAGCTGTCAGCTCACGGTTAATATCACTACCTCCCATTTCTCATTCACCAAGATTTTTATCGGGTTCAATTTATCTACGATCAAGGTTTGAAAGTGCCATGCTTTTGCACCAGACATGCATCTCCTCGATAGAAGGTGGCAGTTGTCCATTTGCTGATGTGTTTTTTAGTCTTAACTTTTTTGAGGGAATGAGTGAGACGAGCCATTTTCTTGTCGATGAAGTCTAGTCCTTTTCAGCTGCTGTCACAGTGCCAATGTACCTGAATTGACATGATAAAAGATGACTCCTGGAGCAGCTGAGTAAAACTTCATCATGTGCCTGTGGCTGATTTTTGTTTTTATTGAAATCAGGAAACAGGCAAAAGCTTTTCCATCTATAGATGTTGTGCAATAAATGTGTCTTTTTGTTCTACCCAACGTGGTATCAACTTTTGCGTCCAGAAACTGCATTGAAAATTTTTAGTCTTTCTGTTGTTTTGTCTTCCCTTTGGGTGTGCCTTTTGCTGCTTATTTGAGGTAACTGATGGTGACTACTTGCTTGGTAATTTAACTTGAACTGAACGATTGAATTTCACGTGTTGCTTGAAAGGTAACTTGTGGATACCTTTGCTGGTATGGAAGTAATTGTCTTAAGCTCTGTTATTACTGATGGTAGCTGTGAATACCTTGTTACAAACAGTCCATGTTTACTTGTAGATACGTTTTTTTACCACCGATACGCGGCAGTAAATAAGTTGTATCCCTTTTTTAGCACTGTAGGGCTTCTGTTTACCTTAATTTTGGACAAGTTAGCCAGTTGATAACCTTATTGACCAAAGGTAATATTATGTGAGTACCTCTTTTCAGTATCTGAGACCGGTACCATCTCTGAATACTTTTCTTTCATGCCAAAGGTATTGACATAGATATATGTATTTGTACTGCAATAGTTATCTATATGTGTAGCAAATGCTGAGATAGCATATTGTGGGCTTACCAATTTTTGGCAACTTATATGCTTAATATGTGTTTTGCTGGCAAGTGGCAAAGATCACCAAATGTGCTCCTGTTTGTAAACCAGTAAGGTATGTAATAACCATGTTTCATTGTTCATCCTAAGTCATGAGTCATGTTAATGTGGGTCATTAAGTTGTGCCATAATGAGAATGGGTACATATGAATGTGACAATGAGCTGTGTAAGGGCATTTTGGTATCTTTGTGAAGAGAAAGAGAACTGCAACGAATATCAACAGGAAAATTACCATTAGAACAGAAAAAACATGCAGTTTCATTTCTTTTTATGTCATCAATAAAGTTTTCTTCTCACTTGGATATGTGACATTCAGAGGAATATTTATGTAAGACAAGCTTAAATCTGTGTTAAGTGTCACTGCAGGTTATGTCACAGGATTAGAAAGAAGAAGGTGGGGCCCAAAACAATATGCTTAATTGGTAATGATTATCTTTATTTGTTGCAATTACAGTCCAATCCAGTCAGCTACCTGCTGCGTAGGTTATGCAGGATTTTTGCTTGTTAAACTGGAACTTGATTGATCAGTTCGAGATGTATTGATCTCTAAAATGTAGATTAATCTACACGAAAGTGAGATTGAAGAATAAAATGACTTCCATCTAATGTCATTCCTCCAGTTAAGAGTGGTTAATTTCAATATTTTCAGGACCCTGTTCTGAAATTGCTCCCCTAATTCAAAGCTTCACTGTTAAACATACACTGTACTTGTGGGCAAAGTTCAGAATATATGTACCTCAGAACAACTTCACTGTCATTCCCCTACATAAGATACACAGTGTTGTATTAATGTTCGAAAGAATTGTTTATTATCCCTTCACAACAAGTAACATGTTACCAATGGAAGTTACATTTTCAGGTAGTAGGGTACCCAAGTGAATATGGACTATGGTTACCTGAGTCAGAATTTAGTACCTGGTGCAGACTCTTTGTAATATGTTGGTAGATGGTCTGCCTTGGTTGTTCTGTGCATGGCTTTACATCTACACAGACTTTTGTCGTACAGCTACAATGCGAAGAAAACATAAATCATGGGCATGATGCTTCCGTGGAAAAGTGGTGACAGTTTAATTTATTATTACCATTCTGACTCAAAAGTTAGCAAGTCAAAGAGATAAAAGAATCGATCAGATTCGATGGCTGGGGGGCAGGGGTGGTCAGATACGTGAAGAAGTTTTGCAACTGGTCTCAGGCTCATGTCATCCTAAGTGAATCATCACAGATTTAAGATGTGAAGTCTACCTCTGACAGCATCCATGGACAATTGTTTTGTTGGTGTTATGGGGATGGAAGAGGACTAACAGACCTGTCATTCTCCCTGCTCGAGAAAAGAAAAAAAAACTTGCCGCCCAATTCCTATCAATTTCGTTTATCTTGAGCTTTTATAACGTAGATTTTGTACGCTGGTAGTCAACTAGTCATTTTCTCTTCTTTTTTTTTCAGCTATTTGTTACCTATGTGTTGTGAGATTTTTGTACATTACTTTATAAACCTTCTTTTTTGTTGTATTTTCTTCTTCATAGTTCATGTTCTAAGTTTCTGCTTTCACATCATTCATATGTGTAATACCCTCTTTCCTTTGCTGAACGATCACATTGAGGTTCATCCGGAAACAATTCAGATTTTCCGATATACTTTTGGTTGCAAGTTACTGCATTCTTTAGACTATGTTGCAGTCCATTTTTAACACCCGACCAATTGTTGCTGAGTCCTTTTTTTTATCTTCATTTTCAATCGGCAACGTCGGGTACTCGCACACAAATCCGAATGATTATTGAAGGACATGTTGCCTTGGGTGGTAGATTGTTGGAATGTGGTGATTTTGGCCTGATATGGCACAAAGACCCCCCACCTTTCCCTGATGGACACGTGTGATATTTCATCTCTGTTGATAGAGTAACCTTCAGTGCATTCATGACCACGGAGGGCTTTACATACAGTGAACGCTGTTATCATGATCCCATCAAGTAGGCACAGGTTCATGCCATGATTATTTCGGTCACATTTTACACCTTCACAAAATGACAAATGTTTGTGGAAAAGAAGTATTTCAGTGACTAGACTAGAGGGACATTGATCACAGGTTACACTTTAGCACAAGAATGGTAGTGATTAAATTGTCTTTAAAGTTTTGTCAAGGTGAAATGCATTGTGCAAGAGTTTTGAGAAGGAACCGTGTGTGTCATCGAGGGTAGAATGTACTTATACTATCTTGCAGTTTCATGTTGTGTTGGTATGGTATAATGTTGTCTTCAAGCAATCAATGAACTGCTGGTTTCTGTCATGTTTGTGATACTTGCTGACAAACTCATTTTGATTCATTGCATTTTAAAGCTCATATTTCTTTCTCCATTGTTTTTGCATTGGTAGTATCTCAACTTGTGACCGCACTCCATAGCACGAAGTTATCAGGTCAAATATAGTTGGTATTTTGATAAGTGGGAAATTACATTTCCCTGTTGTCTTAAAGAGGGTAGGCTAGTTCATGCATATCAGAATTCTTAATGCTTCAACTAGCATTGCATTTCTGTAACTGTCACACTGTAGGTTGGTGTGAGTGGCCATTGTGCATACCACCGAATGGAATCATTCCTTTTTTTACTTCTAAAAACATTTTCAAACTAAGTTTTATCACTTATCATACTTCATCTTCTATGTCTCTCAAATTGGTTTTATTGTTTTCATGAAGAAAGAAAGTATTAGCAAATTTGTGCAATGATATGTAATGTTTGTGATACGACATGCGGGTCAAAATGGTGCGTGAAGTACTCTGTCTGGAATAATGCTGGTGATGATGACAGTGATGATGATGATGGTGGTGTTGGTGATGACGATGGTTTTGATCATCATCACGGTCATCATCGTCCCAACGATGACGTTCACTATCGTGGAATTGATTAATTGGTGGTGACAATCAAAAAGATACGACATCGCCAGGGTGTGCCCAGAGATGAGAAACGGCTTCGTCGCTGGGTGGCCAAAACTAAGAAAACAGAAACAACTGGATTGGTTCATCCAGTTGAGAATGATAGAACTGATTGTGGCTTATAATCTTCTCTTTGAATTATTTTTGTATGAATTAATCGTATCATTTTAAGGTGAAGATATTTTACTGATTTATTTTCATGTGCAGATGTCACATCATGTATATTCCGTCTGCTTGGAGTAAAACTGGTTTTAAGCTGCTCAAGTAATCGTGACATCTGTCAAAATTGCTGTAAAATTTCAAGAGATTTATTTACAATATATTCGAGAACTTGCGTTGTAATATATGACTGATCCTAGGTTTCAAAAGTGTATTGATGAAAATGTTTGCCGCTGTCTTTTCAGGTGCAAATTTAGTGCGAAGAATTCTTTTTTCACTCTAGAAAACATTGTAATTAAAAATGATTCATTGTCATACTTCAAAAAAAAAAATACAAAGTAGTTATTGCTGTAACATGAAGACAGTCTGGCAAAGTCATTTATTTCCCTTGTGGTATAGAAATAATGGAGAAATGTTCAAAATGACTTCAAAAGATACCTTTGGAGTGATCTATGAGAGCTGCTTCCTTTGAATTGACCATGGGGCTAATCCTACACTTACATTCACACACACAAATCATTGAACCTTCATGAAATTTGATGAGAGGTACCCTTTGATGAGGTACCCTTTGATGAGGGACACTTAACCTTTCCCTCTTCTCCATCCTCCTGTGCTCTGTTGTAGATGCTGCTCAAGAGATGAGGTACACCCTTAATATTTCCCTCTTCATCCCTTGTCTCTTCTCTGTTGTGGATCTTCCTGATGGGGTCACTCGGAATGAGATCCAACAAGTTCATGTGATCAGTCGAAACGTAAATGGGGAATGTAACCATCTTCTGAAGATGACGTCTGAATAAGTTGATCATCTCAGGAGGATGTTGAGTGATCAATATGTCACACCATTATTGTAATTTGATTACTTTTTTCTATTTTGCTTCTCACTTTTTGAATATTGTAGGTAACAGTGGGAGGGTGTTTTACTTCAGGTTGAAGGGACAGTAACTAACACATGTGAACATGAGTAGAGAGTTTGCCCAAAATGCTGTATGTTGTTATTCTGCACATTTCTATTTCATGTGCATTCTGGAAGGTTATGAGAGGTCGTTGGGAGTGGGGAATAAGGGAGTGGTTGTACCCCTGGTGTAATTGTCTTACAGTAGCCATTTGAAGAGATCTAAACAGATTGGGGGTGAGGGGGATGTGGTCGCTCTATGGACTCGATGTAGAGAAAATGTTCTTTAGATAGATTGATAGTAATAGCGCTTCTTCATGTGACATGGTTGCATTTCAGTTTGGCATGCTGGCTGTCACTGCCCCATGCACGGAATGTGCATTTTCGATACCTACGCATGACACAGCCTTAGTAACAGTTGTTGTGCAATGGAGGACACCTGGCCATCGAAGCAGAGAGATGCCCACAATAGTGATGTGGTGAAGCACCTGCATAGAGCAAAAGTGAGCAGCTGCCTTCTCGAGATAAGACAGACCGTTCAACATCTGACTGCTATTGCCGCTTGAAACATCTTTCCCCACGCAGAGTCATCGTCCCTGCAGAAATGAATTTTTTGGGGGCTCTAGACTAGTGTGAGAGTGTGATTTGAGCATGGACCTTATTGGGGCGATACTTTCATGTGTCTTATGGACAGGTCAGTGTTTGGTATTAGTCTGATTAAAAGTGCTGTATAAAAGGGAAATAAAGCCAACCCTGTGTGGAATGTCCCCAAGATTAAGCGAAGTCTAATTTGTTTGAAAAACTTTCCTCTCCTCATGTTTGCAGAAGTGGGTCCAGGGAATAAATCTGGTTAAATATATTCCACACATACATTTTACCCCCCCCCCCCCACCCACCTGCTTCATGGATCATACCATCAGTGTGAGTTTCACAATGTGTCACAAGTTACTACTTATTGAATGAATTTGGCATTAAATACAAACTGGTCATTCCAAGCTATTGGGTTACATTCAATTTTCAGGTGGAAATGTTTCATTTTCTCTCTGTTGCTGTTGAAGGATGTCTTCACACTCAATTTTTGATCAGTGAAGTTGCAGCTGCCGAAGCTTTCGATTTGAAGATTCATATATTCTCGCAAAAAGTATATTTTCCTGTGGAGATGGGGGAAATATTCACTTATTTTATCTCGTTAGTTTTTTTTTATAGTCATTGGGGTTTACTATTTTGATGTTTCAACTGTATTGATCTCAAATACACATATTGAAAAAAATATCCAAGCAGAAAATGGGCATGTTCAGCAGGAAATAGTGCTTCATTTTAAGGGACATTTTTTTCAATATCACAATTGGGAAGTTCACCCTTGAAAAAAGATGTGGAAGAAAAATGTGAAAAATATCAAAATAGATTTTTAAAAAGATATTAAGTGGATGGTAAAGTAACAGGTGGCGTCAGGTGTTGACTTTGGATTAACTAGTATGAGTCTATCTAGTCTGCAAGAATTAAAACAAAAAAAAAAACAAACATGTATTTACTGTACCAAGAGCTTTGTGGAGAAGGTTCCCATGGAGTAAACTCAACAGACATTCTATTCCATGCTGTATATGCTTTCATTAATACCCCAACATGGGCTGGTAAAGGCAAGTGATTATTTAACCGGCCATGTTGGATTGGAGGGTACCTGACACCCCTCCACATGACCCCCATTCCTGACTCTCAAGGAATTACCTCATTGTGAAATAGTATAGCTATAAAGTAGCTATAATGAAGTATCTTTTTCAGATTAGATGGCTACTTATTATCCAAAGTAGCTATAAGTTGGCGCAGGCATAGATCACAACATCCACATGGGAAGAAATACCCCTTGCAGATTACTTCTGAAAATGTTCAGCAATGCATGTGAGGTTTGTTTACCTCCCATGTCCTCTGACCAGTTGTTCTCATTTCTTGTCTGCTGTTCAAAACCTACACAAAGGCCCATATATCGAGAATTTAGAAGTGTCCATTTCCGCAAGGGGTTGATTCATGGCACTGGTACAGTGCATAAATCACAAAATCGGTTAAAAAAACTTCTAATATTTTGTGATTATTTTCAATATTTTCCTTCTTTTTCTGTACAGATTTTCTTACCTAATGTGGTGCGTCGACAGACTCCGTCCACGCGCCAACTGTGTGCGGATGAAATAATAAATTTTAGCTATTCGACACGTTCGGTTGAAGTTCACTGTGCATTGTCCTTTTTTCCTCTCTGTAACTTTTCTACAGTTCCCCCCCCCCCCCCCCGCCTCATTCTTTTGGGGAGGTTTCAGCATGAAGCTGCCGCTAGAAACCGCCGATATTCTTGAATGATTTTGTACGGGATTGCATCTGTCTATGTAAGTGGGAAGGGGGGGGGGGGGCGGTGGAGAGGTGGGATGCTCATAAAGCACAGAAGTCCACTAGGGAGGTGTTGACTGAGCATGACCATATTAAAAGTTTTCCAATATGCCTATTTCCTGAAGACATCTCAGTGATATTATGGTGAAAGGTGGCCTTAACCAATTACTGCAATTCTCCATCTTTCCACTGCCTACCTAAGATCGGTATCACATGTTCACACTGACATCGTATACGTGGGACCCTTAACATTGTACCCTCACTATCGGGTCTCCTGCACCCAGTATAAAGGCACTTTGAGTATGAGCGTGTTTAACCCAAACATCTCACGGCTCCTGACCCCCCCCCCCCCCTCTCTCAGGGCACACACTGACACACCTCTTCAAGATGGGTGGTTACGTCATTTCGAGGCTACTGCAGTCAGTTCAGATTCACTTTATTTGCGATGTCCGATGGTCCGACTATATATTGAAAAGTGTCATCCGTAGTAGAAATGTGCCAACCATTAAAATGATTTAACTAAGTCTACAGAATGCAACACTACGATGACAGGTAAGGATTCACCCCTCATGTTGAAATACCAGTTATGCACTGCTACGAGTATGGTTTACTTAGGGTAAGGACATTATTCACTTTCAGATTTATCTCAGATTAACCTTGACGTATCTTTCATTTGAAACAACAAGGAGCACCTTCAAAACATTCGATGTAATTCTAACAAGGTACATTTTCACGTTTTATATTTTTCGTTTATTTTTTCTTTTATCATTAAGGGGATATCCTGGAGGCATGCAATGTTGGGCCTGACGGCAAAGACACGGAAAAAAAAAATAAGTGAAACAGAGAAAACCGTTTGCAAGCCAGTCCTCCATATAGTTGTTTGAATGTGACGTCTGTTTGGAACATTAAGCCCCTCCTCCGTCCATTTTAATGCTCCATACGAGTGGTCGATGGTGAGTGGTGTTACTTTAATTTTGTAGTCTTTATGATTCAGTTTTGTATTCGTTATTACAAAACGACAATATTGGATATTACTGCTCCATCACAGTCAACAAAATTACCGATCCTCTGTCTAAAAATAAACCTTACATCATCAGAAAGAATGAAGAGATTTCCTTTTAATTTGCCAATATGACGTCTCTCTTTACATTCTCGTTATATCCATTTTCATAGAACTTCCAAAAAACTATGAAAGAAGCCAATTAATGGCTTCCCAATTATTCGTCTCTGTTATAATCAGAATATTCAAGACATGTTAAATGGCCTACAAAAGGTCCTTCTATTGAAATTTCGACTGTATTTTATACTACGAAAGTAGTTATATGACATCAGTTAAACCCATGCTGTTCCCCCAAAAAGGTAGGTTAACTGCCTGCATAATCGAATTCCTTAGCGAAACACGCTATGATTATCTGTGGGATACCAACGGTCTACTTCCAGAAGGTTCTTTTGTCACTAATTTTTTCGGTCATAGATTGTGCATAATTAGCTCCAAAATGTCAGTTATAAACTAGTACCCCGAGGAAAAAGTCATCATGAGGTATAATAAAATGATAAACTTGACGGTTGACGCTGATAACCAACACAGTTATACTCAACACGTGTCATTACCCTTTGATTTCGGCAAAATGGGTTAACAACATTAATACAAGAAAAAAAAAAAAACGAAAGAGAAAGAGAAACAACTGCACAAAGAAAATTAAAAAAAAAAACGTTGCTCAGAATCGTTGTGTGAATTACTTCGTGATCTTTTGGCGTAGGCCTATTACCTGATTATGTAAGTTGACATCGCTCCAAAAATGCATACACTACATTACAACATGATATGTCAGAATGATGGGGCGGGGGGGGGGGGGGGGAGGTGGAATAGTACGGTTGCCTTTGTTTTTCATGTCATGTTATGCAAACTTTCTCATATGCCATGCTGCACGTATATCGTTAAATAGGCGTGCCATTTTAATGCGTCAGTAAAAAAAAAATAGGGCCTACGGTTGTGCAAACCTGGGGGACATCCACATACATAGGCCTATATCTTGGGGCTAGAATGCCAATGGTTGTATTAGCGTGATGTGACCGTGTCACTCAGTACACCAACCAGCAATGACACTATAGTAGACTCGAAGCCGGGGACGAGGTTGTGGATGTCAGTCTCGGAAGAGTGCTCAAACGGGAAACCCTTTCCCAAGAAAGTTTTGGAATTGTAGTGTTAATGTTTGAATATTATGTTTGAGCGTCATTGCATTGTTTTCAAGTTTACGAGAATATTCAAGATAAAGAGTTGCACTTGTCTGAAAATGATACCGCTATTTATGACAACAACGACGCGTATGAAGCATTTTATGTGACATCACCGGAAGGGTACATTCTCAGTCATACTGTAATATGACGGACGAAACACACACGCATTAGGCCTACGCGTAGGGCAATATTCAGCACACTATCCACAGATACTACACAGATTCTTTCAATTTAGCATACTGGCCGTATCTGCTCATGCGTAGAAGATGTGTTAGTGATACGGATAGGGACAACATGACCTTAGTGACAATTGTTGTATAACGGACTGGACGCTTGGCCGTTAAAATAGGGAAACGCCCAGCGAAGTGGCGTCAGTGAAGAACCTCTATTGTGAGAAAGTATACGTCTGCTCTTCAAAACCAAAGAGACTTGCGATCATGTGACTTTGGGGAAGCCGATTTCGATTTCCCTTACGACGCTGACAACGGTGTCAGCGCGCGCCGATAGTCACAATGCAATATACTACGTGAACATATGGTTCTTAGAGAAGGCGTTCGTATTTTGAGCCCGCGTATATCTCCCCTTTTCAAAATTTGCCCAGATGGAGAAAGATGCCTTACATGTGCGTGCACAAAGCGCGGCTAAAACTCGTTCCGCGTGCTATCGATTGCCTTGCTTTGTGATGACACAACTGCGTTGTCAATTTATATTTTTTCTTATACATAACAACACAAATTCATACAGCACTGTTTGCAGTCCCTCTACGAACCGAATAAACCCACCCTCCTGGATGTAAGCATGGAAAGAAATGCTGGCGATTTCGCCCCAAAGGGTAAGTTACTTTTAACACCTGTGATTACTTTCATATGAGTTATGATTAGCCTATGTGAGACCATTTTCAAAAATTTCAAAAGATTTAGTCTACTGCACCATCGTGTCACCGTTATCTTCTTGAGCGGGAATCGATGCAGAGTAGAATACAATATTTGCCACAAACCGGATTTCACGGCAACTGTGATGCAACTTAATCCTAACAGAAATATGAAAGCACCCCGGGAGACCTTATCGTAGTAAATAATCATTATTTTCACAGAGCTGCCAAAAATCATTCTGAAATAAGGCAAAAAGCTCACTGTACAAATTTATCCTTGGGCAAAGTCAAGTAAGTCCACATGGATATGAAGTTCCAAATGAAACATTGTGTTAAGAAAGCACTTGACAAACCTGTATTTTCACAGTGATACAAAACATGAGCAGTTTGTACCAAAAGACAAGAAAATGAATTGCAATAGTTCCAGGACACAGATTAAAATTTGTTCCCATTACAGGGAAAAGCAAAACGGCAAAAGAAAATTGTCTTCGTCTTCACAAACATTCTGTTTCCTCCAGGTAATACACCTGCGCAAGGTAAATAAGGGCCACAAACGCCACATATCAAATATAGGTTAGGTTATACATCCCTAATATTTAAAAGCAGTTCAATTAATTATTGAACAGCGCCACCATTTTCGACTCAACTTCAAACGTTTGTATGATACAACACACCTGTTCCCGATCTTAAACATACTTTTTCCCGGGACTGCCAATAACAATAAGTTAAACCTCAAAGTGGGATAGACGAACAACATGAAAGAATGAGGAGACGACAGTCTATTTTATGATGTACCTGTTCAAGTACCTCTGGTGCTAGACATGCAAGTTCAAGTATTAAATTATAATAATGTAACAGAAACATCAATGCCGTGAACTGTGTAAGAAGACAGCAAAAACTTGTTGACTATAATCCATCGAAGACAAATTTCTGTTTTGCAAACTGGAGTTTCTATCAGTAGGCGCAGAAGTTTTAGCATAAAACCGACTACGCGTACTCTTTGTAAGCCGGTTTCCCAGTACTTTTTCTACTAATTTTCAGCGTTTTCGATTTTTTTTTTTACTTTTCGTAATGGGGGGTTGGCCAACCTTGGCCCGCCAAACTTAAAGTAATCTTATGCCAGCGGACAAGAGGGACCAGAGGGCACCTCTGCTCTTTTAAGACATTTCGCCCCTCGCCTAGAATTTAAGGGAGTTTAAACAAAAGTCACAAACATAAATCCATGCGTGCGTGAAACTGGAACTTTATCAGATAAACTGCGTAAGGTGGATGTCACATTGTTGAAACAATCATGGTTTCAGACTCGCTCCTTCCAAATTAATTTTTTTAGAGATCAAAACATGACAAAAGGGAAAGTCAAAATTACGTCATATGAGTTAATGAACCCCTCCCGTATTTTTTTTCCTCCAACCAGCTCCTTTAGGAATCGGACTTGTCTACGAGCCTACCTGCTTTGTTGCAATGAGGTGTAAGCTGTAATACAACCTCGTTTGATTTATTTTAAGAACAGAGTAAACATTTAATATAAGTTGGTATCTATCCTGTGAGTTACATACATACAAAGGAAAAGAAAGTAATGGTAAAATTACAAGCAATTTTAATTACAAAAATGGTAAAATGAGAAGAAAGAGAGCAACAGAAAGAAAAGAAGAAAAAGGAAATAACCCGAAAAGGCAGAGCCATGCACTGAACGTGTAATCGAAATAATATGTTCAAACGATAATTACATTGACTTGTTGCCAGTTACGAGGGGGGTATTAAAATATTAAAAATGGTATTATGAAGCGACGAAACTAATGCAGTGTTTGAATATTTACACTTATTCTCTTTACACACAGGAGAAATTCCAACCGAGGCAGAATTTGCTCGTCTTTTGTGTGACAAGACCTTCGTGGATTATTTTAATGTCTTCCTATCTCTACCTGTGAGTAAAACAATGTAATAAAGAAGACCAAACAGATACCTCCAAATCTACGTTGCGTTGTCTTAGAAACATCCGATGATTAATGGGTAATATTACCGTTACCCTTAATTAGAAAAGAAGGACATAATCATCGGCAAGTAAACACAAACCATGTGGTCACGTGTTTAAAGATAAATCTCTCATCGTCATGTGACAAGGTCGTCTTTTTTTCAGATCATAATCAAAGACTTCATGACCGCGGGCTCCATGTTATCCCGTTTCCATGCCAATGAGTACACCAGTTCACCGAGCGACCCAGATCCTTTTAAATGTTTGCATTTAGTGATCTTGTTACATTGTCAAGACAGCATAGTAGAGATTATGAAATGTACATGATCCATACTGTTAAAATTTCTACACACATTGCAGTGTTAATTCCCATGTACACTTAACATATACAGTCACGTAAGTACGACTTTGCGGCAATCAAGAACTATGACGGTGGCACAGAATGTTCGCACCAATCAATTCGTCGTTTACAAAAGAAAGTTAGGTGTTGGCCAATCGCATGGATGCTTCAATAAAAGACACCTTTTGTTAGTTTTGTGTTGATCTGATGTAAGTATCATGGCAAATATCGCCAAAGGTAACAGTGGCCTCTACAACATAATGTGCCACCGTCACGCGCGTGTGCATGATCATTACATTGAAATTGCTGAGGTTTATTGACTTAAATCTGTAATCACAGTCATGAGAGGGGGTTCCCTCTGTGGGGGAACACTGCCGACGATTGACTGGCAGTCAATCGTCGCCAACCAAGTCAATATGCTCTTTCTATGACTGTTGAAATAGAGGGTATGTAAACTCTTTGTGGCATTATATCCTGTAAATAAAACTACGATTTACTTCAAGTTTGCTAAACCCCACGTTTTGCCAAATGGCATGAAGTTTCAAGTCCGAAGATCAAAAGAATTCTGCAGTCTTTCCCTGCAAATAAAAATGTTGTCTTGTATTTGGTCCAATAATCGTTGCTAAATACAAATTCGAAATCCCGCTTCCGTTCTCATGACAGTTCACCCTGTAACCTTTAGCTCTCTAATCAATATCCAACAATTAAGACTCACTTTGGTATGATGGAACCTATTCCATTTTTTCATTTTGCTTTACGTCTAGAGGACCTTTAGGAAAAAGTGGGTGTGCGGCTATTTTTCCTTCATTAAAGAAAAAAAAAACCAACATCACTTACACAAACTTGTGTTACATTACACAAATTCTGTGAAACAATTGAGTAAACAAATTGTGTAAACAGTTATAAAAAAAGGAAGAATTCGGAAGTCGTGCTAAAAGTAAAAAGTGACAACAGCCTTTGTGAGTGATAATTGGGTGATTGTACTACCTCCAGGGTATTTGTGGACTATACGTGTTGGCGGGTAAAGTTATTTCAAAGATCGAGTTATCAACGTTTTGCAATACACGATACGTTTAAGTTTTCTATTGTGTCGCTCCACGTAATCGACGTTAATGACCAAGGTTTTACTACTTCCCCTTTCCCTCCAGCTATCTTAAGTTTGATTCAATTTAAAACTTACATCACCCAATTAAACAGACCACTTATTTCCTACCCGTATGTTAAACAGTATGTTTTTCTCCATCGTGGAAGGGAATGTACATGTTCGTTGACACTAGATAATACGCCATCGATCTTATTAGAGTTTGTCAAGAATTTCGTAGACCTGTTCTTTGTCTTCTATTATAACGAAAAGAGAAACTACGCAGACAGAAAAAAAAGGGGTTTACAAGTCTCTTGTACCATAGGTAATAGTAACACAACCATGAGGTGATAAAACTTACACCAGTTTAGCTAAAGGTTGGACTGAAGTATCCTATAAACACTGGGTGTGATTTTTTTCATGAGTGTGTGTTTAAGAAATTGAGAATCGTATTGATGCCCGCAGGTGTGCAAGGCTGTGTCTTCAGTCTAATAACATTGGCAAGCGAGTGAAACAAACCGAAGCCTAATGAACGTGGCTAGTGGATACATACGTGATCACACTGGAGCTCTCATAAGGAAAGAAAGCTTTGCATGTTTTTCGTTAATATCCTGATGCAGAATCAAATATTCTTGTAAGTCAACGCTAGACAAGGATCCCACCTGGAGAACCAGACGGCTACATTCAGTGATGTGCACAAAACACAACCACAAACTATAAGCACAAAGTACTTGCCCATGTACTCAGACTACTAGCCCACTCTAAGCTTCGAGAGACCGACCAACTGCACACTGCCATTATAGCTGCTTCCTTACTCCTGGCTGATGCATTAGTTTGAATAGCTGCCTGCTGTATTTTTTTACGATATGAATAGTTCCTCCATATTACAGGATTAGTGGTCACAGTGGGTGATCTGTGGATGTTCACTCCTACGCCTCCTAAAAAATATTTAGGCCAGATTCAAACTAAAGACAAGTGCTTTTTTCAGACTAAAGAAATTTCTCTACTTACCGTGTAATGACTTAGATGACTGCATGTAGAAAGAGTGGGACTTTCATGAAAAAAAATTAGTTGGGTTACAAATTTGCGATTTCAGTGACAACTTTCTTTTGCCATTATTCACGTGTAAATGTGTACACATGCAAATTGCTACAGCGTATGATGTTCTGTCGGATGACGGATGATTTAAAGACAAGATGAAGGATGGTTGTAAAGCAGGCATGCGCGGTAGCGTAAGTCTCTGGGTTGCTTGGTATACGTAACCAACTAGATCACGTACAGATTCACAAAAATATCCAATTTGAACTATCTAGATGAGATTAGACTTTCTGCTGTTGCCCCTGTTGTGATGAAAACTATATCTCCCAAGCATATTCAGTTTCGAGACTTTGATTTTTTTTTTTTTTTTTGGCATTGCATTAGGCCCTATGGGAAATTTTTGATGCCATACTCAGTCATACTATACTTGTGCACCCTTGTATGTATTTTTATATTCTTAACCTCCGTAAAAGAAACATTACGATACTTTGAGAAAAGTTGTCAGTGATCTTCATTTTCACAAAAGTTTTAGCTATGAGCAATAAACCCATATCTAATTATTCACTGGTGTAAAATTTCACTGTTAAATATGCACTTCAATTTCAAAGAACCACAAAGAATTTTCGCAGTTAATTATTTGCCACTGTTACATAACATTTTGTTAGTTTTGGCGCCTGGAAGTCCTTCTAGAGCAAAACAGTCTTTCTTTAAAATTGAAATAATTTGACGCATGGACACTATATTGGAGTGGTGCTTGAAGTGATTATTGCAGTGTAAGTACATTCGCTTTCACTTTAGATAACATTAAAAATCGTAGCTGAGATATTCCTTTAATGCTTCGTTAGTTTCTATTCGCAAATCACGTCCGTCGTATTAGTCGTATTATTTCCTGTTACTGTTGACGTTTCGTTTGTGTTTTAGCGAGTGAAAACGCACTGATGAACACTATTTTGCGTTTATTTACGTTGAAGGTGTTTCCACAAAGACTGATGTATAGATTTGCGTCGCAAACACTCGAGTTGGATCCACCACTGCAGAGAACGCAATATGTGAGTACTAAACGACAAGTATGTGATGATGACGGTGGTGATTATGATGATGATGCTCATGATGATAATCGCGATCGTAATAGGAATAATGATAATGAGGAGGAAGATGATGATGATGATGATGACAATGATTACGATGACAACAAAATGATGATCCTTATGACGATTACGACGATAATTATGATAATGATGGTGATGATAATGATAATAGTGATGATGATGTTTATGGCACTGATGGTGATAATAATGATTAGTATGATTATGTTGTCGATGATGATGACGGTGATAGGATGCTGCTGCCGATGATAATGACTTAATATGACGATGATGACGGTAACGATGGTGACGGTAATGGTAATGATGGTGATGATAATGATCATTATCGTGAATTTGTTGTTGTTGATGATGATGATGATGATGATGATGATAACTTGATGATGACAATAACCATATCGATGATGATGACGACAGTAACGACAATGTTAATTGTTGGATTCACCTCTGTGGGGTTTTCTTTCTCCGCAAGAATTTTGGCAGTTTTCTCGTTCTGAATGACTTCATTAAATTATTTTCTCTGAATGTAAAGTCACTAGTGGTAGATATGAGAAGAAAATACAGAGATAATACCATTGTGTTCCCAGACCTAAGAATCACATTCATACAAACAGCCAGAATTTCAATGATAGACACTGGTATATTGCTTGATCTGACATAATAATGACATAATAAGCGTTCTACAATGGTTGCATTACGATGCCGACTCGATTAATCTGAATATTGCCTCCCTCAACAGTCATTTTTAACCAGATTAGTCATTGACTCAGCCCCCACCCCTCCCAACTTCATTGCATTGTAACCTGCACTTATGATGCTGTGGAATCACCGGCCGTTCCCCCATGGGATTCTGAATCATTTAGCCGGATTACTACTATTCAATGCATTTGCAATTTCTAGACACAAACCCCATTAATTAAAGGTAAGTCTTCTTGCATGTCTGGTTCAACTTTTTGTCGCTCAGTTTCTATCTTGGAATTTTGCATATTGTGTGGGATGCGTTCCTGACGCTTACCTTGTCTCGCCATTCAGTAGGAGAGACATTTAGGGTAGCTGCATTATTTATGATCCTCTTATCTCCAGTAATTTCATAACGTTCTGTCTAAGAGTTATTGAATTTGGTTAGAAAGTTTCTTTGTATATGGAAAGTAGCTGATATTGATTGGCTCATATTCACTGATGACTCCGGCGATGATTAGATATGATAACTGCTTGATATGGCTGGAAGGGATACTTACCAAACGGCGGAAACCTGTTTATCAACCTCTTAAAAAACGGGAATGTCATAATTTGCATGTCAATGCGGAAGTTGTTACCGGTTGTATTTTTCTTTAAATATTGCGAGACGCATCGCATTAATATATGTTTACCTGAAGCTAATATTTGTATTATGATCCAAAACAAAAAAATATGGTATATGACTTGGCTTCATCCACGAAAACGAATGATGATGGAAGTTGGGAAATCAAGTGGCCTTTGAGTAGAAGTGGCAACTGACCTAAAGACCACAACATTTTGTCGATTCAAAATGCTCATTGCCATCATCAATTCGTTATTTTAAATCCACCATTTTTAATTGGAAGTCAAACAACTCGCCCTCAGAACCACAGAGGCTGTCTTTATACACATCTCTGATTGGCAAACCCCCCCTCGATGTTGCTATAATTTATGAAAATGAACAGGTGAGGCAATAGACAGTTACGAACCAGTGTATTACTAGCGTGGGTGATCTAAAAAAAAAGCAACTACATCGTGTTTTATCTTATTGGTATCATAAATAACAGCTCCTCTTGTTTAGAAGGGGAGTTATACATCCGCTTTCTAAATTTTCCTTGGGATTTCCTTAATACTGTTATAATTACTGCTGCCTGCTATTGTTCTACAGTAAGTAGCAATAGCAATAACTGGCGTAAATTTAACTTGCATTGAGTTTGTGCCACCCTTTAACGAAGTTGACACAGTGCGACGCATCTAACAAGTTTAAGAACAAAGAAGTAACTTTGTATCATCGCAAACATGGCTTGTGATATTACATAACCATCTCAACAATTATTTATTATTGTTTTAATTGAACGTTAAATAGGATAGGACTATGGTGAACTGGTGGTTATGCTAACAGACATAGTATATCGGAGTATTTCTTATATACTTCCCTTGAAGGAATGGGATAGGAAATACCTCTATTGAAAATCATATACTTCTGGGATGCAAATAATTTTACTGGATTTCCCCCTTTTTCCTCCTCCTTTGATATCAGGCCTGTCCAACTACAGTTTTCTTTATGGATTGACCCATCAATTTACCTTACTACTTTGTGCCATGCACGTCAAAATAGTTGAGAGGGACTATTTAATGAAATTGAGATTAAGGTCGAACTCGCCAAGGGCTCTTCATTCTGATATTACAACCTCGCATAAACCGTAGATCGAAACGATTTGAAAGGGAAAAACTGTCCACGAAAAAAGAAATTTAATGGAATGCATTATTCGTGTTTTCACTTTACGTACCACAAAGTATTATGGTCCAGTAAAGTTTTGAAGGAAATCAGTTACTGGAGGTCAAGTTTGTTCTTCTAGCAACATCCACTGAATGCAGAAGCTAAGCAATGCATAAGACTTTCCGCTCGTTACATCGTAGTCTTTTATCTCTTTTTTTTACGTTTACAGAGGCTGGATAGAATGAAACTGATGAGATGGGTAAGAACAAACAGAGCACCGTATTTCTTCAAGAGCGATCTGTATTTGGAGTACATTCTTTGCAAACTCCTCCAGAAGTCCCAGCTGCATTTCGCGTTCATGTACGAACCGGAAAAATCAAGTAAGGAATATTGTTGCAGATGATCACTTGCATGTGTTACATAAATGTTTATCGGACGAAGATAACTTTTTTTTTTTAATTTCTCCGAACATTTCTTTAAACTTCCGCGTATGCAGCCTACATTTTGAACAAAATTACAGACAGCAGACGTACTCGCTATTGTAACCCCAAATACATAAAGAAATATCACTCAATAACTTTTCAAGGAGCAGAAGCGTAGAGTGAAAGCGATGAATGGGGGTTTTAAACTTGATGATTCCTTGCACATTGTTGGGTCATCGATATATGAAGGAGAAGGTTTGACCTTCATTGATCTGTTTCAATATCAAGTGATAAGTGATTGGGACCTTCTTCTGAATATCTTGTGATTGATCAAACTTTTAGACAGTCTGAAAATCTTGATTTGTAGATTTCCATTTTTGCAGCTAAAACTGTAATTCGAGTCCTTTATATTTTGTCGAAACCAATGCTGCTGTGGTTGAACTCGAAAGATGCATGTCCATCGTTTGGGGTCTGTCGTTTGCTCACGTCATGCACTCAATTATTCATCTTTGTGAGATAGCTTTTCTCTGTTTCAATGAAATGTACAAGAATGCAGAACAATGTCTACAAACTCAATCAGCTAAACAGTCCTACGTTAATTCATCATTGTGTCTATGCTTGTATGAAAGACAAGTCTTTTCAAGATTGAAAAGTCAAGAGTCAAAAGAGTTAAAAGTCAACTCTTTTAATGCTCATAAGCATGATCTCTCCCTCCAGAGGAACTGAATATCTGCATTCTAAGGTGCTGTCGTTCGGCGTCCCCCTCCCCCCTTTTAAAGATTGAATGCACCCACTAGTATATAGTACAGTTCAGGACAGTATAGTTTAGTGTAAAGTGTAGCATAGTATATAGTCTAGGACAGTACAGTATAGTGTAAAGTGTATAGTATAGTGTCTGGCAGGGGTTCTTAATTAATTTCTTCAGCTGGCCGCGTTAGGTTAAGTAGTGACCAGCGCGGGCCATCGGTGCCGCACTATTGAGATTGGACCCGGGCCTCTCGCTCGAAAGGCGGATGCTGGACTGCACATCCAGTCAAGCCATGAGATAAAAGGGGAATGATTTCGCGTGAAGCACTGGGCAAACCCAGAACTAGCATATTGCATGCTCTTGACTAGCATACCTCTCATTTTGTCATTGTGGAACGTTTCGTAATCTGATACATGGGAGTGGATTTGATATTAAAAGTGGGACAGGGGGGGCATCTGGGCAATTTTCCTTTCCTGAAAGTAGTGGGTAAGCCATGGTGTAAGTCGGTGGACCGGAAAACAATATAGCGGAGGGTGAGTGCTGGAACTACTATCTAAGCGGAGCGCCACCATCAGTTGGCGCGGAGTGTACAAGAAAATTTTGGACTTTGCACGTTTCGTGTGTTCTATGCTGCATGTATCCAACCTATCAATAGGGACTGTATGTCTGCAATTTTTGGTTTCCTGCTAGCGTTTGTGTACCCTATAACGGTCCGCGAAGAGTGTGAGCAAATCTATGTGGTGTCCGGGGTCCCCTTTAGTACCTCGGCTCGGGCCAGCTGCGGAAACTTTTACAGGGGTCCAGAGGGCTAAGCGTCTTGCATATCAATATGGTGATCCAGCTGCATAGGTACAATAAGACTTACCCTAACGTTTCCCTCCTCTTACATTAGTCACAAAATGGTAAAATATTTTAAAGTTGTTCATATTAGTTATGTCCACAACTCGTAGTCGCAAACCCCCTCCCATATTTTGTTGATTAGCCATAACTGAGACTATGCTTAAGTTTTGTAAAAAAGAAAGCAGAATTACATAAACTACAGCAGAATACCGAAGGCTCCATGTTCCCTGCCACTTTGACTGAAATGAGGGAAGTAATGACCCCGTTACGGTTGTATACGCTCTCTACATAGACTTGCGTAGTGTATGGAAAAAAAAATCGTATTACGTCTCATATTTTTTGACTGACAAGATTTCAGTTCGCGGGCCGGACCAAATTTACTGGCGGACCAGATGTGGCCCGCGAGCCATTTAAGAACCACTGGTGTATAATATATAGCATAGTATAGTGTAGTATAGTATAGAAGTTACCATTATGCTACTTTTTCCATCAGATATAAATTAACTTTTTGAGTAGTTGATAACTTTTAGCATAATTTGAAAAAAAAAAAGAATCTCACTCCTTCAAGCTGTACAGTGTAAAGCAAGCAACGTTCTATCAGCAACATTACGGTCGGTAATTGTGTTTTGTGAATCCTTTTCCACACCATTAATATATCTGTAAAGAGATTGTGATATAGACATCGATGTTCGGCAACTAATCTTGCAAGGTTGAGATTTTACCACGATGTGAGTATTACACTTTTTCATTTGAACTGAGCCTGTGTAGTAGTACAGAAAACAAGATTTTACAAGATGAGAGACATGGCTAAATATTCAGTGACCTTCACTGCTTAAAATCCTCCAGGAACAACGCTTACCAGGACAGAAAGATACACATTAACAAACATTAACAGGCTTGCTTGCTGTATATCTCACCCACGCTGATGGTTCGTAGCAATTGACTTATTCAGCATCTACAAAACTCTGAGTATGTTCTTGATTATTGTGACGATATAAACGAAAACCGAATTCTCAAGTATTCGTGATTACTATATTATGCAGTATTGTTATCTAGGCGCTGTCATGCGATTTTCCCGTTGTCAGAAGTCGATTAGATGAAAAACTATATGCCTATGATAAAAAACATTAAAGCATTATTGTCTTACTACGTCAATTAGAACCCACAGGAACGAAAGCGGCAATGACATGACGTTTAAACTATTGTGGAAAGCGTAATAGTTAACGTACGTCTTGATGTGTGAGGCGATGTCTTTATGTATTATGTATAAATTCGATAAATGTAAAAACGTTGGTGTTCACGGCGAACAATCCAGCCTTATGCTATCATTAGGTAACTGCTATGTTTACTCCCCATCATGGAGCAAGTCTTCCATAGGCTAGCAGCTATATCTTCCTGCTTCGTCAATCTCATATGCGTCTATCGGACATAGAAAATGTGTCCACTGGACTTACTGTTCTCAAACGTTACTTTTAACTGAGGTTTGGCGTCGAAACGTAATCAGAGCGATTCCTGACAACATGAACTATAGTTCAAGTATTGATATAAACATACACATCGAGTTATTTCAAACCTCAATGTAAAATGGGCTTAAGTTTTTTTTTATAAACCAAACCAAGTTGATACAACAGTGGCACTTAGAGGCCCACATGGACTGTTTACGTTCTATAGTCATCAGCACAAGTCATTAATACCTTAGTTATGTTAACAACTCTTATTCCCTTTAGGTGCAAAGGATAAAATTATTGAGCGACAGCTAATATCAAGGTGGCTAGGACGTATATCAGGAATGCGTCGCTTCCGTCTCTTTATGTCACGCACCGCCGGCCATAGAGCTCTGCAATTTTGGATGGATGTGGAACGATTAAAGAGATGCAGAGAGATGAAGGATGAAGATTGGTCATCTCAACTCAGAGATGTGGAAGCCAAATACTTTGTTAAGGGTAACATCACCGAGCTTCCTTCAGTGTTCAAGGACTCAAACATAGGTAACTTGTAATTCAGACATTTCGTAGATTTGAAACATATGACAGACTTTACCATCTATCATCACCGTAAGGTTGAGTAAGAGCAGCCGATTGCGCTAAAATATTTAGTTTTTATTAAAAACGTAGCTTAAATGCAAACAATAAAAAACAACAACACACAAAAAACAACACGAAAGTAAGAAAAAAAATCGAAGCGTCTCGCCATACTTTACATAGTGTCTTACTTATTCGTAGCATTACATTTGATTACTCTACTTTATCTAATTTTGTGTGTAACTGAGGGAATTTGAGGTCTTGAAAACTAGTCTTTGCTATACTGTAATTTGAGACTTCAGTGAAGCTAAATATACCATACCATAGTTGATGATGACAGTCATTCTTGCAATTTTCAGGAACCTACCAATTCAGTGACGGAGAAAGGACTTTGGAACAATGTCATCAATCTGATACCGAAACTACTTTGGTAGACAAAATATTCGTTGCACAGGGATTTTTCATGAGACAAATTCAGGTACCTCTGCCCCTAGACGCCTTAGGCGCATATTTAAGATAACTTCACCATCGTTGTTAAATAGGCTCATTGAGTTGTTTTGTGAAATTCACTCAATTTTTCTAAACCGGTCAAGTTTCCTTCACGTACTAATGACAAACAGTCAAACTAAAAGGATCCCAAAGTTTTACATACGTTGGAACATTAATGAGTGAGTAACCAACGATTAAATTTGGTTTTTGAAACTTTGTGACCAGACATTTTCACATTAGTACATTGACATGCACACAATCAGAGCAAGTAACGGTCAAAAATTCGAAAAAATTGACAGTTTTCATATAACTATTGGATGTGAAACTTGATTAATTATGCTAATTGTGAGTATTGTCGTGTGTTTGTATACTTCAAAATCACCGCTATCTTTACTGATATCAACTCAATGACCCCCTTTAAATATTTTCTAAAACAGGTTAATGAACTCATCGTCTCTTTCCTTCCTTTCCTTTCTTTTCTTTTTTGTTTTGTTTTATCAATTTCCAAACTTGTCTGTATCATTAAAGCTACTGTTCTACTCTTGAGCATTGTATTTTCTTTGGTGTTTTGTATCTGTCATCTATAAATGATGTAAGTTTTAGTTTTGCTTTACTTTTGTGACAAACAAGTCTTTTTATCAATGTGAATGTCTTCACCGATTCGCCCCTCGTGCGATGTTTTGACGTGAAGCTAAGACCCTTCTTTGAATTCTTTCCTTAAAGTTCTTCTGTTTTCTTATCCCACAGAATTATTGGACGCCGAGATTCATCATCCACTGCAAACTGCTTTTCAACAAACGTTCTGGGCGTTCCTCCCTGAAAGTCTACCGTCCAAACTTTTACGTCGTGGAAGTGCAAAGCCTGTCAGAGATCAACTTGTCAAAAGATGAAGAGCAGCCTTCTGGGAGTAGTAATCGTTCCTTGACTGCTAAGAATGTCACTCTCAAACGTCAATATGTCTCCAATCTGCTCTCAATGTTCAGTTCAACCACTGCCAGACATTCTGAGATGTCTGCTTTGATAAACCTAGAAGACACGGGGGAAACGAATATTGCAGACGATGAAAACCAGAGGCATGATTCCCATTCCGAGCACAGAGAGTGGCTCGTTGATGAATTCCCGTTGCTGGATATCTCTGAAGAGAGTTTGGTCAGCTCAAGCAGAAATAGCAGTGCCAAAACCCGCCATGAATTGAGCCCACTACCTATCGAATATCCACCGATGACACCTTCACCCGAGGCTGACTCTAATAAGGGTAAGTCAAGCCATCTGTTCTTAAAACATCTCAAAAGAAATCAAAGGAACAGAGCGTAATGGAATCCCAGTGAAGATATGTTCACCATCCACAATGGATTACATTATCATGAGAGACCAAAACCTATGTGGTGTGACCTGAATCTGCGATGCAAAAACGTGATGCAATTTTTTTTCCCCCAAAGATCATTTTCATCTATTATCGTAGCGTACTTATCCGTTCAATAGTAATTACAGGAGCCGTACAATTTGACGTACTGCTAAGACTTAGACGTTTTACAAACTGTTGAGCAAAATCAATTCAAAATAAATTTGAACATGAATGAGAACAGGAAGGGAACAAAAGAACCCTGGAAAAGAGAAAAAAACATGAATTTCAGGTTTTTTTTTTAAGGATATAAGCAAACCAATTGTGGTTGTTTGTAAACCACTGTGATGAAAGTTCATTCTAGCCTCACAAAAGCAAGGTGACATTTGCTGTACTAAAACAAAATGAATAACTGTACATACAATTCGAACCATAGAAAAGCGACTTTCCCAAATTGATACGATGTCCAATGTATTGGTCTTAGAATTCCTTCATACAGAATTGAACTATATGAATTTTATATTTATATTATATTATTTTCACTGCAGTGGCTATCAGTCGAAAAGAAATGGTTCAAAGGGAGAAATCGTTGATGAAGATCAAACAAAGTATTCTCTGCGCTAAATCTAAGGAAACCTCTGCTAAAGGTGACGATTCATCCACGTCTATTGATATTAATGAAAGTTACCACGAACCGTCAGAGCATGCCACGATCACAGAGGAAGCAAGATCAAGTTATGAAATCTCTTCAACTACGACAGACAAACTAGTACAGAATGTCACGCCGTCTACTGCAGAGGAAGTGCTAACTTCTAGATGTCCATCGGCGACACCATACCGACGTTCAAGCACAGGGACACCAAATTCTTTGACAATAAGCCAGAGTTCGCATTCGAATTCCAGTCAATCGATTCAGACACCTTCGAGGAGGAGGATGAGCATTCCATCCGCATCCCATCACGCGTCGTCGTCAAGTAGCATTGGATCTTCATCTCGAATGGCAAACAGTTCAACGCCGAAGAAAGTGAACAAGCCGCCCAGGAGAGGTAGATCAATGTCTATCAGCTTTCGACTGGCGGACTTCTCCTTTATGGTCGATGACGAAAAAGATTCTCCCAAAACAGACGAAGAAGCCAAAGATTCAAAGTTTATGTTACCAAAGTTAGACATCGAAGCTCTTCAAGAGGCGAGATCGAAGGCTGTCGAGAGGAAGAAGATAGAAGACAGACAGAAGATGGTGGAAATTCTCAAGAAAAAAAAGAAGCAGAAAAAGGGCAGTACACAAACGACGGATGATAAGAACGAAAAGAGACGGGGCAAAAAATTAAAAGAAGTACACTCAAAAAAAAGCAGATCCCAATCAAAAGGTAAAAGCCAAAAAATAGCCAAACTCACTGTGAGCAATTTAGAAAGGTTCAATGTGCAAAACTCGCAAAATCCTCGTTATCTCTTGAGAAGAAGAAGTTCAATGCCTGGAAGTGATCAAGTCAGCTATCGATGCAAATCGGATCCATTGGCATTGGATAACTCGTTGCCCGGCGGTCAACTCCATACCACAGCCAACGTCAAATCGTATGAGTCGTCGACATTACAATCTGGTAGTCGTACCTCAATGGCGACCAAGCTGCCTTCTCTCTTTAGTATGTCTGCTCGAACGATCACCTTCGAAGACATCCAAGAAGCGCGTGCCTCCAAAGTGAATGACAGCGACAATTCGAGTTCACAGCAATTGCGAGGCGCGCTACTCTCCGATAGACTTGCCGGAAAGCCTTGGGAGACATTTTTGAAGAAACATGGGAAATACGAAGAACTACATCATCTCCAGTTCTGGCAAATAACACACGATTTGGTCCTGTTTCTAGATGCAGAAAATAATGACATGTCGCCACCAATAATTAAGCAACTGGTAATACAGCGAATGACTGCTCTCCATTTGGTTCCATCTGGTAAGCAAAACTTCAATCCACTGTTTTTACTGGGAAAAAGATCCCCTCCCCTCCTACTTAAAGTAACTAGATTCTGAATATTTGAAGGGAAACTCTTCTATGGAAGATGTAACGTGCAACAATAAATAATGCTTTTAAGGCAAAAAGAAAAACTAGTATGTGTTGGTCTACAAACAGAAAGTACTTTATTTTTAGTCGACTTGTTTAAATTATTGACAAAAACACTCATTTGCTGTAGGTACTTGAAATTTACTTTATATTCGAAAATCAATTTTATCGGAGGACCTCTCTTCTTTATATATATATATAGGAATATACCAACTGCAAAGACAAAGATTTCCTTCTTTAATTAAAGGTTCTGTAAACAAACATCAGTACTAACTTTAAAGGATACCTCTAGCAATATACTTAACTTCTGTTTGAAATTCAGTCTTGAAGCAGCCGTTTAAAGTCATGCAGCACAACAAGTGGGAACGGGTTTAAACTAACTTTACAAAAATGTAAAATTCTGTTAGGCAAGTATTCCCCTCTGGAGAAAATTAGAACTAACGAGGTCAATTATCCAATTGCTGCCCCCACGAGAACCAAATTACCGAAAGCACGTTAACCACATGGCCGAAAGCAAGCTGAATTGAAATCCACCCTGTATCGTGAGTCACTGCCCAAGGGAAATCGCCACTGCTAATTTGAACGTAAATTAAGATAATAAGTTAAGTACTTAGATTTGTGTAGTACTTCACTGGTTTTCCGTTATTAAGAAGAATGAAGGTTGAAGATCATTTGGTGTTGAATATGGAATGTCCCTCAGTTTAGCCAAAAAAAAATAGTAAAAATCAGTTGTAGGCCTAAGTGATTTTGAGCGAAATAAAGTGTAATTAAGTAATAAATAAAAGTTTTGTTATTGATTTCTTTGAAATTGACATCCTACCAAAAATTGATACTTTAAAGGAAAGTAAAAAGTTATGACAAAGACTGTACATGTTATACTTTTCAAAGCCGTTTTCATCCACGCAACGTATTATAAAAACATATATCTTAAAAAAAATAAAAAGTACTGTAAAATGTAAAATTTTCCATCATTTGACAACTTTAATAAGGGCTAAACGTATGTCGCATTCTAAATGAAAATGAAAACTTTCAAATTGTACTTTTCAGTTGATTATGGGACTGTGAGATAACATAATATCTTCCGCCAATCGATTTTTACTGACTCTTTTTGTAGAAGATAATTGTGACGTTCATTTTCTCAAAGGAACATTTATTGTTATAAGCCTATAACTCATATTATCACTTTTCCCTCCTAGATTATTGTTTGTGTTCCTTCATTCTTTCACCAAATCTTTATCTGGCTGTTTTTTCATCGATTTTCAT
This sequence comes from Stichopus chloronotus, assembly GCA_021234535.1. Lineage (NCBI taxonomy): Eukaryota > Metazoa > Echinodermata > Holothuroidea > Aspidochirotida > Stichopodidae > Stichopus > Stichopus chloronotus. The sequence goes on along the minus strand of CM037836.1, from coordinate 18,217,524 downwards.
CATTTGCATCCTAAATAAAACTTACACACACACATACAGCTTTCCATTCATTCCGAGGACCTCATTATGCTTTCTTTTGTTTTTTCTTCCTCAACCCTAACCTTAACAATTGTTAATTGAATTGTTAATCTTGAGAGAACCGGAGAAATCTATTGCATTTTCTACAGAGAACCTAAAATCTATTGTTTCGGTCCTCGATCCCACCCGAAAACAAGGCACACACACACATAATTAAATCAGAACTGACATATTTTATACTATATGATCCGATAAATTTCATTTCATTGCATTTTATAAAATGCCTCATTCCAGTGAGGCATTGTCTAAATATATTTACCGAAGATTTGCTACAATGAACGCATACGTGACGTCTGCTACAACAATCCAGAGAGTGTTTTGATCATCTTGTTTTCCCTGAAGGAAGGCGTTATGTTGACATCGGAGAACACCTCTTATCCGAATTACTTCGACGACTTGAATCTGGGTTGAATATTCAGGAGACTCTCCTTTGCGCTCAGAAGATGACCACCGTCACCCTCTCCGCAAGTTGGAAAACTTTTCAAAAGCACGACAAGGACGAATTTTTAATGCGAACGGTGAGTCCCTCACCCTCGGAGGGGAGTGGGGTTTTAGTGAATGCTGTCATGGAGCAGTGGGTCTAAGGGGAGGGGGTTCACTTCCCTTGTAAAAATTTTGAATGGTTAAGAACACTCAGATTCAATCTGGTGCAGCATCGGGAATCAAGTAAAATCTAATTTCTCGTGCTAGATCCGTCCTTTTAGGATAGCATATTTCACTTACATAAGTGCCAAAACATATGTGGCAAAATTATTGCACAAACATTCGATATTGGAGATTAACTGAGAAACATAACCGTTTTGTCCCCTTTTTTGTTTTAGTGTTGTCGAAGTATTTAATAGTCATCAAGCTTGTTGTTGAACAAACTTTAAAAACATATCTGACTGTATCCTGAGAAAGCATTTTGGCTGAGAGGTACCAGATGTACTGCGTTGAAGAGAGAGAGCAGACTGGACTCTTAAACTTTATTTTGATACCAAACATTGCATTGTTGGAGGGTAGACACGCGACCTATATTTTTCATTAAGTGTCTTGCACGCATTTCCCTGCCATCTGGGAATACTTATTAGGTTGGAAGGACTGGGGGCATTTGCTAAACAAAACACAGAAACATTGACCTGCAAGTAACAGGCCAGCCCATCTCTATCTCCTCTAAGTCCGGCACTGTGATATATTCTCCTAAAGTGTGGTTTTCAAGGTTTAGTTATAAGAAGAGATACGAAGAAATTTTTGAGTTGACTGATTTTATTACAGAAATTCATTTTACCTGACCCTGTTTACCTAATTGTAGTAAAACGTTGGTTGGGAATAAATGCAATGATATGGTTCAGTAACCTCTGTGGTAAGCATTAGCCTGAGTACATATCTGCAGTCTTTGAGATCCAAAACATATTAGTTTATTAGTCATTTCAAAGTACACAATCATTAAACTAAACCTAAATTGCGTTCTCTGAACAGCTTTCTCCCTGGTGCAGTCTTAGCATTAATTATCAGATGAACTAAACCATAAGTTAGTCAGTGAAGTTGGAACATTAATACTAGTCGTGTTATGGTCCCCTGATCTCTCAAACATTTGGAGCAAATTGCCTGTATGTGTTTCCACCTCAAACGTTGGAACTTTTAGAACCTTTGAAACTTTTATTAATCTGTAGAAAAATAAACAAATCCCCAACATGGTAAATACAACTAAGTTTGTGAAAATGATGACTTACAATATTTAAATAAAAAACAGAAGTCTTGTATAAAACGACTAGTGGCAAGGCGGATTTACCGGCCCTACCTAGCTTACCATTAACCTACTTGTTGCTTCTTTAATCACGATAGATTCAACTAATACATATCCAACAAAGAATAACATGTCAGTGACATCTTTACTTTTCTTCTAATTTTGTTTTTAAATGAGATAAAAGAATAAATAAACTCCTGTTAGATCGCGGACAAAAGTGAAGATTCTAAGTCTTAGAATCGTCTTGTTCTGGTTTCATTGAACCCATTTTCACTTCTATGTTAGCCATTTTCCAATTTATTTCGTAGATTTGCAGATAAAAATGCAATTAAATGTTCCAATTCAGCAGGAAACACAATTTAAAGATTAATCTGTACGCCAACGGCCTGTTCTGATGAAAAAAAAATACAACACAAAGCTACGTTTGCATTGGAATCCTAAGGCTGTTTTCGTAGTTTTTATATGCTGAATTTGTGGGTTAGGTCAGCTTTGAAGTGACATATTAATCGTCGAAACCTAAAAGTGACAGTGTGTGGTATGCATAACACCTAGACTTTTCTTTTTTTTCTAAAATAACAGTTTCAAAGTGAGACAAGATTCCGACAGGTTTCAAAGATTATCAGAACAGTTTGTCGTCGACGGATTCGTCGAATGTCTTCTTGAAAATTTACCATCCAGCCATTAATTTCCTGATAATTTACGTGCAGCACGTGAGATTTTATGCCTCACGTGTCAAGTTTTATGAAAGACTACCCACAACATTTGACACAACTAGGCCATAATGAATTTATGTGCATCTCCGAACCAGTGATTATTTCTTTCCAGATTTATTTATTTTTTTATCCCTCTGAATTCGTAAGCGTAACCTCGGGAACATGTTAAAGAAGTTTAATAATTGTAAGAAGAATCAAAGACCCTAAAGAGAGAAAACAAACCAAAACAAACGATAGTGCACTTTGTGTATGCGTATGTTGTTCACGTTCAATGGCTCTAAAAAAAAAGCACATGAATATCGGACATTTCAAACGACCTGAACTGAATAATGGTTGAGATCTGACTGTGAGATCTCGCTTTGTCAAAGCTGAATTATTCATCTACTGATGATAGCTGGCGACGGAAGTTAACGGTATTTGAAATTTGTGGTGCCGACGTATATGTTTGGAATGGTTCAGTGCTAACACCGATTTTCTACAAGGCTTGATAGGGGGTTCTTATAGTTAAAATCAGAACATCCCACAGTGGGTTAACCGCACTTTAAAACGGGGACAAGAAAAAGTTTGACCCAAGATTATATTAATTTAAATGTAAACCTCGGAGCGACCATCAAACTGATGTTCAAGAGGGTCGTAAGCTCACTGGCAACAAATGTGAGTGTAAATATTAATAAGCTCATTGGTAACAGATGTGACTGTAAATAGTAATGCCAAGAGATTTCTTTCATCAAACAGGAAAGACCAAACTGTCCCCCAATATCCTAGTTGTATTATGTCTCACGAATCTTTTTCTTGAGTCTTTTGTCACTAACTTTTGTCACCTGTGTTCTAAACTTCGACATTTTAGTCACCCCTTGTACTAATTCACTTACTTTCTTTGTATGAATAAAAAAAAAGCTTAAATGCATTTTCTGGATTTTCATACATTTACTGAGTGGTACAATTTGAGTGAGTTTTAGTGGTAAAATCTATTATTTTGATTTAATGAGACCTAAAATTGATGTTTCAAAGGTAATTTGCAAGAGCTGCCTTAAGTTGCAAAACCTACTTTGCAACAAACGAAAGAAATTTCGTCGTGATTCATGAAATGTTCCTCTCCTAAATTATCTACCTGGGATTCAGGGGGTTGTTCTTTTATTTCCTGATCAAACAGTAGCAACTTGACCATCAAATCAAATTTCAAGATAACTATTTAAATGGTATTGAGGCCTGGAGATGGTTTTGTGATGTGAAAAATCTCATCAGGTTACATCCCCTGGATTGTTTCTTACCCAACGTTTAATGAAAGGAGATAGACCTTTTAATGAAAGGGTACTTACAGTTTACGCTTCTTACCATTTTCAGCGATACGTAATACGAAAACCTTGTTCTTATGAACAACTTAATATTACTTTACTCGACAACCAAGCAATTCGAACTGGTTATTTAAAGGCAATATTAGATCGAACAACGAAAATAGTGAGAAAACAGTACATCTTCAACTCTTCTCCCCACGGTCGTTTCTGCAGCACTGAACAGTTTTTTTTTTCTTGTTTTTCTTTCTGGAAACTTTTGTTGAACTGACTTTCACAGCAAATGTCAGTAAACAAAGACAGAAGCATTAACCAGATGACAGTTCTTCAAAAATTGGAGTCTTCTCGTATTTTCATAATGCTACTAATGAAACTAAACTTATTAAACTATGAATAACTATAAATTCCATTCTACATTTCGTAATTAATTACTTTCTTACCACATTCTACAGCATCAGAGTTTGCGTGCAATCTGGCTCTACGTTTTAATTTGAATTCTCTGGTTTAGTGTAAACACTTTCTTAATTACTGTGATTGAAAATATACCATGGAAATGATGAAAAATTTCCCTTTTTCAAAAAGTGTTTAACTGCTCAACGGTTAAGTCTACCGCACATCGACAATCTGCCTAACACAGCTTTTAAATCTAATTATACCAGAAGATTTAAAAAGAACTGTTGGACTTATCTCAATTTTACAACCTTTCATAAGTTGTGTTAACGTTGAATGAGTTTCAGCATATCTGATGTTTATGTTGATTCGAATTTTAGTGATATTTGTATATAGTTTTGTGTATTCATTTTTTAAATGATTGAGAATTCCTTAAAAGTAACAAAATGCATGAGAGTGTTAATAGGAACACCATAAAGTTCAGTTTATATAACAGCACGACTGATACAAACTGAAGGGGTCGGCACAACAGTTTCACAATCGACGGAAGATTCAGGAAGTGTCCACTTCACCATTATACAATTGTAAACTTCAGTGAAAATGAAAAATAAAATGGAAACAACCACTCATCGAAAATATGAATACAAGTTGATAATCGGAATCATTTCTCAAACGGATTTTTTGCACTTTATTACCTTTTCGTTTTCGTATTGGTTTCTTTCTTCTTCTTCTTCTTTTTTCTCCAAGGCTTACCGGAAGACATTCGCTAGGTCCACCTTTCCGAGAGGCGGTGCACTGAATGCATCTTCAGAGACCGTCCTGGATAAAGATAGCCAAATAAGTCTGACATCTCAAGAAACGTCTAACCACGTTCTAAATATACTTAAGAACGCTCGTGGTAAATCTGAGAGAGGTTTGGATGAGATCGATGCCTCGGATAGATTGACCATTGCTCCTCATCGGATGTGGAAAGCCCTCTCCTTAGCGGAGGGTATTGTAAACTCCGGTTAGCATATCATTTTAAGGCATTTGGATCCAAGGCTTGAACAGAAATAAGAGAGCCAAGTTTTTGATCTTTTGGGATATGTTGCGGAGTTGATGATTGCCTTTGAAGTGCACACGAATTGTCGAAAGTCAAGACTGGGCTAGAGTTTAAACTAATAAAGGGGCCCCTTAGATTGTCATTTCACACAAAACTAGAGTAGCATAAATCACGAAATGTTGTGGACCCTTTCACCCTCCCGCTTGAAATAAGCCCTCTTCCCTCCCCCCCCCCCCTTTGCAATTAAATTGGCAGGCAAGTATAATCTAAACGAAAATTAGCACCCTCCTCTACCAAAAACATGCAATAATGTCTTTCCGTGGATACATGTGTCCCATGCTTAAATCTTGAACTTAGAGGCCAACTGTGTGTCACATCACCGCTGAAACGTAATTGATTCTAAACTTTCATCTGAGCATTGCGTGATAATTTCGCAGGGATGAAAAGCTTACAGGATTTTGCGTGACTGATGATCAAAATTTCACGAATTACATTACTCACACATGAAACCTTGCTTCAGAGAAACAAAATTAAAAAAAATAGGAAAATTAAAACTCGAAAGGAAGCGCCGCACATTTTAAACTGCCATATTTTCAAACCCTCAGATCTTTATTCAGTTTTCAACATCAGTCCATGTATTTGTTCAAGACAATGAAAGTTTATTACTCCTGTAGGTGATGTTGTTATCAATAAATTGACCTTTCCAATAGTTTCATTTTGTTAAACAAAGTACAATATGTGTGGAGATTAATTACATCTCAATCTCGAGTACTACCATTAAAACTCAATTCTATTTAACCAGTGAAAAAAGAAGTTGCTTCGCCCCGTCAAAACTTTAACTTTCCCTCTCTTATTTCCTTTCTTTCCGATAAACTTATCAGCCCCACCTGAAGAAGACTTGAGTGATCCCAGTGACCCGGAAGTAGATAGCGAAGACGAAGGTAGCCTCCGACGAACCAAAATGGCTGTTTACAAAGAGAGTAAGTAAGGCAGAGATTTTAAACAAAACAAAGATTGATAAGGAAATAGAGTGACTTCCATTTCAATTTACATAAGCACCTTACCGCTACTATTAGAGGATATTTTATTGCTCAAATCCTTTGAAAAGCTACAATTATTTTGATTTTACAGGGAAAGTTGAGAAACTTGTTCAAACGCAACCCAGCAAACCAAAAGAAATGGCTATCATTACAAGCAAAGAGAAGCGAGAAACCACGAGAAGTCTTCCTAAAGCTGACGAAAGTCAGAGTTCCGTCTACAGACCGAAAGAAAATAAAGGTGTTTGCACCGCAATCCGAAAGAATGGCAAAACAATATATAGACCACCGAGACCAAAGTAAGCCTGAATCATAAATGAAATCATCAATAATAATAATAATAATATAGCTGAAATAACAGAAACATCGTTAATAAAGCTCAGTTAAGACTGATTTAATATTATTATACTTGATTGACTGAAGAATTGCGTCCCATCGGGTAACATTTCATCATTATCATGAACATCATCATCCACCATTATCATTGCCATTGCCAGCATCATCATCATTGTTATCATTATCAACATGATCATTATCCGATCGTCATTATTATCATGATAATTATGACTATCGTTAACATCATTTTTATCACCATCACCTTCACAATCATCATCGTTATCAATATCATGATTATCGTTATCACAATCATCACATTACCTTCATCATGCATCACCATCATCAATCATCATCATCGTCACATTTGAGTATCTCTTTTTTGTATTCTTTCATGCCGAATCATGTTGTTTCATGAACATTGATTAAACATCTTTAATTGTCTCTTCATGATTCATCATCATAAGTGAAGATATTGAGCAAAGAAAATCACGTAGGAATATTGTTTTAACTTGTTGCTACGAAAATCTTTCATGTTTGCTCTAGTGTTAAAAATTCTCTGTATTATCACAAAAGTCGTATTCACTTTTTCTTGTGCAATGATCATTACCCAATTGCTCCTGTTTTGCCGTCTATCCGGCTCACTCACTATTTTGGAAGTTGAATACATCTCAGTGATAACTGAACAGGACAAATAAAATCATACTTACCTCCACAACTGGCACATTTTCTGACATTATCCTGTATTCTGCTCAGATGCGAGGCATACAGTGCCCGCGCCTTGAAGTGTATATGAAGAGTAGAATTACAAGAGAACATACTTTAGAGGTTGAAAAATAAATCACATTCATCCTGTTCCCATCTTCATAGTTTGTTCCAGTGCTCGGAGAGAAGATGTTGAACTATGTACACGTATTCGAAATAGTAGTAAACTAGCCAGTAATTACTGATGTTCCTCTTGTACAAGTCACGTTACCTCCATACACTTCCTTCTGAAATGTGTTTACATATCGTTGAAAAGTTTATTGTTTTCTTGCAAAGTGTGTTGCATGGAGATAACTTGCATGTTCAAGTCACTCCACCAGTGATGATATTTCTTGACACAGCGCAATAGTTTTTATTTTTTTTTAAAGAAGGTAATTTGAGTAGTATAAGAAATGGCGTAACAAACTATTGCTCAATCTACAATTGGAAACTGGGTGAATGAAGTTAAACATTTTACATTTCAGCAAAGAAATATCCTGTGAAGCTGAGCCATTTGACTTCATTCTTTAAGCTTTATCACGTACTTTTCTGAACTTCTTTACTTTTGGTGTTTTAAATGTAAATGAATGCTTCTAGAAAACAATCGAGTATAGCGAGGCATGAATGAGAAATCGCTGTGGGCTTAAAATGAATGGTGCATTTGGCGGCGATGTAAATGATATGAAACTAATGAAAAAGTCATTCAATTAAAATTTGTCACATATAAAGCTTGCGAATAAACTTCGTCTCTTTAAAATTAAACTTGACGATTTTGTAAGACTTAACCTGTGTAAGAACTGATCAAACAATTTTGCTCAAATTCTGGATTGCGAACCCAAAATCTCAACACAGCGCACCTACCTCCATTGCTAGGAGCCTTCAATAGTTGTTCGGCTGCAGTATCTGCCTCGAATCACATTAACCTGTGACGATTCGATAAGGAAGGTGAATTAGGACACTGTGAATTTGGCAACATTTGGAAGCTCGAGGGCGATCCTGTTTTCTAAGAGGTATGCTTTTTTAAGAGTGCATCTGAAAATCGAACGGTTGTGTATTCTAAAAGTAACCAGACATAGAAAAGAATCGTTGTTTATTTAAGGAACAAATGGGACTACTGGGTTTTAACAGATGCTTTGTGAAACTGTGTTTAAGAACTTAATTGAGCACCACGAACGTGATGATGAAAACGTTTTCTTAACCTCTTCAGGTTTGTGTTTATAAAGAATAATAAGTATATAATGATATAATTAAAAAAAAATGCTTGCTTTTGCTTCTTTTGTGGTGGAAACTTTAACATTCTTAAGGGAAAAATCGTTATTTCTCTACAAGAGCCAACTAAACTGTACATCAGTATGAGAGGTAGCAATGGTCAGATGGTTACCGGTATTAAACGATGAAATGAGGTGATAATTTGATAATCATTGGAAAATGAAATCTTGAAAAGGTGAAAAGTCCCAATGAATCAATGACTTAATACCAAAGAAATCTTAACAATGCCAGAAACATCAGTAAATGCTAAGTTTGGGAGACATTTTATGGCCCTGCTTTGGAAGCAATCCTTCTCTTTTTAACTCTTTGGGACATTATTTTCTCCTTTTGTGATTTGGGGTCTTATGTTTTTCCAGTTGATTTTGACAATCTTTATCATTTCAGATTATTTCAAGATGTCTTAAGAGATCAAGGACATTTGGAATTCTTTCGTCGCTTTCTCATCAAAGAAAACTCTGAACTTCCGCTTCAGTTCTGGAACGCAGTCGAACAGATGAGAACATCTTCTCGTGATGCAAAATCTCGGCAAAACAAGACAATCTTGATAGTCCGGAAATTCTTTGGCAAGTCAACCGATTTTGGTAAGTACAAAATCGACAGTCGATAGCCATCTGTTACCAAATTAGGGTTGCAACAAAGCCTCGCGGTGGGGAAAAAGGGAAGCCCAGAAGTGGACTTTCGGATATATTTTTTTTTGTTTTCCTTTTTCAATCAAACTTTTTTGCACGCAGTCAGCCAGTCTGTATTTTATTCGGTAAGTCAGTCACTGTGGTCATCGAGGTGTAAATTGTGGGCAAAAGTGGTTAATCCTGATAACCTACATGTTCGAGCAGATGCTCCACAAACAATCTGAGTATCATCTTTGAACGTAGGTGACTCTACGACTCACTCTTGACGAACGCCGTATACGGAGTGTTATTCCAGTAGCAACTCCCCGGGTAGTCTGCCTTCCGGCTATTGAGACTGACGGAGAGCTAAACTTCCGCTTTAGTCCTGTATTAGATCCAAACCTTCGTTTTACATTGAAGACACTTAACATACAGTAAACATATTTCTATTGGACATGTACTCCTTTTATAGGGACTACCCGTGTTTTGTGGGTAACTTTTTGCATAACGATTCCAATTTCGGGAGATCTAAAACTTTCATCCGAAAAGAAAAATCATTTACCCACTGCTGGTCAGACTCCTGAGGAGGCTATTACACCGTCCACTAACGGGCCAGAAACCTTTAACATCGTCTCTACCACCTCCCAAACGAGGAGGCTCACCAGATGACAACTACGACACAAGTAAAGAAAGTGTGACGTTTCGCCGTAATTCCATAAGGAATAAGCCAACAAATGCTTTATATAACTGTTAGTTAGGATAACTTCTGATATTTAGAAGAAAGAAGAGAGATTTTTGATGATGTTGAAGGGATTGCGTGCGAAGACTAAAAATAAAAACATTGAAATTTCATATCCAGAAGTTTAATAAGTCTGTTACTTTCACCATTCAAGACAATTTGCAAAATAAATAAGAAGTGTCATGCATGTGATGATTTACGCCATGTGATTTCAAATTCTTTTAGCATATTTTTTTTTTTAGGACATAAAAATTTAAAATACGAAAATGTAAATTGGTTGACAGTTTTCATCTAACTCATCCTTGCGTTTTGTCAAAGAAGCCGGATGGGAAGTATACAGATAATAGATAGTCAAAAGGATTGATCACTGATGACGCAATGAGGCTATCAGTTTGGTGGGTTATTCGTAAATCAGTGCTTCCTTTCACTGATTACTACAATTCCGGAACCGATGAAGGAGCAACGACTTGAACAGCATGTTTTTGACACACCAGTGGGATATGTACTGTTGCATATTCATTATTTAGGCGCTTAACAGTTAATCGTACTATGATTTCTGTTTTCACTGTTCTTGCGACAATTCCGGTACTTTCCAAAGTAGTTGCTGTCCATTCATTGAATCAAGTATTTCTTACATGAACAACTTTGTGCGTACATTTAAAATACAGAAAAACCTAAGCTCACAAATAATCTTATTTCTGATCTTGTTTTCCTTACACACATAATTACTTTATCATATGCAATTTCCCCAAGATGCAAATGATGTAAATCATTTTACCTCCAAATTGACAAAATAGCTCTTTCTGTTTATTACTTGTTTTGTAAGTATGACTTGTTTTGCCATCCTTTTCCGGTCTCTTCTCTTTTGCATTGTTTTAGTTTTTAAGTTCACTTATTTGTTCATGTAATTTCATTCGATATAAGTTGTCGTAGAGCATCTTGAAGTACCGACTTTTTATTTCAGTATGTAAGTCAGTCATTAGAGCAAAGTGAAAGCCAAGGAAAGGGGGCTGAAATGGGAGCATCAGTTTCTGAGCAAAGATGAAGTTCTGGAAAAACCAAGTAATAGAACAAAAAAGATATTCGGAGGAAATTTTCTAAGACACAAATAAAAGACAACCACAACTGACTGCTTCTTCTTTTTAAATTGCCCCTTTTCACCTAATCTAAGTAAATTTGACGGGAAAGGATAAGATCACTCTTATCCTATAATGAGCAATAAACTTTAGAAAACGTTGGTGCAATCATTTCTAGAACGGTAAGTGGTCCTCTTCGGAGGGTCATTGGTGGGATTTAATTCCTGTTTATCACTTTGCTTTTCAATTAATCCGCAAGAACTTACTTTTCTGAGGACCTTACCAATTTGGTGCATGTAAGAGGCAAATGCATAAATTGGTCAGCCGTTATTAAGCAAACGGACAACTGCCAGCTACGCAAACGTTTTACACTGGCTATACACTTTCTCGAAAAGGGAAAACCATTGCTTCTCACCATCACAGATTCCGATCTTTGGCCATTTCATTCATTATACATCTTAATCTGTATGTGTAAAGATACCTACATCCCAAGCCAAGATAAGGTGAGCTAAAAAAAAAAAAACCTGAACTTGATACCTGGCAGACTCGTTTACCTTATTTTAGTGGCTGTTTGAACAAATAGATATTGAAACTTTCAGTCTATGGTAATGAATAATGAGGTATTATTTGGAGAAATGCGTGAAGGGACATACACCGATATGTCTTTACTCCCCGAGATTTTTTTTTTTTTTTGTGCTTGTTTTGTGGTGTGATGGGGGAGGGGTGCCTGGAGCCTGCTAGGTTAGATTCACTTATAACAGAGATTGAGAGGTGCATGTATTCAAATTTATGCTGTAATACGTGGCATTATAAATACGCTTTTTTCTCCTTTGGATGATATGTTGCAAATAAAATACCAACGGGATGTAGTATCGTTATACTTATTTTCGTGAGTACTCAGTGTTTCCTTCTTTTTTACTAAATAAAGGTGCCGCTCTCCAGTGCGATGCTGACGTCATACAGGATATTCCAACTATGGAGAAGGTTACTCCACAGATGTTGCTATCCGCTCAAGCTTGTGTTGCAAGAAGCATGGAGGAAGCATGGTAAGTAAATATTTTTAAGCAACCGTGAATCATTAACTGTACTGTGACAGAAAGTAAATTGCAAAGTTTGCTGCAGTTATTGTTTACTTGCAAACAACAGCATTGTGCTTACGCCTATAGTGAAAGATATTGTACATTTTTTCTTTCTGTTCTGTCATTTAAAGTACAGTGAATCCAACTTCATTAACCACTTTAGACGTAAGTAGCAAGCGATTCTTACAGAACCGTCAAAACTTTTCTCCTGAATAAAAACGTGTATTTTTGTGGCAACGATGGCCAGGTTATCTGATCTGGTACTTTATAGTCCCTCCACAAACCATCATTGTAGATTCTACAGTTGCACAATTATCGTCTGCCTTTGCGTCCCTACATCTTAGCCTGTACCTTGTTACGTCCCATTTTGTAACAATTGACCAAAATGTAACAACTTGGTCCAAAATGTAACAATTTTCTGCCCAAAATGTAACAACTTTCAAACTTGGTCCAAAGTGTAACAACTTTCTGCCCAAAATGTAACAATGTGAAGGTTCACATCAGACGGTATTGAAAAACTCTCCACTGTCATATTATTTTTTAAAGTGCCATAACAACCAAACAAGGTCGCATCGGACTGAGAAATGCATCAATTTCTCATGACATACTCCACACGTTGAATATATTTCTTGGGTGTCTTCTGTGTCCCAATGAAAATCAAAATGGCCTCCATACGTCAGTTTGGACTAAAACTTGCTCCGTTGAACTCAGTGTGGTCTAAAAGATCTAGAAAGTCTATTTCCTGCCCCCTTGAGTGCTTCGGGGGACGTTATAAAACTCCAAAATGGCCGAAAAAATAACTTAACCTGCTGTAACTCGGCCAAAGAAGATCGGATCGGCATGGGAGTTGCACAAGTCGAATTCCCGTGCCTAATTTTACTCTGACTACCTCTGACTATGCGGAGCATAAAAAATCCAAGACGGCGGACAAAATGACGGACCCGAAAATTTTTGGTGGAATCAGGGTAATTGGATTCGTAGGGCCAGCTCTTCTGTAGCAAGCCGTCGTTCGCCGTCTGGGTTTAGATATTCGTGGTTGTTTCTAATAGAGCATGAATTATTTCTCCGTTATCCATACAACTCGCAAACCTTGATTTGTCGAGGAGATCTTTTATATTTTTGACCTTTTGTAGGAGATGATTGGTTGTTAGGGGAACAGTTTAATAGAGGGGTTTTAAGAAATAAGGTGACATTTTTGTTATTAAGGCACGTTTCAAATGCATTGTTTTAATGTGCGGAGTAAAGACAAGTTTATAAACCCATTGATGGGTTACTGCTTTATTTTTATTTTCTCACTTACGAGTCTTTTTTTTCGGTCAGCGTAATCCACCTGTTAGTGGCGCTGTTACTTTCCTCCGTGAGGAATATCTCATAAGAAGTTTTCATGGTTGTGCGACGGTTGATCGACACAGCGTAACGCCAGATAATGTATCGCCTACCCTTCCTTTACTTGAAATGGTATTTTTTCTTGACAAAATGACCACTAGATGACCTTTGACCCCAAATTTCCTAGAAACCCGTATGTACCACCAGTCAACAATAATGTTGACCAATTACTATGAAAATCTGTAGGAGAAGATAAAAAATATGACAGTCACCTTGGATATTTTTAAGTTGTTACATTTTGGTCAATTGTTACAAAATGGAAGGTAACATACCTTCTGTGAAAGTGGTCGCACCCATATACGTCTTTTAAACCTTTCCCCTCAGCGAAATCTCCATTATGTTGCATCCCGTAACTTTGCCTGCAGTTTTTCCCATAGGCCTATATACCATATGCACATGTTCAGTTCTTTGTTAGTCATGCACAACATACAAATAAATTTACGAGGTAAATGACCCTTCTCGAAAATACGAAAAAAAAACCCATAATCTAACGGGCGAGAACATTCTCTCTGAATTTTGTCTCAATTCGTTTAGACAGACTCCGAATACCCCAATGTACTCTGATTGTCTGCAGTTACACTTGATTCATATCACCTGAATATTTCCTCCCACAACAAATTCAAATTCTGTCTAAAAAATGATATAAAAAATCTCACGTGGAACAATTTATATTTAAATGAGGTGCCGATTGCACTCCTCCAGGATTGGAAAAAAACATGAAAAGCGTAACAAATAGCTGCAAAGTTGTTATACTACATAAACTGAGCACTTCTTTGCACTAACAAAATAAAGCTTTAGAAATGTCAGATCATCGATTGATGTATATCTGATGGCTTTCGCAGAAGGCCATTTGCAAGACATTTGTAAAGTTCACCCACACATGCCCAAAACATGCGGATCATATTTTGACACGGCAGAGTCAAGTAATGGTGAAATAATTTTTAAAAAGTGAACAAAAAAGAAAGCAGAGCTCAAAAGCTTTATAACTTACCGACTTTTAATGACCTAGTACTTTCACTTCATATATCGATAATGCCATCATAGGGGCAGTATTGACGAGTGCACGTTGAAGCATATTTATACGGTAACACGTAAAACTACTCCTGGTTTTAGTTGAATAACAAATCTGGTAAAAACATTAATATGATCCATAGTTTCGAAAAAAAAATGAAAGATACATAGCTTATGTTTGCACGTTTATAAATGTTGCACTTGCGTGTATCTTGTCTCCTACAATCTGTTTAACGCAAATTTATGTTTTGTATTTTTTTTGTGTGTCAAATTTTCTCAAGGTTTCAAACTTACAAGGACACATTTCCGGAAGATTCGATCGATAGTGACAGCGAAACCTCTCAGAATGATCGAAAGTTGGCACCCAGGGAGAAAACGGTGAGATTTATAGCTCCATCGGACTTCATTTATAGTTACGGCTGTCCGGTTTTCATTCAGACTTCCCCATGCCTTTGTGCTTTGTGACGTTAGGATCGACTGTCGATGTTATCAAAGATAATCCGTGCGGGTAGGTTATCAATCCTATACTGTGCATAGTGTTATCTAACGTAGATCGCTAGAGGTTATTTGCCACGTTCTTTGATACGTACAAAATAGCTCAGTGAATACTTATATGGCAAAAGGACACCGATATACATACTCCTCACCTCCTACGTTACAAGAGAAACTTGGAAAGGTACATTTTAACATGGTAAGTAGTATTTAATGTCTTCTTTCGATCGTGGACCGGTATGAGGGTTCATCAAGGTCAAATTTTATTTTACATACATAATTGTATTATGTGCTGGCTAATAAGATTATTAGCCAGCACATATGTAGGCCTATTTACTGGACATTTTTCTTCAGTTTATTGACGACAAGTGGTGCCTAGATCTTGACGAATATGACACTCGCAAAATATGTGACCCTACCACCGACATATAAACAAAAGTTTCGCTCACGAAGAATAAACAAGAGCCATCTTCGTCATATCACCGGATGCAGCCTAACGGCTTGACTTACTCCCTCCCATTGTAACCTACATTGCGACAGCTATGCATACTTGCACTGTTTCTAGTTCGATTTAGCCTAGCTTTCTACAAAACTAGGTCGATCAGGATGTTACAAAATATGTGCTGAAACTGACAAAGCGTGTGTAAAAGGGGTCAAACATTTACTAAGAGTACAATATCTCCGTAAAGATCGACTGAGGTCATTGACGCTCTCGGTGATATACAAAGGACTAGCTTTTGTAGATTTCTGAGGTAGTTACCTTTCTTGAAGGTTCAGAACGATCATCCCAACAAGTAACTATTCTCGTCCCTGACATGACCATGAAGACATGCATATAACTCTCGTGTGTGGGTGTGGGTGTGTGTGTGTTTAAGGTTACACGGTACCATACCGATTGGATATGTGTTTACTAACAGTCGCAGAGAGTAAAGACTGGTGGGAAGCCAGGGGAAACTGATTAGAAAAGCAATAAAAAGGGGGGGGGGGGGTTAGCGGCTAGATCAGTGGAATACACATTCAGCAAGTATCTTCGGCAGTAAGAGACATAAAGATTTTCGCGGTATAATGGTTAACCTTTCTGTTATTACAATTTCACTCTTATTTTCTTCTACGCCCTTTTTCAATTCAATCTTTTACTCACCTGTCTGTAGGTGGCATTTTTGCCCCTTTGAAATGACATATTGTAGCCGGTATTGCTTGTTGAAACCCAGATTCTATTCCCCTGTTTGGCTTACATGACTTGAGTATCATTAGCAGCCATATTGGATTACCAAATGTGGCACTCTCTCGGAGTTGATATCATCTTTGGAGCCGAGATGGAGCTGAGTGTCAATTTGGGATGACAATCAACTTCGAGCTTTTTTCTTCAACTTCGAGCTTTTTTTCAAAATTATTCAAAAATGCAAAGAATTCTAAGTAATTTTGTTTTTGAAGGATGGATAATTTTAGGTTGTGATTTCTTATTTGTAAATTCAAAGTTTTACTCTGTCATAAATAGAAGCAATTACAGACACGCACCCCCGCCCCCCCCCCCCACTCCACACTCACACACACACACACACCACACACACACAAAGTGAAATAAAGTCACTGACTCCACCCTCTTTGAACACAAAATCTAGGTACAACTGTCTTTGAGTAGATGATTTCTGGGTCACAGCTATTCGTTAATGAGCAGCGACTTATGTTCCATGTTTTCCCTGTTCCGGTATAGTTCACAGTCTCCTTCCTACTTTGTAGCTGACAGAGACGGTGAACGTGATTAAAATGTCGAAAAACACAAGCTCTAAAACGTTTATCAAGAAGGCTACACTTCATACAATGTTGACTTATTAGGAATTAAAAATCGTGCTAAAGGCATAGGAGTACCTACTTTGCTGTATCTAGCGGGTAATAACTTACAGTTTGCTAGGATTATGTTTCATTAAGTGACTCTTAAAGTCCTCTTGTTACCGTTTTAGGCATTTGACCGCCCACACCCTCTTCATCCACAACACTAACCAAGACAACCATGGAAATTAATAAACACATTAGTATCAGAAAAAAGAAAACAGGAAAGATTAAGGTTTATCCACAGGGTAAATGATAAGTTACTGAGGCCTGGTCTAGTTTTTACTACACGGTGTTTTTTTTTTCTTTTCTTATTTTAAATATGCACTCAATGATGTTGTGGAAGGCGGATACTTTGATGGAACGTACACGACCTATGAAGCTGTCTTGTGAGGATAGTCAGATGACATATGCATACTCCTGATGGCGCGGGGGGGGGGGGGGGCCTGTGTGTTTGCCTTTGCCAGAAAAATCTCCCTTACAAACCTCCTGATATATCTCCGTGTGGGCTATTCGGTCCGGATTAACCAGTCACATAGTCACGCCCATGAAGTCTATTTTAATATGAGTTCTCAGTGATACATCCCTCTTTGATCACAGAAAAGAAAAACAAAATATAAAAAAACATGATTAGGCCAAAAATAAGGAAGTCACTACACTAGCCGATGGCATTGCAGTTGTCTTAATGGAGTTTTTCGAATTTTCGAAAACGTTTGTGTAATATAAAGGTAAAAGAAAGAAAAAAAAAACGATTTATGAGGAGAAAAATGGCGCGAATTAAACATGATACCTTAAGTCAATAAGGTGTTATTTTTATATATTATGCACATAGATATTATTTTGTATATGCTATTCTTGATCATATCTCTTGTCATGGCAACCTGAGATGTGCATCTTGAATCCCGAGGGTGAAATGACAAAATATAGGAAATGGGAAATATTTTCAGACGCTTTTGTAAAATGACTTTTAAGTGTCCCCTCACCCAGAACGTTTTTGTTACTTTATTTTCATCGAGGTTTTTATGCCACTTTTATCCAATAGCAATGCTCCTTTCCAATATCTTATACTAAAAAACATTAAAAGAAGGTGAATTGTGAGAAGATAAAATTTTGACATTTCTTCAAGGGTTAAATATCGATGGCGCTAATATTGTTCTGGGAAAGAACTGTAAGAACGTACCGTGTAGTTGTTGTACATTTTCTTATTCGCTTGTACTACGTTCGCTATCCACAATGAAAGGAGCAGTCTGCGATTTATGACATGTTTAAATCTGACTTCGCTGAAAACGTGGTGGTGAATGCAAATATTCTTATCAATTTTACAGAGTATCTTGCAAGTGTAACTAATTCCTTTGATTCTGTTGCGAAGCAAGTTCAGCTTTACCATTGTATTGTCAATGAATGCCACTCGAGAAACAAAAATAAGGCACAACATTTTGTGTATTCTGAGAGACAAAATAAATAGCTAATATCATATAAAAATTGAATGATCCTTTCATATCATGGGGGGGGGGGGCGGGGAACTGCTGCTTGAGAAGGTTTTATGGTGGGTAATTTCCCTCCGATAATTTTCCTGTAATTGGACGCCTTGATATGAGAAGTACAGGTGCTTATACCTTTGTCTAATGTAGGCTGTGAACGATAGCTGATTCAACGGAGGATTCTTTTTGTGTAGCTCGGTATAGCTTAGCTTGCCGGTCAGGCACGTAACTCAAAAGTTGTCACTTCGTTTGAGGTAGTTAAAAACGAAAAGCATAAAGTGGTTGTGTATGGGCTGGAATATTCACTTTATAGGCTCTTTTGTTTTGTTAGATCATTCTCGGCTACAGGGTAATTCAGAGCCAACCAGATTTTATTAACTGAATACAAATTTCATTATTCCAAAGTCAATGGTTAACCTTTGGTATCTATAGACTCCCTCAGACTAAACTGTCGCCTTTTATTTTAAAGCACATTGTTAAATAGCTATTACTTTCTCGAAGGTAAGCCATTATACCGTACCTGATGTTATCAACGGTATTAACGCTGTTGCTGCCCCATGTGATCTTGTTATGGCATCTGGTGAACGGAATGATACTCACGAGACTCTTCGTCTCAGACGATGTTTTGCATATGACGTTTCCCCTACTTCGATCATCTTGATTAAATTTGAAATAATGCAATTACCAAAGGTAAACACATAGCAGGGAAGGACGGGATATATATCACACTGTCCATAAATGACTTGATACATTCAAGACTTTGCATCGACAGTAGTATGCCATAGGTCTTGAAATTGATATATGTCGACTTAAGTCGGCATCCCTCAAACACTTGTGATTTGATTGGGTGAAATTCTCAAAGCCAATGTCCAAGAAATCTTTCAAATTCTTATATATTATACATGTTACTGTTCTTCTGTATTTCCTTTGTTAGTATTCGCACACGATATATTCTACAACATTGATTGTAAGAAACCTTCATATGTCAAATTACATCGTGGACATATGGAATTTAAATCTTAATAGTATAATATTTATAATATTATAATAATGATATAATATTTAAATCTTCATATGTATAGACGAAATTGGCAGATGTAGATTTCTTAGACCTATGTCATGTTCATCCAATGTTATCGCAAGGAACTGACCAATGCCGTTTTAAATCGAAGCATGTCAATTTCGGGACTCGCTGCACACCCGGCGTTCCATAGACGGTCTTGCTTTTGACAAAACTTGCCAGAAACCATATTGCTCAGTTTTTTTTTTCTTGAACTGTTGGTTGTACTTACAAGTCTTGTCATGGACGAATACCCAACACTGACTCTCAAATGCGAGTAACCACGTTCTCAGATGTAAAACGTGGTCAAGTGGTCAAGTTACCTTTCAATAATTCTTTCTTTCTTTTCCTCGCAAAACTACCGTACATCAGAGCGATATGACTCATTCCTACATCAGCATATGACTGGTGTCCCTTTCAAACCTAGACGCTAGAATCGTTCACAGTCCTTCCTTATCAAATTATATTCCAATAGGACAGAGTTCCTACCGTAACTCTGGTCCCTCAACCTTAAGGACGATAACGGTCAAGTGATGCATAGGATTGGTCATAGTCAAGGCGACCAACGGTTTACCATGTCCAACGTTTCAAGGCAATGCAGACTGAACACTGAGAGATGAAGGGATTTGCCATTTCCTACCAAACTGTCACAGACAGAAGATCTGAACTCGTCTCTAAATGTGGTCACTTAATTTCAGCCTTTACTCTTTCCACCTCCAACGTCTCATAGCAAGGGAGTAGGTGTCATGATACTATGCAAAATAAGTGAAATGGAGCATGGAAAGGGTCTGTTGAATGTTAACAGCATGCAAATCAACACACCGTGTAAACAATTAAAAACATTAATCCTTAGCCGCCTTGATTAATAATCAAACAGAAAACGGTGCGTTCGTCACACTCACTGAAACAGTGACAGCTCTAACCTTTCCAGGCAAAGTGTTCTACAGCGCCACCAATCAGCAGAGTGTAATAGACACGACTTTTCCCTGTACAGGAATGTCGACCAAATGTTCGTATGGACCATTTCATTGAGCAACATGATTAGTCTATAATTCGGTCAGCCATTAGTGGGATGGTTGAATTCGATATACCCGACTTATCTTCATCACATTCTAATCCTTCGAGCGTTTTCGTCCAACCTCTTTGCAAAGGCAGGATGTGATAAATCAATACTATGTTAGTAACGAAGATAATTATGACTCGTCTACGGTAGACGGATGAAGAGATGCTTAATCGAAATTTGCTCGCGCCTTCTAAATGTGAACATATCTTGTTGCAATGCTATAATCACATTGTAAAGATTAATGGGGCAATGACGTAGGTCTCCTACATCCTGTGGATACGAGCAAATAGCCATAGGCCATCACGCGTGACTATAAAACAGGGGGAAACAAGTGGACCGGCATCTGCTTCACGTTTAGAATGTTTATTTAACTTTGACGCAAAACTGTACAAACTTCAAATTCAGGTTGATATCTGACTTTCTCACCAAAATTTAACACTTTTAAACGATGCGTCTGTCTTTGTTCACTTTGTACGAGGCAGTCCGTTGAATTAAGTTAGATATGTATTAAAGAACGCCCCCCCCCCCATCTGACCTAGTTTTAGAATCTACACATATAAAATTTTGATCAATTGCCTCATGTCGAAATACGCTAATTTTTTTTTATTTTCTCGCATTTGTCATTCCCTCTTGACGTGTGTTTAGAATTTCTACTACCGGCGTTTCTTGCTAGCATTGGTAAAAATTAAACATAAACAACATCGTATTGCTTTAAACCGCAAGAAAAAAATGAAAGCAGCAGTTAATCTTAAAGCATTTTTCAATGGTTAAAGACTTTGTCTTGAGCATCTTATGTTTGAGTTCCATTATGATCTCGTTTGATTAAATGAGATATCAAAGATATTGGTCACGGGATAAAGTGCAGTTACTAAAGTCACAGGTGATTGTGGACCTGGTTGATCACCGATATAACATACAAGAGGTTTTTCGAAATTCCCGTACCTATATTCTTTGTCACGCCTTCACGGCCCACCGAGCCCGGAGGAGGCGATAATATATTCACGTTCGTTCAAGTAACGACATTAGGGAGCTCTCGGTTTGTACGTCCACTACTGCTACTATTATTACGTCATTCTGAGCCTATGCGAGAGCGTCACGTCTCCTCCCTCGTCCACTCTCCAAATCGGGGTACGGCAAAACCACGGTTTACCCGTTCTTCATGCGCATAGGCTCAAAAATGATGTAACAATCGTACTTTACCGTAGCAGTCGACTACTCGGGCGTAGAAATCGAAAGCTCCCTATCACTGTTTTGCTACGGAATCAGTTCTAAAATTGAGAAGCAATGCCAATGAGCCTCTCACTAGGTTGTAGCGGAACTGACAAAAATGTGGGAGTGGATGAAACGTTCGGGATAATGTTTTTGAGAGTGGAAGCAAATTGTAAACTGTATACTAGACAAATGACAAAAGGGAAAATTAAAAGAACGTGCATAGTGTGTCAAACTTGCTAATATGTCCATATGTTTGCGCGAATCAAAGTGCGTACATCGCCTACTCCTTTGTTTAACATAACATTATCAGTAAAGTGAGTTGTGCGATATGTTTATTGTAACTGGATGATAGTTGTGACATTTTAATATTAATTAAAGCTCGCATGTGTGATGAAAGTTAAAAAGTGCCAATTCCGTCATCATTGTCAAGAAACTACTCAATATCTTGTTGTTTTCCTCTTTCAAGAGACCATTTCTTGTATTTTATGTCCATGCTTACTAGATGCATTAATAAACCAGAAAGACCTTACTAACGACTAATGCAACAGACGATTTAACAACATTATGAAAGATTATATCGGACATTATATCGGACAAGTCTGGCTACTGATAAGTGACTGGTAAGAGGGAAAGTAAAGAAAAAACATTTAAATTATCAATGAAATATACATAATCAGAGTAACTTTCATCAACCCATTGAATGAGCCAAACTGTCTTCTGAGTGCGTACTTCCAAATTACTTATCTTCTTGCTCCTTCTTGTTCCTTCTTGCTAAGTTCCTTTAGGTCTTATGCCTTTGTTCGTGAATCAGCAAATTGACTCACCCTGCTCCCATGTCTGTCTTATCACTAACATATGGGACAAAGCATCACCATATCCATGGACTATGTTTATTTACGTGCACGAAATGACTATTGTGGGTAGTGATAGGCTGAATAAAAATCGTTTGCATACCTAATGTCTATATCGATACGCCAACAAACGTTCCCTTTAGACGCACAGCCATTTAGTGCCACCTTGGAAGGTAAGTTTGTGGTGCGTACGGCAACAAAAATATAGATCAGAAGTCATGTGAGAAGCCAAGGGATGTCAAATGTCACATAATCCATAAGATGATATCATGCATGATACTAAGTCATGAGATTTACATGACTAACAGTTCTTCCCGCCTCTTGTGACATAATATCAGGTATAATATACATTTCTTGAGACGCGAATATGAAATCTTACAAACCAGTATGAGGACTCGTTGTGAATGTTTGGATTTGCTTTGTTTACATTAAAGCTGGCATATGAGTTATGAACATTTGTCAGTGAAAGTCAAATTCCTCGGGATATGTCATAGCCACTACAAAATAACATTGTCTAGGCCCTATGCTTACATAGATGAATGTTCAAATCCATTTCCAAATGATCTGTTTGATTTCAAGTAATGGTGATTATTGCTACTTGCTTTCTTGGAGACTCTGAATTTTGTAGGGCCAACAAATTTGCATATTCTAATATCTGGAAGATGAGTGCATAGTTCATCTTTTCCCCTACTCCCTCTTCCCTGAAACACTGATGAAGAACAAAGGTAGCTGACCTGGCGATTACCAGTACAACTCACATTGTAGCTTTAAAAGTGCCTGGAAAAGCTCCTCCGATAATTGCTTTACTTGGTAGTGAGGATGGGATCATATCTGACTCCAAGTTCATACGTAGCAACCATTAATGGTCACATTAAGCAAAAGTAACTTACGTTATACAACGCAGAGCAAAACATTTAACTGTCTTCGTGTCAGACAGTGACAGAACCTTCACAGGTGCAGTAGGAATGCAAAGTACCACTACCGCATATCCGGTCAAGGTCATGTCTTGAGTGATCATGAACCATCTGGGTCAGATGGATACTTTTTTCACTAATTCAAAGGCTTCTTTCAAATGGCTTGTTTTGCTTGTTTCTTTAATTAAGTCGGTAGGAAGGATACGGAAGTACACTTACCATGAACCTTCATCTAACCGCAGAGCCAGACACTTCTGTTTACTTCGTTTGTTTTCGATTGAAGAAAAAACAAGTTTTATACTAGGCCCCATAAGCTGTACATATTCTCTAATCCTCACCTTCCACCTTTACCAGCTAAGCGAGTTTGAGAGTTCTGCCGCACCGAATCGGTGACACAGATGTACACAAAAATGAGTTTTCGTAGTGTTCTTGCTCCATGTAATGTATGCAAGATGGCTAAGTTTTTTTTTTTTTTTTTATTAATTCATGGAGTGTAGTAACAGTTCCATGTCTGTGCATTTTTCTCTTGATACAATTGACACTCTCAATTGTTTCATGCGTTGCTAATTATCATGTGATAAGTACATCTGTAGGCACCGCTTCATTTTTTACCTTAGTTGTCTATAAAGAGCTACAAACAGCACGGCTGGAACTGACAGCCTCATCAGGCCGGGAGCCAGGCGGGTGTCTGTGCCCCTCCCTCATAAGGAAAATTGATAGAAAACAAATTTTACTACACGTGAATACTGGCCCCCATATGACCTCAGGTGACTTTCGACCCATAGTGAACAAAGCCGTGTTTAATAATAAACGTTTGTTTTCTATAAGTTTTTTTTTTTTCAAGAGCTTTTGCTAAGAAGTCCGTTTTGGTTTTGTTACTGTTTGATATTTCTTCAAGTTAATTCAGGCGCAACATCATATTATGTTGAGAAAAAAATGTTTAGCGTTTGTGAATGCATATGGTCCAGGGTAGTAGAAGAGGTTTATTTGCTGCCACCACTGAGTTGCCAAAATCTAAGTGGTTTTGCTCCTAACGACACTCACCATCCCAAGTACATTTTTGGTTAGGGTTTTTTTTTTTCAATAGCCGAATGATCTGTAGCTGACATCAAGTAAATAAAAATAAATGCATACAAGCTCCCATAGTCAGAGAATGTACTGATTACATTGTATCTAGTGCATATCCCTAAGTAATTTGTTACGCAATGTAACGGGGTTTGCGTCTGAACAGGGAGAGGCTCAAAACAGTTTAGAAAGAAAAAAAATGCGACAGTGTTTGAAATGAGATCATTGTAATTTACATGATGAACCGTAGCCGCTAAAAGTCATGCAGCCTGAAAGCCTTTCCTCATAAATTACACACTTTGCCTAAATGGTTATGAAAAAAAGGATCCTCATTGCGATTGTATGAAATACATTTCAAGATAACTTACTCTTTTGATGTCTAATTGACCACGTTGTTGGTCACTACCTGAGTAGGATAGAACCACGGTGAGTTGGTAAGATGACCTGGGCGATGCGGTTGGTAACAAGGCATACTACTCTTATAATTGTCTTAGCATATTTAGCGACTTCAGTTCAGCATGTAAAACACTGGTAAAAGTGAGTGGCGATACATGCAAGGTCATGTACAAAAAGGCACCTATCAAGTACAGACAGATGTTAGATCGAATGTGGGACAATTGTTTAAGTTCATTCCGATGAGAAATGCACACTCACATAGACCAGGCTTCACCAGGAGGAAGGTCACATTTCTTGTCAGGTGTGCCAAATCGGTTGCATCTTCGAACAGAAAGTTTCTATGATATACGTAACAATAGACCTCGCCTTAAGATGGAAGGTACAGCTGCAGACCTGGTGAGTGGTGGGTGAAGTGGGGGAAACTCAATTCTGAGGTCAAAGATTACGAAGTCAAAGGTAAGACCAGCAAGAACAACGAAATATTATGTAACAAGATGATAACTCCGATGAACATTAAACCAGGTGAAAGGGGGCACCTACCTGTTTTTGAAATGTTGTTTTTTTCTTCTTAATCGATCAAAACCACTCTGAACCTCCATGTATATATTGTGTCCTAACAACCTAAAATATCCGCCTGTCCAACAACCTGCAAACGGTGAACTCGAGAACGATCAGCGAGGTTGGCGCAAACCGTTTAGTGAAACATTGCTTGCGAGATCATTCCTGGCAAATTGACGATTAGGTGAGGTAACTGACGCAGACAGAGTTTGAAGCGGCAATGAAGACGATATTTGCAAATCCGAATAAAGGTGTTAACTGATGTAGAAATACCATTTCGTAGCCGATTATTACAAGAAACATGATTGATCTGTTGAATATACCGTCAGTTCTCTATGACGTCATCACTACATAGCTCACTTCGTCTATGACCTGATTTAGGGCAGTTAGCAATTTTCGAAGTGTGAGGTGGTGGTGGTGGGGAGGGGGGGGGGAACTTCATTATTTAAATATCTCTAGGCTGTCATGTTGAAATAATTAGATTGTAATCGTAATCCACTAAGGTATGGAATGTTTAGAGCGAGTGAATGTCAATTACTGTTAATCCCACGGCTTGAAGATTTAATCAATTACCTTTTTTTTTTTCAAAAAGATTGTAATCACATCGTCTGGTAGATATTTTATTAGCCTTTTTTTTTTTCACCTTTTTATTTGAACCATGCATGAATTTAAAAAGAAGCGTGCTTCACCTTTAAAATGATAATACTTACCCAAGTATAAGTTAGATTGTAATCGCACGATATAAATTCGATAATTCTTGAAAGATATGGTACATCTGGTACCACGGTGAACACAACTGATGATCGACTGATGACGACAGACATGGTTTCAATGTACAAACTTTGCAGGGCAATAAACATGATAATAATAGTTTCCTTAACTGTCTAAATAGCCATGCACATGCTGCGCCTACCGAGAACTTCAATGATATTACTTGACAGCAATGTCGACTGATAGTAAACTTAACAGATTCAAATTTCTAAAAAGCTTCGTGTCTGACAGGAATAAACAAGGTTTTGTTTTAATGAAAGGGATTAAAAAGGATTTGGAGCAAGAAAGAAGATAGAAAAAAAAAACAATCATGCCTGGTTTCATACCTTTTTTCCCCCAAAGGCTACCATATTGTTCTCTGGCTCTTTACACATTTGATCATTACTTATCAGTTGTAATCCTCATTACTTCATTTTCTGTGGGCTGCTCTGGATATTCTAGACCGTCTGTTTAAAGACAGACCACACTCACTTGTTTCCGTAGAATATTCATTTTATTCACAGTTTGTCCATTATAGCATTTCATAATCCTATTCCCCTAATTAAGTTAGCTGATCGACTTACCTCGATTCGTTGCGGGATTCATTAAACTTTGATTGAAGTAAGACAACCACGAAGAAAAAGGATGAGACAAATGAGCTCACTGTTTTCTAGACTCATGCAAGACCTGTTTAAGTGCTGAAAAGGAGAGACGAGATAATGGGCATTTATGTGTACACACCTATCATAGACGGGCGCAATCGGGGAGGGGGAGGGAGCTGGGGAGTGGGGGGGGGGGGAGATTCGCTCGTCTACTGTTCACCATTCAAGCAAGATCAGTTTGAGCAATTCACTCTTTGTGAAACAAGACCAAGATCGAGATAACGATTTGCTGTAACAAGATTACGATCATAAAAGCGATCTCTCCAGTTCACTGTTGGATCAAGGTTTGCAGATACATCACTGTTGGACCCCCCCCCCCCCTCCCTCGCTAGACATTTCCCTATAATGGAACGTCCATGACATAATAGAACGGGGTCATGATCACTACCGACAAGGTATTGTAACAATGAATCATTCAGTTCAGCCACAAGCAACAGGAGGAAGATTGTAGTCACGATGGTCACCCTCTGTAGACCAGTATTTCCAACCTTTAGACCCTCCGTATCCTTAAATTTGTTGCGCTATCTCTTGGTACCTCTTTGTCCACCATTAAAACAAATGAGGAGCCATCACTGATGTGTTGTAACATATATTTGAACATCATGTTTATGTATACACATGCAGTCCCAAATAATAACTCTAAAAATTCCCCCACCCTCCCCCCCCCCAAAAAAGATCGATGATTAGAAATCATTATGTTTTGTTATAAATTGTCTAAGATTCCTCTTGATACTCCCAACTGACGAAGAGGCAGTAGCCCTGGTTGGGAACCAAGACCTTAGTTCAACATCACAGAGCGTGTGACTGTTCTGTATTTATGATTGCTTATAGTTACTGTTGGAACAGCCTTCACTGTGCGATCGAGACTGTACGATCTTGATCGCTATTGCTCACAGCTCACTTTGTATTCGTGAAACACAACTGCGATCATATTGCTTAGTTTAGTTCTGAAACAAGACTGTGTAGATCATGTAGAATTACTTCAAATTGTCAATATTCGGAATGAGGCCCTGATCGCAATCTTGATCGCGCGATTGATCACGGCATTATCGGATCACGGCATTATCCACCCTTAGATGACAAGCAGAACCATACAAAGGAGCAAATTTAAATTTACTTTAAAATTTTAATTTTAAATTTCAATTTATTCTAAACACTCATACTTATTTTAATGATGCTGAGTGACCGCGGCGCATGATGCGTCTCATTTTAGTGACGGTGAAAACGAACTAAATTTCTTGAAATGAATGTTTAGTGACACTAACGTCTTCGAAGAGGTCACATCTCACTCCTCATCTGCACCATATACTACAAAACAGAGAAATTCTCAGACATTAACAATAACAGTATACGACAATTACATCAAAAGATACGTCAAAGATACATCAAAACAAGATGGATGTTCCTCGATGCTATATAACAAGACGGTGCGTTGTATTGTATTATATTTTACCCACCTGATGAAGATGTTAACCATAACGTTCGAAAACGTTTGCGTTATTGAACATGCATTTCAAGAACTTTTTCGTTTTAATTTGCTCTTGTGTATATGGTTCTACGAGTGCAAAAACTATTCCGAAACTATAATACCTTAGACAATTCACTACAATGAAACGTGACCTACGCGGCGGTCATTTAGCATTATTAAAATAAGTATGAGTGTTAAGAATAAAACTACATTCAATTTTATAAGCGTGCTGTTTGGAAATAAACGAAAAATAAAATCTGAAAATTTCTTATTAGCAGTAGTTAAATCCGGTCTAAATCTTATTTAAAAAAAATGCTCGTCAATGAAACGGTCTTTGACAAACCACTGTTGGGTAGGCCTGTATAAGTGATACAAATTTAAGTTGCGTTGCCAAAGCTTTTTCTTCAGTCTTGTAGTCTTTGTAAACTAGGGCAATTCGTCAATAATTTTCTAATTTATTAAATTCTGTACTGTATTTTATTATTGAAAGAATCACCGGTGGCGCCACTATTCTGTGACCAGATAGCCTAAATCAAAGGCATAATTTAGACATTAAACCACATGGGGAGACAGTTAGGGCCAAAACGTATCTTAAAAGCTTGTCGACAATTCTCAAGAGCCTGCCTTTTAACATTGCTCGTAAAATACAGGACCACAGAATGATATAATATCATTAAGTTTACTTTCCGCCTCTTAGACTGTTTGGTCATATCAAATGAGCTAAAATCCGTAAAAGTCTTAAAAAATGTAATTATGAGAACAGGTTGGCAAACTGTGTTAACTTATATATGACAGAAATTTCATCCAAACACGGAATTTGCTCTACATACCTGGGTCATACCCAAGTGCGGTATGGTATTGACTAACTTATTCGCTCTTTTGCAAGATTTAAACAATATTTCCTATTCTTCTTACCATTTTGTACCCATCTCTGCCTGAAAATAACTGCGGTTCGTACGTTTTTTATATAATAATGTTAAAAAAAATCCAACTTCTACTTCCTTGAGCTGGATTCTTACTGAAACAGATGGGTTAGCATATACTTTTTTTTCAAAGTGGTTATAATCTTAAGCAATTCATTCACATTTCTGATTGATTCATTTAAAACTAGTTTACATTTCAAATGACTCTAGGTATTTATTGGAGTATAGCAGTATTCGAAATAACACCGGTATATATTCGAATGAATAGCCAGATATATAATGGCGTATTTGTCTGATATGTTTGTCAATACGGTTCCAAACGTCTGAGTAGCGGTGAATGAAGTGACTCAGCGTTTGGCCAAATTTGTCATTCATATGAATCCATACAAAAATATTTGCTAATTTGGTCCTATAGCTATAGGTATCACATGCAATGCCGTGTGCACTTACATGAATATAATCATCTAAACTACCAACGTAAACCATAAGACCATACCATAAGACAAGCATAAGTGTGAAATTTCAGCGCGTTACAGTATTTTTCAAAATCCTGTTGTGCTTCAGAAAAATTCAATGGAGAGATTGTTAATGCTAGGATAATTGAACTTGAATAATGCTGTTTTTATCCAGCAGAGGTTGTCATATGTTATTGTGTAAACCTGCCATATTAATTAGCACAGTGCACTAGCTCTCCACGTTTTGATTACATTGAGAGTTCAAGGTAGCACACATGAAATTAAACATGCAAACACGATGTCAATAACCTACTTATGCAGTTTTCACTTCCATGAAGCGTGTGTCTTTTAATCCCCTTGGGGGCAACAAAAGAACAGAAATATGTCCGCTTGAGGGGGGACTCTTCCATTAAAAAACCAAAGACCAGTACAAATTCAATGTACCTATCCGACAAGCAATTAACACATTAATTTGAAATTCCTGACAAACGAAATCTGATAATGGTCCACCGGTTGAGCTAGTACAATTTACAACCCTCTCAAAATAATGCTTAACTGGATGCAAATTAATGCTTAATTTTTTTTAATATCTGACGTGTATTTCCTTTGACAATATTTCTCACACTTTACCATGCATCGAGATGAAGATTTATTACCCATCTGCTGTTAGAAGCCAATTAAGAAAATCTTCCCTCTAGAATAAGCATTCCTCTTTTCGCGATTGAACTTCTCGAAAGAAACTTCAAGAAAATTATACCATACCGTTTAATCTGACCTCACTGAACCTGACCTAAATATGCAGCCTGGAGGAGAGGCATAACGTTGGTTAATTGAGCACCGGTATGTTTTCGAATTCCCTTGCGGTGTTTGACAGATGCCATAAAAACAGAAAAACAAATGAATCTTATGTTTTTTCTTATCCTTCAGTTCGTGTAAAAGTTATTTTAGGACAGTCATAGATGATAAGACTTAACATTCATGATTTTCTAAATTTCCTTTATCTTTGTCTCTTTTTTTTTCAGAAAGCACTCTGGGCGATGTTTATTAACAACGTGATAAGTTTCCGTCGAGGGTTGATGAACGCAGCATCTCTCAGGGCCTTCAAAGACTTCTTGGGGAAAGAAGTTCGGCGGGAGGTAGAAAGTAAGTAAGCGATTTTTTGATATTACACATTTAATATTTTTAATTTTAGATTCATTTTTAGTGAAGAACGATGTGAGGTAATACCTCGTGTAAAGAAACGTATGGGACATTCGGACGTGTTGCGAGATCTTGGGACTTCTGCCGAACTGTAAACAGTCAAAAGAAGTGAGGGATTTGTTTGCCGCCAAAAAGGTGATCCTATTACTGGCAGCTATCTGATTGTAGATGACTATCACTGATCTGAGTCAAACGCCGACGAAACTACAGTGACATTTGAAAAAATGATCTCTTTATCGGGGACTCAGCCATCTTCATGTTGCTTTTTACCCTGTAGGAATATTACGAGGCCTTTGTGAGAAATCATGGATGGGAAAACCTCTGCACTTCATGTTGTTGTCGTTGGTGAACTAATTAGGCCTAGGGGAAATACAGACTTATTAGTGACATTGAACGGTGTTTGAATGCATGCAGATGGCTCTTCACAAGACTCTTAGTTAATTGGCATAGATTTTCCAACGAAATATGTATATGAAGAGGCCGAGTTTTCATTGCAAACATTTGAAATATGAGCACAATGTTTAAAGACACGTTGACCAAAATGATAGTAGCAAGCATGGCCTATGAATGTGGTTGGATGGTTGCCGTTGTCGGATTCTACGAAATATGTCACCTTTTTTCACATCTGTGAAAACATGTCGCTATGATTTTCACACCTGTGAAAATCAGCATAAAAACGATTGGATTTTGTTCTCTTAGCACCTTTTTAAATACCGTCAGACTATTCTTTCTGATACAGCACTCGCTTCTTCACGTGACTTAAAGTGAATAAAGCGTTTCAGAAAAAAATCACATCCTCTTAACCAATATTTGTGGACGCAGAATGACAGATTATTCAGAATAAGGAGAGACGCGGTTGCCTTCTTTTCAAGAAATAAGTCTTCTGAGATAGAAAGTAAGTCATGTGTTGCTCAAAAGTAACTTGTTCACTCAAACTTCCAAAAAATTCGAAATGATGCATCTTCCTTTACTTGTCTCCTGTTTAAGGTTGCATAGTTGTACTGACCATGACGTCATGGACAGTACCTTGGCACGCTCCTCATTTTCGAGCGGCAGTTCTTTCGTTCAATGTTTCTTGATCCACATTCAGTGGTTTGCTCTACAACTGAGCTCATTCTGTTGAGCGAATCATGTAGACGGGAAGGAGACTTCTTTGTAAATTTTGGTTGGGATATGGCTTAATAACACCGGTTTTTATTTTGGCAGTTTTGTATTTTATTGTTTCACAATTTATGGCTTGAGTAAGTCAAACTCCCAACGGTACACTGTACATGCAAGCGTGAAAATCGTTCTGACGCTGTATCACATACCTCTGTACGTGGTCGCAGTCTCTCCTCCGCAGAGACAGTACAGATGCTTGCAATATATATAATACACTGACATCTGACCAATAACATGATACGGAGCCTGTTTACCAGAGACCTATGGAAGCGTAGAAGGGACATGCAAAAGAAAAAAGAACCATCTCGGCAGAATGACAATTTTTGTAGAATTGACATTTTGACGACATAAATAAAGTCTTCAAAGTAACCAAAACGAAAATTTAGAGATTTAATTAACTCATCAGACGTCAACAAATTTTAAAAATTGTCAGTATGGCGCGATAAAGCAACTCATCAATATAGCATGCCGAAAAATGTCATTTCGTTTAACTTGGAACATCTTGCCAAAATGGCAAAATTCCGAAAATTGTGCCGAGTAAGAACATCTCGCTAAACTGGAAGCAATCGGAAAATTCTCAACTTCACGAGTTAGAATATCTTGTCAGAATGACGAAAGTCGGAAAATTGTCATTTTTGCCGAATTAGAACATCAAAACGGGCGAGTCACGGTCGATGATTTCATCTGAAAATAGTGAACACAGCGTGTAGTGTATTCTGGTTGAAATTATCGAATGCAGGCTACAATGCTGCGTCGCGATTATACCAACATACAGCGAAGCCAACCTCATGGTTACCGACAGTTCCGACTTTCTAGACTAGTGGATCTCGTAATAATGACAAAATTCCGAATTTTGCCATTCTTTGAAACATGTTCTAACTCGGCAAAACCTTTCAATTTTCGAGTTTTTTCACTTTGACGAGATGTTCGATTGTGCCGATTTTGGCAAGATGTTCTTAGTCGACAAAAATGACAACTTTCCGAATTTTGCCGTTTTTGGTGAGTTGTTTTATCTCTGCAAAATGACACTCTTTATTAAGTTGTCAAAATGTCAATTTTACGGAAATTGTCATTTCGCAGAGATGTTTTTTTTTTCCTTTGCATGTTCCTTCTACGCTTCCGTAGGGAACTAGCTATAACTTTCCAAAATAATCTGGGGCAGGAGCAATCATGGACGGTAGTAGGTGATTGCGATATATTCGTAACCACATTTTCTAGTTTCTAAGAAGGGTCTCAGAATGCCTTTTGTGGCGCAATAGCGATTACGTCAAATAAACTTTCTGTCAGATTGTCAATTCTGTCAGATTGCCAATAAGTAGAGTGTGATAGTGACAGGTTTACTCGTTAATCTCAGTGTAAGTCTATATCGTCGCAGGTGTGACACAGCTGTTACACGTCAGTTTTTTTTTTTTTATTACGTAATTACTTGGCTGAAAACAACAACGAAATCATACAATCATACATTGAAATGAACCATGACTATAAGGCAAAAATGGGTCACGGGTTCATGAAAATGCTTTTTTTCTTAAAATCATTTTTTTTAAGTTGTCCCTTGTACAGAAAATATGAGTGTGCCCGCCTGACTTAAAATGGGGTTAGGTAACATACTGCTTAAGTTAAGATAAACAACAATAACGAAACAAAATCAGAGAGTGTTGTAGGGTAAGTCTCAAAGTAAAAATTATGTAATTTTTTTCAGGGGAAATTGTTTCCAAATGGCGACTGCTGTGTGCAGTGTATGTTAGTACGACGACACGCTATACGTCTCATACAAAGAAAATACTAGAAAAGTATATAGAATGTAGGTGCAAAGGCTTTAATTTAGCATGATTTTGACGTACGAGAGGAAAGGAAACTACGTTGAAATATTGCAATAACAAATAGTGACGTTGCCACTAGAGACTTCAGAAGGAGGTCCGGTTCTAATTTTAAGTTCTAACCGTGGCCCCTTGACAATAAGCGCGCTGTATATGACCTATGTATACCTCCAGGCTTATGGTTTTAAAAATAAACCATGAGTTACGTGACTTAACAATAAATGTTAATACCTTATATAATGTATGTTATCTTCAAGTTTCATTATCTTTCGTGCGGGGACTGTCACGTGTTATTCTTACAGCAGGTTATTGATCAAGTGGAGTGACTAGGTTCCCGCTGCAGGTTATTGAGTCTCAAAAACTTTGGCATATCCCATTTTATAGTGTTTAACTGAAAGCAATATTTCAGTATGTATTCAGATTCATCGATAGAATTCGTCTGTGATGTATAAATTGCTTCCGTCATCAACCTTAGGTGTTGGAATCAATTTTTAGTTTAGGGTTGTGTCATCGGAAAGAAAAAAAAAAAAAAAAATCCTCTCGAAGGCTGATTGATACTTGTCCCTCTCTTCCTGCAGGCATATCTGCATAAACAGTTTGTTGTATCTCTCAAGGAAATCACTCCTATTCTCTAACCAAACCGGCGCAAGACACTTGTAAGTTGGAGGGATAAATGTCAAAAAGGGCTCTTTGAAAGGGTAATATTTTATAGGATGGTTACAAATCAAGGGTATTGTTTGTCAAAAAGAGGGCATCCTACTTAGAAATTTAGGGAGAGGGTGTCCTTTACCTATACCCTCATGACTATATGTGTCTCAACACACTCTGGAGAAAGGTTCCAGTCTCAACTAAAATGAATGGTGCTTACTGACTGACAACAATCTCTGGCAACCCCGCCCCCCTCCCCACACACACACGCACACAACTTTGTTTTCCACTCATTCCGAGGACCTCATTGTGCTTTCTGTTGTTTTTTCTTCCTCAACCCTAACCTTAACGATAGACTGTCTACTGTTAATCTTGAGAGGACCGGAGAAATCTATTGCATTTTCTACAGAGGACCTAAAATTTATTCTCGATCCCACCCGAAAACAAGGGCACACAAACACACACACACAAGAAAAGGAAAGAATAAAATAGTGCAAATACATGCAACGAAAAATTACCAATAATTCTCCCCAGCAATCCTATGTCTTAGTGCAGTGATGTCCTTCACAAAATGGAGATTTGTTGCACCCCTTTAACTTCTTACCTTACAAGTTCGATTACAAACTTCTCAGAAATAAGTCATTTTCTTTTATTTTGTCCAAACATGGATAGCAGTCTTTGAATTTCATCTTTAGAGTAATGACCCTTCACAGGGTGTGAACTCTTTCCTTAGGACACGTTTTCATTCTTCACAACGGATGGCACAGAAAAAACTGATCCCCGGAAATGTTCGAATTTTCAAGAACTCAAAGCATCATTGTCTTTTCCCATGACTTTTGGAAATCGAATCGTGAAGTAATTCTTAGTCAAGTTAGTAGGTCCTTTGTTGTGAAATATAGGGCAGTTAATCCTGGGTACAATACTAACTACAATGCGGTATAGTTATTGCTTACGGCGGGGGTTTACTTTCTATCTTCGTAAGTAGGAGGCATGCCTCATATATGAGCAATGGATTAACATTGTACCCTGTCGTCTTTCTCGAACGAGATGATGTACATTTTCGGGAGGAAAGCCTCCACTATAGTTTAGCAAACGCTTTGACACCATTGGCATGTTTTCTCGGAAACAGGATAATTTACCAACTAACTGACTGAGAACCGTGACAAGTGAATGTAGCGATACTTTTTATCCTTGGGTTAAACTTAATGCGTAACTGAAAGTTTCTGTAATTTAACTGTAACTTTACGTGTAACCCCATAACTTCACATATTTACATGTGTATTATTCCATTGAATAACATGCACCACAGGGATAGGCCTACCTTAGGAGGCACTGGTTTTAAGGTAGAATTGAAATGATTTTGGCAAAAGCTGAAAACGTCTGCATAACAGCGAATAGAAGATGTCTGAACATCCTAGAAAACTATTCCCTGAGACACATTCTGGGTTCATTAGTAACGCTGTTTCTACATCGATGTAGCATGTGAATCGATTGGCTTTGTAGTGGTATTAAATGTACTGCTATAGTGCCATGAAAACTAATTGTAGGCGACAAACGGAAACTACTTGCTTCGCTGAACGTACGTTTCTCTTCCCTTACAATGACGTAGCGCATGTACCATGACAAAAGTGTGTACATACATTTTCCACGTTTGCGCAACATCTTTGACAGTAATAGTCTTCAGTGCACGAGTTTACGAACTTTTCACAGTGAGATGTTCTCTCTGAATTCACGTTGCCTAACGTTCAATTTGAATGGCAGACGACATGTGTAGGCTATTGCTTCTGGGCACACGGCCCCGAAATATTTTCATCGCTGCAGGTTATACAGTCAGTGTATCACCCTGATATACTGCAAGTAACTGTACAGTAGTTCTGCGTATATATACAGCACACACGCCTACTTATACAGATTGTATAATGCAAAAAAAGAAAAAAGACGTTGGTGTAGATTTATTCCCTATATTTGTTTTTTGTAAAACGTCGAAAAGCAAATGCTAGACGTCAGGTACAGCAACAATTCATAAGACTCGCGTTTCGTTTAAACGTAATCCACGTAAATGTTCAAATTGTGATATCTTTTTCCAGACTAAGTCCTAGCAACTAATATTCTGAAGATAGATTAAACTTATCTGCAACACAAAATCGCAATTTGGATAAAAATAAATGAACAACTGTCAAGTAAAATTATTGTCAATATCTAAGTCATTTATTGAGTTTACTATGCGATTACACACGTTTTTGCGGGATGAAGTCTGTCATTCCTGTAAAGTAACCCGTAGGGTATATTCTCCTATTCAAAACCTACAAAGCCCGCCCACTGAATATACTTCATGTGCCAATTAATCTGTAAAGATCACTGAACAACGCACAAGACATGTTGATCTATGGATGTGCAATTCCGTAAGAGGCTGGCACAGAATATTAGGACCAATCAATTTGCCGTTTATATATATAGGAATGTTATAGGGGTTGACCAATCGAAACGATGCTTTAATAATCTACATCTTTGTGTGGATCTGACAGATTAAGTATCCTACTGAATACACCACATGGAAGGCAACAATAGCCTATACTAACATTCCGTGTCACCAGCACACTCCAATTTGGCTATTGACACCGGTAGTCTTCTTAATTCTACGGTGGATACTTCATTCCACATGTACGTTGAAACTTTCTTGAGTAGATTATTACGTGCTTCCTTCAATAAACGGACCTATGTAGAGGAAATTTGGGATGAATAGAAATCATGTTTTTTCTTTATAAGTTTTTCACCTCCTAAAATTCATTATTTATCAACAGGCGAAGAGACGTTAATTGTCACTCAGATAAATATTATTTTTGTTATGTTTTATGGCTTCTTTGTAAACAAAATTATCAAACTTTTTTCTCGGTGCCGAATCCAAATGTGGGGGTAGCGTGGACAAGGGGCAATCCCAGTTGAATTATCAGAGAATGCACAGTTTGAGCTTTTCTAATGAAAAGCACTGACGTTTACATATAAATAAAGTCTATAAATATGTTGTTAATATATTATTTTCATGTTAAATTTTGCCTTTTTAACAATGTCATTTTCGAACTTTATCCACCCCCTTCTATGCACTCCCACCTCAGGGGCTTCCAGTCCTCGGTACGCTATCATTTGGATTTACATCCGGAACTGATATTAGGGTTGAGAGCGATAAGAATTGAAGCCGTAGTTTAGCCTGCCCCTTATACATACATCAGTCGCATTTTATACAAGACTAATCTTGCCTCGTCAAACGTCTTTATAACTCTTTATTATCTGGGACGAGGTATCACCTCACGATTCTTTGTCCAGCCACCGTTTAGAGCAAACCCTTTTCTCTTCTCGGATTTTTTGTTTCACGAATAACTGCAAGTTCGTGCAAGCTTAAGTTTCCTCGAAATCATGAAATAAAAATCGATGAGAAAGATAACAAATGTCATCATTGACGCTTCTTTTTTTTTTTTGCTCCGATTTTTATACAGAACAGAATCAGACTGGTATTCAAAGCAAAAGAATGATCAGTAATAAAGTAGTCGTTGTGGAGAAACTTTTAAACGATCTCAGTTTTTGGGCCGGAAGTTGAGAGGTAAGTTTTTTTTTTCTTTTTTTTTTTTTGCTGTCATAAAATCCAGGTCTAGACCGACTTAAATTAAGATTGCTGTCTTACCGGAAAATTGCAAGCCAATAAAAATATTGATCTTCACTTAACCGCGATTTTGATGCACGTTTTATTTTAATTTGATTTAACATTTTATCTAGCAGTTGATGTGAGTTCTTATAGGTAATACCATCGAGCATTTCTCAGATGTCGATACCGTACACTTCCATATACTGTACTACATCAACACCGCATTCAGAAAAAAAAAAAACTGGAATGGTTGCCACAGGGAATTAAGTTAGCCGACGAAAAGCTCCTTCAAAGAAAAGCACCTCGTCGTTAATTAGATCAGATAATGTATACGAAAACTTTTGAATACCTACCAAGACAAGAAATTGCACTCACGTTCTTCGTATCAATCTTATTCTAACAGCGGTATGGGGAGCGACTTATTCGTCAAAGCCACAGTCATTGCTTATGATGTACTTAGAGATCGGAAAAATTATGCTCGATATAGCGTGTTTTTTTTCTTTCTTTTTTTTTTTTTGCCTTTTCTCATTTTGCGTGTTTTCAAGTTTATTTCGTTTTTCGCTCGTTTTACGTTTTTCTATTGTTTTAAATTTACCAAAAATGTAAAAATTTTACGCTCAGTTTATAGGAAAGCTCGGCAAGCAACAACTTTGAGTCAACTGGGCTAGAAGTCACGTCGCTCTGACGATTTACAAGTACACAGTCAGAGAGTAATATCAAAGCAAGCAGAAACATGTAGTCAATGCACAGACTTACAAGCATCTTACACATAGTTCTCCATAATCATTGGCTACCTACCCATCATTTCGTGTACTCCCAAACCGGGTTGAGTTGTTGATTCAGCTTGCAACTTTGACTTTGTGACCTTTGACCTTTTCGTCTGAATATTTCTTAAAGCTTAGGTGTATTGTCTATTTTACAAATATGAAGGTATGTCAAATGTTTGTCACCACTGCTTTTCCTCCTATAAGCCAATGACGTGTTCATCGGCCATATTATTGTGACAGCACATTTTGCAAATTCCAAAATTCAGGAAATTGCCGTATTCGTCCAACCATTATGGATACTATCAAAAGTTATTCCCTGAATTCTGATGGTCATCATATTCAACAACCGCCCCTGTCTCTGCTAAATTACAAATTTGTCAATTAAAGACATCGATTGTTATCAATGTGGTACTTGCATTTCCTCTAAGGCTTACAACCGTCTATTTGCTTGCTAGTTACCCTTCGGCCTGTGCACTGTAAAATTTGTATTTTTTATGAAGGTATATTCTGTTCGACAATGCGGTGTAAACTTTCAATACGATACGACAAAGCCCTGCTCTGAACAAAAGCAATGTGTCAAAATTGGCAAGATACGAGAAGATACGTGCTGTGATGCCTCCGACGACCGTCATTGTTCTCAAGTAAATTGGTTACAGGAAGAAAGAAAAGAATGACGGAGGCACTGTGATATTTGCACCTCTTGCGTCTGCATATAGCACAGCTCGAATTATGCATGTCATGATCAACGTAAATCTGAGAAGCACAGATTATGTAAGCTACTATTTAAATTAGGCATTGGTATGTAAATTAGAATCTTCAAGTGATACTTAAATATTACAAGAGTTTCCAAACAGAAGCCTCTCTGATACATCATTAAAGCAGAATAGAAGAGAAATATAAGTTTTTATCCTTGCGGCTTGTACTAATCCAACTTAGCAATTTTGAAAGAAGAAGCATTAGGCTAAACAGCATCCAACGGTTTACAAAAGATGCTAATTTTATGCAGAAAAGATAGTCGGGAAAAGAAACCTACGCAATTATAGTATTACTTCGCATTATATGAGACACGGATTATGCACTGGCAACTGAATGATTGCTTTTAAAGTGTCAGAAGTAATACTTGATATAATATATACTTGATATACAGTAACATATACTTGAATAATGATAAGAGCCGAAGTCAGTTGAATAAGAGTTATTATCATTCAAGGGGACCACAAAAGTTAGTATTTAAATGCAGAGACGCAAACAAACTCCATGAAGGCAACGTATAAGGAGGGGACGACGGGGAGGATTAAAACGTTGATCATGAACTTTTGTTACTTTTATTTCAAATTTCACTTTATTTTTGCATGAGGGTGTTGGATCCTCAAGTACATTACTATTTGCCGAATCGAGTGGCTTCGCCAGGGGGGACTTCGCCTCGGGTCACGTGCCCCCCCCCCCCGGAAGATATTTAAAAAGTCCTGTAGTGATAGCATTTGACTTGCAAGTTTCACAAGATCACTGATGTGTGCGTCGAAGGGTAAATACATTAAGAGACAATTCCATTCACAAACCTCGTTATTACGAGGATGACGCAATACATACATGTGTAGTGTGTGTACGAACAAAAATGGTTTTAGGATAGGCAGCTGTTACTCAAAATGTTCGAAAAACACTTTTTACGCTGCGGGTATTGTGTGATAACAGTAATTGCTGCTCTGAGTTTTTCTTGTCTTTTCGGTGTCAAATCTGTAAAATGAGAGATTGTTAACGTTATAAAGCGACTAGAGAAACTACCTTTCTTTCAAAAATCTGCGCGCGGATTTGAAAGCTTTTATTCGTAGGCAAGTCAGGCAAGTACTCTGACGGTTCCATCCTCTTCAGAGTGGTCTTTCACAAATGCCAGTCTATTGAGTAATACGCCCTCTGCTGCTATTCCTCTGTCATCATAAGAAAGTAATTAGAAGAACTTCAAGTCTATCATAAAAGGGTTTTCCCGCATTATTATGTTCACACTGATTATGCGGTTTGAGGTTTAGTCCGATTCATCGCGTCTTTGTGAGCTATGAAGAAGTCATCGAAACATAACAAAAGTCATAGTCACGATTTTTTTATTTATTTATCTATTTATTTATTTATGTTTTTCTATTTTGTTGCTCATTATGTGTATGCGTAAAATCGATGAAGACAATCCATCCTGAAGTAAATCCTTCCTATCAAAGTTCCGTCTCATCATAGTGCGTGCTGTAGTTTTGCCGATTTTCTGACATTCTGGTATTGATGGTAGGTGTTATGATAACTGATGTTTTAAGAGATAAAATTTCACTTACTTGAAGTTAATTAGTTTTAGATCTGTGTTTGGTCAATAGAATTACCCTTACAAGGATAACTGCAATACATCACAACAAAAAAAAACTGTATAACCCAGCAGCTTCCGGGGACTTCTACCCCTGGAACCCCACCGGGACGTTGCCCCTGGACCCCACCGTTCTCGGGCCTCGCGTTTGGCGATCGGTAAATCAGGCATCGTCATCAGTGCCCCCCCCCTTGTGCAATCGCTGTGCCAAGCTAGTCCCCCCCCCCCCTTAATGAAAAGTCTGGTGACGACACTGGCCGAACCCAATCGTATTAGTCGACCTTCACCGATTAAAGGCATACATATGGGGTCCATAACACAGTAATAATACTGCACAGTATAGATTTAGGCTCCGTTATTCACACACGGACTCTCTCTATCCGACGATGACAATTCACATGTTCACGAAATCCGTATCATTCGATAACTGAATTGACTGTTGCAATATGTTTTTTTTTTTTTTTTTAACGTGCTTATCTTGCAGAGCTGAAGGCTGTAAAAAAGTACTGCTTAAAGGGGAAATCAGGGTTTATTTTCACAATTTATTTCACTACAATTCCCCACCGGTATCGTACAGTGAGTTATAACTAACAAATATGATCAAGATTATCTCGAAACATGTGGACAATTTTGAGAAACGAGTCAAATTCGCAAAAAATCGGTGAAGATTTCCGAAAGTCTGTAACATCCATATTCATCGAATCAAATATGAATATTCAATACTATCGCCTTTCAAGGTATGAGGAGGTGTGGCTGAACAGTTTCATACGTAGCCTACGTGTGCTGTATGTATCATCAACTATCACTAAACTCTTGTTTACTTAGCATTGCGCAATGCACGAACATCATGGGAACCGCAAGCATTCGGTTATGTTTATTCATATAACGTCATCTTAGTCTTACGCTGTGATCGGTCATCGTATAGAGGAGTCTGTCTTGTCTTGTACATGAACGTTTATTTTTTGTACCCGACAAATATTAAGAGTTCTCGTTCAACAGTAATTAACTCAATAATTACCGCTTCTTATACCTTCAAACACCTCCCCAACGTCTTTATATTTCGGTGAACAATCAGTTTAGAGAGAAAAATCAACTAAAGGTGAATTTTCTCAGTCAAATCCTGATTTCCCTTTAACTTAATGGAAAACGGTTACACAATATCGATGGGCAGGTTTCTCTTCCCTTATCTTTTTCCAAAACTTTTCTTTCGACTGTCATGTTTTGAAGACTTCATTAACAAACATTCAATGTAACGATAGTCTACAGACTTCTTTCGGTGATTGACAGACCAAAACTATACCCACGCATAGATTATCTTGAGTGTCGAGGGGGGGATTTAAAGCTGCAATATGAGTTGCAGGGGTAATCCCTGGTAACTTACCTCTGTTCTCCGTCAGTGTTTCAAGGAAGAGGAAGCGG
This sequence comes from Stichopus chloronotus, assembly GCA_021234535.1. NCBI lineage: Eukaryota > Metazoa > Echinodermata > Holothuroidea > Aspidochirotida > Stichopodidae > Stichopus > Stichopus chloronotus. The sequence continues at coordinate 18,174,831 of CM037836.1, read as the reverse complement.
AGGAAAGGATCACGTGTTACAAAACCTGGAAGAAAATTGTGCGCTCTTCTGCCAGATATTTGAATACAAAAATTGTCTGGACATTTTTGCTCAAGTTGACCCTACAAACTTCAGATTCTCCAAGAAAGCATAGCCGTCAATCACCGGTACTTGAAATCAAACAGACCAATTGGAAAATGGATACCACTATCCATCTACGCAAAACTGTGGCTTAAACAATGTCAATGTAGTGGCTTTGACAATCCGTGGAATGTGACTTTCACTGACAAATTTTCAACTCATATTCCAGCTTCAAGGAAAAGAGCTCCTGTCAGCAGCTTGAGGCATGCAGGAGCACTAAACCATTTCCCAAATAGTGTGGCGGGGCCTGTGATTTCTGAAGGGAAGCAACCAATCCGAACGAGCGAATGAGGAAGTCACTGGGGGGGGGGGGGGTTGATTGGGTCTTGGTGTCTTAGAGGGATTGTTAATTGTTCTGTGTTGACTTCACGGCCGAAAAATAAGTAGCATGTTTTATGTTCAGGGCGAACCCAGATCCTTTGTTTGGGATGGGCCAAACTGGTCGTACGGTGATATGGCAGAGATGATGAAAAAGGCTTATTGAGGTTTTTCTTGTAAGTCACTATTTTTTTCAAAACTTGTCGAGTTTCCTTTACATCCTATGACAAATGGTCCAGCTAAAAGGATCCAAATGTTTCTCATACAAAGGAACATTGACAAATGAGTATTATTAAGAATTCAATTTGGTTTTTGAAACTTAGTGACCAGACACTTTTCACATTAGTACTGATTCATATGCACTCAGCCAGTACAAGTCAAAATTCAAAACTTTTTGACACGTTTTTTTTTTTTCATAATTGTTGGATGTAAAACTTCACTTAATATGTTATTTGTAAGTATTGTCATGTGCTTTGAACCCTTCAAATACCTTTGCAAACGTATCAATATTGACTCAATGAGCCCCTTTAAGGGGGGATACTAGTTTAGAAAAAATATGAGCCTTCCTGTAAGTGAAAGGAAACAACCCAAAAACAGAGAACATGAGAAGCAAGTCCTGTTACAGAATTACGGTGTGGGTGGATCTTCACAAGTGGTACCCATCATCACTTACCTGCTACCTAGAATTGTGGGAAGACTATCAAAGCGGAACGCAAACATCATTTGATGCGGAACGTATCACAAATAGTTTGAAAAAAAAACAAAATTATACCCTGGATCATCGGTTATCACCTTTTCAGTCTTCACATGCTCCCCGAAAGAGTTGCTGAGGACGGTCCCCCCCCCCCTTCCGACCCTCGTCACGCAATCTCCAAATGCGATTTAGTGAAACAAAGGTGTACCCTTGCAAAGTCAATCATCTTCTAAAGAGTGCTGTCTCTACCTTGATTTTTCAGCAAATTTTTTACAACTATTTCTTTTCTCAACTTTGGGGAAGGGGTAAACCTACCTTGGATAGTCCCCTGGTTTTATGTATCGTTTAGGTATCGATTGATTTGTACATTCATGAAGGACTTAAGGGAAATTGGAATTGAGGTCCAAAATGTGGTGGTAGTTATACTGAAAAACACCACATACATACGCACGTGGCTATAGGAAATTTTTACACACATTTGGCCGAAATACCTCTTAAGGGTGTACTCTGATAAACACCTTTGTTTTATGAGGTTTATATTGGTTTGTGGTGTACATCGTTCCTTTTGAGTTTGGAAGAGCTTCAACTTTCAAAGCCGTTTGTTCATTGTTCCTATAAGGTAGACTGGTGAAGCGACTCGTCACAACAAGGGGCCCACTTTTCCATTTTTTTTCTTTTGGTCTTTTTGGGGTGGGTGGGGGGTTGCTGACACTGATGACTGTTAATCATCCACTGGTGTGAAACCAGTTTATAATCAGCTGCTGCAACAGGGAGAGGGAGAGAGGTGTTGCGGTAGGGGATTGTTGGGTAGGGTGATGTCGACACAGATTGCACATTGCGTCCCAGAGATCTCGATTTTTCCCTGTGTCATTGATATTATGCAAAGTATCGGCATTGGCAACTTCATCAATTTCTTCAGATGTCGTAATCAACCGAAGGACATCAATTAAATAAACCATTACGTATTATTACAGAGGACGTGTAATTGTATACTACAACGATTAACTTGGGTGGCAGTATTTGAAGCGTGATGGTAGGGGAATTACCTGCAGGGTGGGGTTCCTGTCCTGTGTATTGGGTTGGTTGTCAAACTGGCCACGTAGTAACAAAAGAACGACATGGCTAGTAAATTGTAAAAATGGTTTCCTTCCTCAGATTCAACAAAAATCAGGAAAAAGAAAAAGTATCACATGCATAAACCAGTAGAGTAAAGTACAAGCGTTCGCATTTTCAGAAGTGCTATTTATAAATCTACTATAGTAGTATATAGGATCACATGATTCCAAGGCCAACGCCTTAGCTCTGTAAATGGTTGGATACGTATGCCTCCTATTAAACTGTTGGGTTAAATTATACCCAAGTTGCTTAAAAAGTACCCATTGCACGTTTAAACCAAGGTGGGTGATTTTTTCCGCCAACTTCGTTTTACCTACCCATGGTAAGTTTATCCAACTGTTGTTACTAGTACTGAACTTAACCTGAGCCATATATGTTATACTGTTACAACACTAATAAATATATACAGTGGATGCGATTTGAAATAAAGCAGCTAAACGGAATCATCTCATGTGCGTACTGTGACTAAGGATGGAGATTATAGTGGAAAAAAGGTCTCCTCTGAAATCTGGTGAACTGCTAAAACAACAAACAAACTCATGAAAGCTTTGAATAAGAAGATGGCCTAGAGATATTTGAAAACCCATTGACTTTCTCGCTGTCGACTATGATGAAGTTATCTGAAACGGTCGTTGCGTATTTAAGTAATAAAATTCTACATTTAATAAACGGTTTGGAATTATCGGCATAATTATATAAGACAACTGATATCATAAGGCGTAAGCGGTAAAAAAGTCCCTATACTTGCAATGGAATTCAAGTCTAACGCAGGAGACACACATCGTTTTATTTAAAAGTCCTTTTAATTTAAAGTGAATGCGTGTGTAGGCAAAAAGGAAAAAACATTGAAATTTCATCTCCAAAAGTTTGTTAAGGCTTTTAAGTGCACCATTCAGACAATCTGGGAAAATAAATAGGTCTCAGTTGGCTAATTTCGCCGTATGATTTCAAATTCTTCCAACACAACGACAAAAAAGTGTATAATACGGTAATGTTGTGGTTGACAGTTTTCATTCAAATCAAAGGTATGCTTCTTTGAACAAGCCAATGGCAAGTATACTAGTGTTGAATATTCATAGTTTTATCCTTCTGGTTTTTCAGTACACACGCAATCACTTTTAGAGAACAGAGGACCAGAGGACTGGAAAATGTATCAAGCTATCACAAAGCTTATTTGAAAGTGACTTCCAGTTTGGCTTTCAGGGGTCGCAAATAACGATGCTAATCAGGTCATTTTCCCCACTTGTTAACTTTCGAATATGATCACAGTAATAGCAACCTCTTGAGTAATTATCGCCCCTTAAAATTGACGTAAAAATTTGTCTATCCTTGATGTTTTCTTTTTTTTTCATCCTTTATTTCCGACGAAATTCTAGATTCAAAGACTTAGCCGATAACGCTGCGAGAGCTGCGGCGGTGGGTACGTATACCCTCGAAGACGAAGATTACGTTCAACAGAAAGCTAGGTCAATTATCGACTGTTTCCTACATTCGCAGGTACCCCCTAAAGTACAGGTACGTCGGGGACCTCTGATCTGGATTTTTTTTTTCTTTTATCGAAAATCGAGAACTGAACTTTATTACGTTTTTCCTTCCTTCGTGTTGTTCAACTATGCATCGATAAAAATGAATGAGGTATTACAGAAGAGAATCCATGGAAGTGATTTTTCATTTCGTCTTTGAACTTGGTCCGTCGTATTATTATGGGTGACGTTGCTACTTTGATCAAACGAATTATGGAGCACTAGAAAAAAAAGGAGTAGGAGTTCACTAACATATGAGGGTTAGTACCCCCCCCCCCCCCCACACACACACACACCCTCTTCCGATGAGCAACATTTCCTCCTCCCCAAGCGCGTGATTTTTCTTCTGATTACATCGCAAAATGTTTTTGAGCATGCCAACAGAAAAATAAAAACCAAAATCTCCATCTTCGTCGTTTCACTGTATACAATATTTATTATTTTTTAGTGGACGGACAATTTAACTGGTTAAAAGTTGACTACATGACCGTTTGTTTTATGTGATATTGCATACCTTGTATTGTTTCATTCTTTTTTTTCTTTTCGATCAGATTAACATCCCTCAAGAGATGGCAGACGACATTTTAGAATGCGCGGAAGGCGGTTTAATTGAGCGCGGGCTTTTTCACGATGCCGCCCTCTATATCTTCACAGTGCTCCTGTACTGTTGGAAACGGTACACTCTTTTGTTTTGATCAAGTTTTTTTTTTCTCTTTAAATTGTGAACATCTTCAAATTTATTGCCTTCTTTAAAAGCCGATGTTTTTCATGAAGTTACGAGGTAGGACGCATCTTTCACACAGCGAAGATTTTAGTTGAACTGGTGTTTGTTTTCTCACTTTAGTTTAGCTTTCCAAGCAGAAACTTTAAATTTTGACAAAGTCACGTCAGTGGTGGCAGGGATGTCACCTGCACTTCTCTCCGATCTTTAGTCTCGATTTCTGTTTATTGCATTTGAGACGTAGTCTGTTACATTTGTCACTTTGCCACCAATAAATAAATAAAAACTTGAAGCATTGTGTGTGACGTGTAATTGTTGCAGCACATTTGCGGATCATCGTTTCAACTGTGCACACGTCATTTTTTTTTATATGTATACAGGACGGGGCGACAAAACCTTTCAATCTATAACATCTGGCATTTCGAGATAGATACTTTCTAAGCAAAAAGAAAAAAAAAGAAACAGAAGAAAGAAATTACTTCAGGTTGTGGAACAATAACATAAGCTATTTATTGCTGATAAAAGTGCATATTCGCCCAAAACAACTTTTTTTTTTGGTGGAATCTTACGAAGCAAAAAGATTAAAAAACGGATACCTGTGAACAAAGGTTAGATTAGAAATAAACTTTTCAAAGAGAAATGTTTATTCGTATTGGATTGTCCAGTTTCCATATCAAGACTGGAAGTTTACAACGTGATCGTTGCGATGTGCTTTACACAATCATCAAATGTGTGGAATCCGTCCCACATCAAAAGATAAAAAGAAAGAAAAAAAAGTTGACTAGGAAGTAAAGGGGAAAAAGCACAAGTACTTTGTGCGTTTGCGTGTTCAGTTAAATATTACCCCTGGTTGCAATCAAATTCACATTCAATGAATAAAAAGTAAGATAATGTCAAAGGCTATGAAATATCGAAGGCATCTTAAAATGTTATGAATATATACGTATTAATGTATCTTTTAAGGATTGTAACCTAACAGTTATTTTCACTGATTTTTTTTTATCAAGATTCTGCCGAGAACGATTCAGTCCTTCTCAAGATTCTGAATTAGATATGACGTCATCGACAGAAAAAGGGAAAAAACGCAAGAAAAAGAGAACGTCGACAACACCCACAGTCTGCGGGGTCAAAATCAAAACGGTCACTGGAACTTCTGGTAAGTGATTGTGAGTCCTTACGTCGCGTCATATTTACTTTGTTATCTGCTCCCCAAAATGTCGGAGTAGAATCATCACATTGACAAATTTTTATTTTCGTATGCATGGCGTCGACTCATCTCACCTCAATTCAGTTTTCACGTTGGTCGTCACTTCTTTGTTCCAAAATTTGGTCTGTCCTCTAGTCTTTTGTTCCAGTTTTGGCAATAACAAAGCCAAACAAAGAAAAAAAAAAACGATTCTGTGGATAGAAAGCAACAACAAGTGGCATGGAATTGTGGGTAAAGTTGAATGTGGATTTGGCGGGAGAGGCTAGTTGGTAGGATCGTACTTTTATAAAACTGTGTGACGAAAGACGAGAATTATTCCATTGATTGTTTGGATTTCGACTGCCCACTGGATCCACAGAAAGTATAATTAAGTAGTAGGCCTAAGTAGTTTAAGTTGTGTCACGAGTCACATTTCATTTGTTGTTACATTGGTACACTCTGTTGTTCAAAGACTAGTGGCAGAGCTTATACGTGAAAGTAAATTCGAAATGAGTGTATCACATATTCGAACCTCTATGTCGAAATTTACAACAGAAAGATACTTTTACATCTTGCAGTTATCGTGGGTATAAAAGAAAAATCAGATTTTGATTTAAATTCAACTTCTGAGATGAATTCCCAATTTAGGTATAAATACAAACATTGTCAGCCCCCCCCCCCCACCCTTTTTCTTCTTCCTTTTTCCATGGTAAAATTCTTTCATTATCAATATTTCTTTGCTTCACTGTAGAAGCACTCCGCATACAGAACGTCATGATTCTTTCTGATGTCGATTAATTGGATCAGCCAGGCCGGGGCCGGGACCGGCGTGTCGGGGGGGGGGGGCATCAGCAGCTTCACGGGGCATCGCCAGAGTGAAAGGGCACCTGTTAAGGTGGGAAAGCGATTTTCGACGATTTGGGGGTTATTTTTACCCCACAATGTTGTGGGTTCATCTTTGCAAACTGTTACTACCACAACGCCGAGTTTCCCGTTTCTTTGGGATATTAGATAATATTTGAGCAAATAGACCATGGTACAGTCATTTTTTTTTTCCTTTGACCACTTCGCTGGAATCTTGAAAACGGGGAAATAACGGCACACCCTGCTTCAAGAATTTTGTATACCTTTCGTTTGTGTTTGAAATTACTACTAAAAGGTGAAGTGTTTATCACAACAAAACAAAAGCAGCGCTGTTTCGTTCGACACATGAGTCTCTGGGATCTGACAGAACTTGATGAAAAGTTGATTAAATTTTATCAAGATAAACAGCGAATAAGGAAACTGAAACAATACTAGAGCAGATTGAAAGCAACTGAGGCCAGAGGAATGTCAGACTTGAACGCCTACGTATTAAATTAGTGAGTAGGTTAGGAAGACAATGTCATACATTACTAGGGATGTGTGTCTATTCAGCGTCCATCAATCTATGCCTCTGTTAACTAATCCTCGCCTGGCGAAAAGATGAATTAATGCAATAAGTATTCGACGTTTATCAATTACAGCGAACTTACTGTCAGCGAAATACAGGTCGCATCTTGGGTAGAGAGGCTGGTTGCACACTATACCAGTAGCAGGATATATTGATATGTAAAACTGTCGTTTGTAACATCTTCGATGGGTTTTGCTGTCTCATTGGGAAGAGTGTCGTGGCTGGCATTTTGCTAAGGCTGTTAAGTGCAAGATGTGCCATCCTCCTTGATGATAGAAAATGCAAATTTACATATGTCCCGAGAGGCAAAATGCTGTAAAAAGTTATGGACCAGACAGTGACTTTAAACCAGACTGGTACATTTATCATCCGCCCCCCCCCCCTCCCAAGCTAGTCAAATAAGCAGCAATGGTTTTTTTCTCGGTCTGGTGGAAAAACACAAAACATGATGTGAGGCCTGGTGCTGAATTTCACTTGATTTGAACAAAATTTTCAAAATGAAAGATTGAGTTGTGATCATTTTTGACACATACTGAGGACATATCACGAGATACACACGACCTTGCGTATTGTTGTATTGTGTGTGAGTAGGCGAAGGTATGTGTGTGTGTATACTGAAACCATGGTAATATTCGAGCTCAGTGTATGACACTTGTAAAAGAAAGAATAGATAAGCTGAACTTAAGGGAAAAAAATCCTTACTAGCATTAATACCCCAACGAATATATTTGTCTTCCTTTTTTCTTTTCCTTTTTGTTTTAAAATTTACTAATTATTCTTTTTCTCTGAGTTTCTCCTTTTATTGAATATGCCTGCGAACTGTTCGTAGAACTGGTACCAATGTTAAATTATATCTGAATTTACAGAAAGGCTAATTTTGTCATTTTCCATCCCTTAGAACAGTTTTATCAAACAATTTCAAACTACAGCCCTCTCCATGTGTCCTGAACTGGCCCAATTAGCCCCCCCCCCCCCCCCCGCTCTCGTCGTATACAATTCATAGTCAAACGTTAGACACTATTTTTCCGTTTGCAAGGCAAAATAAAAATCATACAATAAACAATAAGCCCTTAATATAATAAAATCGTAGAAGAAATTGCACCGAAGGGTTGAGTTACTAAATTTCTAATGCCATTTTTGGATACTGTGAATGGGGTGGAGGGATAAAAAAAAATCAACTGGACGAACTATTAAAGAATAAAGTGACATTGATATTATTAATTGCTACAGTTATGTGTCTTACTGGCCATTGACCCACAAGTCAGTGCCAATCCCCCTCCCTCCCCTCTTAAGTCCCATCATCTCTGTCGCACCCGCCCTTGGCTTCTCACCGGGCCACCTTTGGGGGGCCACTTTGAGCACCACTACTTTAGAAGATTATCAGTGACTAGTGATGGGAATAATGAATCTGTTCTACATTGTCGCATTATATATTGCATTGCGATGAGGAATTCTTCAGACAAAAAAAAAAAAAACCAGTCGTGGTTATTAAACAAAGGCACCACGATTTTAAGCGTCCTCTAGTGTAAATTACCGTAAATAGAGTAAAATTCTCTGTCAAGTTTTAAAAACCCTAATCACATTTGTCGGTAACGATTCGTTCTTAATCAATATTTTGCCAACACATATTTTTATTGTCAAATCGAATCAACGTCATTCTGAAAGTAAAAAAAGCAAAATCATGGTCGATTTTACTCCTATTCCTTGTTTTGTTTTCCTCGATAAAAAAAAAAAAAAATTGGCAAAAAGAGTGAAGTGTCGTGCTGGTTTTCTTGCCAATAAGAATTAACTTTTAAGTACCTGCTTTGAAATGAAATGCTTTTCAAGATGTCAAAATTGTGACGTCTTCCCAGATTAGACATGCTACATTAACAATCATTTCTCATTCTTGGTTCATTCCCGCTTCAAATGACAAGTACATGGGGCTGGCATGCCCTCGCATATAATTAAACATCACTGCCATATTCTACGTTCGGGTCCGGTAAATTCGATATCATTTTAAGACAGTGACTCCACATTTCATTTCATTGATTTTGGTCTTTATGATGTCTGAAAATAATTGAAAATTCCAACAAGAGTACAAGTAAAGTCTACACAAGAAGTATCGAGATGTCATGAAATGAAGCACTCTGAAAAAACGTGAGTGAGGCTTGTCTAGAAGAGTGCTCCCCAGAGAGAAACAAAAGAAAAGTAGATAGAAAAAAAAACCCCGAAAGAACCAAAGGAAAAAATTATTTAAGTTGAACCAACCTAGAAAATACTCCCCTCCATCGCTTTACCCAACCACAACCCCACCCACCCGTATAGGATTCAATAAACACATATGAAAAAAGATAGTTTCTACAAAAGGTCTTGGGACCTTTGTATATATGTGTACCAACCAATATTATGATAAAAGGTAACAAAAAACAACCTAGCCCAGAAATGACGAATTAAGAAATGGGTTTGTCCGTTACGAGCCATCCCCTACCTTATAGCAAAGTTATAATGTCAATTTAAGGGCATTGGCGCTTTTTTATCTCCAACAAACGTTAAATATATTTAACAGTCACTGTCATGCTAACAAAGTTACTCTCCCGCTAACTCATCCTGCAGTATTTGTCCTTTTTATTTAGCGATTACTTCAACTCACATATCTGAAACACATGCAAGCAGTATATATAGGCACAGCTATAATATCATTGCCGAAGACCACAGGCTTAACAGACTATACAATTGATACGGCAACAAATTCTTCGAAAAGTTCGCGTTAATAAGTTTACTGACAAGGAGAGCTGCTGAACATATCTTAACACTTTGGAATAAAGATATGAAAATAGAATAGCATCTTTGTCCTATTTTGTTGTCTTGTTGGATCTGTGACAAACTCTTACTTCTGAAGAAATACTCTTACTATTGGTGAGTCGTTTAGCGACGGCGTGTGTGGAACTTTCCGAGGTGGGGGGGAGGCAACTGAAGTGGCGCATTTACATGCTGATTGCGGGAAGACTAGCGGAGCGCCACCATAATTTCCTGCGGATAGTGCCACAACTTTGTTTGGATAAAAATACCACCTTTGATCGCCAGAAATTGCCTTTGCATCCTAGACAGCTTTCACTCTTGTGGGACTTCCCAAAAGAAAATGGCTGTAGAGGACTTCCCCAGCCACAGACTCATTGATGTGGTTCAGTCACAAAGAGAAACTTTGATTCAATGAAATATCGTTTCTGTCTTCTGTTATGTTATATATTTTCCCCGTGATTATGGCTTAACTTAATTCAATGCCAATCCAAATCATCGCCCGTTCACAATATCTAGAAATCTTTTTAACGCAATCACAGAGAGTCCAGGCAAACACCGATATAATAAAAGAAATAAAATTAAAAATTACTTAAAACCAATTTCATACTTTCAGATACTCTTGTCATATTTTATATATATTTTTTCTTTAAGTTTGTTTGTTGACAAATTCTGTTGCACAAAGTCGTTATTACATAGGTCTATGCAAAATTTACTTTAATTCATCCTATTTGTAACGATGAAACACAAAGAAGTAACAGAGAGTGTACCATCTAACATATATCTTCTAAGGAACTACATAAATATAAAAATGTATACCATTTTGCGAATTACGCCAATAACTCCTACTTGTAATGTAGTCAATAAAGAAGTCAATTGCGAATATACGTAGGGCATATATCTCTATATCGTGAGCCATTCATTTCTTCATGGCACATATCGATCGATGACAAATTGCAAATCGGGTTATTGGTGTAATTCGATACGTTGTTTATTTACATGGTTCTTTAGAAGATACGGTACAAAGTTTAGCGTATCACACTTGGCCTGTCACTAGTGATTAACAAGTTGCACGTTCTAATTCCTTTCTTTGCACCATTTGAATCTCGATATTGGTCCATACACACGCGTCAGCCATTGTTTTGGTTTTCTTTTGTAACGTTCACGCTCCAAAATGATTCGTATAATCTGCGAATGCCTTGCGCTAGATGTTTCATGGATTTATAATAATACCAAGATCTTGCAAGATCATTAGTTTAATAGTTATAAATCTTGTTTTAAGTACGGTGCGAAGAGCTGTTTCTTTTTTGTCACGGAGCGTAATGAGAAAAACACGTCAGCGTGTAACAAATTATACGTTTAACTAAATGTTGTTCTTTGACCGTATATCGACGTGTTGATTGTGTATGTAGGTCATCGATTATACGATTCAATAACTATGGGTTGCACTAGACGTCGGGACACTCGGTGGTACAATCGTTTGGTGAACGTTATTTTGTTTAAACACGGATGAAAAAACTAGAATTTCAGCTGCACACAAACCAAAGATAACATATTACACCTTGAGTTCGAATCAAAGTTACCTTTGTGTGTGTGCAGTCGAAATTCAAGGTTTTCAAGGTTTTCTTTTCGTCCATGTTTACATACGCCTTTAACTAGAATGCATATATATATATATACATATATACTATATACACTATTTACTTGAAAAACAAGATGCAAAATGTATCCATTGTCTGCCCTCGAAATCAGAATTGAATTAATTAATGCATTTACTTTAATAACTTTTGAAAATAAAGCAATAGGGCAATCCACGGAGTTGCATATGTCATTCCTATCATTGTCCGTAATCACCCAATCACTATCCGCTGCATGGACAGATGGGTCACGTGCCGTGGGCATGACTCGCTATGGTAGATGTAATAGTTTCATACGTTTATAGCAACAGCAATAGTTCGAACAAACGACGTGTACATCGTGCAACGTACACTATACAGTACTGTGCCGCTAACTGTGGCATTTCATCAGTTGCAGCAGAGTAACAGTCGAGTGATTTGCTCCTCAGTTCCAGAAAATTTGTGCTGTCTTGTAATTACTCCTTAACTCGTAGGGCTGAGGTAAAATTGTCATCTTTCGTACATCTTGTTAAGCAGTAGGAAATTATGGTTCACAAACTTATTATAATCACTGTAAGATTACATGCCAGCAAGACGTAACCCTCCAGTGACGGCTATTTTGTTATTGCGGAATAATTCTTCCTGCTGAAGTGTAGGATTTCGATGATGCCACTTGCATTGACGTCATATAAGAACCTAAAATAATTCATTTGAATTATCTTAGATAACAACAAGCAATGGCGCCCTCATCAAGGCAAATACACGAACAGCTAAACAGTGAAGTTCTGTCCACCATCTGAACGTTACAACTTGCACGCACAGTCTGTGGCGCCAGTCATATACACACAGTACATAGAATACTCGATGAGCAAGAAGCTTAACGTACGTTTTCATAAATCCTAGGGATTTTCCCTGGACCTGAATTCCGGGAATCTCCGTTCTTTTCTGCCTCAATGAGGGCCCTTTACCATGCCACTGTCAGGCCCGTAGCCAGCCCATGTGGAGGGGTGGGTCTTTTTTCCAAGATGTGGACCTTTTTCCAAATACGGAAGCGGCTGGGGGTGCCGTAAGCATGCAGTTGCTAGGGGTCCGGGGGAATTTTCCCAGGGACTTTTGAAATCTGCAGTTTTACCGCAATCTGGAGCATTTTAGAGGACTACAAAAGACCTTCTGTCGTAGACAATTTACATAAAAAGTAGACACACGGGTGTAGCCAGAATATGTCAAGGTGGGGGGTATGAACTCGTGAAGACTAGAGTTTAACAAACTCCTCAGATGGCTGGAAAGAGCCCTTCCCAAATCTTTTCAGTTGCATGAACCCAGCCTTAAAATATAGATCTTATGTCTACAATTTCTCAGTTACTGAGAAAACAATTAGTCTGTGAAAAATGATGCAATGCCGAGATGAGCATTCAAAGAAACGTTTGGCTCTACAAACCACTCAGATAGTAGAAAACGGCCCTTCCTGGGTGTTTTACATGCATACATACATGCTCCCAACCCTGCATTCCTCCCCTGCCTTTTTAGGCCTGCCGCATAAATTGAGGGAATTACTATTTAGCGATATCGCGGGGAAAAAAAGAGATCAAGCAGGATCGCCCTATTCGCCCTCCTTTCCCTGGCTATGCCTATGCTACTGGGTATTTCTGGAGAACTAAAAAAAACCCAATATGGCCAAGGGGTTGCGACTTCCTCCTAGACAGTAAGACCCATAAACTTCAAACTTTGTCGTTAGGTACCCTCCTTGGTAAGGGCCTGAGTAGACACTCTTTGGCAGTCGTGGGGGTTTGAACAGGTCTTAAAATGTACCGACTGCACCCGACCACAATTGAACATATTTAATCGGGCCCAGCGACGGCTTACGACACAACTGAACTTTAGTCGTGGAACTGGTCACACCGCCACAACCACAGCAGACGCGGTTGGTGGTCGCCGTCGTGTCGCAGGTTGTCGTGGCAGTGTGTCCGGGGCTTTGTATTAAAACTAGTTCAATGATATCCACGGCCACAATGACATAACCATGCATGGGCGTTTTTGAGCTTATTATCTCATCACCCCACAGAGTATATGTGTGTGGTGATGAGATATTGTGGTCAGTTTGGGCTTGCATACATTTTATGACATAAGTGGGAATGTTTTATCTTCCTGCTAAAAGTGAACGGAAATTCGGCCCCAATATGTCAAGATATAAAATATTTCATAAGTGAAACTTCAAACACAGGGCTGGAAAAATGGACTTCCCTCAAGTTGGGGTGGGTCGTTCGAACGCTCCGACCCTCCCCCTCCCCCTTGGCTACGGGCCTGACTGTGAAGTCATATGCAAGGGGTCTGTACATTATACACAATGCGTGAGCGGACGTAGCTAGCTAGCCCTGGCACATTTGGCCATGGATGTAAAGTACGCACAAGTGTGTGAAGTAGAAGTCACGTGGGCATCACGTATTTCCATGCAGAAATCGCGTGGGCGCAAGTAATCACTAGAGATTCTTTATATCTCAAATCAGCGCGCCGCTACTCCAGGCGTTTTCTAATAGTTCTTTGAGGCGTGTTATGATCGTTTGCATTTTTCTATTTCTTTTCCCACCAAAACGATCTGTAAACATCTCAACTTTTGTCTACTGTATACACGACGGTTTAAGCATGTCGAGGGTATTACCAAAGGCCTGGAAAATTACATTGTTACTAAACGTAATAGCTCATACCGACCTCGGTTGCATTGGTTGAAATATCAAGCCACATTGCACAGACAAATCACAGATCTACTACTGAGTAAGTTATGTTGACACCTTGCACTTACAGAATCTACCATACTGTATTATGTGCTGCGGTAACCATGGCCGTTGACCTGTGACGTCACCGATCGGCTAACACTACATATCATACTCAGGTACCTAACGACAAAGTTTTGAAGTGTATGGGTCTTACTGTCTAGGAGGGAATCGCAACACACTTTTTCAAAACGTTTTAGCCATTTAAGATTTTACATTTCACGTCTGACCTTTGACCTTAAATTTTGATAGTAGACATGAAGTCAGACCATGGGTCACCTACCCACCAACTTTGACCTCCATTTACACTGCGGTCTAGGGGGAGTTGCGGACGCAATTTTTTCGTTGTCAATTTTAACCGTTGACCTCTAACCTTGACCTTTCACCTCATATGACATGTAAATATGATTTTTAGATACAATCTTGTATACCGGTCATATATTTGAAGGCCCATGAAAATAGCCATTTTGTATTAAGAAATACAGCAAAAATAACATTGTCACTGATTGGACGTTTGACCTCTGATCTTTGAGCTCTGACCTTTAAGTTTTACTGGGGATACAACTTCAAACCATGGGTCATTCATGTACCAACTTAAATCTTCATCCTCTCTGAGGAGTTGCTGATGCAAACTTATGAAATTATAATTTTCTTTCGCACCACACACACACAGCACACCTACGGACACAAAGAGGCACATCTTCACAAGTTTTAATCCCAACTCAGTGAGAAATGTTCCAGATCACCTTAATTAAATACTGTATTAGGTTAGACCCCCGAGGTATCAAAATGTCAGTCACACATTATGTTACCGTGCTAATTGTTACCATGGCAACTGCGAGAGCCATATTACATGTAGAAGGATGAGATTACAAACCAAGATTCGATGATGCTTCCGTTCTGTATATGGTATGGTATTGCACTCTATATTTTTTTTTTCTTCCTCAGAAATGTTTGTAGCAAGGATCATAAACAATCTGAATTGCATTAAATATGTAGCTGTTGCGTAATTTGGCTGACAGGTGCTAACGAGGGGGTGAAAATAAGTGTTTGTGTATGTCTTTTTTTTTTAACGGAATGAAACTGGATTTGTATATCAATGTTTGTGGTTTAAGTGAACCTGTTGCTTCTGTATACGTGCGTACCGCAATAGATCTCATTGTAAAGGCCTCTGAATAAAATCACTTATAACAATCGATGGGACATCAACCTAAGTCGGCATTCTCTGGGATTCAGTGGAATAACAGCTGACTTACATTAATGTTCTAATATTTTGTTTCTTTTCCCTTTTTTACGTACAACAATGTTCAGTTTGCAAAAACGGCAACAGATTTAGAGAACTCAGCTTTTTACTGAGTAGGAAACAGACTGTGAATTTTCATGTTGAAAACTGGTCTATTTACGTAGTTCATGTGCTTAATTGTTTTCAAAACAAACATAGCATGTGTTTTGAAAACGTTAATTTCTGTTCATTGTTTGCATATATTAACATACTCATTTCGTCTCAGTATTAGTTTTTTTCATTTCGCATTTGGCCTTATAAGTAAGAATGTGTGATGTTTCATACCCTTAAACCTGTAAATGTCAAGTTTTGTCCATCCTTAAATCGCGTATTCTATGGATGGTGTAAATTTACCCTCTTGTTGTTGTTGTTGTTTCTTTTTTAAACATACATCATCGCGAACTATCAAACTCTTTGCTCACACATTTCAAAAACGTTGACACGTATACCACTCGATCAAAAGTTATCGGTGCGCAAAAGTTGTTGAAAATGTTTGAAGAAAATCCGTCCTTTGTTTTCTTCGCATCTTTAACTTGATGAATCTCGAGCGCTTGTCACATATCAAATCCCCTTTCCGAATGCCAGCTGAGACACTGGTTTAAGGTTTTGTGGTATTATTGGTGACTTTGACATGTCAAATTGAAACGATCCATCTTTTGGTTCAAAAAAAAAAAGTATGAGTTCTCACGAAACGACATCCGGATTTGTTTTGCAAGATAAATATCCTATCCGACTTGTAAACTTATTCTGTCCTTATGTCTTTCTGTCCTTGCCAAGGAGCAAATGCATAAAGAAAACAAAGCAAACATAAGAAAGTTTTATGTGAAACAGAAAGGATTGAAATATCTAGTGAATTGATATCAGCCAAATTTGCAAAACGTGTTAATATTAGTTACACATACTGGTAAACCTGAGATCTGTTTTCATGCATTACCAGGTAGGATGCTCCCACGTAATGTCGTCGGTTCGTAGAAAATGGACGTAACTACATCTGCGCTCTGAAATAAATCAACAAAACAAATAAAAATATACCAACACACGACTCCCACGACACATCATTTACTGACGTATATAGCGTGGAGAGAATTAATGCTCTTCTTGCAGTAAAATCTGGTAACTCTCTGCATTTGTCATGTCACTGTCAATCTGACATAGGCCTACACTAACGTTTAAAGTAGGACAAACCAGATCCAAAGTCGTTTGCTAAAATAGTCGACTGTCTGGTTCCAAATGTTTCATCTAGTAAATCAATTTTTTTTGCCACGTTTTCCACTTTTGATTTTTATATCTTTTCTTATTTATTTGCTTTTTTCTAGCTTCGTTTTCCTTCCCTCTTTTCTGTACTTACGGTAAGGGTCCTAAAATGAGCGCCCGCGATGGCCCGTTCGGCAATGAACGTCCTCTCAGTTCAAACGATTGCCCGTTATGCAGTAGCGATTGCCCGTGCTCTGTTGAATTCCTGCTATAACGTTAGCTGTGTGTCATTCATGAATATCGAATTGACAGGCAGAATTCTCTGACTTCTATTTTGCAAAGTTCGGATTGTTTTTTTTTCCTTTTCTGAGATCCAAAGACGAAGTAGGGTTCGAATAAGGATAACTACTCGGCCGCTAGTCTACAGTTGGTCACCTTATTCTTGAATTTTGGGTTTTGCAGGCCGGTTACATATACGAATGAAATGTAGTACTTCCTTTTTCTTCAATACTTGTGAAATATGTAAGTCTTACTGAATAACTCCGAACATCCAGTATAGACACTGAGTAAAGGGTAAAATTTGTATCTCAATTCCGCGGCCTTTTGTTGATATACTACGCCTTGGATGATTTTTCTGAGGTTAAGTTAAAATGACGTATAAAGTGCTAGGGGTAAACATTGACTAGCGTTAGATGACACCATTTATTTTCTGTCCCGAATGGACTCAAAGTACATTATATCCTAGGACTCCTAAAACATTCCCAAATCATTCTGTTTTCAAGTGTATGACAATGTAATCCCTCAGTGCAAATTTATCTGATCGATACTCTTGGTCAACGATGCCCATTCAACACAGCGCGGGGTAATCAGGCATGTACAACGGGCATTCATTTGAACGCGACGGGTATTCATTAGGGACTTTCTGTTTTCAAAAAGAGGTCGGAACACACAACGAAAAATTGTACCGTGCATGAGCAGAAACCAGCATCCCTTCGTACGTCCGGTTGATTTTCAGAACGGTCGTCGACCGATCTACCGTTTGGTCTAGAAACAGGACGGTACAGGGGTTGCCATAGTAATTTCCTATGTCCACGTAGATTTGACATTTACCATTGTTTCAACATTGTGATGAGTGCAAAAGTGAACAAAGCTTTCCAACTTTGTGAATGAATGCGCGCGTCATTGTTGTGTTGCCATTTTATCGCACGGTCGTTTTCAAAAATGAAACGCCTTAAATGTCAGGACGCAACGCCGTGTGCGCGTGCTTTTTCACCCTCCGTCCTGTTGCTCTTTTAGGCTGTTTTCGCAACAAGACGCGGACGTAGAATCCAGTGTGCCGTGTGCAAAATGGGACAGTCACCATAGTGACCACGCAAATATCCTCCGTCCTGGGGAAATCTATAACGGTTCTCAGACAAATTAACGTTCGTTCTAGACTGGTGCGAGCGGCCAGTAAGCACATGCTGTTAGGTATGTTTCATCCTGAGCGCTCCGTTCATGCAATGCGAAACCGTTCAAATGAACGACGCGTGTATGAGTACACATACCGTCACGACTGATTAATTCCTCGTACTTTCGGCGCTTCCGTCGTATTTGCGAAAACAGGCTGTTTTCGCAAACACGACGGAAGCGTCGAGAATACACGGAAGCAATTAGCCGTGACGGTACTCAGGCATGACTCGTTTATTTCGAACAGTTTCCCATTTTGTGACGGAGCTCACCTCAAGTAGCGCACAATGGTGGTTACTGGTCTAGCGCGCCCAGTCCAAAGAGAACGTAAATTTGCCAGAGCACGGTTGTAGATTTCGTCACTAGGACGGAGAGCAATTCCGTGGTTACTATGGTGACTGCCCGAATTTTGCACACGGCACACTGAATTCTACAGTCCACGTCGTGTTTGCGAATACAGCTATAGTCCTTATTGAAGAACGGACAATCACGGGGTAATCATTGGTTCAGGACCCGTTCTTTATTGCATTATTTTTAGACGAGCTGTACAAGATGTACAATCTTCCGCGGGGTGTTGGCAAATGTGGTCTTTAATTGAGTAAACAGCATTGTCACACACAAAACAATAGCGTTCAAACGTTACAAAATCACTGGAACATCAAGCGCGCAAGTCACCACGTACTTGTCTTCAGTCATACGCTGCCGTCCAATTGGCAGACTTACCGTGGCCGCCTCTGTCGATTTTTATGATACGCACTGGGTATGCTTGCTGATCCAGCATGCATATAGAAACTAGGAGATAGTAAAGCAAACACGAGGGACTCACCGTTGGCTAAAGCAAGCACATGTGCTTTTTGAAAATTCCGTGTTTCATAACAGGTTAGCCTATCCCCCCTACCTATATAATACGATAGTATTAGTTCTGAAATAAATATGCTGAACGTGCCAGTAAACGGATGTTTGTTCTTCATCCTCTGTTTTCAAAGGAAGATTCACAAAATAAATCTCCCCATGTAATGAATACACCCTTACTGAAGTATTGCTGAGAGGGCAGGTAAAAACTGATGGACTTATATCACGCAACGGAGATGAAAAAAGAACTCAGTTCTGTAAATCCTCTACCCTGTGTTGCTCAACCTTGTCAGTTTCACACAGAATCAAGGAGTAGCGCCATTATTAAAACGTTCGTTTGTTCAGGGAGCTGTTTCTCAGTAACAGCTCACTGATTTGTCTATCGAGGGAAGTGCGACTTTGAACTTCCCTGGGGTGTATCACTTTACGTATGCCTACCTCAGAACTCAGGTGAATAGCTGTAAGCTTCTGATCAAAGTTTACAATCGTACACTGACAGAATTAGCTAACTCACGGTGGATATTGTTACATGTTGTGTTACATGTTGTGTAAAGTGACTTATGAAAGCAGGAATTGTTTGGGTAGGTTCGTTCTGGTAGTGGTATTCGTTTCGTGTGCAATCATTTACATATGTTATTTTTTTTGTAGCGGTCATGTCCCACAAATTCTTTGTATCGTGTGAGTCATGTTCGGTGTAATGATCGAAGTAGCCGGTCAGTCTTGCCCTGGTTCTGGACAACAACACGTGTCTCTGTCTTGGTTCTCTCTCGTGAGGGTCCTGTATCATCTTCACCACCATACAAAAACTACATCGAGACGGCTTCATATAACAATTCCATGTACCTTTAATTTAGATACTCCAGCGTTGTACTGCATCTTAGTTACGCTGCGCTTCCGTCTGCTTTACAAACATAATTAGACTTAAGAAATATCATCACTAGAGCTGCCGTATACGTAGGGTCCTACTAATGATTGCCAGTGATGAAACAACCTGTTGCTGCCCTCCTCCCCCCCCCCCCCTTTTTTGTAAAGGCGAAACATATTTGGCAAAGAGCTAAAGTTTTTATCGTTACATCAGTCCATAATTTTGAAAGAACATAACGTCAATTGTCACTGTGTTTCTCCTGTTGTCTTGTCCCCATTGTCATCTATTTTATATGACCTTTTATGACACTTTCTGATAAAGAATTAAATTATTCGAAACAGTGTAGTCACTAATGTTCAAAGTATTAAAACTTTTTTTGACTCCTCTAAATTTTATGCAAAGGTTAGGGGAATAGTGAAAGGTCGATGCTGAAAAAAAAATGTACCGGTAGATTTGATAAATTGGTCTTAATTGCATGAAATGAAATGATGCTTCGAGCTTGTTCCAGTACACCGAGAGTGGGTTTGCTGCTCATGTCAGTTTTGATAAGACGATGTCATAAATACTTTAATAGTATAATCTTAAGACTCGCATGTAGAGTATAGAATTACGCTTATTAGAAGGATTCTCCTACTGTATGGCAAATATCGGTTAAATATTCCTTAAGGTATAAGTGCACAAGGTAAGAGAAACCCGGGCTTCGAGTCTATGTGATCACCGTACGACTGAATTTGCATAGAAGCGACTTCCGGTCTGTCACTTGGATTGACTTGAAGATTTGCTGAGTAAATGCTCATCCATGCCACCGCCTACACTCAGTATTTGTACTGAGAACGTGAACGGTAGGCAAAGGGCACGGCAAAGGCAATCACGGCAAAATTCCTTTCAAAAAAAAACTTACCAAAACATCAACAACACCTCATCGAATAAGGTGTGCAGATATTTTGAAAAGATTTTTAAGCAATTGGCAGGAAGTTGTCAATAAGTCTCTTACATGCATGCAGAAACATAGAACCTCCCACTGATATACTAACAATGATAACCGTTTTCAAGTGTACAGAAGACCGTCTCCAAGATAGGCCTACAATCAAACCTGACAATTTTGCTGTTTATATATGTTTTTAGCTCAAGCGAACGAACTTAAATGGACAAGTTTATCGTCAGTGAGATTCATGTTGCTCTTCATATTAAAAAGAAACAAGAATCAGTTTTCATCTATTTGAAATGTTTAAATAACGTCTCGTGACAACTCATATACAGTATAACAATGCTGTATTTTATAATTTACAGCTAAATTTACCTATAATGCTTTGAAAAGATCTCAAGAAAAGAAAAAAAGTTAGCCTGGGAACAGGGGACTAATTTAATACCATAACAGCCTCATATCTTCGTATATACACAAGACGATTACTACTGTGAAAGATTTTGGAGGCCTTAAAATCGTGACTGACAACAAAAACGAACTGCACTGGAAAAGAAAATCACTCAAACCCTGATTGCTACTTGAAGAGAAGCATGTGCCTAAAACAATGTCTTTGTGAGGGACGAAATCACGCTAGAAATCTCCATTTTACTGCCAAAAGGATTGTCGTCAAGTTGAGGAGCTAATTGTACCCGACATAGCTCTGTCACAGTGGCTCATTCAACTAATTGAATACATGTATTGTTCTTGTTTATGGTTTATGTTAAATGTTAATATTTTATTCCAAAGCAGATCCCCCCCCCCCCAAAAAAAATGTTGAGGTGTAATTTCAACTACTTGTAAGTGGATATTTTCCCTTTCCTCATAAATTCGGAGAGTAAACATGTCGTTTTTCATTTATCTAATATCCATTTGTCTACGATGAATGTTAATGGAGCGTGTTACATCGTGAATGCATGAGAAATGGCGTGTTTGCAGACGTTCGACAGTCTATAAGATTTAAAAGCTAAATGACTCGGATTTGCTAATTTGATAATTCGTTAAGTTCGCGGAACTGTTAAATTATGCGTACAAGTAATCTCCGCTGAGATCACAAAACTACTTATAGTTAGCATCAGGGTAAACCAAAAAAATCGTAATTTTATGGTTTTTTCCTGAAATGGTTAGTTTCTCTCAAAGTTATCGAGTGTATAGAACGTGAGGAGATATGTTTCATTCAATTTACCCTTCTGTCAATCTTTTCCAACACCTTACACCTACGTCCATCCCATTTAAGACTTAATTGATATACATGCCACGGTCGATTAGTTAACGAAACGGAACTTATGCTACTTTTTTCTGGCCTTATTTTTTCTTACTTTTTGCCTTTACATCTATTGCAGTTGACGAACCACCAAAGTTACACTTCACCCTGCAGCACGGCCTGCAACTGGTACTCCCGCCCAAACCACGTCAAGAGGACGTTCAACGTCAGAGATTGCGTCAGCTGTTACGTCAGCTTTATCCGACAGCGGACGAATCCAGCATCGAATACTACCTCCGCCAACATTCTCGGTGAAAAATCGCAACCTTTTGGAGGCGACAAACTGCCGCAGCAGGCGATTAATTCGAGGAGACTGAGCAAGAGCGTTTATATCTGGGACAGTCGCTGCTCAGGGTTCGAATCCGAGACTTAATCTCTTGCAAATGCGTCGAGTGACCCGACATTTTGATAGTAATAAACCTTTGTTGATGCAGAGACAAGAGAGCTCACAGAATAATAAGGATATTTTAGAAGTTTAATTAATTGATGAATGATGTATACTAACGGTGTTATCGCTTGTTAAAAATATTGTTTCAAATCAAGTTAAGCGTCAATAAATATTTGAAACGAACTGGTACTATTTTGGTCTTTTTTTATGAATACTCATCGATCCCAGTCTTATCGTTAATTCTCATCGGGTAACGTGTAGATGTCTCCACATGTATACACCATGGCTACTATGCCATTCACCATATAAAGGTAGCATAGGAGTTTGTAAAACGTGGTGGAACATAATAGTTAGACTTACAGAAATAACATATAATATATTGGTAACGTTCGAAGGCTAGTGGAGAATTACACATTTCCCATCCATGTAAGTTATGCTTTCGCACAACTGTCAGTGATCTCCAAAGTTTGATCGCATATAAAAAAGGAGGAAAAATCACACACTCACACACACGCACACACAACTTTGTTTTCCATTCATTCCGAGGACCTCATTGTGCTTTCTTTTGTTTTTTTTTCTTCCTCAACCCTAACGTTAACAATAGACTGTCTATTGTTAATCTTGAGAGGACCGGAGAAGTCTATTGAATTTTCTGCAGAGGACCTAAAATCTATTGTTTTGGTCTTCGATCCCACCCGAAAGCAAAGGCACGCACACACGCGCCCACACACAAAGAAATAAGTATGTTCATTACATCAATGTAATGTATATCCTTTACTGGTTTATTTGATGAACGTCTGAATTGCTTTATTTGGGCATAGGTAATTTAGGAGCTGGAAGGGGATATAGTAATGTAAACTGTATTAAATGTCTGTAAATTTACAGAAAATACAACAAAGAAATACCTGTTTTATTTTCTGTAAATTTGCAGAAATTTTTAACAGTGTATGTATTCAGAGGCAAGCACGATCGAGGTTAAAAAAGGTAACCTGACGCTTTTCTTATTTCTATTTTACAATGTATATGATGAGGCGTTATCTATATGCTGCTGCCGCAGTGAAGGGATGCCTAATACTTAATATCGCCTGCCTTCCATAAACATTGTCCCCTCCCTTAAAAAAATCCATATTGTTTCAATTTAGAGCCACATTAATAGTATTTCCTACTGGACAAAGGAAGCAACAATGTCATACAAGGAGTAGAGGCGAGCATTGGTTGATTTGTCTGGAAAGGCAACCAGTGACTATAATTGATGAATGTTGAATACGAACAAGAGTCAAAAGGAAGCCTTCACGGTATTTAAAAAATTAGCGATCCGAATATAAAAAAATTAATGATATGAATTATAATCCGAAGCCTAATAACCGTATTTCAATTATTATCTGTTTTTCTCAACACGCTGTACACCGGCATCTATGTGAAGTGGCCGTTGGCAAAGGCTCGAAAGTCGATGCTGCGACGTCATTGTTGCGAGTAAATTTCAGCAGCAGCTAATTGTAGGGATATACAATCAGTTTATTTCTCTTTGATTTTAACTGATATTTTTGCAACTGACAAGGTTCCTTTCAATGTTTGATAATTCGTTTCGATTTTCCTTATATTTGTTTTATACTTAAACAATTATTTTCCATTTTACTATGGAAGCGATTTTTTTTTCCGAACCCTTCTTAATGCAGCGATGAAACCGAATTGGAAAGGGCTAGTATGTATATTCGAATGTGAAACCGGTTAACCTGGAAGCTTTGCTGAGACCAATTGACAGTTTTTATCAAAGCCGTCACTCAATTTCTCTTTTTTTTTTGAAATAAGCAGTCTACGAATTTGAAAATCGATATCGCTTTGAATTCATTCCCTTCCCTCACACACGTGTTCCTTATGTTCATCCATATTGGCGCATGCGCTATATACATATATATACACACATACATATATATATATATATAGTATCACCTTTTGCAACGAATGTAAAGAACGTGCAAGTATATTCATCTGCATTCACAGGCAATGTATGCCCCTGTACTACAGCTTTAGCTGTACCGATATTACGGATAAGCCTTCATATCTTGTTTAAACTGTCAACCTTATGAACTATATTCTGTAAGTCCATCCACTGTCGATAGTTCAAGAAGAATTATTTGCCTCACTAATGTTTTTCTTTTTTTTTCGTCTTGTTTGTAATCCAGGCAAGGAACGCCATGAGCAGTAAGTGTTATCAAAAACAAACAAAAGTAATTGAGTAGGCGATTTCGAAATTTACATGTTATTCGTAAGTAAAACATTCCGTCCCTCTCGAGGTAGCTCAAAGATTTCAATCGAGATAAGCTATTACCTCCAGACAATCGCAAGGAGAGAGCTTTGTGAGTTCAAGAGATTCCACATGTACCCTGAGATCTTCTTTTTTCTTTCTTTGTTCTCTGAGAAACCAAACGCAGACAATAAAACAACTTCAAATGGAAATTTTCTGTGGGCTCGTATGGAGATCATGCTCTTCTTAATTATCTTCAAATGTAAATGTATAGTCATCCATCGAGAATCGACTGACGCAATACCTGTAATTGACTCATCATTATGGCTCATTGTCTTTTCTGTTTACTTCAAATTTGGTATCAAAATCGACTGATACAACAGCTGATTGACTCATTTCAGTGTGACATTATTGACCCATTTCATGATACATTATCTTTTCTGTTAACTTTGAACCTTCCATAAATCATAGAATCGACCGACACAATAGCTAATTAACTCATCAAAATATTGCATCGTATTTTCTGTTTACTTTGAACCTGGTGTCAATTTTAGAATCGATTCACATAATCGCTTAATTGTTCATCAATACATTGCATTGTCTTTTCTAGCCACTTTTAACTTCGTGCAGTTAGATATCCGACACAGTAGCTGATCAACTCATAAACATAGTACAAAATTTTCTTTTCGTTGGGAGTATTTATCTAAGAAGTACTACCATTGCGTTTCTTTTGACATTTTCGTTGAGACCTATGAAAACTAAAATAACAAAATGTTGAAAATCAAAGAGAGGAAAACCCACCTATTGTGGACAATCTCTTCCCTGTGAATAGTTCTAATATTTATTCGCTCTCAGTCTTGTGCACTTTAGAATGATGCGTAAAATGTTTCATACTGTGTCATTATGACATTTTTGATATCTTAGTCAATATAGTGTGCACACTCGGAAATCTTCTACAGATTTCGTTAGCCTGTGCGGACATAGACCACGATCATCATCATCATCACCATCATCATCACCGTCATCATTGTCATCATCATTAGCATCATCATCATCATCATCATCATCATCGCATCATCATCACCATCATCATCATCATCACCATCGTCATCGTCATCACCATCATCATCATCACCATCATCGCCATCATCATCATCATCATCATCACATCATCATCGTCATCATCATCGTCGTCGTCATGATCACCATCATCGTCATCATCGTCATCATCATCATCACCATCATCACCGTCGTCATCATCACCATCATCATCACCATCATCGTCATCATCATCATATCGTCATCATCATCATCATCATCATCATCACCATCATCTTTGTGGTCATCATCACCATCGCCATCGTCATCATCAACATCACCATCATCATCATCATCGTCATCATCATCATGATCATCATCACCGCCATCACCATCACCATCATCATCACCATCATCACCGCCATCATCACCATCATCATCATGGTCATCATCATGGCCATGGTCATCATCATCATCATCAGCAGCAGCAGCATCATCATCATCATCACCGCAGTCTCTCTCGCTTGTAATCATTATTTCTGTCATCGTCACAAAAAGTCAGCACAAGTAAAACCCCAGCGTTCAATTGATGTTTTATTAAGCATGTCCTTGTATATTAAATACATATTTTTACATATGTCTGTAACGCTACTGAAGGGTTTCAACAATTCTTTCACTGTTTTGATTCGTTGTGATGGCACTGAAGGTAATCCCTTCTGATAAGACACACTGTATGGAGTGGGCGAGTGGGGGTGTCATATTACCGCCTATTTGCAATGTTTTCTTTTTTAATCTTGATACACAAGTTAGG
The DNA here is from genome assembly GCA_021234535.1 of Stichopus chloronotus. Taxonomy (NCBI): domain Eukaryota; kingdom Metazoa; phylum Echinodermata; class Holothuroidea; order Aspidochirotida; family Stichopodidae; genus Stichopus; species Stichopus chloronotus. The sequence continues at coordinate 18,148,210 of CM037836.1, read as the reverse complement.
CACCAAATATTACCCTCGCGTTGATGTAGCGTAATACGGGCTGTCTTGCCGTGTATCAAGAGCTAAAATGTGCGCCTTAGTTCATTGTCGGTCATTTGCACTTTATTCCTTTTTTCTACTTCTATCGCTACAGCGTTCAACACGATGGCTCCAAAACATAGTCACACGAAAGGTGAAACAGCTCGGTGAATTGCCTCGATTCTCGGCGAGGACTTACGTGGACAAAAAAGTACAAGAAGGCATGGACGACAGTAAAAAGATATACTGCCTCGTTTTCTTCTAGTCGGAAATTTTGTCACATGGTAATCCCTCGCGCGATTTACAATCGTTACTGTGGAACTTTATTGTCTTCTAAACCTTAAACCCCAATGCACATGTCAGAGCTCAGATTTCAACCGATTGTGTTGAAGTGATTTCCATACCTGTGGGACCCATCTCTAAAATTAATTAATATGCCGTAGCAGTCTCCTCACTGCGAGAAGACTAAATGAGGTCTCATTGTCTTTTGTTTTTGTTCTTTTTATTTTCTTCTTTTTGTTTCCGTTTTTTTTCTCTTCTTGTCTTCTTGTTTTGGGGGGCTTACTATCTGTTCCGTGATATCTTATTACTTTAAAAAGGGTATCTAAAAAGCATGAAAAAAAAAAAATGCCAAGAAAATATGATCACTGCGTAAGATAATGCATCGAATGATCACTATTCGCATTTTACTACTGATATCGGTGGACTTACACACATGGAAATAATGATAAACACTTCAAACTAGTTACGTAGTTGAAACTAATTTATACAAGATTGATACAGACTTCAAATAAAACTCACCGTGGCACTTCTTAAACGAATTTACCGAATGAAATATCGACATTAAAAAGGCCCAGTGCAATGCATTCCCATGTGAGTCTAACTTGAACAACTGTTAAAAGCTCTCAAGAAATGTCAAACCCTCTGCATTCTTCAAGAAAAACCCTTTTCTTATGAAAGATCTCAGTTATTCATTCCTGTTTCTTTCAAGTGGATGGTAAAGGGTTGATGTTCTCTTCTTGAGTGTGAGGTCTGCAGTTAGGGAAAGTTGAAGGGAAAAATTACAAGGGGAAAAGAGATTCAATTTCCCCCCCCCCCCAAAAAAAAAAAACCACGAAGCAGACTATAAACAAGTCATGTCATTTAGTCAAAACCTTCCCATCAAAGTGCAGTATGTAACCCCACTCCTGGGCGGGCTAACGCACGAGACATGATAACCTTTGATTGACCTTGTTTAGACTTAATATCAGTTTTGAAGTTTGTCCGGTTCCATTGCGTCCAAAGGATCCATGAAGAGCTGTGTGTAGACACTAGGATGTACTTATAAACAAAGGAGCGATGGGGGGGGGGGCACTTTCGTCGAAAAATTGTCACAAATGAGATAAAAAGTTACAAAACTTGAAAATATATAGGTTCGCAATATGGTCATACATTGTTAAATATTGAGAAGTGTGACCTTGCATGCTAATTTATACTTCTATCAAGAAGCCTGGGAAATGTTAACTTTTCTATTAGCTGTTATCGATTTTATTGTTTGATGAGAGTTTTTATGGGGCGGGGAGGGTCGGAGGCTACAGTGGATTTATTTTACGGGAATGACGTAACATTGTCCTCTAACAGTTCAGATACAATTCAATGATAGATTGTCGTTGCCCCCCCCCCCCGAACTGGTGGATATGGGTGATTAGGTAATTTATTTGATTAACTCATTTCGTTTTACACCGATTTATGACACACAACACAGAATTTACAAACGCAAGACAGCCAGATGATGAAGCTAGTTTATTTACCGGTCTGGCTATGAATAAGTGGAAATGATAAAAGGGAAGATGGAGCAGCAGAAACAAAAACGACAGAAAGGGAACAAAAAAAAATGAAAGTAAAGAAAAAACAAACAACGAAAAGAGGAAAAAGGAAGATAAAACAGACTCAACTAAATTGACTCGTAATCACTGTGCTGAGTATTCTTGTAAAAATCATCAATTAGATAATTTATCATTAAGACAAAGAAGGTCTGTCTCAGAACAGGTATAGCAATTGAAACTTTTACGCGTAAGACGAACCAATGAAATTCAACTAATTGGTACTACAAAGGACCCGTAAAAGGGTTGACTGAAGAAAAAGAGGCCAAATTTTGATTCTGTTCATTTATATGGAGTATATGTCATTGAAGAGTCATGCCCCGTCTTACAATCATCTTACTGTATACACTAATTGTTACATCTTAAAATTACCTACAGTTTCTGCTATACCAAGCAAAGTGTTTTGCCAAGGATGTCAGGCAATCTAACTTTCAAAACCCGTCACGTGCCTCTTTTTTAATTTGTCTTTGTTAATAGACTTAATTCAATAACGTATTAGCAACAGGTGTTCTAGAAGCAGCTTGAATTCAGTGCTCCAATAAGGGGTACCACTGTATTTCGGAAGGTTCTATTAGTTTATAGCAAATTAGCCAAAATGGGTTTTCACTTCTCCTGTTTCCTTTCGTTTTTGTACGAAGCAATGGCTTAAATGGCAATGGTCACATGTACACTACACACGGAGAGACCGCTAACATACGTATACATATCTAAAGTGGTAATTCAGAAAACATTTATCTGCCTTAGACAAATTTTGAGTATAGCGTCATATTGAAGATTTAAACAATGAAATGAATAGCGCCTCCCAAAGTTGAAACTCTCCGGCAGGGATGCTGTCGTCACATAATATATACATATATATGTATATCACGCATACCTTTGCCTGTATATGTAACAAGACAGAATGCAGAAAATAGGATAACTGGTTAATTGAAGAAGTACAAAAAAAATACGAATTCATTCGGAATTATCTGTTCCCCTGGAACCTTCTTCAGTGAAATCAAACAGTACAGTGACTAACTTTAATCACTATAGTTGGTAAATACTTGAGACAATGAACAGGGAGACACCGGAATAGCTCGATGTTTGATGAAACGTGCTAATGACTAAGAAGACGGAGGTCTTTGTTGAGTCCAGTGCTAAAAATTCTGAATAACCAGGCGACTAGAATAACGAGGCGACGGGTTACCTGTATCTTGCGGTCCCTTTGTTGCCATTGATTTCTAAGGCGAGTTGCGGAAGTTATTGCTTCCGCTCCTTGACGCACCTTTATCACTTTCTTAGGTTATGTTTGGCAGGTTACTGGCAAGGAAGAAGTTTGTCCCGGGAAAAATTACCAGGCTTTCGTCAGAAATGCTCAAGGGGGGGGGGTTGTCGGTTGCTGGTATCCGAGTGTAGTGTTTGGGGTTGTTTTTGCTGCTTTGGTGGGATACCGTTAGTTGACAGATCCTGGCCCTTGCTCAAAGGTGCTCAAGAGGAGCTGCCGTTTTGTTGTATCTGCGTGCTGCGTGGTGCTGCCCTCTGTAGTGTTTGGGTGGTTTCTTCTCCTGTGGATTCCAGCAAACATCCTCTTGCCCTTGCTCGAAGATGTTTGTTGGAATTCATTGCTGTTCAGTTCCTGGTTGGTTCTGTGTGGTTGGTTTGATCTTGCTCTGGTAAAACTTGTTTTTCGTGGTAGCATTGTAATACTTCATATTGTCGATTGATGCGGAGCAGAAGTCTGTTGGGGTTTATGATAGAAAGTTTTTGTTGTTGTCGGTTATTATTTTTTCGTTGTGTCCGCTGATGATGCTGTCAACGCTTGGCATGAAAATGTAACTGATATTCAAAGAATTTCTCTTGAATTCTCTGTTGAGATGAGAGAAATATCTGTTGATTAGTTTCACCAACGTGTTGTCCATGTTGATTGCCAGGTTGTTGCTGTATGGTGGATTGAACCAGGTGATGTTACGTCTTCGGTTGTGATTCAGTCTGATTGGGAGGTTGGTACTGCAGTTTAGTCACTCAACGGATCCACTTGCTTTAAATGCCTCCTCGTAGATGTGTGCTAGTTGTTTGAATGTTTCTTCGTCGTTTAAGTTGGTAGATACGGTATGCGTTGGCTCATTGTAGGTGACAGGTTTTTTTTTTTTATAATATTGGGAGGGTGGTTGGACTGACAGCAGATGTACCTAGGATTGTCGTTGGAGTATGGGTGGTGGTCTCTGTTTGATATGAGTCTAAGGATACCTGCCCAGACTCCAAGTTGAAGGTTTTGGTGTGAGATGTTCTCCTCTCATGAGGTCCTATTCGATGCCGTTGATGTTTTTTGAAGACTGCTAGACCTTGGTCTCTGCAAAGTCCGCCGAGGGCCTTCTTTTAAAAAGAATCGAAATCCTGGAGTGATGAGTGATGGGATGCTGCCGACGTCTTGGTTGGAAATGCGTGTGTATTCTTTTAGAGATGGCTTTTGTCCAGTATCTCCGGAAAATAGAGGGCAGCACAATTTACCGATGTCGAAACTAACGAATGTGTGCTTGTCATTGGTTTTTTCCCTCCATGAAGCATTCCATGACCGCTGATGTATTTCTCCATCGGATGACATTGATAGTAATCCTGATTGGGTTCCTAATTCTCTCCAGGATCTTCTCTGGCGAGCCCCATTTTGGTCTTTGAGAGCGGATTGACAGCGGCGACACCAGGCGGAGGGGGGGGGGGAAGAGACGGATGGTGGGGCATTTCTTCCCCAGTCAGAGCCTGCCTTTTCCCCATTGTCCCCCACTCTGCTGAAGAGACCATACAAATACATACAAGTATATGTCTATTCCCCAATAATTTTTCATTTAGCGTTCTTTTCTAGAAAATCTATGAGAAGAAATAACTGGATTAAATTCTTCACCCAGAGATAGTCTAAGACCTCAGAGCTTCCGAGGGCTTTCCCCCTGGACTCGAAGCAAACTTTGCCTCTGGACTCCACAAAGCGTCGTATGTTTTCATATTTGAGTTATACTACCCTAAGACATAAAATGTTTTACCCAGAGATGTGCTGAAACATCGGAGATTCCGTGGACTCTACCCCCTGAACTCCACGGTGGTAATTGCCCCGGGACTGTATGAGGGGTCATACGTTCTCATCTTGTCAACTAAGAGGATAGAAATATTGCAATAATTAAAATCTTTTTGAAATTTTGAGTTTTAATGATGCACTTTGAACAAAAATACCTACCTGAGATTAAATTTTTCATCCAGAGATATGCTTAAACCTCGCAGCTTCTGGGAGTTTCTCCCCCTGGATCACACCTGGGCTTTGCCATTGGACCCCACCAAGGGTTTGAATTGACCCCTGGACCCCACTCGCTAAGCTCGCGCTTCGCGGTCGATTTCACACTACGCGTGAAACGCTATAAAAGCAATGAATCTCATTTCTCAAGATAATGAGGTTCTCGATGTGTGTTGGGAGAAATAAAAGCCGCTAGATGAGTTAAAGGATAATAATAATAATATAATAATAGTAATACTACTACTACTAACACTACTACTACTACTAATTCTACTACTACTAATAATACTAGTAATAATACTAATACTACTACTACTAATAATAATAATAATTATACTAATAATAATACTAATAATAACAATAATAATAATCATCATCATCATAGTCATAATCATAATAATAACAATAATAATAACAACAATAATAATAATAACAACAATAATAATATCATCATCTCTTCATTTCAACTTTTATGTCAAAAAGTTGAAATGGATTTCTGTTGCACTGCTGTCTTTATTTTTTTTTTCAAAAGAAACTGATGAAAAAAGTGCAATTTGATTTGTTCAGTTTTGTTCAATCTATGTAAATATCTGTAAATTTTTCATCAATTTGCTTTTCTTTGAAAAGCTTTTTAATTGCTTCATGAAACAAACACTTTCATAAATATTAAATTTAATAAATCTACAGAAAGACATCACGTTTTCCCGAAATTTGTTAAGACAATATTCTCTGAAAAACGTTTTCACTCAAATGATATACTCCATCAGTTTTGTTTTAATATTCTGTTTTGCCTTGAAAAATTTGTACTAATCGCGATGGACCTAGAGCATTTAACAAATTATACCAAACAATCACAACCGCTTTAGGTATCTTAGTGGCAAACAGAAGGCAGAGGGTGAAGTTCCTATTGGCATAAACACGAGTGCGTGCAGTCAATTTCTACTATAAAGCTGTTGATTGTACAGCAGACCACGAACGGCAACACACAAATCGAGTCAGGGTATCTTGACCTTTCTTGTCCATCGACATACATCTCGCATATTATTAACCATAGAGTGGACCGACCCACCTCACCTCCACCTCCTCTTCCCCACCTCACCTCCACCTCCTCTTCCCCACCTCAAAAAGATATGGTTCTTGTGGAAATACATATAATCCAACAATTTTACATATTTTTGATAGGGCTAATACAAACTTAAATCTTTTAGACCCTCAAGATTTATTTATTTTGGGGAGAGTCTTAAATTTTATACTAACCGTCGTTATGCACTACCTTTTTGTTGCAAAAAGAAAATCAGTGTTCTTTCAGTGGTCCGCAATTAAAATTTATGGAGAAGCATTTTAAATTGTGGGACTGTCTTTTACCACAAATATGGATGATAAATTTGGGAGAGATATTGGCTAACTTGCCTAAGACACATTGTTTAAATTTTCATTTCGTTGTAATTCTTCTTTCTTATGTTCAAATGAGTTTAAGGCCCAATTTACTTAAAAACCATTCATTAAATTACATGGTGTATTACTGTAAGAATTGCAGAGGAAAAAATAAACAAAATATATTCAAATATTCTCGAGAAGTATAAAATAATGTGAAACTAATGTCAGCAACTTTTAATCTGCTCCTAGTCTTCGTTTATAGATACGGATCGTTTGAAACGGTCAAGTTTTTGAATTGACGGTGTACGACGTAGAAGTCACACAGAAGCAACAGGCAACAGAACAAGTGCGGAACTTTAACGTCATCGTGCCGTGTTTATGAATTATTCATGAAGCTGTATCGAACGTTATTTATGGTAAAATGCATTACTATTTCAATATCTTTGTGCACCAAGTGGGTGTTACTGTTATGGGAAAATGTCTTGTATGGTCATCATTGAATATTCTCCTGTTCGTGGCATGTAGTTTGGGATAGTCTGGAATATTCTGTTAAGTGCGATATTTCGGAATTAAGAGTTCTATCCCATGATACCTACTTCGCTGTATAGTTTTAATTCTGACTAGATTTTCAGATTTGTTTACCGCATTTATCCAATGTTGAGATTAAGTGCTCTTCGGCATCATAGAAGAATCCCCAGTGCCGTGTATAATTGCAGAGGATGAGCGCCCTCCACAATGAGGCCATTTCATACAATTTAATTTAATACATAAACTTGTTTGATATTTTTCATGTTTCGTCCATATGGCAATTCAACTGAAACTTAGAGCGAAAGTTTGAGTAGGGCGTCTTCTTGGGGGTAGTAGTACGGTAATCCTTTACGTTCATCCTGTTGTTGTCTGGGCGCCTTAACCCTAGAGAATCTTTTAAGTCGGAATTAATAGGGAAGGTACGTGACAAAGTCAGAGATTTTGCAACGAATGTTGCTTTGTTCGACGTTGAACACGTCAATCACTCTCAAGGGCCGTCACTTCTCGTAAGTGATCACGTGACCGAGACAGGATTGCCGGTCTAGAAGACACCCAATAGACGCAACATACATTCTCTGATTCCCGTGATGGGATTTATTTATGTCACGTCTCAACTATTCCCTTAAAATAATATATTTCAGCAATAAGGGTTCTTTATTTAATCCCTATACATTGAATGGAAACCTCATCACTGCTCCTCCCACTTTTTTTTGAAAAGAAGGCTCTAAAATCTGTTTTAAACAATGTCAGAATCAATTCTTCGTAGACCACTCACGTGACTGAATATCCAATCATTTCATCACTTGTATATATTCACATTCACGTGACGATGGCTGGTTTTTTTTTGGGGGGGGGGGGGGACTGGAATGGAGACTGACTATTTCGAATTGCATGGAATGAAATTAAAAAAAAAGAAGCTTTGAGGGTCTTTTCGCCAAAATAAGGTTGTGTGTGTAATGTACAGCATACTAAAAACAGACTCCAACCTCATAGAATTAATAACTCTAGTTCTAAGGAAAGTGGATATAGCGGTCAACGCTTTTCAGTCAGTAAATTTAATTTAAATCAAGCACTTGGGACTATTAACGACAAACCTGTGATTTATGAGTTCCGATACACCTCCATCTTTGATCTTAAACTGAGCTCTGATTTTGTTTTTTAACATTTTAGGAGATGAAGGTGTCTCAAGTATATCGCATTAATAGAATTTCGCCAGGGTAGTGACGGAAGCAGACAATAACATGATTTTGTTACATTTCGTTTCTCAGAAAGAAAACTGAAGGTGGTCATCCATGTTCAATAAGTCACGTGCAATATCTGACTAAAAGGGACTGGACGGGCGACCAAACATGCATTAAGTAGGACAGTTGATGCCTCATTGCCTGGCAATGTTGGTCATCGTCAAAACTAAGTGTATACTCTGGCGAACCCCAAAGAGTAACATTTCCAACAGTCACTGACATGTAGTCAATGTGATAATCATTTAATGGATAAACGGGTGTGGCTTTTACGTCATTCATTAAATGTTCTTTTTTTTCAAAGAGAGTGGTTTGAGGCAGTGGCCAGAGAAGGTAGTTTTCATCATTTACGAAAGAAGGAAGAACAAAAGCATTGTTCTAAAGCAACTAAAGCATTTCTAAAGGATTGTGAACTAAACAACAGGACAATTGCAAACTTGTGACTGTAGACTGGGTGGAGGGCGGTGGAGGACGGATCATGGTTGGAAGTACATGGTCGCAATGTAGGTATGTAAGAACTGACCTTAAGGGGGTTTTTATTAATGATATCGAATGAGGTAGTTTTTTTTTTGTATTATGGTAGATGTATCGTCAAGCTCACAGATACACGTGAGAGATTGGCTGTAGATAGTGGAATGTTTGCTCCGTAACAAACATAGAAATAAAAGGAATTGTAAAAGCTCCTAAATGTAGTCGTGGTGTGAGGCTAACAAGCATAGCGCAAATGTCATTTTCAAGATCGGAAAGCACGACGTCACATTCTACATTGGACTTGTAATGAGAAAAAATAATTAGTTTGATTTTTTCCCTCTATCTATGCCATGCTTACATACGTAGTGAGCCAAATATAAAGAACGCTGTCCTGGGGCACTGTACATTTTCCCCATCCTGTGTTTCATGAAGCACTTCATTTGTGACAGACGTCCTCAGAGGAATTAACAAAGAAGAGAGAGAAGGGGGGGGGGGAGTAATTCAGGGCAGATAAGGAGAAAGAATTGTATCAATAATATCAGAAACTATCATGACATGCGGGTTTTTAAGCTGATCACAGACTGTTAAAAATCATAATGTTTTTTTGTAACAAAATGTTTTAATCGGATGTGGATGGACAACATTGAGTTCCTTTGTGCAATTTTTTTGCTCGACTGCTTATTTTGCTAAATAGATAATCTTTTCAAAATACTCTCATTTGCAGCAGTATGATTTTCTCTCCGCGGTATACATGGTCACTGCGTTATTGAAGGCCTTCTGGAATTCACAAAGATCCCATCTTGACTTGTCTTTTTTTTTCCTTTTCCAGTTCCAGTTTTCTTGAATGCATTTGGTTATCAGTTATCACCAGATCATATCTACCTTTAAATTGAATGTTGTTTAATGGGGCAGTAGTGACTCCTTTGCAGCAACGTTTTCAAACTTTGCTTTATTTTTGCCAATAGTAAGATAATTGCTTTCTGTGGGATTTACTTAATGTGGTAAAGCTAATTTACAGCTGATATGTAACACTAACGTAATACTAAAGAACGCTGTCCTGGGGCACTGTACGTTTTCCCCATCCTTAACGTAGTTGCGGGGTTAAATGTGTGTTGTGTTCCATGAAGCACTTCATTTGTGACATACGTCCTCAGAGGAATTAACAAAGAAGAGAGAGAAGGGGGGAGGGGTCATATCTACCTTTAAGTTAAATGTTGTTTGAATGGGGCAGTAGTGACTCCTGTGCAGCAACGTTTTCAAACTTTGCTTTATTTTTGCCAATAGTAAGATAATTGCTTTCTGTGGGATTTACTTAATGTGGTAAAGCTAATTTGCAGCTGATATGTAACACTAACTTGACGTCTCATATACATATATTGGCAATGTTGAATATTCCTCTTAAATTTCTAGTTGTAGTGTATTTGCCAAAATTAGGGAATCTAACTCTAAACAAGAAAATGACATGGTGCGGTCGTTTTCATGCTACTATTCACCTTTTCTGATCTGTTAAGTTTGAAAATATCGGATCTGATTTCTGTCTCAATCTTTTAGCCAGACTACTGATTGAAAGTCTCCCCAGTAATTGAAGTTATTCGTTTCTTTTTTCTTTATGTTTCTTTCTTTAAGATCATTGGAGATGAAAGGTAGCTATGAGAGGCAGGAAAAGAATGGCATCAATTTACGCCTTTGTCAATCGTACTTATTTTAGAATGTGCAGCAATGTCTTTTCCCTTTCGGTAAAATTGTTACTGAAGGAAGCCAACAACGAAACTACAGATCTTAACAGGCCGCGTTTCTAATTTTATAACCTAAATTGCTCTCTAAATAGTTTTTCGTCTGAGAGAAGAACTTGCTTGAAGCAGATCTTTTTACTGACAACTCGTTGGGAAAACAGTTTCTCAATCAGCATTGACATATGTACGTCACACTTAGACGTACATTTATCTGCGTGTTAAATGTGCAGAAACTCTGTTTGTTGTGACGTAGTTTAAAGCTGATTGCAGATGCACTCTTGATTGAAACCCGGTAGCGATTTCTAATACCGTACAGTTCAGTTTCTTGACAAGACAAATTTTGGACAATCGTTGGTTCGAATCTCTTATGGTTCTGTGACTCTTGAGTGCTTTTTGAGTACCTTCAGGTGAAACAAAACTAAATTTTCTTTACCACAGTGACAGCTAGTATTCTAGAACTTAACGACAGATTGAAACTCTACGATGTTTAGTCATTAATGATAAGACGACGTTGGGGTAAAGATGCATCGTTCAAAACTTGAGAAAAACAATTTAATTGCTGGTGATAGATTACCAACCAAAATAGTCCTTTAAGAGACACATAAGACAGTTTTCCACATTTAAACACGATACTCGTGCGTGATTTATTGTGAGTAATAATGCTCTAGAAAATGTATGGAAGTTGTTTCCTAGCATGTTCCTTTCCTGTATATTTCAAAAGAATTGATAAGAAAATGTAGCACACTTTGTGTTCAATGAAGAAAGATTGTGCCTTATTCGAATCGTCCACCTTTAGCAACCGCTGATGATTACGATCGTTAGGGAAGCCCTCTTCGAGTGGTTTATACATTAATTGTACCTTGGTACATGCCTGAAAGGTATTTAGATGTTTGATCTCTCACTTTCTGGCCGATTGAACTAGCCTACTGTAAGCTAAGTACGTGCACTTGAAATTCGTTAAGTGGTTCGTATCTCTTTTTGAAAGTTTCTGATACTTTTATCTAAGGGTCAAAAAAGGGGAGCTTGATCTCCGGAAGAAAAAAGAAGTATATACGCCTCCTCGATTTATTGCAATAATCCAGGTATGATAGAGGAGAAGAACGGCGTCTGATAAAAACTGGCAAACACATCACGTGATCCACACATCACTAACTACATTTGATCGCAAGTTAGACCTGCTGAAGAAAAGGTCAGTTAATATTAGTTGTAAGATTACTTTGTAAATATGAAATTTCCTTATGAACAGCGAGTTCTCTGGTGGGAAGTGCTCAGTCTTGTTTGCATCATGTGTGAAAAAAAAAAAAAACAACGTAGAGAACAAACTGTAACGACAATATATCCTTCCCACTATATCATAGTGTGGTACCTCACAAAAGTGCAAAATTGCTCAATTTGGTTGACTAATGCATTAACGTCATTGCTATATTCCAATAACCCAGGGGGTACGTATCTATGGTACACACTTGGAAGGTTAGCTTTGTTTGGCTTGATTGTTAATGGAAAAAGATCTTAACCTCAGGCATCTATTCGAGTCGTCTATATTGATTTAGTGAAAGCGTCCTCTTCAATAACATTCAGTATGGTAAAGGGAGCGTACCTATTGACGATTGGATGGGATTTAATTAAAACCATTTTTTAGCTAACGTTTATTTACCCTGCAGTTTCTAGACCAAGGTTATTTACCAACAAATAGGATGCGTGTCAAGTGTTAGACTATCGTCAAACAGAAATGACGCGGTGAAATGTTATTTTGTTCTTACTTCTAAGTTAATCTAAAAGAATGTTAAGAATGTATTGAAGGAAGGCAAGCAATGCTCTAGTTGGTGACATCCGCTCCAGTGAATACCAAAGAAACTGAGGGTTGATGTATTTTTAAGTCACATAATCTGGATTATTTGTTACAAATCAAAAACTTTGAACAAAATATGATAAATTAAAAAAAAAAAAAGTTTTTGACTATTTATTTGGATTTCAAGTTGGTGTCAGAAATGACTCTAACAATTGCGCGATTCCTCTTTTTACCGTCTTACGTTGGCATTAGATTTGAATCACCCAATAAAGGGATATCAAAAAGACGTACCCAATTGTCAGTGTAACGGTCGTTCATATCATATCCTGTTTTCCTCCAATACCACAACGACGAGATTAGTCAATTGAAGTGTGTGTGTGTGTGTGTGTGTGTGTGCTTTTTATTTTTTTTTTTAAATTGAAACCCACTACCTTCCCTCATATCCCCTACCCCTACGAAAGTATTTCCGAAACACAATAAGAGAAAAACAAAACAATGTTGTAAAACACTATCTAAAGTATGTTCACGGGGTCTTAGTTACTCCATATTTTGATAATGACACATATCCCGACAGCTTAATACCAAACTTCATCAAAAAATCAATTTCCCCATACCACTTATAACGTATCGTCTTATAAAATGGCTGGATCAGTCTACATCAAGAAGTATTAGAGATTCTCAGAGACATGTTCTATGTTTCAAGGGCATCATATTGTCACGTTTTCCCAGCTTCGTTCAAGTAATGTTCGATATATATTAATCAGAGATAAGTATACCGCTAATAAATCTACATATTGCTAAATATGTCATACAAATGAATTATTCATGTTTGTTCTACGATTTTCTCGAAAAGTTCCAATGTTCCCACAAGGGTACCCTTTATGTAACTAACATACTTTCAAATCTGATTGTCTATAGAAAAATAATCTTGCTAAACTATCGCTAGTAGCTTATTTCTTGGAAGATTTTTACCTTTTTCTTCTCGAACTAGTGAAGAAAACACCCTACAGAGATAAAAAGGCCCATTGGAGGTTCATTTGGGGCTCATTTATCACAGGGACAGGAACTTTTTGCTTATAAAATAAAAGACATGACCAACATAGCAACCTGGCATATATGGGGTCAGCTCTGGCCAAGAGTGACAGTTGTTCCATTCGCCAGAAAAAAAAAGATTCAATTAGGATGACCAAAGATAACAGGCAGAGGGTCGACATATAGTGCGAATTCTGGTAATTGTATTCGTGCATCAATTCAACATTCAAAATATTATATATTATTTCAGATTCTCTTAAAATAAGCTGGTTTTAAATATTATCAAACGTATATACGGTAATCGACATTGCTTTACATTGTTCGGGTCAATTAAATTGATACAAATGCAGGTATACATGCCTATTTAAATCGTTAACTCACATTGTTAACTTCTGTAAAAGCAGAAAAACCGTTTATTATTAAATATTAAAGAAAGTGGAAAACTGTATCTAGTGCAATCATTGCTGTTCATCTTTATTGAGAAGATGGCTGCCTCTTTTCCAGACCCTTCAAAATAGCCATATTCTTTCCGGCTCTTTATTCCGTGTCCCTTTTCTCTATTTTAAAATAAACACATGCAACAATAGTACGTCCATGAGTTGCACTCAACCCGAATGCTGAACACCTCGCTGTGGTGACTTTCGTAATGACATGATACATTAACATTATATGTCCAGTCGCTAACAAAATATAAAGCAGACAAATGCTACTGTTTAACCTTCGAGAATATTATCTGATCTTTTTTAAGATTTATCAAGAGTGGAGTTCCAAAATAATATCGCGTTTATTATCTCGATTGTGGTGCAAACCTGTCATTTGATTCATCATCAAAGCAAAGAGGTTGTCACAGATGGTTAAACTTGGGTCTTCATAATTCATACCCGTGGAATTAACCTTCCACGTTCACTAAAAAGGATATTGATAAAGTTGCCATTGCTTGACAAAATCAAAATTTACCACACTTTTCCAGGTAGAAAGATAAAACTGAATTATCCGTCTTCTTAGCATTAGTGAAATGTACGTCAATACTGTTTTATATTAAAAAAGATATCTGACCATCAAAAGGTACCAAAGTTTCTCTTTTTTCTATGATGAAACAGATACCTTTGTAAGTACTACATCTGCGCTTAAACTGCAGACTTATAATGTTAAAGTCAATTTTTTTTCTGTCCTGTTTTGCTTTGTTTTGGTTTGTGCGAGATCGATATCGTTCATTTCAGAATTTGGCTGACGTCACTTCCGCAGGTCAGTCGCATCGCTCAAGTGTATTGATTAATGCTCCCAGAATACACTCCAGCAGCAAAAGAATTTCATTTGTATTTGGGAAGACTTTCACTTCCTGTTATCGACGCGTGTCAATACACCGGCCAATCTGGTCATCAATGGGTAAGTACTGTATATATGACTACATTTTATCATACTGAAGTGCAATGTATAGCTACCTAAAATGCCAGGACCAGACAACGAAAGCCTAAATAGAAACATGGCGAGTGTATATAGTATAGAATCTATGTCTCTGACTACATTCCAACAGACTCTACGTGGAAGGATCTGGGGCAAAATACTTAAAGGTTCCCGGGATATGTTTCGCAGTGATCGTTTGGTTCCTCAAATTGTTGATATATTCATAGTACACTTTTCGAAAGTTTTTTAACACGAAAGGTCGATTACTACCTTCGAAAATAAATGAAAATTTCTACGTATGAAGATGATTCGCTCATGGTGTCACTAGTATGTTTACAAACAGGTTGTCATTACCCACCTCAATCCCCCGTCCCCAAGTAGGACTTGATAACTGAACAAAGTCGAATGACCGTATACGTATGTAATACCGCCCGGTAACAAGGAGGAAAGCAAAACGATATGACATACACTTTAAAAAAAAAACCTGTTTTGTAGAAACACCAGGAATATAAACAAATGTGTCTTTAATGAATTTTTAATTTTAATAAATTACAGTTTGAAAGATGGTAGTCTTTACTTGTTTGTTCCTATACATACAGTCGATGTTTCACCTTCGACGAATTGAAATTCCTTACAAATGTAAGATCTACATAAGGAGCACTTTTTTAAATAGATATCTGTAACAACCCAATTAAAAGTCACTCAACGAATAGGACAGAATAACTTAGTTTGTGCGTTATGAAACAAATAAAAGTTTAAATTTTAGAATGTACCTTTTTTTGAACAACTAATGTTCTCAGATACACCTTCCACCTAACAAAGTCAAAATAATTGTTACCATCGTACACGTTTAAAGCATAGTTTCGTTTTTTGAGCCACCAGACCACAAAGTAGAGGCCGCATGTATGCTTTTTTTCTGGGTGGCCCAGTCTCAAGTGGCTGGCATCATCACTTACAGGCTAGCTAGCGTAAAAGCTATGATGACTTCACCATATTTTTATTCTTAAAATTTCTGTCGGTGTCTGCCACCTATTCACCATATTCAGAAGCCCTTCGGTAGCAGCCCCCAACCCCTCCCCGCTTTCTTCAGCCCCCCAAACCGTCTTGGGTGGCCTCCGACACCTACTCAAGTTGATACAAGCTCACCTTCTGAAGCTAACATATTTAACGTGAATAGAGTTCCGTACGTCTAATCAAAGTGGCTTTTCATCTACCATGCCAAAACGATCATCCTCCCTGGATTGGGTCTCTCATGCCTACCTCTTGTGGACGAAGTGTACCCCAATTCAATCGTAGACGTTATTCGTAATCGGATTTCGATTGGTCCACGGGACATTCGATCTATTTATCGACAGTTTCTAGGGTTTCATTTCAAATTTGCAACAGTTTGAAAAAGAATAATTTTGAATTTTCTTCGGATTACAGTTTCCTATCTAAAACTTTTCAGAGTTACAGATACAGTTTCAACTGCCAGATTTATCTGCACTTGACGACTCTTAACTCTATGGTCGTTCAGATCTTGTCATACAATCAACCATTTAATTGACAATCTCTTGAACGGAGGATTTGAAACAGAGTTTGGGGCAGCTAGTTCACGAGGATTTCATCTTGTCTTCTCTTTGTCTTCCACCCATAAGAGTCAAGAAAAATTGATATCATGACTTTGCTATGAGTATGACTTTGGCACAGAACGTCAGGCTATTGTTACCATCACTGCGGTATATTTAGTAGGATACTTGTGCTGTCAGATCAAAGTAAAAATGTGCTTTAGTGACACATCCTCGTGATTAGCCTAACCCCTAATCTTCTTCTGTAAATGATGGATTGATTGCTCCTAGCATTCTGTGCCAAGGCTCGCAGTGCTACTTTCGAATATGGTCCCCGAACCTTTTCGCAGAACTGGTGCGTGTGACCAGTTCAGAATGACTCAGCGGAAATGATATTTTGGTCATTTTTTTTATCTGTTGCAAGATTATAAATAACTTTTGTCATACATTTCCACATTATATTGCATTTTTGACTTATGAGGTAATTTTGTTGACAAAAAGTTATAAATAAACACTGATTCCCGTTTTTTATATTTCTATGTGATACAGAAAAGGAAACACATTCTTTAGACGTAGTTTTGTGCGCTCAAAGTCAATGTTAGTGTCACTTTGCTCGGAGGTGACTGGTAACCACTCGAACTCGATCCAGTGCTGCTATCCTGAGTCAGCCCACCGCTAGAGGCACGGATGATTTTCTCTCGGTGGGCGACTTTCAGGGAGTCTACCGGCTCGTCTATCTTTCTCCTGTCGAAACATCTGCAGCACTTCCTCTTGCAGTGGCTGTACCTCTCGGTCACCACTTTCTTTTGACTGAACCAAAGAAATATATAAGGGTTGATAGACGAATTCGACACTGCAAAAATTCCGAAAATAGCGTTCAGCGTTCGGTTTACTTTCGTGAAATTGCCAATGATCCCAACGAGGAAATACGGAAAGCCGCACAACAAGAACATGGCAATGATGGTGATACTCATTTTCAGGGTCTTCCCTTTCGCTTGCTGAAGAGTCCTTGCACCCGATCTCTGTAGACGAACTTTACCCTTTTTCGTCCACCAATTTGAAGCTAGTGGCATTTTTCGCCTGGTCCACTCGCGTCTCCCGTGCCTTGTCCATTATTTTCTTGCATATCCTGACGTACGCTACAGATGTTATAATGAATGGCACGCAGAAGGACATTATTGTGGCATACAGTATATAAACGAGCTTCCTCCGATCATTCTGTTTACCAAATATTGTTTTACAGACATTAAATTCGAGTTGATGTAATTTCCAAACACGAAGTTGGGGAATAGACAAAGCCGCCGCAATTATCCACACTAGGACAACCAAGCGTGCGGTAGGATAGCTGCCCTTCATCGGGCTCCGGACTGCCATATGTCTATCCAGTGCGAGTAATACTAGCATGTAACTAGATGCCATTATAGCAGTAGTTTGCATAAACATCATAAGCTTACAAGAGATATTTCCCAAAAGCCAACGATAGCCCATCATCTCGTATACAACTGAGAATAGTATAACGAAGAAACAGACACAGAGGTCTGCAGTGACCAACCCGAAGATGATTTTCAAAACACGCGACTTCCTATGGCGCCTATGCCAAAGCCAAATCAATGCACAGGTATTCCCTATCACCCCGGATACAAATAGAAGCCATAACGTCGTCAGCCGTGCATTGAGCGCTCTGTTTGCAGGTCCTCTGAATTGGTGGGCTGACTGTAGTGACTGCTGTAGTTGCAGTGAGATTACCCACAAGTTCTTCCATAAGGCTTACGTCATAGGGGTCTGTCGTATCTGGTAGATAAATCACGAGTGGTGGAAGAGACTCTCCTTGTTCTTCATTCCACGGATACTCTTCGTTTGAGGCCATGCTAATATCTGCAAAGACAGTCGAGAAAAGAACAATAAACCAACTAAAACGTTGGCAAGTTCCACAGATTTTTTTTTATTGATAACCATCTTTTCTTAGGTGATCATTTTCACTATATTTGCAAAACATCTCGAAAAGGTTTATCCTTCTCGGAACACATAGGCTCATGTTTACTCTGTGCAATATCTGCTCCTACTTCACTTTCCCTGCTGTTGTTTGAGGAAGTGCGTATGCTCGAGATCGAGAAAAGAACAATTCGTTACATTTGTGCACTGTGATAAATATTACCTTCATCAAACTATTCCACGTATTGCTCAATAAACTATTTTTACTAAATATGATATGACATAATCAGTATAATGCTGATATTTTTGTTTTTGATTGGGTGTACTGTACATCACAATCCATTCTTGACTTTTTTATTTTGTTTATTCAGTAACCATAGTCATCCTAAGCCAAGTCTCGCAGGTTATCAATGATCTATTCCTTATCATAGAGGTAAATCTCTCGCACTAGATGTCAGCTAAGTTGTTGACACACTCTCCCGTAATGTCATTATTGATTGTTTAAATACGTCAAAAAACGATTGAAATCTTATTTGAGACTCCTATTGATTCACCTCTTTTTCCTTTTGCTCCTATTCTTCGATCTAATTCGTGCTTAATTGTTATAGCTCATTATTTGCCATTATCATTACCTCCGTCTTAGGTAATACGTTGCCATCCATGAAGATGACATAAGAGCTAACATACGTTGCCATCCCATTATTGATGGCAACGTATGTTAGCTCTACTCAACTTCTTCTTGATACTCCCTATTCTGTTAAATCTGTTCACATATCTACTTATTGTATAATCTTCGTCAAAGATGTTGACGCAAACATTTAAAATAAGTGATATTGAAGAACAAGTGTAAATACCACAGTTAGTAGTCATATATAGGTAATGCTTTGACTGCTAATCAACATCCATGTAACTGACGTGAACCGCCAAGTAGTCTTAACGTTGTTTGTCACTTCGTAAATGATTCAGATAAAAACAATGGAAAACGAGTTACTACTTTATTGATGTCTCGTCTAAGGATCCAACATTAACACTAAATAAATTAGGTCAACTTTTACCGAGGTTGATTACCTATGTCCTCCTTGCAAACTGTTTGCCCAAAAACTATCCAAGTTGGTCACATATTTACCTATCATGGGTTAACCGTTGCCCAGCAATGGGTACGTTTTAACCAAATTGGATATTTTGTGGCCTACCACTCTGTAAAAAGGCATGAGTAAGCGATCTTTTTGGAGTGTACCCTTGAGTACCAGCACCCCTTACACAACTGTGCTGAATTGAAACCATATTTTTTTAAACAAGAAATAAGGCCCACAAAGAACGTTAAATTAGGCCAGAGGAGAATCGATATTAATTAAACCTTATTGTCGCAAGAGTCGTCATGAAGGATAGGAAGATGACTTGTCTACTGTCAGTAAGAAAAATCCGTCTAATCAACAATGTTGATTAGATTTTGTTTCGTAGAATTTCAAACCTATATGCAGCTTATCACTCTTTTACATTTTTGCTTGTGTATCTATTCTTTCCTCTTTCCCCCTCTCTCAGTCTTATTTTTTTCTCTTGCCAAACGCTTTGCAAAACCAGAGCCAATAAATTGAAACCCAAAATAATGAGTGAATGATATTACGCCCACAGTATTACCAAGGATGTAATACATATATCATCAATATCGACAAGAAGACATACATGGTCTTTGTCGATTGTGTTACAACGAATCCCGTAATCGCACCTTCTTTTACTTGCAAATTTCGTCATTTAATGAAAAGTGCAAAAGCTGTTGCATGCAGGTTTTGGAAAGACTACAAACTTTTGCAAAAACGAGACACGTCTGAATTTTTAAGCACGATTACCATAACAGAGTTGAGACAAACGCAAAGAGTTCATCGGCTTCGGTGGCTGGTAGTTTAGAACCGAATGAATAGGTCCTGTGTCAGTTAATTGTACAGGTATGTACCGAATTGTACAGGTATGTACCTGTAGGTAGAAAACACTAACAGTCTCATTATTGGACAAGGGGAGAATAGCAACTCAGTGATTTAAAAAAAAAAAAAACACATGACAAATTTGTACAATTTGAAAGTATGTCATATTCTGTGATGAGACTGAGTATGTAGGTCTACGGTAATTTACTTCGAATTGTATCCTTCTGACCAAGGAGGTTCTACCTCCTTGTTCTGACAAAGTTGTGAAGTGTATTGTTAAAGACGAGATAATTGATGATAAAAGCATGTGTCAGGCCTGCTCTTTCAGACTGAATGTTTTGATTAGTCAGGCATAGACTATCATGAAAGACTCCTAACCTAAAAATACTGTATCAAATAATGACTTAGCTTTTACATTTAATTTAGAGCTAATCAAGTAATTCACGAAAATGCAAACCATTTTACCAACACTTGGTAAAGCAACATACCGGCAATCTCTTTTCACCTACCCTAGATGCAGGTATTCCTAGAGACAAGTTTAGTTCCTTGAAATATATTACATTTGCTCACTTCTCTTTTTTATTTTTGTTACATCACAGCCTTAATTTCGTCACAAATACTTGATGATAAAAACGGACAAGTTTATTACTTAATTACGAGTGTGTTAGTGTTAAATGACAATTTGAGTCGGTTAATTCTACAAGTACTGAAGGGGATAAATTTGGACATAACATTTCACTTGTGTCAATGATACAGATGGCTTTCTCAATGGGTAAAATAGGTCGTGGAATTAGATCATTGAACCTGCTATTGGAACAAGACAAAAAGAAAAATTATATTATAAATATATATAAGTATATTATAAATTAGAAAAATAATCCACTGCATTTATGTGCAACTTTTACGAGACGGCAGGATTGCATGTGAGACATTCGCACAATCCCTTTAAAATCCATATCATGCAATTAAAGAGAATTGAGTGAAAACAACAGAAGGTAACTACTATGCTGTAATGTCAAGCGGTGTTCCAAAGATTGGTTAAATTGCAAAGTAACAAAGAAGTTGCATAACATGTAAGTAGAATAGACCTTAAAGAAATTTACAGAAATGCTACGGGTAATGACGAACCAGTCATCAGCTATAACTGTGTAAACATCCACCTTTGCGATATTCCCATGAGTCACATTCGTTCGTCATTTTCTGATGATGTTACAGTATAAGTCACTCTTAAAAAAATTTACTACAGTGAAATACAGAAGTGACTGACAGTGTGATTATTTCAATAGAAGATAATAATATGATGAATGATTGCAACCGTATTAAAACTATATGCCAGACTTAAAAAAAGACGTCAATTTCATGTCTGTACGGCTTCATTTGGTAAAATACACCGTCGACATTTGCAATAGTTTATAGTTACGAAATTCCATGAAAAGCCCCTAAGAAAAGTTTCTTTTTACCAATTCAGCTCTTGTCTAGTAGTCGAATTTTACCGGCACTCACCGTGAAATGTCTTTGCAAGTTTCAATCAGTTATTAATTTTATTATTTTTGAGAACGTCCTTCAGTACTTCAGTCATTAGAGATACCCAACTGTGTTGACTGTGGATTCACCTTAATTCAAAATGGAAAGTTGTCTCTGATCCACTTCGTGGAACTTTTTAATCAAGACCTTGAAGAAGGATGAAGCTTTCAAGGGGTATTACTTGACAATTACTGATTTATTATTCCTCTCCACTTTCATTCCTCTGGAGAATCCCCGATCAAAGAAAAAAGAACTACGCTGAGATCTTAGACAAGAGTGTGATAAGTAGAGTCTTCTTTTGCAAATACACACTCTAAATTTACGTTGAACAAGTTGATCATATTTTGGGTCGGTGCATAGTTAACCAACCTATGGTTAATTTTGACCACAGTAGATTCATATTTCCTAAATCTAGTTGAAGAAATGTTTGCCTTTTCTTTATGCTAAATTCCCAGACACTGAAGCATTCATAAGCTAAACTGTGATGAACTAATTGTTTATCTGTCTTTTAGCATTTCTGAGCAACGTATTGTTCTCTGAGTGATAGCTATAACGTTTTCAGGGAGGGTAGATGGTAACGAATGTCGTTTTGCTAATAAATGTTTGATATTTTTCAGGTTTTTAATTTCTTTTCAGTCCAGTGTCAACATTTCATTAAATATTCAATCCCAGAAAAACTAGAAATTAACTGTTGCAATTTTTACCACAGTATTGTAATAAAAGGAATTGGCCCGTGAAACAAAATAAAAGGCCATCGTGGTTAGATAAAATTATTGGGAAGCAGAAAGTGAATTGGTATAAATTGCAGAAAGTCAATTTTATTTATTCAATACGTGTTGATGAATTGTTTACTACTTTCTATGCCAATTTTTGCTCAGCTTAATCCTATCAATATAGGGGACCCAACATGGAAAAAAAAAATTGTTAACAATTACATGATATATCCATAACTATATATCCATATACTATATAACATAACTATACTAGTCTTTCAAAGTTTGAAAAAAAAAAAAGGTTTTCTTTTTGGGGGCTTTACCTCTTCAGCTTCTACATTTTGTTCAATTTGTTTGTATGTGACGCAAACTTTAGACTCTTGAATTTCAAACTGATTTTTGTCTCGCTGTGGCCCAACTTTGGCGTAGATTAATATTTCCTAGATATTGCTGGGAGATATTACATCAAATTTCTTTGGAGACATTAGTGTATAGGATCTTTTCTACGTGGAAACTTAACAGTATATAAATACACTCACAAAAACGTAAAGTAAAATAAGAACTCCATAACATTTTAGTAAAATTTTACACACAGTTAATGTAAATCTTACATTATGATGTAACAATTTTACTAAAATGTAGTAAAATTTACCAAAATTATGTAGAATTTGCAAATACTGCTTATGTTGATTTTACATAAAATTTGTGGAGTTCTTATTTTACATAATTTAAGTAAATAATTCTCTGAGTATAACATGTGATAAAATGGACGTGCAGACAAAAGAAAATATTTTAATTACATTTTTACTTCAAAGGCTCGATAATCTTGTAGCAATAATTATTTCCTACTCAAAGACAAGTACTGAAAATACATAAATTGTGAATTCGCAACCAGAAATTGGGAGGAAATTTGAGAAGGCAACTCTGTTGCAGGTAAAGATGTCACCTGTAATTTTTACTTACTCTATAATAAGTCTTTTAGCAATCTTGATCCTCGCAACTTGATGCAAGGAATTGTGGGATGCATGGCAGGCAATCCGCCACCACCGTACATATCGTGAAAATACAGTCACAAACTTTTCGACATTTTTTTTAAACGAACATGGCGTTTTGGATGCAAAACTGTAGGTGTGATTCCTCTGCATGTTTGCAGTTGGTCTATGAAAAGAGAATTTCACTATCTCCTAAAATCAGCTCAGTTTTTGACATGTGTTTTGGATGTGACAGTGTCATTATGTCCTTATTTGGGGAGTGGTCACATGCGCAGTCGAAATTGCAAAGAGGCCAAAATTGCATGAATTCATAATTAAATAAAAAAGGAAAACGGAAACAAACAAAAAGTGGGAAACCTTAAATACCATGAATTAAGAGATAATTGAATTAATAACCAGACGTTGCGGTAAACAAAGCTGATTATTTTTAAACAGAAAAATCTCAACAATTCCATTTGCTTTTTGTTTCTTAGCATTCAGTTTGTTCACCTATGTACACTATCAATGAAAGATGATTCATCTTTGGTAAGATTGGTAGATTAGAGATTAGATTGGTAGAATTATTAACAGAAACAGAGGGAATTGCTAAAGCTGTTTGTACAGTTTGAACCGGTTGTTATGAAGTTTTTGAAGGCAGTCGTCAAGAACCAACGTTAATGAACATTCCTTTGGGATTTGGGAGAGAAAGAGTAGGTTTATGGAGGAAGTCACTTTTCCTTTATTGCTTAGAGCGTTGGAAGGTATTTGGAACAAGCCCACTATTAATAGTTTCTAGAAAGAAATTTGACTCCGAATCTATAATTTTCCTTTATTGCTAATAGATTTTCAACTTTTAGCATTGTTGATCACCCACTAAGTCTTGTACTTTTTACGATGTTTTATATACTATTTCCCCTTTTAACTTTTCCTGTAGACATTCGAGTTTTGTTTCTGAATATTTGCAAGATTTACCACTTGATGTTGATAATGTTCAAATAGCACTGTGGATATATTTCAATATGGCGTCACAAATGTTTCTTGAGAACACAGGCAGCTTTTAAAACAGAACAACCAAGAACCCCTTCGCACTGGCGGCATCTGTCAGACCGTATGATCGAAAGGTAGTAAAATAAAAGCGGATTTTTTTCCGAAACTACCAATTACCGCTGTCAGATTTAGCAGACATTAAATGTCGAGTAAACTCAGTTCCTTGAATTCTTACGAGAACCTCGACACGGAGTAAGGGACTATGAATTCAACCTGGATTCAAGTTAAAACATGCACTGTTGAAATGTTGTCTTTGCAAAGAAATGTTTGTAAAATTGATGAATTCCCAGGGACAGAGCGATTGTAAAGATAACAAATAAAAAATAACATATAAGGAGATATTATCTTCTGTGAATGTAGGTTATCTGCAACTATGAATTGTATGTCAGGGATACAACACTTTCGATTGTTTACGGTCGTATGCTCGATAAACGGTGTAGGCGATTCAGTGATATATGCAAAAGTTTGTCAAACTTTAGAAGTAAAGTTTGGAAAATTCGGTCGCGTGAGCAGAATTTACGACAAGGATTTGTCATGCTCGTTACACTTACACTCCTGGATGTCACGGACTGTCCGTTATAAAAACGGCGTAGGGTGTATGACCCTGAAAATAAAACAATAAAATGAATCAAGAAAGCTCATGTCTCCGGTATATTTTATGCCAAATTTGAATAAAAAACATGACGCAAAGGAGATTGAACGAAATTAATGTTCGTTTTTTGAGCTATTTTTGTGACAACTACATGGAACGAAAGTGGTATCGTTTTTCATTCAAATTATTTTCCCACTTTATGTTGTGGTAGTACTGGCAAGGAACACATAAATGGTGAACTTGACATAAGTGTTATGTTGTAATAATAATTAGAAGGGTAACGTTATTTTCAGTTGTAATTATCACAGCCGTAATCTGCAATTACATCGATTAGGAAGAGTTCAACGGCTTATTTTAAAAAAGAAAGTAAAACTTGATAAACTTTCAATGTAACGACAACAAAGTACCTCAGACCAATTTTATATGTTGTATTTTGCACAAGTTATGACAATCACGTTTATTCTTTTTTTTATATATACCATTTTTATGTATCATATTATTAGTCCGTTGATGACGGGTCATGAAATCGCGTGGGGATTTGGTGGAAATTGGTTATAAGCCATAAACCGCAATTAATATATTTTTCTTTCTTATTTTTGTAATTCGTCATATGTACTTGTCACATAATTAATTCGTTAATGGCGAGTCTAAATATTGTGTGTGGATTTGGTGAAAACTATTAAAAGACAAAGTTGATGTAGTGACACGTAAGCACTCATCAGTGTAATTTACGCTGAAAATATCGTATTAAAACAGGAGATTTCCTCGCTCTCATTAACGCATGAAAGTATGCCATCTTTAAAGCTTGCTTTGAACTTTTGCCCTCGAATGAAGAGAGTTATAAACGTTGCTATGCCAACATGACTTTACTTTGACGCGTTCTCGTGCTGTCGTCATCACCACTTTACAATAAAATTGTAAATCAAGGGCAGAAATAACTCAAGGACAACAAACAATTGAACCTAAAACTAAGGAGTTGCTTTGAAGAAGTAAAAATAAATTAATCAGAATATTAAATTGAATTTTGTAATGTAAAGGCTTTATCAATGTAAACGATTGTCATGTACAAACTGAACAAGAGAGAATTTTGTTTTTCCGTTGGTGATTTTTAAAATATCCGTAGGGAGTATAATGTGAACACGTTTATTTAATAGTTGTATAAAAAGGATTGTATTAAAGAGAGAAGGCTTGCTCGAACGTGATTTATTTTCTCCTTCCAAATGTCCGGCAGAATTGTCAATCACTGATGGTGAATATTATTATCTAACCCGAATTCTATACTGATATATATATATATATTCAGCGAAAAAGCATGTTTCGAGACACATGAGATATTATAATACAATTACAATCGTTATGACGTTTGCAATATACCCCCAAAATGGTATAAGTTTTACTTTTAATGTCGTTAATTTAAACGAAATCTTAACTTCCGCGTTGAACCTGACAATTTAATCGTCTCAGAGGACAAACATTATTATACGTTTTTTCATACTTGGTAAGTATCCGAGAATCCTATTGGCCCATTAGAGTCAGGCAAATGTGTATTATCCTATGGAAAATGTACCGTCAGTTTTATAGTGATGTCGCATTGCGTATGAATACAATAAAAATGACAGTGTTTTTTGTCTGCTATCTTACACAAAACAGTGGTGCAACCCAACTGTCAATCGCGCGTAAACGTAGTTGACTAAGGGTTAATCGCATTTACTCTTTCTCGGGGTTCGTTTTCAATGAACATGTGGCATTTACATAGTACTCAACTTGTCCTTCGATTTCGTCTTTTGCATCAAACATGAATGAACGAGGTTAATCAACACTGGATCTGTGCATTAAACTGATTATACCTTTAATACCTGCGGATGACCTTTAATTATATAATTGGCTTTTTTGGAGTGTAAACACTGGTCGAAAGTAACGCTGCGCTTCTGATGAACACCTTTCGTAAAGGTAGCCTAGTGAATCGGATGCTGCTGAAAATGCTCAGCCTGTCAAGGTCGACAGTTATCATTAGACTATTACTCTCATGTTGCTTGATACTCACTTGCCTGGCAAACACATTCAAATGTTGTTTGCTCAGATGATTTGGCAAAAACTCTTCTGATTCTTCTGTGACTTTATAATAAGTTATTCGTTCAGTGTATCTCATAATGAGTATGAAATATGTTTCATGATTCAGCCATCAGATTCGAGAAGTCAAACCATCAGGATTAATCTCAAATTTAAAGTTTTGTTGCAACGCCGTAATTTTTCTCTCACTTTTCAGGGACGACGAGGCTCATATGGCCACAATGCTCTTTTATTATTGCCTGCAGAGGTTATCATATATGGTTATTGGTCAGGAACCTTATCCTACGTGTTAGCTAGCTGCAAATTTTGATCACGGTCCCTATACATTCTTGGCTTCAAATTTCCTCCCAATTTATCCGAAATTCGAGAAAATTTCCCTGATATCTAACTATCATGTGGAAATTTTACCAAATCATGAATAATTATTAGCAACATGCATTTCATGAAATTCAAGTGGTGTGCACATGATACAACATCCAATCATTACATTCTGTATTGTGTAACAGTTCTTTGACAAGTCAGACAAAATGTAAGAGATAGTTTTCAAACATATCTTCTTCGTTCGTGCTAAAAAAAGAAACCTTTTTTTTTTCAAAAGTAATTAGGACACGGTTCTAGACCTATTGACGTCATATTATTAATTTCTACCGTGGTTGGAGGAGACGCTGATTAATCTTCATATTCATTAACTTGTTACATTTTGCGATATATATGCTATCGGTAAACATATCTATTTTAATTAAGGTCAAATGCGCTGCAGTTTCTCTATAAGTTTGAGCATAGAATCCGAGATATTCCTGTTTAATATTCGAAATTTCTCATTTGGAGAAAGACACTCACTTATATCCTTTTTTTTCCCCGATTGTCGCTATTGTTATTATGTTTGATATTTATAGCTACACGCCGTGCTAGTGTGAATAGAGAGAAAGTTGGAGAGATCGAAAAATCGAATGAAATGTGATTTTCCTTTTGAAATAAAATAAAGGAATCAGAAAGGAGTAATTTTGCGTCTGGATGTGTACAGTGGCATTTGTGCCTTGTGGATTAAAGAATACGACCGAAGATAAAAAAAAAAATGAAGATTTACTCAGACTACAATAATCTTGAAACACTAAACCCTAAATCAAAAAAAAATAGTTATCTTGGGGATATTTTTGCCTTCAGGTGATCAGAAATCACGCTCTGTTTTGAAGACACTGAATAAAAAAAATCACATCGTCTTTTTATTTACGTACGCTTCATTTTTGTGAGGCTGCATGGTGACGATTTAAAACCGACTTTTGTGTGGTAGTTTAAGAGAATGTTTGAGAAGAGCTGAATGTTTACTTGATACGTAATCTATTCCCAATGTTTTTTGTTTTAGTAATGCAATGATAGTGACCCATCAGAATGGAGTTCGTACACTGGTTCATCTCTCATATGGAGTCAACGAATGATAGAAAAGTCATTTTACTCGATGAAATCACTAACGTACTCACCCAATGGAGTCTATTGGCTCCGTTCACATCAGGTCCGTGTGTATTTGACTAGTAAATACTCATAAATCCCATTTTAATGCGTAAATGAGACTCTTACACCAGAATCAACTAATATTCATCCTAGAGTCATTACGTCACGCATAGCGTCATAAAGTGACGGACTCTGCTAAGAGTCACCTTGACTTCATCATTTTGGATTTCAGGATTGCAAGATGACGATGAGGTACCGTGTCGTAAACATGTTATACCGGTAAGACCTCTCAATGGCTGAGTTATTAACGAAATATTTCAATTTGTGAAAGTGAACAACTTATGAACGTTTTACAATGAAAATATGAATGATAATATCGTCTAATGATAATATCGTCTAATCTACATGAATATCTTAAAACCCTTCTTCATTGAATCTAAGTATGTTTAAATTTAGCATCATTGCGAAGAAAAAGTGTTGATTGAGCATATAACCTTAACACTTTCATACAAATTTAAGCAATTTAAGTTGGTATGAAATTGTCCCATTTTCCAAACCCCTTCGAAGTTCGGGTGAAACTTTTAAAGATGGATGTGATATTTACGTGACGCCATAGAATGGAAATGCTCACTGGCCGGTCTCCATACTCTTGCGAGTTGACACGCTATTGGCACGGTACAGTACGCACTACTTACGCTCTAGCCATTGCTAGGCTGCTAGTGATAGCCAATGTTTTTCCTTAGTTTGAATACGGTAGCCTCAGTGTCTTCGAGATTGTCTAGAGTTTCACGACAATAGCCGTTGATAGCAAATGGTCTCTTAATTGAAATAGTCTACATGGGATTGTCTATCTTACAAATTAATAGTTATAGATCCGGTATCTGCACATCTTTATGAAGAACTCGGATTTCCACAACAACACTGTTCACACACTTAGACGGCTTAGGTGTTAATGGCTAGGTGTTGCCATTTCGTAGAACTTCCTCCACCTGCTGGCATACAGCACAAAGCCAATCTCCAAGTGCTGGAAAGACAGGAAGAGGGTCCGGGTCAGCCTTTGCAGATGATGAAGTATCAGTTTGGGACAATATGTGTTTTAGGGGCCTTGAAATGAACCAAATATAGCGGAAAGGTTGATTTGCAATGTCCTGAGACTGCGCGCCATTTGCGAAGACAAGACGCTCTAGTTCGGAATCCTTGTTGGAACATCATGGCATATGGTACTCGTCCAAATCTTCGAGGGCGAATTGACCGCTACATATGCTGATTCGATTGCTTTGTTTTCCATCTTTGCATCAAACCTCCTTTTCCTTCGCACGAAGTCGGCCCATGAATTTTGCATCCTAAAGGATCACCCGGGGACAATTTTACAGGGCATATCGTAAATGAAACATCAATTGCAGTGTCACTACAACAGTACGCCGAGCATGTTCTGCCCTTTTCTTTTCAAATACGACTTCCTTTTTGCATCCAAAAGACTTATTAAAAAGACAAATTAATGTCAAATATCCAGACGAACTCGTGACATGTAATAATTAGTCTATGATAGGCATCCTCGTATCAGCAGACAGTTCGATTTGACTGTCGTATTCACACAATAAGCATAAAACTCAACATAGTTATATAGTCCTCGCGTACCTGCTCACCATTCTAAGATCGTCATCAAATCGGACTGTTAAATTCTCAACATTTTCGGTTCACCAGTGTATTTCCGCTTGTGGATAGAATTGCAGACTCGTTTCTCAAGTTGATTAGTGACGTGGAAAAGTGACATGTTCTGTTTGTATGTGTTTTAATCTATCCGAAGACATGAGAATTCCCCCAAAGGAAAAGGAGCTGGTAATTGATCCAGTTTGTGTACAGCTGTGAATTATTTCTATCGCTTACGTTACCAAAAACATAAATTGTTCCCATTTAACTCTCTCCTTTAATTTTACATGTGGTAATTACCTCACACACGATGAAACTGTTTTTTTACGTTAAGCTGCGGACTTCAAAATTTTGAGAGCATAACGTTACGCTTTGGCTGAATTACGGAAACTTGGAGAGGCTTATATGAACCAAGATAGACCTCTCGTCAAATGTTAGCAATTATTGATATGATCATCTTGACAAAGACGAATGTCTAATTAACATGTTGACATGTATGACATGTTGAACTGATTTCATCAATTAGCTTTTCTTAGATCAAACTGCCAAATTATGTAAGTATTTTATGTCACGTGTTGACAAACCTTAGAGCTGTATGTAGAACTTCTTGTTGAGGTCATAGGCGTGTGAATCTATAAGTTCCTTCGTTGGGGGATTTTACTGTAATAACGGGTTGAACTTCCCGGAAAATAAAACTCATCCAGAAGTTTAAGTGTGTGATGTGTGACATGGAATATTTGCTACATATCTCAGGGAAAATGCTAAGGGATATCACTCCTAGAACTAAGGTACCAAAATATCCATCTCCACAAATTTATCAGACTATACGCTCTAGTCTCTTTTATCCTCGGAAGTTACATTTTTAATTCAATATCGTCGCGACGACATTTCCGTTGTATGGCATGATGAGTGTTACGATTTGCCTTCCCAAGAAATCATTCTAACGTATCACTATAATAAAATAACTCCGAGAATCGCTCTTCCCAGAGTCTGCATCCAAGTTCTTGGAAATAGCGCTGTTAGTATTTTTATGGGAAACCCATCTCCTTGTGCTTATTGAAAGGATTTTGCTGCACAAATGTCCGATTAAATTTGCACAGGTATTTTCTGGTTATTAAAATACTGAAATATTAATATTGACAATATTACATAAAATAACTGAAATATAGCAATGGTACATCTGGGCAACAACATCATCATTGAACGGAGGCGGATGGCTCCTCATTGCTTCCTCGTTGCTGTTAGTTTCAGCAAATACACAAACACGGGTAATTTAGTGGACACTTGGTTTTTCAGCAGGCAAAGTTATTTCAACATATGCAAAGAAAAAAATCCAAAATAGTAGGCCAGATGAATTACATCTCATGAATTTGTCATTATGAATGTTCAAATGAGATATTATTTATACATTATACAAAGAAACCGGAGCAACCGTATAATTTCTCCTTCGAGAAATTTCCTGGGAGTTTAATTAGAAACGCTATCTTGAAGCATCATTAGTCACCGATCAGAAGGTAGCGTGCAATTCCCACATACGTAAGGCTCTCTAACATTACTGACCTCCACTGAGTAATTGGCACACCGATAATATGGCTTGGCTGTTGTCACCCGGTTTGCGATCAGAATCTGGCGCTAACTTCTCGTTTGTCTTTATAGAATAACCAGCCCTGGATTAACAATTAGGCAGATAAGGTACCTGCCTTATGGCCAACAAAAAATTTGGGCTACAAAAAGATTACCTATTTTAAACATCTAGCTGCCCGGGATGGGGTCCATTTTTATAAGCCAAAGATCTAAAGTAAAATTTGAGGCCATCCGCTGACGGTTAAAAATGTATCTTAGCACCGGCTGAGCTTTAATTCGGCATTTAGAATAACCCCTGTGACCGCCACTCAGACAGTTGTGGGTTCGTACGCTTATGAAAAGGATATATTGTAACTGCAACTTCAAGGTACAGATGCTACGGTACATCGAACAATTTTAGGTCATTCGAGATTTGAATTTTTTACGGTATCGTTCAGATTCAAATCGAACAACAATTTGCATTTCTTAAAAAAAGGACTCTGCCACTTGTCGGATTAAGTCCTTCAGCTCACCCTCAGAACTAAGTCCGAGTCCTCGCGCCACTCGAGTTTGAGGCACTCGCTCTTTTAAAGCAGGATGTGCTGTTATTTCTGCTTTTTCAAAAGTTCACTAAAATGCTGGCTTATATCTCTAACAGTTGAAAAAAGCTTTAAAACCTAACGTGCTATAGACTATTCCTAGAAATGTCAACCTAATTCTCACAACAAATGCATTTACGAGTTTCTTTGTGGTATTATTTACGAGTAACTGCCACACGTTACCACGACAGATCCTGGTTCCGCTAACTTTTAGCCGTAAAAACTAAATAAAAAACTCTTCTTTCTTGCATAATTAAGAAACTAACTAATAAAATTTCTCTCAAAAGAAATGTGACGTGGATGTTATTTTCCAGATTGGTATTAAATGGAAGAGAATGATGGAAAATTAACGATAAGGGATATTTGTTTCCCTTCAAAGAGCACATCCTGCTTTCACGCAAACAGCATTGAGGAAACACTTTGATAGCAACTGACTATGGAAGGCCAAAGAAAGACGATAAGTTAATAAAAAGTAAAACGAAGACCACAAAGTTGACTTATCTGTAAGAACAACAAGGTACCTTTCTTTTTTTCTTTTTTTTTATTAGTCAGATTCTCAAACTTCTCTTTGTCTCTTCCTTTACGTGTGGTTGAGAGGAAATGGACTATTCTGAAAATACAAACAAAAAGAGAAAAAATTCCCGGGGAAAAAAAAACACAGCACTTAAGACTTATCTTGGGTGTTCTCGAATTACATTTACGTTTAGTTAACCGGCACCTGTTTTTTCCTTGTTTTTTTTTCTCTTTTAGTCGTTAAGTCCATTTTCTCAGAATTTGCATCTTCGTCGGTCGTATTACCTATATGTATCGTTTTTCTCTTTTAGTTCAATCAGGTTTCGGTTGTTAATGACTTGTAAGTCATTCAAAATCAAAGTTCAAGTAGCAGCTACGGAAAATATTCCAGAACGGCCAAAAAGAAGAACAAAAAAAAAGGACGAAGCAAAAAACATGAAGACATTCTACCCTCTCCTTTTAAATTTGCTTCATCAGGTATGAAGGAAATATGATCAATTGGAGTGTTACTCATGCCTGCCTCCCTATCTTACGGACGCTGAATGCAGATATAAAATTGTGACAAAATCATTACCTATCGACAGGAGACGTACCTTTAGTTTACGCTAACAAAAATAATAATCAAATAAATGATAAATAAGGCGAATCCCTGCATATGCGGATATGAGAGTTTCTTTTTCACTGTCCACTTTTCGAGGAGGAGTTAAACATCAGTGAACTTCTATTTTCAGACTTGTTTCAAAGGGAAATATGGCGTTTAGAATGCACCGACATGACATGCAAAAGAAAGTAGAGGTAATCAAGTTAAACCATTCAGTCTCATCAATAAACATCAACCAATGCCTTACCTTCTCAAAGCATTATGCATGTGATGAGTAATAGCAGATGCATCATGTGAATTTTGAAAAGTTTGGGTGAACAAATTAGTGTTGAGTAACAAATAATGAATATTTATCTGTGGGGAGTTTATTTCTTGGAAAGAAGGCTGCTGTTCTTCCTTATTTTGAATAATCTATCATTCTACGTCCACAAACATTGGTTTAAAATCTATGGATGTTTTCTCTAAAACAAACGAACTATTTCACTTAAAAGTGTATCAGAAAACACTGAAGGACGCATGCACGTACTCAGTTTCCAACTGCATTTCTAATTACCGTCTGCATCCATGAAATCCAAAACGGAGTCAAAGTGACTCTTAAAACAGAGTGTCCTCACTCATGACTCTATGTCTAACTTCGATTTAAGATGGCAGTTTATTGACTCTTGTGTAGAGTCTCCTTTTTAACATTCAAACGGGATTGTGAGTATCTTGACTGGTGAAATGCCAAACGGAGAGTCCATGGAGGAGTTCATTGGTGATCCAGTTAACGATTTCATTTAGAGTTGACGACTCTCTTCTCATTACTAGTTGACTCTATTGGAGAGTAATCACCGACGAGTCAACTGACTCTATTATCACTTTAAAGTATGCTTTGGGCAGTTACGATATCAAAGCATGGGGTTTAAATACACCAAGATATCCAGACAAAGATTTTACCCTTTTGAGGTAAAGGGAAAGTCCGAAAAAAAAAAACTCACCGACAGTGCATCACTGAAAAACGGCAACAAAATTGAAAAGAAATAGAAATAAGTGAAAACTCACTTGGGTGTCAACATGGAAAGCAAGTTAGAAATTTTCCCCTTATGTTTGACCAAATGTCATACCATTTAAGCGTGATTGATTACTCTACGGTACCACACCGGAAATGTACACAATTAACACAATCTTCGCCTTCCTTTACTGTACCGAATTCTAGCTTTGTGAAATCATGCAAAATTTCTTTTAAAACTCTATTAAAAAAAAAAAACCCGAAGAGATCACAAAAGTTGGCATTTACGAAACTTTAAAATCTTCTCTTTACATTTACACAGAGTGGCTTTGGTTCCCAGATGTCGAGTAGTAATAGTACTAAAGGATGAAATTGATCAATCGTAGACGCATATATATGAATGCTGTAAAAGAGGCTTACGTCGTCTTGAAGGTGGTGACTTATCGCCACAGACAGCTCCAATTCCCCCTACCACTTACTTCTAGCGTCTCCCGCAGTTTGTCTAAAGTTCCTCGTTGTTCAACACGAAGTCGTTTTGAAGTGCGCCATTATTCTGCTGAGCGTACAAGGACCGTATGTGTAATCAAACACTCCGCCCCTGTGTGTATGCTGTTTAACATGAGTTACCCTGCTCTGTCAATCAAACAGAAGAAAAAATTGAGAATTTTGTTTCCCGCTAGCCAAAAATGTACCTTGGGAAGATGAGTGACTGTTTTGAAGATACCACTTGGAAATTCATGGTGATGCAAGTTTACTTTCCTGACAGGAATGTACTTCAACTCCACATTTAAACAAGCGCATGCGTATACACAAGTATAACTTATGGCAACCACTGTATACTTCATAGTCAGTGAATGATGAGTGCCTTTTGCTTATTCAACTAAAATACAGAGCAATGCGAATGTTAATGTATATTTAAAAGGTAGCAATCCTTCAACTATGTATCTTACTCCAACATACGAGGAGGAAGTTATCAAAATTTGTATGTCTTGTTTAAAGCCCAATAAGGCTGCTGGTTTTGATGGGATTAAGCCTGGTGTTGTGAAGAAAGTCATACCTTTTATATCCAAACCCCTTACTCATATTATCAACAGGTCGCTTGGGACCGGTATCGTATTCATATATCATTTATCATATTAAAGTAGCTAAAGTTGTACCTATTTTCAAGAAAGGCGATCCGATGCATTGTGGTAATTATCGCCCAGTTTCCATTCTATCTTGTTTCTCCAAAATATTTGAAAGACTTGTCCATAATGGCCTTTACAACTTTATCACAAAGTCCAATGTTTTGTATAACGAACAATACGGATTTCGGCCAAACCACTCTACTGAGCTAGCTCTGGCCCACGCACTAAATCATTTGAATACAGCCCTAGATCAAAACGAAACATCCATCGGAATTTTCTTAGACTTGTCGAAGGCTTTCGACCACGCCATTTTGGTGAAAAAACTTTTCCATTATGGTATAAGGGGATTAGGACTTGAGTGGATTATAAGCTTTCTCTCCAATAGGAAACAGTTTGTGTTTTACAATGGAACCAACTCTGAATCATTAAGCTTAACATGTGGTGTTCCTCAAGGATCCATTTTAGGTCCTTTACTTTTTATAATTTATGTAAATGACATAGTAAACGTTTCAAATGATTGTATACTCTTGTTCTTTTTGCAGATGATACTAGTATATTTTTTACAGGTGATGATATAAATCAGTTAAAAGACACTGTATGTACTGAACTTAGTCAATTTCATGAATGGTTTTCAGCTAACAAGCTTTCCTTAAATGTGAAGAAGACTAATTTTATGCTATTTAGTAAAGTAAATTACAGTAATAGACCTAATATAAGTGATATTAGAATTTTCATGAATGGTGTATCATTGCAAAAAGTTGATTGTAGTAAATTTCTAGAGGTTTTAATTGACGATCGTTTGACTTGGAAACCACATATTGACGCCATAAGTGTTAAAATTGCCAAATGCGCTGGAATTTTGTCTAAGCTTAAACACCATTTACCGAGGAATATCCTTCGTTCCCTCTATCTCACCCTCATCTTGCCACACCTCCTGTACTGCCTGTCTGTCTGGGCTGGGAGAAGTAAGACACACCTGACCAAACTCATTACATTACAGAAGAGGGCAATCCGGCATATTTGCTCGGCTGATTCAATTGAACATACCAGTAAACTTTTTTCTCTACTTAACTTGATGAAGTTCACCGACTTAATCCACTTCAAAGAAGCAGTCTTTGCTTACCGCATCATACACAATCTTGCCCCACCGTACTTTCAACAAATATTCTCATTTAACTACGACACACATGATCATAATACAAGGCAGTCCGGATATCTCCGATTACCACGTTTTAATTCAAATTTTCTGAAGCAAAGTTTACACGTAAGAGCATCCTCCATCTGGAATACCCTCCCTAATGAAGTCCAACTCTGCAAAACAATTTCTAGTTTTAAAAGTAAGTACTGCAAGCAATGTATAGAAAATTATTGATTAATGAATTATTTCATGCAGCATTCACCACTCTTATGTTCATTGTATATCGTTGAGGTTAATGTTCATCTCTTCCTTTTTGTACTTCTTACAGGGAGTGCTCTGTCCCATAAGCCTATCAAGGTTTTTAGAGTACTTCCTTTAGTAACTTTCAAAACTGTAGTTTGTTACAATACTGTACATATGTAAATATTGTTACTATTGGTCGTTACGATAAAACAAATAAATGAAATGAAATGAAAAGATGTTGCACAAAAGCTAATGGTGAATTCTTTCTTAAACCTATACCCTTCCTCCTTAAGCTCAACTGATTTGATTTTGCTTTTACGTAAATTCCAAACCTTTTTGACGTTTAACCTCCAATTCACAACAGTAGGTCTATACGGTACAACAAAACAGACTGAAATAATCGATATATTTCTTCAGCCGAAGAAGCTTGGCAGTGTTGTTAACCTTTTCCTTGAATATTTCTTTGGCTTATTTACATATTTAATGAGATTTCAATGGAGGCAGTTTTTCGACTGTTTTCGTAATTTTTTCGACGATATCCAAAATATCAGAGGTCGTGATCATTCCTCCGCATTTGTCGGTCAATAAAGAATCAGCAACAAAAAAAAAAGTAGCTCAATGACAAAAGATGTGACCTAAATTGTCGCTCACTTTAACGATTTCGTTACGACGATTGGACGCGCAGAGAGTTGCCACGGACGCGGTTACGCTGATTGGATTGCGTTTACGGTGTCAACTCTACCGAAGTCCTTTGAAACGTAATAGTAGATTTAAGGATACGAAGGAACGTTAAGTGAGAAACCTTATACAGATCAACGGGCGAGTTAATAGGCACCCGCCGGCCTAAATGTTATTTTATTTAAGTCAATAGAAAGAAGAGATTGAAGGATCCCTGAGAGGTATCCCGTGTTAATGCATTCTTGGTACCACCTAATTGACTCACTCCGTTGCGTCTGAGAGAACACAATGTCATCCTGATTGGTGAAGGCTTTCGCTCTTTCAAGGGTGAATTAGATAACCAGATACGTCTAATAATTTAGTTTGTTTAGGTTTATGGAACGTTTCAAATATCTCTCGAGTGGTGACTGGAAAGCAAATACATCGCAACGGTCGCCCCAATACAACTAAAGTCAATATGTATTCCATATCCGTGATATACTGAGAACACGAGAACTTTACATTCTATTATGATTATAGATAAGAGGTAACTATAGGATGATGCATATTGCATTCCAAGTGTATTCTTATCATTTTCCTCGCCTTTCACCCAAGTGGATTTTTTTTTTGAGGAGAGGAGGAGGGTGAGGGCAGCTAAATTCTGTGATACCAGTGTGATATCACTGGTTTAGGGGACCCATCTCTATCCCTTGTCCATGGACTCCCCAGGTTCCCGCTTTTTCTTCCAGACAGATATTGCTATTGTAACTACGTTGACAGCTGAAGACCCGATTTTATTACTTGACCAAGTAATCAACTTATGCATTCGATAACCATCAACGGTGAAAAGTCTCCCGGGTTTCCACTATATATGGTTTCTTTCGAAAGATGTCTATCTGACAAAATAAGGAAAAGGCAAGTATTCTACTTCTGCTGAATCCTTTTTGTGGTATTTATTGCTGTATTTTTTTTTAAATCCTTTACGGTTACGATGTCACCATAAACTGCTCGAGCAAAACATAGCACTTGGGGAAAAGAATGAAGTTGCACTTGTTGTTACATCGTATTCATTTTCTTTGGCTGATCTTTTTTTTATAGTATAATCATTTTATTTGAGGACATTTTGTTTCAACCCCTCCCGATATCTAGAGGGGTGCTTCTTAATCTTCTTTACACTAGCCAAATCCCTTTCATTTTCTTTTAACTGTCCAAATTTCAACTAAATTTCTTTTCAACTGTTTACTATTTTTATGCCCGTTTCTGTTGTGGTTCCTGTTGTTTTCGTTCACTGGATGACGTATATTGCCCATAACGTACCACGCGTGCACATTAAAAAAAGGGAAAAACATCAAACATAATCTAATCCTTTTAGTCTTGTTTCTTTTCCTTTTTTTGAACACAAGGAATCATCAAGCTTGATGACTATTTCTCACATTCATAAAATCATAAAATCACGACTTCTCCATATATAAGAAATGGATCATACGAAATAAGATTAGACATGAATTGTTGCATGACAGTGTGAGAAAACCTATATGTAATTTGCTGGGTTACTTGTTGAATGAAGTCTGTTTGATAAGTGGGCTTACTGTTAGGTAGCAGATAATTTCCAAATTTGAATTTTAAAGCTGGGGATCAGGAAACTCCACATGGGCTCATCAAGGACCCTTTACCATGTTGATTGCAAACGAATGCAAACCCAAGCCTGCTCCCAGGATCTCCATTAAGCGTCTCCATCTGACAAACTAAAGTGTGTCCCTCAATCTTTAGCCAGTTTCCCAAAAGACTGGGAGGAGAGGAGAACCTGCCCAGTTCAGCATCCCATCAGCTATACGAAGCAACCTGAAGCGGGAAAGATTTAACTTTAATACTAATAAAAATTGTTTATTTTGGATATATTAAAATAAGGATAGACGACATAAACTATCAAATCAAACTGAAGAAAAATCGAAACTTTTCTTATGTTTAGAGGAGAAATTTGTCATCAAAGTCATACCACTAACACTGTTGATGAACATATTCGTCTGGCTTTTTATTTTTCGTCAGGTAAGTTTTTTTTCGGATTGTTGGTGCCAATTATCTGTGGGCTATGCCACAGTCCCTTCACAACGATCAGTTCAGCCAAACAAATTATATATTCTAACTGGTATACAGTTGCTATAAAATAAGCCGTAACACAATTCTAACCTGCCAGCAAAAAAAATAAATAAATGAATAAAAACGTAACGCAATTTCGATTGAAATTGAAACCAATGTACGATCATTTTTTACCAACTGTGTAATATAGAACAATGTATTATCATTATAAGTCAATGGAAACCTGCACTGGAATACATCTACAGACTCAAAACGGCATCGAAAAAAAAAGATATGATAAGCGTATATATCGCTCAACAGATTGTAACTTCAGGGCAATAAAACTGATCGGCCAAACATAAAATGAAAGTTCAAAAAAAAAAAAAAGTTACCATCGACGGGAAAATATCGATTTCCTCTTTAGAAACGAGGAAATGAAATCAATTTATACTATAATCAGACCAACACTGCACGTAAAAAGGAACGTGTGCAAATGTGATGCAGTGATATACTTCGCACGACGCCACGTGCTTTAGAGGCCTATATTAGGAGCCATCTGTGTCTTGGATGGTACTATTTCAGCGATTTCTTTGGGAATATGGAATTAAATCCACTAATACGTCAGGTCGCATAGACATCTCATTCATTAAAATTGTCTTAGTACTATTTTTACTCTAAAAAAAAACACATACAACACGTCAAATTCAAATTGAGCTAATAGAAGCACTGACATCAATTACGAAAGCCATCAGATTTATTGTAACGATAGGACGAGTACGTGAGCATTTGTTGGTGTTCTAAATAATTATAAGGTTGCATTATCTCGTCCTGCGAAACAAATGGACATGTAGCAAACTTAAACCGAAAGTTCGACGGGTGCAACCAAGAACATATGCTTTCATTTACTGTGCATGTTTTCCCACTTTCCTCAAGATTATGATATGACCCATCTTTTCCTTCCCTGCCTCCTCCCCTACGAAACACAACCTCAATTGACTCACACCACAACCTAATGAGATGGCTGTAAACTGTTGGTATAGTATGAATAATGTGTATAGTTTCTTATCATCTCCACCAACCGATAATTTATATAGCAGAAGAGTTCGTAAAACGGCCGGTACAGCTCCCTGTCTAATTTTCACAACAGTTATCTTCCGGAAATTAGCAAAACGTCATTAAAATTGATCAGTAGGTATCATCAACATGAATTATGGTACACCTACTTACAATAAAGTGTTATTACGGTTGCAATAATGAGACTACAAATTATTTTTCTATATTACAGTACTGTGAAATCAATGAATGCATTCTTTTCTACTGCAACGTTGGTTGTTAATGAAACTGATTACTACCTACTACTGTAGGCTAACTGCATTCCTACCTTAATTGTTCTTAAATTCCATAAAAGGTAGACAAAAAAAAAATCGATCTCTAATTTTCTCTTTAAGAACAAATATATGGAAAACGGAAAAGAACTACGTCACTATGAACATGATGAAATTATTGATTGCTCTGCCTCAAAGAAATGGAAAATTTGTTTCGAATGTATAGCTAGCTATTCTATGAGCTTCATGGCCCGTATAATGTACGTTGTTGGCTTTCCGTTGCGTTATCAAGGGCGCTTGATTTCGAACATTTTTTTTTTTCTAGAAACTAGACAATCGTGATTATTCTCAGCAATGTTATACAAATTTTACCAGTCTCCTTTTTGGACAAGTTGACTGCAGGTCATACATGTATAGAGACATGATCGTGGTACGGCGGTTTTGCAGTGACGACGCCGTTGCCCATGGAGACGCACCTTTCAGTCTCACTGGATTGAAAATGAAACAACCGCTCAAATGCATAACGTACCGTGATGTACTTGCTTCCCGAGTTGTCGGTTTGTTTTCTCTCCAATGTAGTAACATAACTATAGGAGTGACGTCAGGTGCAAAAGCGCTACAGCCATTCGCTTGAGAGGAAACTCTCTCTGAACGAATAATGTGTATGCAAGCAAACTTGTGCATGCACAGTGCCAATTATCTAATACCGAAAGAGGGGGCAAACTTGAGTGTTTAAATGTCAGACAAGAAGCCCCCCCCCCCCGTCAGTCCCTGCCTCCTTGAAAGAAAAGACACATTTGTGAACTATATCAAGTCATTTCATCTCATTTGGCAAATCATAATTTTGTACTTCAAGTCGCTATGATCAAAAGTGAAAATAAATACGATTTGTCTATGATCAAAAATTATCGTGAGTTTTATTGATACGATGTCAGTCTATGAAAAGTATTGGTCAGTCGTTTGGTTTTGAATTTTCTATTCCTTGTCTTCCTATTCATGCCATTGCATGTATTGAGCACGTTGTCCCAGCGGTCGTGCTTTGTTAGTCAAGCTCAAATCTTCCTGCTATGGTGACCGCATATAGCGTCTCTCATCTCCGGTTGATTGTAAGTTATACCATCTAAGTGTGAATCGTCCCATATCAATCACTTAGTGAGTTAACTTTATCCTACCATTCACTCCAAAGTCCTCCTGAATAGAATCAGTGAGCGGACAGCAACTTTCTCGGTCATTCTACTTCACATCCCTCTAGTATACACATAGCTGTATCCTCGGGTATAGCAAACTGTGCTAAGCGCGCCAGCGTACCCCACCTTGAATTGCCAACAATCGACATTTTCCTAGTTGCATGAACTTTTAGCTCCTGTTAGGCTACATCGCAATAA
This sequence comes from Stichopus chloronotus, assembly GCA_021234535.1. Taxonomy (NCBI): domain Eukaryota; kingdom Metazoa; phylum Echinodermata; class Holothuroidea; order Aspidochirotida; family Stichopodidae; genus Stichopus; species Stichopus chloronotus. The sequence continues at coordinate 18,105,873 of CM037836.1, read as the reverse complement.
TTTAGCTAATCTCTGCATATACAGGTGTGTTACGTTATTCATCAGATCAGCAAGGGAATGTCAAATAAGACTTCACCCTCTGAAAAAAGAAGACTCTATAGAATCATTTTACACCCTCTCATAGAGTCAATACTTCCTCTCGAAAGTTCATGTAAGCCGCAATCACTGATTCCCAGAGAACTCTATCAAGGCAGGCAAAATATACGAGTGGGTTATGTGAAGGTTCCATAACGATGATTCCTTAGTACACGTAACACCTTTTCTTCAAAGTATCGAAAACACAAGAATAATCGCATTTTAGTGACAAACGATTATCCACCGCACCACATGCTGACACATTTTCATCACTTCAGTTGAAACACAAGTTTCAAGTTTACTGTTAATCTATCGTCTGTAGGCCTATATATGTGTCACTTGGCTAGCGACATCACTTCGAATTTGTAAAGTCTGGGAACTGATCCCCCCCCCCCCCCCACGACCGACAATAATACGCATCTGAGAATAAACTATTTCACTTTAGGAGGTACTTAATCCGGTACCTCCCGTGGTATTATAATAATGGTTTTTATTTGTTTCTTTTTTATGGCGAAAGTCGGTGGAAATGCGATCTATACCAATGATATTCTTTATCTGTCGTCATTTTGGGGTTCTAACTTCATATGTATAGGATGAAGTGAAATCTATAACAGATGCGGCCAATGTGATCGCTTTGGGTGGCAATCGAGGCAAAGGATACTCAAATCTTGAAAACGATCTCGTTTTTTGTCATTTGTTTATAATAGACCGTATCATTTAATTTTTGAAGAGTGTTATATTTAGTAACAGCTATGAACTGGTTGAGCTTTGGTTACTTTCAGCCGTTTTTGTTTTCTCTTTTGTTACTTTTCTCTTTTGTTTCATTTGTTTTTACTACTTTTAAAGACAGACAAGAAACACTGACAAGTTTTGTCTCTTTGTCTTTGTCGTTTTTTTTTTTTTTTTTAACCTAGTTTTCGTAACTTTTAGTGTGACTGATGATACGTCTTTTTAAAAAGCGAAATAAATAAATAGATGAATGCATCGCCTGCCTAAGCCTACCCTTAATACGCAAAGGTCATTTTGTATATTTCGTATACTGACGTCTTGAGTTTCAAAAGTATACCTACGTTTAAAATTGAACAACTTATTCCATAGGAAATATATGTAAATACAGTTAGTTAAGGAATTAAGAGTTCCAGTATGTTTTCTTCTTTTTGCTCTGTTTTTCGATGAAGGTTAAGAAGATCAACAAGGGGCTTATTGTTTTCCATCCAATGGATGGATACAAATCCACAGCTTAATCGTGAAATTCACCAATAACTTCGAGAGTAGAAATATCAAGGTTTCCGTACCTCTTAATTATACATATGTGTAATGCAAATGTCAACAAATCTTGTAAGTGGGAATACTATCAAATTTAAAAAAGCATTTCAAACATCTACATTTTTTGAAGCACATGTATTATTGGATTATAGGCTTTCTTTTTATATACATCTTCCCGAACGTAAACAGGATACCTCCCCCCCCCCCCCCCAAGTTTGTATTCCCGATTATATGACTGACAAAATAAACTAATGAAAGTTATCACCGAAAGAAGCATTTGGTGCAAAGATTGTGTTCTTAAATTAAAGTTTCGTTTTAAACCCAAATCAAAGAGCAAATACAAACAAGAAAGTTCTTGAGAGACAATACAAAATGCGAATGTCTCATTTTGTACTACAGCAGTACAACACTTCCAAGTTAAGACTTTGTTTCAACCAGACGACGAGATACCAACCCTTTCAAAATTCTACAAAAACGATTCTTTGTCACACTTACAATGGAGAAAAACAAAGTTAGAGTGGGACTAAAATCAGAGCGATGGAGTATATGTCATGCGCCAACGGTGGTATTTTTATGTTGCAAAGCAATATGTAACAGAACAGTATGGAAGATGACGGAATACTTGCATGGAACACCAAAGGACCAAATATCTCACCCTTCTTGAAGGAACTATGATCTCACGTTTACGGGGTACATTTACCAAAGTTTGTTTGTCTGAAGTTAATGATGAGAAAAGATATTTTTAAGCAACTTTTTAATGATTTTTTTTTCTGTCCAACACAAAGTGGAACCAATTTGATATGAATTTGGGTAACTTGTTGTAGTGCATTTTTCTTTAAGGCAGGAATGGCCAAAAGTTTAATCAAGGGACCTTAGTGCTACCTTCCAACTTTTTGACGGCCTCACAGATTGCTAGCACGCTCTCTGTTATCCTTCTCATAATAAATGGCCTCCTATTGGTATGGATAAGATCAAGCAAAAGTTTTCCAGCGGTGGCCAGAAAACTTTCCAGTGTCTATGTGGAGGTCATACAGGCTCGTATCCAAGGGGGTTTAGAGGGTTCGGACGACCCCCCACACAAGGATCTTGGCTTCCCCTCAGCCTATGATAGTACGCCTACGTTAGCAACTTATATGTTGAGTTTTAATTTATTAATCACAGTGTCAATCCAGTATTTGGCAAAATTAAGAGGGGGGGGGCAGGTTAAGAGGGGGGCGGCAGGACGATGGCTGATCGCCGTCCAGGGGAGGGTCAATGCGGATTGGGAGTTGTAAGAGAGAAGGTGTGTCCCATCCCCTTTTGAAAAATCTCTAGCGACTAGGAAACCTTAGATGCAATCTAGTGAAATATTTGGCATATTTTGAAGTCATAATATGTGCTAGACTGAGATATAAAACATTCCAACTGGTATTCCACACTTTCCAAATATCGCCGCACATCAGCTGAAATATGAAAAGCTCTAGCTGGCATTTGAAATTTGTTGAGAATTTTTTTCAATTATCAGATAACCTTACACACAATCTGACGCAACATTCGACACCTTTTGAAGTCATAAAATGTGCTAGACTGGGATATGATAAAATTCCAATTGGTATTTCAGATTTGCGACTATCAACGCTTCTGAACTTTAATATGAGAAATTCCAACTGATATCAGATTTTTTGAGAATGTGTTTCAATAACCGAGTAACCTTAGACACAATCTGGTGCAATAGTAGGCATCTTTTCAAGTCATAAAATGTGCTTTACTGAGATATGAAAAATTCCAACTGGTACTTCAGATTTTCTGACTACTGTCGCTCGGACAGGTTTTTGGAGACACACCCCCCCCCCCCCCCACATACACACGCTTTCGCGACGTCCCTGGTGCTCATAAGTAACCACAGAAGCCAATAATTTTGGTAATGTCTGGGTTGCCCTAGGTTATACTGTGGTCCATATGATCAGGGTGCCAAAGTCGAAAATAATGAACAAAGTTTCACTGACACATAGGCCCAGTGTGCTAATTAGAAAAGGTTTTGTTCTGTTTTATGGAGTTGGAAAAAATTCAACATTTGGGAAGAGGGGCCCAGGCACCCTCGCCTCCCACTAAATCTCCCATAAATCCGCCCCTGGATCATAATTGTCGTTTAAATTGTTCCATTTGAGGTAAAATCGAGCCCCCGCTGAAAAAAGCTGGATACGGGCTTCCAAGTGGGTTGGAGAGTAGGTATAGGGTACAAAATATGGACAGTTCGAGTAACCGCTGTAGACAACAAATCGTTATTGATTTCTTTTACCAAGTTCTACCTTTGCAGTATATACAGGGGCAAATATATGACAATCACTTCATAAATAGTTTTCGAAATACCTACATTTATTTTGTTCGTCAGTTACTTTCATAAGGATAATATGTTTCTTGTTTTTCCCCCTTTCGTTCCTTTTTCGTTCCCTTATTGTTTCTTATTTTCATATTCGGATGTGGAGGGCGGTATGACGTCTCCTCGCGGGCAGCATTTCGCCCGTGGTGGCCAGCTGAGTTCCTCACTGGTATCTCTGTACATTACAGCACCCCGATAATTTACACACCACTTCTGTTCTCTGATATATATCCAGCTCCATCTGCGATGCACTACAACTATAAGCAAACTTGCATTGGGTAATCCTACTTTTTTTTTTCTCATGCATCACAGTTTCATATTCTGAAAAGTCAGCCTACAACAAGCAGCCAGTATTTGAAACTAAAGATTTTATCCAACCTCAAGAAGACAAGTGAACAGTAACTGATAGGAATTTTTACCCTGAAACTTAAGCCCTTTGCTATTCCAACCTAAGAAAATTTAGGTTTCCACACGATGCAAAGCTTATTTGAAAATTACTCTTTCTTTTCGTCCTCTTAGTTGAAGGCAATCTTAGTTACCATTAATGTAGGTCTAATTGGAGGGAACAAAAAATAAACGTAACATCCTTGAAATCATTCTAGCAATTGATCGATGCACATAACACTTCTATACACAAGAGTTTTCCTACCGGATGATAATATTACCCCGAAATTAAACTTTTCTCTTCACTGTAACGTCATTTCCTCAGGCAAAATCTCCAAAAGTCATGTGCTTTTATTATGAAAATGAGAATGAGAATGTGGATCAATTTCACGATAGCGTCACAGGCTATGTCGTGAAAGCAAAAGAAAATACTTTTCGTGGAAAACTATTTCTACCTATAAGTGATCATATCTATCTGTTTAATAATGTTAATCATATAGCTACCCATCGGCGAGCTTTCCTTGACTTGAACAAGCGTGACTTTCTCAGCAAATTCTGGACCTTCGGGCCACTATTAAAAGTCAAAGAGACAAAAAAATGTTTCCCATCATTGATTTTACGGAAATCTCCTCTTGACGTCACAGTTGGCTGCGTGATTTGTTCATGCACATGTCTCGAGCTCACAAAAAAAACACGTTTCTTGAATTTTAGCCGTTTGATTTTCATACGTAGATATATATCCGTGCACTTAACCCCTGTCATAAACAACCTGAGGTAACAGCCTATATGTAGGCCATGAACTATAGGTATTCCTGTAAAAAGTAAAACAAATCCAACATTTTTCCTTTAGAACTATGAGGCATTGCCTCATCTACATTTTCATTGAGTTATTCATATTCTGCTCTTACAAAGAACAAATGCAGATGGAATGCAATCTCCACTTGTGTACTTAATTGAAAACAAAACCCCGTGACCACCTGCCCGAGAGAGCAGGGCAATGAACGGTTGTGTGTACGCATGTCATTATGGACAAAGTGGCGACTTTCACAGTCTTCAACAAGGTCTTACTTGGAAAATTCCATCACGTATTTACCATATATAGGTATTGTACATTCAACCTTTACAAGTCACAGAAGTTCCGCGATCGAACAGTATCCCTGCAAGTGCCTCTGTCGATTGCGTAGGCCAAGATCCCCAAGTCTGTACAAACAAATCGATACAAGCTTTAATTTCATTTAAATGTTTTATTGCGTGTACAAACATACTCACATTTGAAGAGTGGTGAAGTTTAAAAATCCATCCTTTAGTAGCAATGCCCTCTCAGTTTCTTTGTCGCGGTCGGTTTTACTATGTTTTTGTTTAGCTTGTTTAATCTTCGTTGACTTGTCGCGCACGTACATGTAAATGTGCAACTGAAAGTTCCCAACTGAAGATGACTGAAAGGTAACAAAATAGATATAGTTGGGTTTAGTACATGGGTAAAAGGACAGATGCTTGCCTTTCTAACTTTTCTGATACTAGCTACATTGCACTCGCATCTATAAATTGATGAAGAGAACATTTCCTACCAGATAAGAAGGAAGGGAAGCAATTTCACTGGTTGCGTGTTGATTGGCATCTTTTTTTTTTTCTGGAGCCATCGAAACTGCTTTGGTGTTGCTCTGTAAGGCAAACATAGTCTAGTTCTAGTGACAATACTCCTGTGTGATGTATTATGAAGACATACATGGTTACTAACGTGTTTAGTACCTACTAAGTCGTAATCCGCACGCAGAGCGCCGCTTGTTGACGGGTTGGGACTTGCTCGGTTCAGTTCATGAGAGGGCTCTTTGAAACAGATCAAGTTATAAAACATTAACCCCGTTCAACATTATATAACAACTTCTCAATGCATTTCTGGAAAAGAAAAATTAAAAAAAGATAAAATGACTGTCCAAGATGGATGTAGTGACCTTTCAAGCTATGCTGGTGATAAAAAATAACTGAGATGTTTAATAAATATATCGAGGTGCATTCCAGAATAGGAGGAAATCGCCTTATAGGATTACCTCTCTGTACTATTCAAGGCTTGAGTGCATACGGGCTACGTGTAAAGTAAAGTCGTTTCCTCAGCTTGAAAACAAAATCCTCCAGTGGCACGATCATGAGACTATTGAGGTTAGGTCATGACAGTGTATGGTTTCATAAGTAAGCCAATCATCAAACAGTTCACGAACTGGCGTTCTTGAAAACATGTTAGGGTCTTTGATTCTTTTTTTCTTTACTGAAACCAACGCTTCTAATCTTCCTTAATGGCAGGAAGAAATCATCTCTGCATTGTTTAACTTTAGTTTATTCAGGCACATCCCCCTGGTGAATGTAACTCATATACCTTCCAGGATGTATACGAGAGAAGAGATAGAAAAGTCCGGAGACAAACAAGTTAACTTCAGTATTGACCATTTTATAAATTGACGTTAACAAGAAGGTCTCTGCCAATCATATAAGCCGTAATATGACTTTCTTGATCCGTGGAAGTATCGTTTTTCCCCTATAATCACTGACACGTTCTCCTTTCTGTTTTGTGATTTTTTTTTTTTTTTGGAGACTTTGTTATGTACTTCGAAAGAATCGCTTATCAAATTAAGGATACTGCTTCTCTTTCTTTGGAGTGATTCCTTGACCTTACGTACCTGATTGGCAACCCGCGTGTACATCCACGCATGCCGAAGATGAGTCCAGCTGCAGCCAGATCGAAGACGCGAGTGATCTTTAACCTTTTTCGCAGATTAGAAGGACGTATTAAAACAACAATTTAAGACATATGTCTGCTTTCAGACGCAGGTAAGGCCGAATCTTTAGAAAAACTGTTTAATTAAAAAAAAAACAACTGAAGTCCAGAACCGTATATGGGCGTTTACAAATGATACACTGATTTCACACCTGAATCACGCATGATTTTATAAAGCAGGGAGAAAAGACCCTGTATGATTACAATGACACCTGCGACATGTTTCCTCACCTCTTTTTGAAGTCTAAACATTATGTATGCAGTATTCTAGCAATCATCCATTACCATTAAATTGAGTTTAATTTATACTAAAAAGTTGCATAGACTTATACATACTGTGCGCCACAATGATGATGATTTTCTTTTTCTTTTTAAATTGTAACCGTAACTTGTAACTTAATTAATGACAAGCGTTGTGTTATGATGAAATTACACATTGTGATACCATTACAAACATTGTCATCGTATCATCATCTTATTAACTGGTGGTTAACATGAGTTAAACATCTTGTTTTTGATAAACGATTGTCACACAATACGGATGTTGAATAGGCTACAATCGAAAGGGGAGAAAACACACCACAAACGTCAGTGCTGGAATATTCCGCAACCGCGCTAGAGGCCTGAATAAATAAAGTAACACGTGTTTTATAGATTCGTTTTCGTCAGAACGAATTTTATTTATACAGTTGACCCATTTCAATGTTTTCCACTGACTCGTAATCAATTTTCGAGACCAGCATGCGAGGTTGGTGAAAAAGTTGCTGTTTCATGGCAGGGCACTTTAAAGAATAATTACCGATACCCTTAGGAATTAAAATAGAGTCACAGGCAATTGTGGGTACTTGTACACACTTTGTATGAAAATCGTATCTTCAGAAGACTCATGGTGAGATAATATCTTGCTGAGAAGGGATAAACGGTCGACTTGCATACATATATATATATATATATTTGTGTATTTCTGTGTGCGTCTGTGTGTGTGTATACTTGCCACCTGGCTTACACATTGGTAAGTTGCATCAACATTTGTAAAGCATAAAACGCATGCTTCCAAAATAAAACCCTTGGGGCATATATAATTCTGAATTCCCCTTGAAAGAAAAATTAACAAAACAAAGGGCAACATAAGACATATCATGTCATGTTATGTCACACATCTTCTCATGTCGAGTCTCTCTCTTGACGTCACAAACCTCAGGCAATTTTTATCCATAATAAAGGAGCAAGACAGGAATCCGAATGCGAAATTGTCAATATTAGAGTTTGATGGAAATTATTACTACTTTCAGCCCGTTGAATAATTAATGCAGCTCCAGTACTCCAAAAAGTCATTTCCATGTCACACCACCTTTAAATTCCTCTACACTGCATTGAGTTTAAGCCACATGTGGCGCTGCAACACAAGCTTCACGCCATTTCGCCATGTCCACTCAGTTTGTAGTGAAATACTGATACAACTATCAACCTAAGATGCTCGCTTATTCTAACAACCGAACGTTAATTACGACACTAAGAAATAATAGTAGATATAGATTCTGGAGCAACTTTCCGCTGGAAAAATTACTTCTTTGATATTAATTACACTCAACCACTTATTAAAAAGCAACAAATCGGTGATGAGCAACGGTACAAATAGATTTACTCACAGATAAAAGTTTCGCTTATCAAATTGGTATTACAGATTTGCATGTAGTGCATATAGATGTGCATACACTCCGGACGCTGGTCCTTCAACAACCGACTTTTTTTTTTAATATTCATAATATGGGAGCCTGAACTTTGCCACATCTTTGTAAGGGAACCAAGCTTACAGGAATACAAAGCAAAAAATTGTATTTTCGTACTGTACTCTCGAGTTTTATTTTACCTTTTCGAATAGAAATTGGTTAGATGTGATATGTTACATTATCGTTCGTAAACTGACAGTTTAATACTGTAATATACTGCTTTAACGCTCTGTGGTTAAGTCGCACACGATTGTGTGGATAATACTCTTTGACAGTGCACAGGTGTATGCACGTGACCAGGGCCAGGCGTGCCACGATGTCCCTATTCAGTCGTTGAGCAACTTTTGTGAGTATATCAACAGCAGCCGAAGACATTTTTTTTTTTTTTATGTTCTGTATGTGGAAGGTATATCAGAATACGCTTATAGCTTGTGAATGAAAACCATAACGGAACCCATTCGTAGACTGTTCAACATTTATGAAAAGAAATCTTTCCAACAGGATGAAAATGACATATGATGGTTAACGAAAGCACGAAAATGCCCTTCGGGAGATACTAAACATTGACCGAGGCTGGCAGACGTATCGACATCACGTTCCGACCAGACAATAGACAATGTACGATACAAGTGGAAAAATAATGTTCGAGGGAAAACTCTGACAATCACAGCCAAGTTACTAATATTCCATTTTTTTTTTATTAATGCATCTGATTGGTTTTTTTTTTTCTTTCTTTTAACAGATTTGGTCGATGCGAAGGTTTCTTTTTCTTTGTACAACCTTGAATCATTAACCTCCATTCCTCCGTACTCTCTTCTTTTTTCGAATATTTCTCCTTGGTAACCGATGACATTTCTATACGTCTTTTAAAAGTCACCTTAATTGTAAATATCTGTTGCCTCGGTTTTATTCGTGATATGTTATTGTTCCGACTATTGGCGGTTTAATCAAATGAAATTATTTTCGCACTGGCCGTCTCAGAAAGTCATTCGTGCATTGCTATAAACCCACAGAACGTATCCATCCGTGTTGGCTGGCAGGCAAGAAATAGATATATATGACAAGAAAAACTGATCGATTCTGCCTTCATACAAAGAAAATTTCAAAGTTAATCGTCACGAACGTCACGGCGATGCAATACATCACGTGAGAAATGCTTCGATGGATATTGTAAAGTTGAACATACGTTTGGCGTTGGTTAGGAAACGTGTTAAATTTGGACCATTGTGTAAGGATAATATGATAATATGCTCCCCTCGTTCGGTGGTCACAATTGAAAACGAAGAAAACATTCTGTCTGTAACGTAACAACTTATTTTGTTTGCTTGTGTTTGTCTCATGGAATTCTGGAATTACAGAAGTCGTTAATAAAGTTAAACATCGTGACACAAAATGACCTGCTAATGACAAAAGTACCCCATGGTGAGAGAGAAAGAGAAACTATACTTCAAAACAAACAACCTTCAATTATCTAAATAGATAGTATTCATAAGCATGTGTTTCAACAAGGGAGGTTGTTTAGTAAAGGTCATCAATGCTTATGGGTTCAGGTGTAAAGCGCATGCTCGTGAATATTATCTATGGGACGTCAACATGAAAAAATTAAAATATTAACATTTTTCTTCCCTTTCCGTAGACGCTTTCAGAAAGAATTTGCCATTGGCAATCATTTTGTATCATAAATCTGTTAAGGAACTTGTATTTGGAAGGAAAAGTGCAAATTGTTGTGCAAAAATTTACATTTCCACTATTTATCCTCCTTCAAGATGTTTGACTGCTGCTCTACCCTTGTGGGGACAAAAGTACAATTGACAGACCACAGCCTGTTGGACCTAACCGCACAAAATTAGTTAAAAAAGAAAGTTAAAAAAAAATCAAGCCCTAATGTTATAGGTAGATGTTTCTGTTAGAAAAACTAAAATTGTCTGAAAAATTGCTCAACCGCGACGTCAAAAAGTGCAACGCTTGTAAAAGCAAAGTCTATCGATAGTTCTACCGCTCAGTAGGCTTATGCTATGGAGATAATGAATTGAATAGTGCTATGAATCTTAAGTGCAATCAGTGTAATTTCTGCAATGACGATATTTCTAGGTGGGATTACCTTGAATTACTTGCAGCTACGCACACTCACCTATTAAAGAATTTAGTGAATGCCATACACTAGTATGTTGTAGTGAAAAAGTTCTATAGAAGTGCGCGCTTTGTTTTCTCTCACACTCTCAAAGGACTCTGTTCCTTTGGAAATAATTATGTTGCTATTTGCGATTGCGTGCAATTACGAAGAAATACGAAAGTGATATTATTCTATGTTAACCATTTTTGGCATAACTGTGACTTAAGTTGTACTTTTAAAGACAATATGATATGTAGTACCTATAATGTATCCCTATGTAGGTCATATACTGCTTTATTCCCGTCAAGTTTGGAGACGCATGGAACGCCGTTGAGGCGTAATTAAAAATCTACGTCAAACTATTTAAGTGCCCTTGAAATGAACAAACAGACTTAAATGTGCTCACAATGACAGAAAATAATCGATTTGTAAATCCCATCAGATAAGTTCTTACAAAAGTTTAGGAGAAATTTTTAATTCGATAATACAGCTGACACATTTAAACTACTTTTTCCGGGTTTTCTCTACCTTGGTATTCACCTATTTTTGTCATAGATTAGGGAAGAAATATTCATGTTTACACGAACTGTACGTTAATTTGTGCTGTTTTAATGATATTTATTTTCTTATAGACTAAACAAGTAAAGATTATATAGACTACTGATGTTTTATTACGGGGCTCATTGAGTTGCCGTCCTTTATTTTGTCATGAGTGTAAAGGAAATATTACATGCCTATACTATTAGCCTCATTAGTCCTGTTTCTTTTCCTATGATTATTTGAAATGAAGGAAATTGTAATTTCTTATAAATGCGTTTTGTATATTGTGAATTTCATGTAGCAAACGGTCACAAGGTAGTCTGGTCACATCATTGCAACAGGTTACTTTGATCTTTAATTAGATTACCACTGTTGCCTCAGTTGCGTGTCAGATGTTCAGAATGTATTAACTTGACCATTTAAATTGAACGTATGAAGAATACTTAACAGGTGTGACGAAATATAATGAACTCAAAGAGTGCCTTTAAGATGATACCTTAGAAACAGTTGGCTAATAGATATAGCGCAGCAAGATATTGTCGGTAAGAGACGGATTCCCGTCTGTTTTTATTCGTTTTAAGTTTGAAAGTTATTACGATATATCTTCGAACTTTTATTGTTCTGAAGTCTTCTTTTCCTGTTGCGTCATGGAGCTAAATGGTTGCGTCATGTTACTGCACGTCGTCAGTAGATAGTCACTGAAAGGAACAACTGATTCAAACCTCTATCTCCTTAAATGCGAGTTTTTATTCGGAGTATTCACTTTACTGGATTAGTTGACAACGAGCAGCAGAGCCAGGTATTTTGGTGGCATTCGGATTGCATAACTAATATCACGGTGTCCAAGAGCAAACACTGTGAGGTCTCTGAGCAGTTTCATTCTCTCGGCCTAGACATCAGAATCTCCTCGAGGGCATGGATTCAGAGGAGGATACCTCCTTCTATACTATATGCAGAATGTATTTATCCAACCTATAAGCAGATTAGGGCCTGCATTTCACTCGAAAGAAAGACACATTTTAGTTAAAGCATGACAAATGTATGAGGTAAAAGCTACTTGCATTTACGTCATCAGACCTAGACGTTTTTGCAGCCAATCGATCTGTCTGCAAGATTATTTTGTCTGTAGATTGGCAAACAGTCGAGTCTATCGATACAGCGAAAGGAAAATCTCCTGACTAATGAACGCACAATAATAATTCCTTCAATTGCCCAGAATTCTTTCCCCTTTTTTTCTTCGCTATCATTTCTTATCTTTTTTGCTACAAAATGAATCTTATCATAATTCTGTTTGCCTGTAATCAATATCCATCCAAGATTCGTTTGTGCTTCCTTGTTTCTGCTATCCAATTAACACTAACTGACACACTGACTTTAAATTAAAGAAAATCTATGGCCTTGAATTGGTTTTGCTCATATGTATGGCCACTTGGGACATTCGTCTACGATAGACAGCTTCAATAAGGTCTGAATTTGAATGTCACAAGACTGGAATCTCTTAAAATATTAAGGCATGATAGACGGTAATGCTGAGGGACATCGAATTCAAAAAAAGTATTTTATCCAAAATAAACTGAAAAAGTCCTTAGATGCAGTAGTCCCAACTGGCTATGGATCTGCGAATTAGGCTAAATATCCTTCATTCCAACCCAGCATAAAAAGTCAAAAATATACTGCAAAATGGAGCATTCTCATTGAAATTAGGCAAAATTAAGTATTTTAATAACTACTGATCCGTTAGTCTAGACTATGCATAGTGCCTAAGTACGACGAAAAGCAATACTTGTCAATAGTTAATTAAAGTAATATCAATTAAAGGGGCTCGTTGAGTTGATATCAGTAAGTTTGCGTTGATTTTGAATGGTATAACCACATGAAATTACTTATTATAATTAGCATAGTTATTCAAATTTTACATCCAATAGTTGTAAAGTTCTTTTATTTTTGACCCTTACTTGTCTGGTTGTGTGAACTAACATGAAAAGTGTCTGGTCACCAAATTGAACCATTAATTACTCACTCATTAACATTTCTTGATTTGTAAATTATTGAGCCCCTCTTGGTTTGACCATTGGTCATTAGCGTGGTAAAGAAACTTTATAGGTTTCCAACAAAACTTAGTGAGGTTCACGAAGCAAGTCAATAAGGCTCTTTAAACTACCAAAGTAACATTGAAGAATAATTTGTGCAAAAAAAGGACTGATAACATGGAAGTGGTGAATATAATACCAACATTAAGTAATACGATTTGACGGCGTCTGGTACTCCCTCACACGTATCAGTCATAGGATGTGGTGTCGAGATGGATAAATCAGTTGTGAGTAGCATTATGATCAATTTCCCACTTTCATAAAACGTCAGATGAGACCGAAATTAGAACCTACTTACTTACTTTTATCCGATATTTTAGGAAACACCGCAAACGAAGATGAGATTGAAGCACACTCGATCGCTACTTTCCAGCTATAAATCTCTACATGAAGTAAACTTAAATATCATCTCAAGAAACTTAATTTGGTTTCAATTTTACCATCCAATTTCACCTTAACTGTGATGAAACAATTTACCCTACCTACACCTGCCTGTGTAAAATGGAACCTAGTAAATACGGGTGAATTGCAAGAATGTCAAGTCTCTGATCTCGCCTCATTCAGATTATTTCAAACTTCAGAGAGATTGTAAAATAAAAAAAAAAATCACAAAGTTAGTTATCAATTGTTTCCTAACTCAGGTTGTTACATGTTTTAATTTTCAATTCAGAGGACTTCTCGACCGAGGGTTCCTCGCGCAGGAGATCCATTTATTAAAAAAATACATTCAGGATTCATTGTCTGTGTATGTTCACCTTTAAAATTCAACTAAATTCTTTATCATACCTTTCACGGCCTCATTGAAATGGAAACGCGATAAAAGTCGATAATGTATTTACTTAAAAATAAAACCATGCAATAAAAGTCTTGTCTACCCTTGAAGAGTACTTTAATCGGATAACCATGTAATGTTCTCGTGATACATGTTGGAAGTTCAAACACATGTTAAGACATATAACGATCTTTCTTTACAGCATTACTTACTTTAGAGACCGCCTATTATATTTTGAGCCACTTCGTGAACAAAACGATACACAATTTCAAACATTTTGGCATCATCGAAGTTTATGACACACACGACCAAATCACCGCAAGGAATGCTTGATTCAATGTACTATAGTAAATTTTGTTGTTTTATGTGACAAAAGCTGTAAAGATCAGAACATAAATTCCAAATTACGTTTAATTGCGTAAAGCAGTTTTAATATTCACCCCCTCTCCACCTCTCTGAACAATATCTGCTCAAGAACCCTTCTCTAGTGCATTAGATTACCATATAACACGGTAAGGTACTCACCAGTTTTAGCGTTTATATCATTCAGTTAAATTCCATTTTCCATACCAGTCGATGAGGCTTATCTCACGAAAAAGGTCTTAGATTTTTTTGAATTGACAATTCAGGTAGCCAAACGTAAAAAGAGGTAAAGATATATTACTTTATTTAAAACTCCGATCTACTCCAGATGATTCCTCCACAGAGAAAAAAACTCGACTGAATAGACTGCCCTGAGATGGTTAAAACCTTTGACGTCTTGACAAAGCTATATTGAGGGCGCTATGTTACATGACAGGGAAATTGTCTCTCTTTTTTACTTTGTTTTGTACATTCTATCATTTTGTTATCGACGTCACTGGTTCCGACTAACTGTTATGACACTACGATGTGGTAAATTTCGTTCATTAAGTAGAGGTAGTTTGACACGGCTGAATCTTCATACTCACATTTTCGTGGATTCTCAGATGTTTATCACAATTGCGGAAAATAAACGGACTTAAAATCTTTCGGGATATGGTTTCAGTTTGAACAACCGCGTGCGTTTAATTTCTGAAAACCGAAAGCAATTTTGAGGTTGTTTCCAGTTTTCACTTCGTGAAAGAGTTTCTACCACAAAATATCGTGTATCCTAACCATCACGTTTACACGTGTTATTAGCCTTTCCAATGATTCAAATCATTCTATAAGCAAGAAGTACGTGTCAGGGCATCATAAAATATGAAGAAATTAAGAAGAAATACTGACAGGATCATATTGCGTTTTGAAAGGACAGTCTTAAAGAAGATTTAAATGTCAAAAAGAATGCAAAGTATGACGCTTACATGTTTCAGGAGTGTTTAATTTAAAAAAATAACATATATCAGTATACTTGTTTAAGTTCCGTTTTTATTCCGATAGAAAGTCAGTTGCAACAAGTCAATGACGCAAGTCAGGATTTTATCACCAGGGACGGTAATGGTATAAATTAGAGCTTTCCTAGTAAACTTAGATTATATTTGGCATAATTTACCTCAGTTGCCCGCTATTGGTAATCCAAAGAAAGCTGCCATTGATTTGCTTCTTTTCTGTTCAACCAAAATTTAAAACTCGTTTTGTTTTTCCTTTTTTTTCTGTTTAGCATTGTTCCCGGCATACATAGTGTGAAATGTTAAAAATATACTGATTGCCCTCCAAGACTGTCAATTAATTGCAGAAGCAATAACAGTTTCAACATTGTTATAGATAGACCACCGCCATGGGGTGGCAAAACTATTGTATAATCTCGATCTTCCTAGTCTCGCAGTCTCTGCAAAGGAAAGACTGAGCTTGTGGGGGTGGCAAAATTTACCTCAGGACAGTTGCGTATCTTCTTGTACAGACTGAATAACGCTGCTCCCGTGGGACTATACAAATCAGTGAATACTGCTTCATAGAATTTATTTTATGTACATAGATATCTTAGAATAGAATGTCGTTTGCTCAGTTTTGCTCTGTATGTTTTCTCTCCAGTAAATTCGTTGCCTGATCCATGTAGTGTACAGAAGATACTGTATAGTGAGCTTTTTGAATAACCAAATACAACGTTAAAAAATGTCAACCAACAGATTTTGTAGTTAACCGAAACTAGCTGGTTTACTACAGCAAGCTTTATCAGGGTTGACCTCATGGTATGCAAATGAGATGGGTTGGTATTACTATAGCAAGCTTTATCAGGGGTGCACCTACGGAAGCTCCCTTAGCGGGTTCCAGTCGCCCGTGAGAGCCTGCCACGTCCTTCTTGATAGACGTCATGCGTCAAAGGTCACAAATCATGACCACGAAAAACTCCTTTCTTTAGCTTTATCTGCTTGTGAAAATATCCTATATGGATAATTTCGAAAACATCAGATATATAAAGTAGACGAAGCACTATCACGTCATTTAATGAAAAGTGCAAAGGTCACTAGATCAAAACGACAAATTTATTGTGAAAGTGTGTCACCGTCTTGTTTTAGACGGTTAGTCGGACGAGTTTAAAACTTGGTAGGTAGATGCTCTGTAGTGTCCGACCGACCAATGACGTCTTAGATCCTGGTAGTCCATCATATCAACATAACCTATTACATATCTGCCTTCCAATGTGATACATTATTTCATCTTATGTATTTGGGTCTGGCCATGTCTGGCAATATTTATCGCTATCAGTAGTCTCACTCAGCATGTATTTAAGTCGTCTATATACTCTACAAGTATCTGAGACATTAACGTAATTGTGTGAATAAACTGAATGACGCACGTCACGCGCTTCGTAGAGGGTTTTACAATACCATGGTGTGCCTGTTCTTCTAAAACAGTCTACAAAGAGACCTCACAACATCAGAGACAATGTGAGGTATGGTCAGATATCAAATCTTTACATGAAACGTGATGTGTGCCATCCAGTGTTTTGCCATCCAATCTGTCCACAATGCATCTAGTTAATGAATTAAAAAAAATCATCCATTTGTCATATTCGGTGGTTTTAAAGAGGTTTTTCAGTCGTGGTTTGACTGCCCCGGCGACTGGTGTTCTAGCTGTTGACAACACACAGAAAGTTACCGTTACAGTAGAGAGATAGAGAGACGTCAGAACGGAAACTCCAGAGAGATGCCCGATTTTGATTTAAATGATCAGAGTTCCATTTATTGCGACGTTTCGACTGGCACATAAATTTGATGAAATAAGTTGACGGAGATGATTATAAATCAAAAAGGCGTATACAATTAAGTTACATGCATGACGATGACAAAAAGCAGGAAAGCGAGGAGAGATACCATGACACAGTCCTACATAGTGTACAGAACAAAGGTGTTGACAGTTCGACGAGATATTTATAAGTACGGGCCTTGTGGCTGACACTTGGCATCGTGGCTTCCCGGAAGAGATGGTCACGAGGTCGACGTGATAGCGGTGACCTATCATGGAGTAAACGATTGTCCATGTCATCGTATGTAAATCGTTGCTACCGGTGATCTACCATTCAGATAGCATTAAGAAATCTTTCCACGAAACAGTGTCTGCTCTTCCTATTATGATGTACTACCTTGTCTAATCTGACTGTCTGAGGGGAATAAAGAAACGGTTAATAAACTTTAGCAAACACCGGAAGACTGACCTTTGTGTGACCCTTTTGAGTACGGTGGCGTAGAATGTTCATCTGTATACAAAACATTCGACAGAAACCTCCTAAAATAACTGTATTAGATGTTAATACTGTCGGGGTATCAGGTGTGTATGCAGTCTGCCTTATTTTCCCCCGAAGGAGATATTATGTAATAAGGCAGAAAATGATGAGGTAACAAACTTTTAGAATCACAGTTTCATAATATGTCAAGTGTGACGACTCATGTGAACCTCCTAGGTACAGATGCAAAGATTTGCATCTGTCGACAGTGGTTATACACAAATACACATCCACAATGGTTGACTAACTTTCAGATTCATAAATGTATTTGATTCGCAGTTGTCTTTAATTTTGAACACACAGAGTTCGTAATTGCTCTTTTTCCAACAACCTCTCTAAGTCACAACCTGTCATGTTGTTTGCTGTCCATAAAAGTTTACAGTTTTGCCGAGTGTATTTTTGTGATAAAAGTGAGACACCCGTAGACAACATGAGATTCAGTTATCTGTAAGTGACTTTTCTGGCATTTCCAAAGTCAGTTTCATCCAACTAAACATAGCTCCTAATGTAAACGTTCCGTTGTGTTTTATCAAATAGTCTACAAACCTTCTGAGCTGGACTGTATGGATCAAATCTCATTTTGACAGCCAGTTTGGATCCATGTTCGTTAGATTATTGTCACGAGCATAATCACTGCATCCGAAAACTCGTGGATGTGAGTCATCGGGTGTCTCTCTAAACCAACGTTTACAAGGAGTTGTACTATCGTGATGACTCGATATCATATATGGGCTGCTATTC
This sequence comes from Stichopus chloronotus, assembly GCA_021234535.1. NCBI lineage: Eukaryota > Metazoa > Echinodermata > Holothuroidea > Aspidochirotida > Stichopodidae > Stichopus > Stichopus chloronotus. The sequence goes on along the minus strand of CM037836.1, from coordinate 18,087,348 downwards.
TGCTTGTTTCTGATCAATTTGCCTTTGGTAGGATGGCATTGAGGATCATAAAGTGTGCAGTCTCTTGAAGTGTTCCGTTCAGTCTCTTAGTCACCCCATCCTGCTAGGAATTATGTGTGATGTGTTTTCATCGTGAATCTCCCATTCCATGAAATAATCTTCAAACTCAGTTAACGTCCCAGCAAGCAAGCACTGCTCGACATCGGCCGTCGGGGGAGGGCCTCTGTAATTTGGAAGATGGCAAGTTAGCGGACCGCCGTCGACCCAATGGTTGGGCAACTACGGTTCAAGGTAGGGTCGCCGAAGGCTATTGAGCAGTTCCGTGGTAGTATGCCGATATTTATTACCGTCATAATCCTTATTTTTGCACAATTTTTGCCTCCAAGGGATCAGACAGTCCACAACCTTGATTGATCACCTACCTTATGGTGACCATTCCGAGCAGTCACAACTTCGGCTCGTTTGGGGGTTTCTAGGCATAAAATGGCTGTTGACAAGATTGAATAAGGTACTAGAGGAAGGATTACAAGAGTATATATACTAAAATTCATCACAAAATGATAACATTGATCCCAATTTTTCCAATTATTGACCAAAAACAATCAAAACAAAACCTGTTCATGCATTTCAAGTGACTAGACATTTCATACATTAATAAATTATGAATAATGAGCTAAACGCTCAGTGTGTTGATGATCTAAATAAAGGATTAATTACCTTTAACCCTATAAATCTAGATGCAACACTATATGAATATGAATATATAATTAATATCATGAATATTTATGACGTAGCTTGAATCAATGGGCCACATTGCCACTTTTGAACTTTGCAGAATACTACTGCACACTCTGAAAGTCCGCCTTCTGTTATCCTCCTCTTTACCATATGCACTACAAAAATGAAAAATCTCATGGGCCAGATAGAGTTTCATAAATAAGACAAAAGTATGAATGAAGTTGTATTGTACTATTATGAATGGAAGTGTGTCTATATATAATATCGGTCAAAAGATATGTGAAAAAAATCAGAACAAAATACTCCATAGTGCAACAAATTATCACAGACTGAACGTAAAATACGTTGCTGTAGACAAAAACAATAAAATAGTACAACACACAGCGATTCCTTAAGCATTTCTTTAAATACAAATGCGAATAGGACATGCTTAATATAGGCCTTCTAGGGTATGGTTGCAGACTATACTTACACAGGAGCTGTTACAGTTCAATGGTATTAATCATGAACATGGTAACCCACTGATTTGCACTGTGGTTTGAATATGTTATAAAACAAACTTTTAGTTTTAAGAGCTTATATGATGAATAATGGTCAACTAAATTTACATGCTATAAGTATATTTCTCACATCGGCATGCCGGGTTTGACCCACCGGCAGTATACCGTACCTGTGCCGCTGTTGGGGTACCACTCATTGTCCATCTACGGTTCACCGGTGGTAAAACGCTCTGTTATCAGGAGTGGCGTGCCACCGATGAACCGAGGACGGACCGAAGGTGAAAAGCCCATGTCGGCATACGGCTGATAAGTCGACTTCGGGTCGATGTCGGGAAGGGAGCCGTTTTCCGCTGCTGATATGCAGCTGATTGTCTGCCATTGGGCCGCCAGTGACTTGCTGACTGGGGTGTACTCACTTTTTCATCTGTTCTCAACGTCTCGATACTGGAGTCGACCAAATTGATAACTTGCTTTTCCCACTATTTCAATTTCTGAAACACTTCTGACTTGGCTTTTATAAAAGGTATTGTGGTACATCTGAAACAATCTATTACCAAACTGAGGAAATATCTTGCTTCACCAAAAATTTTAGTTTTCATCGGGCCACACTCTGGGCTAACTGCAGTTGGTTTGTTGACTCTCTCTGGCAGATATTAATAGCAATCTCTGTGATATGCCTTCCGCAGATGACAAGCAAAAGTTTAACTTACATTTACCAGATATGTCCATACCATCATTAGGCTGCGGCTACGGAAGGTTTACTTCTTTGACCTTTTACCACACAATAAAGTTGATATTTAATTCAAAGAAGGCGACCACATGCAACAAGTTTCCTATTTCCTTCTTTGCTCAAGCACAATAAATGTCTAATACATTCTCGTTGCAGCTGTGGCCTTGACTCTAAACAAATGTGTTTACAACTCTGGAACATACAACACTTTAATCAGTGTTGAAATATGCTTGCCCATCTTAGTCAACTAACATTGTGATCTTATTCATTGACAGAGAGTCCACATCTGATCGAAACAGATTCACTGAATGATTTATAACCAACTAATAATTCATGATTTCATATTTTGTTCGAAACATCTGAGTCAACTGTCCATTTCTCCTCAGATCTCAGTGAGGTTTCTACTGAAGAAAAATCACAAGAGCTGTCATATTCACTTGCACCTACTAGATCCATTGCCTATGATTGTAAATTCGAACTTTGTGACGGTTGCACGACCAGGATCTCCTAACCTGACGCTTTTCCACCTTTCTGCGTACTTGGACAGTTCCAATGTGACTTTGTCCTTCACATTCAAACTATGTGATTGGTTTTTGTAAAAGTCTACCATGTTGAAGGACAGTCTACCCTAGCACTGATCTGCTACCATTGGTGCTATGGACTAGCTTTCCTTTTGCATTAATTAGTGCCTGTTGAACTTGATCCAGTTTCATGTCAGCCTTTTCTGTTGACACCGGTAACAAAGTATTGTAAGAGCTGAGAAGCTTAGAAAGGGCCACAATGTGTCCATCCTCGGAACTGGATATTTCATTGCTCCCAATCCATCTTTAATTTCCGCCCTAGCTCGTAGATCTTTCTCGACTGTGCCATTGTACTTCGTAAGAAGACGAAAAACCTGTTTCAGAAATAAGCGTATTTCTATCAATCTCATTAAGTCTCAACTTTCTTTTGGAGTCTGACATTCTGAGACGAAATAAACAAGATCCTACTTAATCGGCCATACTTACAGAGCTTTAATCTTTCTTTGTGGATTATTCAAAAGTGGTTTTAGAGGTACCTACTCTTGTTTTTATTGCTGAAACGTTCTTTTAACACAACAAATATCTGGCACCGAGATGGATCCCATTTGATACTTTTGCATTTACTAGTTCTTACTCCCGTCAAATGTATCAATATTCAGGTTATCCCCTTGACCTATTTAATTAATAATAACACTGGGACAACAACAACGTATACCAAGACGTGTCTGACACCATAGCCGCTTGAAAGTTTTTTTTAACTGTTCAAGTATTTGCAAACTGCTATACCTAACATTCATTCGTGAAGCAAACAAATTTTACTCTGATATCTTTAGACGTACCCTAAAAATGTAGCATTGAAATGAGAGGTTCAAAGTTATCAACAGCCGTCAAGCCAGCAGATGACAATAAATGGCATGCGGCAACAGTTCTAGCTGATCAAAAATATATTAATCACATTTTCTAAATGGACAGAGATTTTCAGTTGCGGTTTAATTGCGGCCTTACTTTTTTACAAGTCATTGAATGACATGTATGGTGCCACCCCCCCTCACCCCTTGACTGGAAGCCGTTTCACTTCACTCTTTGTCATCGTATGTTGGACAACGCATTCCCTTGATAATGGCACTGCATAACTATTTAACATTACCCATTGGATAGCACTCATTCCACTTCTAATGGTTATATCCAGCATTTCATGTTGGTTAACAGACATTTACCTCTAATAATAACAGCTCACTTTGGAAAACAGTGCTTCCTCTGGTAGCTCTTTACGACACACTGCCTTGGACATGCAATTATTTATGCAGAACTTTTGTTCTTCTAAAAAAAGCTACATACAGACCTCACCAAATCAAAGGCGGTGTGAATTATGATCAAATGTCAAATTTGTCATCTGAACTGACCCTCCTGAGTTGTGACATTTGTTCTGTCCACAATGCAAAAATAATAAATTAACAAATGCCCCATTCAGCAGGAACTTGGCTAGGGTTTTCCTCATGTTCACATGGCCAGTCCAATGTGTAGTCGATTGTGTAATTATCACATATAATAAACGTTGGCTAACATTGCATATTTAAGACACAAATGTGAACTACTTTGACACATTCACATTGAATTTTGAAAATTGACTGTATTCTTCATGCAATGGAGGTCGTTTAGTCGCCAAAGAATATTATAAATCCAAATCACAGAGAATTGTCCACTAGTTCACTGTGGTGAACATGTTATAGAGTTGCAGTAAATGTATATCTAACCACTATTATAAATGAACTATTTTTAAATAATTACTGTAACCTGCATTGTCACCAGATGTGGGTTGCGTTGGACTCAAATCGGTATATATTTAATAGGTATATTGTGGCCCACAATGGGTTTTCTGTGCTTCTTTAATATTGGAGATTTACTTCAAACCATTACCTACCATGACACTTCTCTAAAGAATATCGGGAAAATTGTGAAAAAAGGGTTGGTAAACACTCACCTCAACAACTTGTCGAGCTTTGGTTTTCCAAAGGCATTGATTGGCTCATATGGTGTGACCACACCCGATCATTACCATTGATATTGACGAAATGTTTCGAAATCATTTCACTTGGAAAGTTTTCTGCGACACAAAAAGTTCAGAATCTTTTAACTATCAAACTTGAGTTTGCAAATTGGGTAAGTGTCTCGACGGTTGCGGGGAATTAATATGTAATTATGCCATTGTGTTCAAAATGAGTTAATGTCCGTACTTTCAGGGCCGTATGTATTTTAGTGTTTTCTTGAAGTCGATTAATGTTGAAAAATGACTCCAGATTCTTAAAGTTAATTCATTCTTTCTTCATGAATGTGTACGAGACGAAACTGTTACAACATGCGGTTACAATAAGGTAACACATATGTTTAATTATTAGTATGTATGACAAAGTTGCATTAAAAAAAAAAAAAAATTTGATTTAGCACAAAAATGACTGTAATTTTGAAATCACAACCCTTAAATGGGAAACTCCTAATCAAATTAAGCATAATTGCTTAAGATCATTCTTACATTCATTGTCTGTCCTGGTCGAATTCCAGGATAATTAGTCTCTTCAATATGGCCCGTAAATTTGGGAAGGCGGTTGTATTCGCATTCGTTCATTTAGCCATCCTTTTCCCTTTCTTTGTGCGTCAGCATCACGTTTCCTGTTTTGTATTTCTTATATCTTGTCCACCAATGTAGCACTTCCGCTAGACTCCTGCCGCAGCTTGTCTGCTACAGAGCACTGTAAACTTGAGAGTGCTCAAAATATTTTGTTACGATAATGTCATAAGATGTTTTTAGACAAACACGTAGATGAAAATCTGCATAGAAGGTCCATATTGTAACTTGAGAAATAAATGCACAGTTGCACAATGCATTGAGTGCGTGGGCTCAGGATAATTTCTTCTCAAAAGAATTTTTCGCAATTGCATCTTCTTTGACCTAAATATAGATGTGTTACTTTCTTGTTCACTTGAAAAACGCTGTTACATAGAAATGAAACACAAGATTCAGTCATGAGATATCACAAGATATAACAAAGCATGTGTCACTGAAGTCCCACACGCTAGCGTGTCAGGGTGGCAACAACTGATTGGATAAGATTGTGTAAGTTGCATTAAAAATATTAACTTTCAAATATATAAGACCATGTAAACTGTTATTGTAGTCTTTAATTTCAAAGTCAGATGGATTTTATATGAGAAAGTAAACGTACTATTCAAACTATGGACTGTTGTTTAAAATTTGCTCAAATGATCGGCTCAAACTCCGAGCCTCGAGCACGCTAAGAAGCTTGCTGGACCCACTATTTCCTTTTTCTTACTTAGCTGCTGTGAATTGCTATATCTCTGTGAATGAATCAGTTGATGAGTGTCCCTTAATAACTTCATTAACGTCTTTTTCAATAGCTGTTATTCGGACTTAATTTGGTGCCCCAAAAGTTGTCGCCAGGCACTTTTCACATTAGTCCTAAGTCACACACACATACGCCAGTATGACACAGGATTAAACATTACACAGTCATGATAACAGTTTTTATAAATATTGGATGTAAAGCTTGACTATATTATGTCAATTATATGCCATTGTCATGAGGTTGTAACCTTGAAAACCTCAAATTTATCGATATTAATCCATTGTTAATGAAAAGAGAAACGAAAAGAGATGAAGTGTGTTGGATCTGTGTTTCGTTAACAGTTGGAACATGGTTTGTTGATATTGAAACGGCTTTCTGTTCACCTTGGCCATTTCCCAGAAGAGAAATAGCAATCTGATTCCCGTGTTATAGAAGTCGTCGACATTTTGTCTGAATGTTAGCCTTCCCATCAGATCAACAAAGGTTAGGTTGTCTGTAATGAATTAGACTTCAGTAATATTATGGTTTAAGGGTGAGGATGCAGTATCTCCGTCTTGCTATAATGTTCTCTGAGTTCCAGTATATTTTTGTTTTTGTTGCCAATCCTTTTTTTTTGCCTGAAAGACACAGATGCCTAGTTTGAGAACCACCAGGTAACCCTGCAGTATGCAGCTAACCCTTTTGTGTTCCATGGCAATCCTTTTGTAGTTTAGAGGACTGCAAATAAGTCCATCTTTGGAAGTTCATGAAAGTACGTGCTTCTCTCTGAAAAAGTACTTAATTAATGGTAAATTCGTGGAAGAGGTTAAAAAATGGAAACGATAAAAGGGATGGATGTTACGGATAATTTTACTTTTCGGTCGACAATAAGCCTAATCCAGTTCAAGTGTTATAGTATAGAGGTAAGCTATGTTAATGGTGAAGCAAAGACTCGATCCAGTTGCAAATGAAATTATTTTAATAGTTTTATCGTTAATTGATGTTATGAGTTTATCTGTGTTCTATCGCAGTTTTGTAACACAATGAACAAACTTTTCACCTTTAACTATTTCAATCATTGTCCTGGATGCGCAAGGTAGGTAAGTGTAGAACAAACTACATACACGAAAATGTGAAGTTGTTAAAGGGATTCGTTGACTTGGTTCACAAAATTCATAATACGTTTTACCCCTGTTGAGTGTTACTCATATGTTGATGGTAAATGGTCAAACCAAGAGATTCTGAAGATCTGACACCATCTGAATTAACAATGATAGGGTAATTAACGATCAAAATTACAATCAAATTATGAAGCAATAGACATGAAAACAAAAGCTAAATGACAGTCGAGACACCTTTTTCCTACTTATCATTTTTGGCGAATCTCAATAATTTTCTTTCCCATCTGCCTATTTCTGCAGGGTCAATGTCATAAGAGCGTGTATAAATCAGAATAACTGAAAAGGGAACTCCTTATTTTGTTTTTATTTTGGTCAAAATACAGATTTATTATTTATTGATATAGAACATGGATCTAGTATAGCCTGAAACAAAGCAAAGCATGATTTTGAATTTAAGCTGTTTCAAACGGAAAATGACAAAATTAAAAAAAAGGGACACCCCGATTTCTGTATATCCTTCAAGGACGAAAGTCAAGAAAAGGAAGACTGAGTGGAGTTCTCCCATCCCCTCCCCCCTCCTGCCATACACACACACACACCCACACATGCATACACACTGGATCATCCTTGAAACAATGTCAGACTGACAGCGTTCAGACTGGTATTTGTTAAAAGTGTCATTGCTCATGACATATTAAAGGCAATCATACCTTTAGATTAACCTGCTTCCAGTATTTTGAATAATATATATTGAATATAACATTAATATTAAATAGCTATACTGAATAATCACATTCCGCTATATTGAATACTTGGCACTTTTCTTGCGATGTACATTTTACCGTTAGAAGTCATGAGCATGCAAACAAACTGTCGTCGAGAGACATATTTGTAGTCTTATAAAGAAGTGACACATTTTCTATATCTAAAGAATAAGTTTAAGGTGTCCCTAACAGGGTGGGGGGGAGGTGTGTTCAGAGCTACTTTAATAACAATATCAGTGTAAGGAGACAGAGGAATTTACATATGAACATCTCTCACGTGTATATGACTAACTGGATGACCCAACGGTGATAAGTTGGACCGCTCATTTAGCAGAGCATAGCACAGATGATAAAAGCACTTTAGTCAGCTCTTTCCCACCCGATGGTGGGGCCCCAGTTAGATTGGCTTTTCCCAAAATCTCAGTCCTCTTTTGTAAAATTTCGTGTGCCGCAGTACTTCAAGCAATAATATGGTCTTTCGTGAGAGAGTGAGGACTAAATAAAATGCGAGTAAACGCTGCATAAAGACTACTTGTAGCAGTTTAAAACAGGCCTGAATAGTCTGTGTAATAGAAGTTTTGTTTGTCTTTTATTCATCGACTGAATCATGGAGACTAGTTGGCACACCTGATCTGAAACCTAATGAGGTAGGGGTTTGTTATAGTGTTGACAGGAGCGATGATCAAGTATGGAGCTAGAAGTGGAGGCAAATTGATGGGGCAAGAACTGACTCACTCATTGACGTCAGTGAGACAGGCCATTCGCGTGATCAGGAAACCCTTCAAGGTATACCATGATGAAGTAATTGTTATCAATACAACAGGAAGTCACAATGCACCCACGTCGACTAAAATAACCGTTGTCTCTTCTCTTTGTTTTCTTCTTCGTTAGATATAGCCTAACTGACAAAATAAACTAAATGAATAAAATAAACACCGCATTTATAACCCAGCGCTACCCTCATTGACTTAACGAAAGATAATAATGTCATGACGCCATACCCATTTCCTTTTAAATATTCACTCCAAAGCTTAACTAAACACTTCTTTGGCAAACTTTTTGAGACGGTAGATTATTCGTTCGATAAGGGCAGTCTGCAGAAAGGAAAATTCTAAAATTCTTAATTCAAAATGTTGCAAAAGTATCACAAATATCATTACGTCTTCCAGTCTGTCAGCACCGTAATTTCTGTCATTTCATTTGGGCTTTTGCGTTTACATTTTATGAGTTTGTGAGTTAGCAACACCATTTCTTTGTTGTAAATCAACGGGGACCGGCATTTTGAAATCCATCCTTTGTACAGGTGACTGCCTTCTTCAACTCACCATTCAAGGTAAATATCACGGAAGTGTAGCTGCCCCATTATGTAATCCCCTCCCCCCTACGATCATATCTTCCCTAGAAATTCCCTTAATGAAACGATATCACAACCTCTTTCATATTTAAGTAAAAGATACAACACCCATTTACATAAAAGCATAACAGGTGTGCCCAATCTGCCTGTTTGAAATGCCCTGCCTAGCCCCCCCCCCAACCAGTAATTAAAAAAAATAAACATAATTACTACAAATATTATGACAAACATAAAAACATGTTTTAATTTACAGATTGATAATAGATAATTACTGCTGTCAGCTTTGTAGACTGAAGAGGAATTCCCCGACCATTATGTAGATCAGGCTCATAACAATAACATGCAGTTAAGACAGATAAATCGATACGAATATGTTTGACTGGTGGGAGGTGGAAATGGAAAGTAAACAGGTCTTCCATAACCTTCCTAAAACTGTTATTGTGTATACATACATACACGCATACACACACGCACTTATATATTTGTATGTCGTCATATTAGTTGTGCTTTTAGGGGAAGTAATATATGATATTAAAGCATGAAATGATGTTATAAAAGTCGGTTACCTGAGAAATTATGTCACCTCACGGGTGAGCATAAGGGAACTTTTCAGCCTTATTTGGAAAATCGTTCCATATGTTCTTGCTGTTCGAAGTAAGTAACTAAATGGTGCATGATAATTATCAAGTTAAACCGACATTTCAACAAACAGTAAGGGATCTGTTAACTTCTCAAAAAGTTTGAAGCTGCTTGTAGGTAAATATAGCAAACCCATCAAAAAGATGCACTTTTATAACAGGTTTGAGCATTGCTGCACAACAACCATGTTTGTGTTGAACGTAACATAACTAAAGCCAACAAAGTATAGAGAGATATTTTTCCAACGGATGATTAATGATTTTGTGAGAAAACATAGCCTAATTGAACATAGCCCATGAATAGCCTAATTACTCAGGTTTAAATGCAGGATGTTACTTTCACAACGCGAATAATTTGGCTCAAACACCTACTATTTGAAGAATGCAACACTAATTATTATTTCAAATTGTAAAACGCGTTTCCAACTTTCAATTGTAATGTATTCGACATCGGTTCTCAATTCAGTAGAGAGTCCGTAATAGAAAATTCAGACTTCAAATTTTAGTCAGTAGTATACTCGTACTACACTTTTCACTTTTTCAATTTTTTTCAGTTTAATTCCGCAATGTCACTTTCTTGGTTGGTTTTGATCTCTCCTACGGATTTTAGCACTATATATTCAGACCTAGTTTTATTTCAAAAGTTCATCCTACTGTGAACTGTGAATCGTAATTCCTTTCGAGCGAAGATAGGAGTTTGGCAAGTAAACACCCCACATACATTTAATAGTCCTAACTTCTAACTATTAATAAAAAGTGAAAAAGTTTCCTTTGACACCCCTCGTATCACTTTACTTCTCCGACAAATATATTATAACAAATGATAATATCCGAACTCATTTCCCCCCTTCATCTTCAGGTCGGAGATTGATAGGTTACAAAAAGCAAGGCCTTCTTGTACAAATAGCTTTTGTTTACCTGCATGTATTCGTCAAAGATTAACAATAAATAGCCTATGGCTTAGCAAAGGCTAAAGCATTTTAATTATAACATGTACTAAACATGTCAGCTGTAAGTGTATAGGTTATTCCGTGCTGTCTCAAAATTTCGTTTAGTACGACAATTGGAGGAATGAGCTGAAAGGTTCATACCGTCAAGCTTAAAGTCTCCATGGTGTTTCCGAAAATATGAAAGTTAAGTAAACTTATCAGATGTTATGCCAATGTATATATATTGAGAACAACGACGCATACTTGCGTCAAAATCACGAGTTCATCCGTCCAAAAAGGTCTTATCAAATTGCTTAAGGTAAAAGAGGGCATCCAAACGAGGGCATCTGGTATTGCTTCGATGCGTTGGTAGTACGGTAATTTCTACCTGATCTTTGATATCGTCGAACCTGTCATAGCCCTGATCCCCGAAAATTGTCTAATTTCAAAGATTTTTGAAGTGCACATATTTAGTTGATTAAGGTTTAGTCAAGGAATTATAAAGCAGACCATTGACTTAACAACTTGTGACATGTCTTAATGATGTTCTTGTTCGATATTCACCTTCCGTTAACAATATCGGAAGAATTATTCACAGTTGAAGATCATTTAAAGCTGGATGGACAGGATGGCTCAAGTCTTATTAAAGAGGCACGCTGAGTTGGTATCCATAAATTTGAGAAAATTGCAAGAAATTGCAAGTAGCACAACTGGTTATCTCCCACATCCACTACTGGGCCACAAACTATGTCAATAGCAATTTTGAACCTGCATGTGTTATCGAAACAATAAATCCCTATGTACGCTGTGTAGTATGAGCTACTCTTCAAAGTTTTCTGTCAATCAAAGTGTAGAACCAAATACGAATTTTGGACTCCCCAAGTCAAAAAGTCTCCGGTCGTGAGTGACTGCCTTTAATACTAACGTGAAGATCTTCCTGTTACGATGATTTTTGAAAAACGAATAAATTACTTATTCCTTAATGTGTCTTTCACGAACCAACTTCAAGTGCCGCTTTAATGAATAAATCTTTGAGGTATATTTCTTTTGCTTGATCAAGAAGCCTAATCAAGCAGAATTGGTTAATCTCTAACGTTTTCATTACATCGAGATATTTAGGACGGTATTTCATAATCCTAAGTGAGCTCTCAGAAAGTATACACAACTATTACCTTATACACTTTTCATTTTTCATTTTTCAAGTGTTGCAGTTGCGTGTGAGAGTGTACGAAGATGCGGTGGGGTGAATAATCAAATTACTACAAACGATTATTTTTACTTTATTGTATTTTCTCGCCAAATTATGAAAACATAGTTTGTTAGTTAAGGTATCAAATACAAGGAGGGTCACAGCCATTGATACATAAAACGTGAGACAAATGTATTTTAGCAACATCCAATGTTTGTACATTTGTATCATATTGCATTAACGATTTTAAGCGTCACTGATATATGCAATTACCTGTCGATATCATTAATAAAATATTAAGTTTCAATAAACGAGCGATAAGCCTGCTGTCAGGGACGTCCTCTGTACACTAAAAGAAAGACACGTCACATAAACATTAAATGCCAACTGCTTATATGTGCAATATCTTTTAACCTAGTAACATTATCTACACTTTTTTTGTGTTCACGATCCATAAATCTTGTTGTGCTTTTCCTCTCAAACGCAACGCGTTCTTTATGTGCAGTGCAGCGATTTTTCCGTAAGGTTTAGATACCCTCGATAAATAATTGTAATATTGAGCAGCTAAATGGAAATGAGAACTTAAAAGAGAATATAAATTCAAACGTCATGTATGCCCCTCATATCTGCTTAACAATCTTGATACATTTTCTTATAATATCGTTACGTAGTGTGCAACGGTGTAAACGTTTAAATGAATGTTTTTCGATGTTTCTCAGTATCTTTCGCATTGGCCTCTAAAGGTTGTCAAGTGTTTATTTAAACTATGTCTTTTTACTATTTAACCAATGCATCAGCACCGAGCAAAAGGCTGCGAAACCATGATAATATAAACTTTAGCACAACACTAACCTCTGCGTTAATGATACTATGCATGGACGATGTATATATAATGCAACATGTAGCATGTAGTTTCATGATGTAGATTACGTCTCTCATGAAGATGAATAAACCATTCAACAATACGAGAAGATAAGCGGTATATTCGACGTTAACAAATTGCAGACCTATAGCCACATCCGACCAGCCATACGATCCATTCCGGCTATTAAAAATATTAAGTTAATTCAAAAAATATTTATATTATAAGGCTTGCCAAAAGGAAAATGTAGACTGATAAACGAACTTTAAATGGTGAAAAACATCGATGCTTAGCTTAGGACCGTTCAGTGGCAAAAAAAAAATATCGAAATATCATTTCATTTTCATTTTTCGTTTTCTGGTCGTCTGCCAAATTAATTGGTAACCTTTCCTTACATTAAACCCAAAACTCACATTAATAAACACTGCTCAAAATGCACTTCTTTCTATAACCAGTGAGTTATGTTTGCATTTCCTAATTAAGAGTCGGGAGTATGTCAGTCAGTTTTTTCTGGGTTATGTTTTTATTTTGTTCACTTGAAGCGTTCTGAATATTATGATACTCTCGGGGAAATTTTAATCATGAGAGAAATGTAATCTTTCCGAAAAATAGTCACGTTGTCTTCTTCGTCTCCCTGTCTGTCTCTCTTTTTTTTTTCTTCTTCTTCTTCTTCTTCATTTTTTCATCTTTTTTTTTTGTGTGGCTTTATCCAACCGAGATTTGTATACGGTATGGAATACTAAAAGTATAAGGAATTTTCATGTAAGAGGTTTTGAAATCTTAACGTGTCCCATGTCGTAGCTTGCAGGTGGTCGATAATAAAACAAAACGAAGATGATCTTCTGCTGTGGCAAAAAAAAGAAATGAATAGAAGAAGCAGAAACCCGTCACTTCGACACTGGATGGATCTGAGAAAAGACAGCGACATCTTTGTTACATAGTTTGGCTGTATATTGCAGAAGCAAGCATCACGGGGACCTGTTGTCTTAATTGATCACATACTTGTTTATTGGTTTGTCTTTTTTCGTGTAATATAATCGGTAAAAGTAATTTACGTCGGTATTTCCATTGAAAAAAGGATCTTCTTATGACGCTTTAATTTTTAATGTTTAATTTTATTTTTTACTTTTTCTTTCTATTTGTGTTGACGTTGTCATTTGATTCTGTTTTTTTCTTCTTTTTACCTTGTTTCTAATCTTACTCTGTAAATCGGTTGGAATATCATCTGGAAATCGATGAAATATAACTATTATTATTTTCTTGATCTAATACAGTTTCTTGGCAATCAGAAGATTCGAAATAGGGGGTGGGCTATGCGGTGGAACGATATGTAACCCAAAAAGTAATGAAACGATACTGATAAGATCAGAAGATGTATACCTGGACTTATTGTCTCTTCCTCTGTTAGAGGCATTTCAACCTTTTAAGGGAAATAAACTTGGCCGTTAGTGCAGTTAGGTGGCAAAATTGTTTCGTATGACCAAGTTTGTGAAATATTTGAGACACATAAGACGAAGAAGTGTACAACAGTTACAACTTACGTTTCTCTCAAGAGAATATGTAAGTAGTTGTGAGTAAACTATTTACATATGCTTCTTAATAAGATCATTCACTTTAGGAGTCATAAACCTAGTGCCTGCAGACTGCTGAGTTACAAAAGCCTACAACTGCCATGAAAAGAAAAAATATTTGTTTGTCACTACAAATTAATAATTTGTAACAACAAATTAATGATTCTCAGTAACAAATATATTATGTGTAATAACATACTAATAATTTATAGTAACAAGCTATAATAACGAATGAATAATTTTTATTTACATGGCACTAATACGCTTTCCCACTGACTGCAGAAACTGATTTGAAAAGATAAATCGTAGATTAATTAAAGATTTTAACTTAAAATTTACTAATTTATAATTCAAAATTTCAAATTGATACTGCCCGGTTATGTCAACCTAACATAATTTTTTTTAAGCAATCATATCTATCTATGAGGATGACGGACAATAAGATGTTGCAAAAAAAAATGTATATCACACCAAAGAAAAAAGAAGACGAAGAAGACACCCACTTTACCACCGGTTTTGTAATCTCTTGGAATCGTGTAGCATTCAGCCCACAGTTTTTAATCTTCTATGTTCTTTGATTTGCTGTTCAGTCTGCCACAAGGAAATGTGTTTAATTGCACCCATGGTGATGATTATAACACGGTAATTTGCACTGAATAATCCAACATAGAGGCCAGACACGGCTGCTGTTTTTTTTTTTTTTTTTTTTGCTTCTTCTTCTTCTTCATCTTCTTCTTCTCCTTTTTTGCCAGCTACTGTGGGCAAGAGAAGACTCATTCACGTGATATCACCACCGATGTTACGCAGTGGTCAAATTGTTGTGATAGAGAGAACTTTCATCAGATGGAGATACAAAAAGTGGGTAAGCTTCTACCAACATTAGATTTCACACGGAAGCCCTGTGGACTTTTTCAGGCCGAGTGATTACTCACACAGTGTGTGTTGGCAGAACTGAAGACGGGAACTAAAAATTGTGTCAAGGGACACGTGGCTTGTGAAAGTCCGTAGAGGTGGATGAAAGCTTGCCCAGAAAATCTGAGTTTGGTATAGAAGCTAACCCATTTTGGGGGGATGTTCTGAAGTGAACTACAATATCCGAGACAAAATACATGTATAGGAACACTATTCCCCCATTCAAGGTTAAAATATAATTGAAGTTTGAATATTTCGTATTTGTGAACAACAAGAGTTGAGAGAAGGGGATTCTTAGAACACCAACATTTGTGCAGCATTGTTCCATTCTTTTTAACTAGGATTGCATAGGATTTTACAAAGGGCAGATTGCGCCACTGAAAACTGCAGTGGCATATTGAGGGAAATCGGTTGCCCTTGTCAACAAATGTGATGGCACAATGGTGCTGAAATGGGATACTAGTGATTGTGTCATTTAATTGGCAAAATAAATAGAAATATTAATTGGAGGCCATCATGCCAATGCTCTAAATCTAAGAGGACAGTCTGTCAGTTACCAGCTTCAAAACAGATTAAAAACCCTCCTCCTTATCGCTTAAACCTTTTTCCTCTTGGGTATACATATCAAGGGAAAGAAAATAAAATAAAAATAATAAGATTGTAGATGCCGTTCTTATTATCTCTAATTTGCATTTACTTACAAACAATTAAATGACGAATTAACTATATGAGAAACATATCAATCAATTGGTACACGTTGATTGATGGAACGAGTTCAAACGTTAACTGAAGTATGTTGACCTCATCTTCATCCCGTTTCTCCTACTTGATAATTCAGTGAGCAGAAAGGGAAGAAAAATTCCAGCTAAAACACAGAAACAAGTGGTAACTAGAAACCTCATTTTGAGGAATGCTGATTAGGTTAAATTAATGCGACGTTTTGGTTCAACGTACCGTTACAAATGAAATCATATCCCACTATTTTTGAGAAAAAAGAAAAATTTCCGGTAAATCTCGAATCCAATACCCTCGAGGGCCACATTGATGATTCCCTCGCCAGCGGGCTTAAGTTGATCCCTTGACTCGGGCTGACTTTTCACATTATGACCGTAATATATTGCTAATACATTAATTCCAACGGCCGTATCAATCAACGACTTAATGGAAGGTCCTTTCAACGTCAGATGTTATTAACGGTTTACTAACTCAAACAATTTCAACGACGATGCATCCGTTCCGGCCGTTTAGTTGACGATAATTCACGATGATAACTCCGGCTCTGTCCAATAAAAAGAAATATTGGGAACTAGGAGAACAAAAACACTTGTCATAATATGAGAGTAATATTGAGATGGATGTTTCGGATGATTTGCCGTTCCTAGCCGTTTTTTTTTTTTTTTTTGCCTTTTCAACCTTTTTTGCCCTTTTTACCCTTTTTCATCTTCATTAATCAGAAAAGACTGGAGAGGAAAAGGGGGGGGGTCTCAGGGGGAAGTGGGACTTGAAGGAAGGGGATGGGGTGGAGTGGGTGAAGGTGAGGCTTGTTTCTGAACTGGGAGGGGTTGGACAGGAGCAACAATCAGAATCAATTGGAGTAGAGTACTTTGCATTGATGTACCAAGTGATGCATCCCATTCTTTCTCGAGTCAGTTCTGTATGTAAATCTGTATCTGACGGTTCGTGATAACAGGGACGTGCAATTGAGCCTTCCCGGTGATAACAGACTGACGAAAATCACAAATGGCAAACGCATCTTGTAGCACGGTATTGCTTGCTTTTCATTTCACGTCTATGTTAATTGTCTCCTGGATATATGTCAAAGGAAATACGTAAAATAGCTAGAATGAGTATAACATTCGTTTCTACTGAAACGCCTCAAGTAGCTGAACTCACAAGATTTTCAGGATGCATGTATGTAATTCGTACTGACAAAGATTGACTGCACAGAAAATTGAAGTTTTTATCCTTTGATATCAGAATGGATAAACTGTTTGATAGTGACGGCAGATAGTGATGAAGAGTTCCATGTGGATATAGATGCTTGGGGTATAGGGGGTGCTCATATATCAAATAGTTCAAAAGCTCCTATAAAAGTATATGTTACATATATTTGGTTTTGTTAGTACAAAATGATCCAGATTTAAGATTTAGCTCTGTTGCTTTGAGTAGCATTGTCTAGTTAAATTACAGATGTTCACCGACGGAAAGTTGTATGCACAAAGAAACAACTTAGGCCTTAATTTGGTCATGAGAGTAAAAGGTTAGTATGTAACATTACTGAAGTCATTCGGTCCTTAAGGAAACAGGCTAGAAGATTCATGAAGCAACCATGGATCTCCCCCGACTTCTCCCATTCCGTAGCTACTGCCTTGCCACAGGGTTTGATTTACTGGCCTATGACTTTCTTCATATATTTTTCAATCACAGCAAACAACTCTCTAATAAAATATCGTTTTTGAACCAAACATATCCGTGCAAAAGAGAGAAAAATATGTCTCATATCGCCCAACAGTCTTGATTTTCTTTAAGCAAAATGTGAAGACCACAAATATGTTGAAAGATCTTAAGTACCTTAACTGAGATCTAATGTGTGTATATCCCGTTTGGTCCCCCATACCTTACGTGCCGTGAACATAGGATTTTCTCTCCCGATAGGGTCAGTGAAACGAAACGCTCCATATTGACTAACGCCTTTAGCGTCAACTTTTCGACAAGCTCGAAAAGGGAGAAGGGAAAGGAAGGTTCACTCGTGGAAAACGTACGGAAAATATGTCCTCTTTCACAAAAGTAAATGTGGGGTGAAATTCACTGCAGGAAATTTTATCGAAAATGGTATCAGCTTATAGCTGATTGTGCTCCACTTTATGTAAGCCTAGTAAGTCACAAAAAAAGCTACTGAAATGACTTTCGGCATTACCCGATGCTTGAATATGCCATCCAATGCGAACGGTATGTCAGTTAATATTATCGCAAGGAACCAAAAGTACATGCTGTTTTCCGCATTTATGAAAATGGTCGAGCATCGTATTGATCTCTTATTCTTAGAAGATATCCCTGTCTTATGAAGATGACTTCAGTGTCTTATGAAGATGACTCCAGTGTCGCCATGACGCGTTTTGGTTTCTGGCTTTTGTCGCCACAGCAATGCGTCATTTTCCTTCTGTGTTCTAAAAGTGGCATTTTCAATATACAAGACGTCTGCAATTTCAAATAGAATCTATGTTATTTTTTGAGGTTTTCCCTTTTTTTTTTGTATTTTGTATTCGTGTCGATTTTAGTCTTTCGTGGGTCTTTTACGTTAACCCACATCGGTTGGCCAAACTAAACATTAAAAATAAAGGGATGATTTTTTTCCACTGAAGGCTCCATATAAACGATTCTTAAAATCCCCCGTTTCTTTTCAATATTGAAATTATCATCAAGCGAAACATCAAAAATAAAATGATGTTTATTTTACATCACTAAAGGTAACATATGAACGAAGTATTAAAAACTCTTATTTCTCTCTAACATTAAAATTATCTCCTCTAGGGTATCTTAACGTTGCCTAAGATTTGCTGACGTTTAGTCGTCCAGTTGGCTAAATATTTTCTGAAAATGTTAAATAATTTATTAAACTACCAGTAATCACTCTGCAGTAAGTCACCATCTTTGGCAGTGACAGGAACTAAAGGCCTGTAGTGAAGCGCCCTCCGTAAGGATGCTTGCTGTTATGTGACGTCAATCCAAAGGGGGTCTATTACTACATTTACGCTCATTTGTGTCTGTTCGCTGTCGCTGGAAAACTGTCTTGCAAATGTAAAGACAAAACTGTCGTATCAGTATTGTAAGAGAAATTACATGGCGGTAAGTGCACAGTTTTGGGAACAGTTTAGGAAATGTGGACACGATTTGGGCAATTCCGCACACCAACAGGTCCCAGAGTGGACCCTTTCATTTTTCTAGGAATCACTAGCAACGCAGCACCAATAAAATTTAATGCCATGATTTTCTTAATATCATATCCCTTGGCCACCAAGACAAGGCCAAGGAATATAAGAAATTCCGTGTCTGAAAATAATGCAATAATTCCAACCCATCAATGAAATACTTTCGCTTTTTTATCCCCCAACTTTCGCAAGCTCTCTGCAGCATACCACAACCCATTCGTGCCAGCAGCTGCGATCACAGCCATAGTCCAATCCAAAATTGTTATGTTGCAGATTTGTCCATGGACATTGCATGTCATTAGAAAACCTATTGAAAAATTATGTCAATTCTAATATCTTTAAGCTATTATCTAAGTACATACACTTATCGTTCATGGCACAGGGGTCTAACAGTTGACCGGGGACAGCAAGACACTCACCCTGCGGAGATTCAGTTCACTTCTAAGATTCAAAAGGTATTGATTTAATCCGAGGATGGATATATCAGTCGGGAGTTCTAGAGACATCAGCTGCAATTAAGGCTTCAAACTAAGGTTTCTGTATTAATAAATTAATCATCCCGCATCAAACATGAGAGCAACTCGTGTGGAATCAAACTCATACTTATATTATATCAGCGGCTGAAAGGATTACATTATGTTTCATTATACAGATGAGATTCTGATACAGATGATGGAGGCAAATTAATCGAAGGCTGCAGCTTCAATTGTTGGAACTACAAGGCACGTGATTTGCGTGCTATCACAATTTTCAGTTTTACTACCCGTATCAGACCTACGTCAAATGTTAGGCCACCTGATGATACCGTAGCTCAAATTTGTCAAAATGTTTAACCTTCCAATGACAGAAACCTTCAAATAATACCCCTTCTTAAAACAACTCTACTTGTGCTTCTCAAACAGACCCGGGCCCATTTATTAGGTCTTAAGCATAACTCACCCTAACTTTATGTTTGATAGCCAACCAGTGAATAAGCTTATCCTATAAAAGCTAGCCTATCTGATATTGCACAATGACCGCCAATGGCCGTGAACAGCATGAGGCCCAATGAAAAAAATAAATAGTTACCGACCGTCTCTAGGTCTGTAGTAACTTTTTACCTAACTTTAGTTTTTCTGTACTGTATTGTATTTGTTATTCTGTATTTTTTTTTTGGAATTATGTATTCCTGCAAGAGTACTGCTCAAGATAACCAAATTACTGAAGACCTTATGTACGCAACACGGTAATTTGCGGGATTACTACCCGTGTGTACGTTACAGTTTCGCGTATCTCACTCGATGCACAGAGTCTGTGCATGTTACATATATGCGTACTCTACTGCATGTACTTGGTATTTTCGACAAGGCGTTGTCGATTGTCTTTTATACTTAAAATCACGTCACGTAAGTAGCTGTATGCATCCCCACACTCATACAAAAAGTTCAAAATGGAACACCAACATTTACTGATTTGCCAATATTTGTAATCCCGATGTTGAACTTAACTTAAGGGACAATTTCACGACTTCATCAGAAATGATAAGTGACATCAATTGAGAAATAGATGGCCTATGTTTTTACGGCGTATGAGGCAAGGGAGTGATTAAAACTTCGTACACTCAAAACAAAGACTTAACATAACAAATTCGCAAAAGGAGAGTATGGCTGCACTAGATCACGAAATGTTATCGTAATAAAAAAAAAACATATACACGTCAAGTTTTGTCAGTGAAAAACACTCGAGAATAAGCAAATTGAAGGAGGATATTGTATGTTTTATTTGTCCTTTCGAAGGAGTTCTTCAATAAGTATTAATGTTCTTTGCTGTTGGATGAACTTTTTCAGCAAACCCACATGTCCACCTGGTTTGCAAAACATACGAAAACCTCTGAAATTGAAAAAGCGTAATTGCATAAGTGGTAAAAAGTTCAATTTAAAGGGAAGATCGTCCCAGTCTAGTTTTTTACTCTTCCATTTGAGACAGATGTAAACGTAAACGATAAATAAAATAAGCTATCAGCGGACATCGCAATATCACTGAGATGTGCAAACCGTACCGATTTCTCAGGAGATAAATTACTGTTAACAACAAATTAATGAAAATATTAAAGTTAACAACAAATTACTGAAAATATCAGTCATCTTGCTGCAACTTGACATATGTTGTCAGCTAATTGTCGTTTACTAGCACGCTATACGGAATAACACACGAAGGCCTAGGGATTTGTTGCAAACTTCCTAGAAAAAAAATATTCACAATAATGCCTTTATCTCACAAGCTTGATGGTTCTCTACATCAATCGTGTATTTATGAACGAAACGAATGTGAACAGCGCTCGGAGGGAAAAATTTTTTGGATTGTCCAAAAAATTGTCTCCTTGTAAAGTCTTTAACGAAAGACTCAATCATATATGGAGACAAACTTTTCAGGTAGACTTCTTTTTTCAGTGCATTCCTTTTTATCTTCAGTCATATCAGGGAAAAGATATGACTGCGATAAATGATCTTTCTTCTTCACCCCAACCTACATCTCAAAGTGTTGAAATTTGATACTGAGTCGAAGCTTGTTATCCATTTAAAGCAATGATCGAGATTTAGAGCATTGGAATTCCTCTTCTTTTTTTTTCGAGAAAATTACGCTATGCATTCGGGCTGTCTTGTAAAATGTCAATAAAGGTCTTCATAATGCCTCCCACGTCATAAACAGTCCTATATAAGGAGACGTTATACCTTGACTGTGCCAATAGCGTTGAGCAGGGTCTCGGAACTTTTTCGCGTAACTGGTACTTATATTTGACGTAACCGAAAGGTTTACTTTGTTAATTTTTTTATCTTCAAACATTATAAATAACTTTTTTGTTACAAGATTTGAATCCATCATACTGGACAATGTCACGTGCTACACCAGTATCGCATTGTGATCACGTACTATAACCGCTGACAAGGCGAAAAAATAGACAATGATTCAAGCTTTAAGCGTCTGTCACACAAATGGCATTTCTCGTCTGAAAAAAATTAAAGTATCCCGTCAAGGTATTGAGTACTCCTTGCGTGCAATTATAATACCATGCCCCTTTCGTGGAAGCTTTAAGATTCCAGACTGCATGAGTTTCTGCTACTTTTAAGAAATGGATTATATTTCATTCTTTAAAAAGGAAAGGTACAACCGAGTTAAAATTTGACAGGTTGTCATCGAAACTGCTCTGTAGTATCGTGTTACGTAAATACCCTCGCATATCCAACCTACATAGAATTACCTTGATTTTTGAGGATCAACGTCATCCTTACAACTGAGTATGATGGTCATTTATGCACGCAATCTGAGCATGCTCTATTTTTTTTTCTTAATGACAGAAATCCATTTATTGCCGGTCAAGATCCTTTTTTTTTTTCGTCGTTTAAGATTTTCTAACATTGTATAACGGTTATACAAAAATATTTTTCTACACTGCTACTACATATCCACCGTACCCTCCTCCCTGTCGGCCCCACATCCCCTCATTCGCTTGCTGTGTCTCGTCTTTAATATATACAATTTTAGCTTTCAACTTCAAAACGAGAAAGAAAGTAGTAAAGACAATTAAAGAAAAACAAAATGAATTATTGAGAAAATCGTTGTCACCGTTGGGTGGGATGTTTTTCAGAGTTTCATAACTTTATCAACAATATCTTAGGTTTTATTATGATGTTTCATAGACATTGTCCTCGTCTACTGACCTTTGTTCAAAGAAAGAGGAATGTAATATTTTTTTTTCATAGCAGTATTTATGACAGAAAATCAGATTATCATTCTCCCACTGTGAGAATCAGACAGGGATATCTTTTACTTCAACGCAGCATCAACTAGACATGCCGTTCATAAAGTCTGCTATGTCGAGAGAGTATTCGGTGTAAATCAAAATTTAATATTTGATAAAACAAAACTGCGCCAGGTATACATTGACTACCAAGGACCATTCAAATGATATCATTTTCAATCGTGAATACATATGTAGATCTAGAGATCTAACAATACTTTTTTTTCCTTTTACTTTATTTTACTCTTCACAATTCATATCCCACCGAAGTAGTGTAAGTTCTCATAAACGTGAGCCCCAATAAGAAATAATTACAAACTGATCCCACTGCCTACGTGGGCGCAGTTCCCGTGGAGGAGGTGGAGGGGCAGATTCAAGTGGCGCCCATCATCATTCACGCAGGAAGCCTATTATTAATCTTACTATTTCTGTCTGTGGTTGCCATGCACCCAATAATTCTTATCGGAGCCCTTTCGCGCGTGTGGTAAAAAAAAAAGAAAAAAGTCTGACGTCAGCTACCCGTGGACGGAGTGCAGAACTAAGGAGCACAGTACTGACTTTTTTTTGCGATCTATGTCAAATGTGTTATTTTCCCTGTTAGTATATCACATGGTATACTCCCAATACATTCCTCAAAGAGATTATGATCGCGAAACAATATAACCTAACAGTTTACTTATCACTGGGAATACGGTACGGGGATACGTTGTCTCAAAAATTTTAGAATTACGCAATGCGTGAACTGTTTTGACATTACGTTGTTGACATTGGCAAAGAACGTTAGTAAAGGCAATTGCTATCTTCTACGGTGTTTTCAATATGATACACATGCTGTCAGATCAATGCTAATACGTCATTTATTGAAGAATCGCTGCACTCGGCTATAGCCTAACATTTTTATGAACGATGAATTGATGATGGAATGAACTTGTAATGAAAAAGTGTTATACAAAAAATGACAAACTCAGAAAGTGCCACAGTAGACAAAAAATCTGTCCTTTTTGTTACTTTTCGTTATGTTGATGTCTCAGACATAATATTCATGGGTAAGTGTGAATGTATCTCCTTAGCTTTACACATGGAATGTTGTTTCTCTGAAGGTCATCAAATGTTACCTACTGAGTTCAGATATACGTTGATATCCTTTAGCCACAGAACGTCTCTTGTTGATAGCTGGGGAGGGCCTCACACATACTCATGTACGGGGGACGTAAGAAAAATTAAAACAATAACAAATTGGTCTCGTCATTTGTCATTTTTCGACCACTTTTGACCATAAATCTGTTGAGGAGGTATGTTTACATCAGATCTGGAAGACGAAATTGCAAAAAAAAAGTTGTGTAGGATGAATGCCGCAATTACCTATCCCCTTGGCAAAAAGTGCGTTGTTATTGATCAGCTGTGTTTTCTCGCTGTAAACTTTGTAAACTGACCTCAGACTCTATAAATTTGAGCTATATGCCATGAACTACAACTGCATTTTATTTATTTATTTCTATCTTTATTTCTATCTTTATTTCTATCTTTATCTATTTATTTCTTTGGCTGCAGGCGAATATGTTGTTCATAAGTCAAGTTCTCAATTATCAAATCAATACGAGAAAAAAGAAAACCTTTTTCTTATGACATTTCCATCCTTTTTACTAGTTAATCCCTTTTAGGCTTGTGTCGCCTCTGGCAGAACAGTCTCACATATCATTTAGTATAGATACCATGGATACACCATCTGAGAGAAAGCGGTTAAGGTGAAAATAAGCGTTAAGTGGAGAATATTCAAAATTTTAAATTGGCGACTAAATCGAAAACAAAAGCTCAGCATTGTAGCTTGAAACCATATATAAGGTCCCATAAAACAAAACTTACAAAACACAAACGGTTAATTAAAGTCAATGATACAAAAAAAATACGGTATACATTTTCAGCCAATCTCCAATTTTGCTTTACATAAAATTGCGTAAATGATTTTTTTCCTGTGGAATAAATGTCTGATATCCCACATGATTCCCGATGATTTTGTCATTATTATTTAAAATAATACATCCAACAGGAGACAACCTTGTGGAGGTTTATTTTTAGGTGAATTTCATCTAAAATTACCCCTTTTTAAAAATAATACTTTTTTTCGTCAACAATTGGAAATATTTGATGGAGGAGAAGATATGTGTATACCCATTCCTTATCTCAAAAGAAAAAAAATCAAATTTGTTGAACAAGAGAATAACAAAAGCACAAGTCATAGACAGAAATAAACAACTTGATAAAGTAATACAGTAGAACCGTGGCCACAGTTGGATACTGCCTTCAAGGTTACGGTCGAATCAAATTTGGCAGAGTATGGTTGGGTTGTATAAGTTATGATATTTGAATAAATCGTGGTTGGATTTTCCTCCTCGGTGAGGGTGAATAAATATTTTAATTTCCTTTAACTTGAAAGCTGTGTAAGCTGCTACATGAATAAAACATTGGCAATTCTGGCACCATTTGGAGTCATCGACGCATCGCTTTCCCGTGATTTCATTAAAATGGAGAATAGCGCATGCATCGACTGGATGCTGGAATGTTATGTTGAACATCTTAAAATGGAAAGTGACTCGCTTTCTGGCAGTTTGTTGAAAAGCTTTTTTGACAAACTCGGTTAACTATATTTACATTGGCTGATACACAACACATATAGGGTAGTAAATAGGGTAGTAAATAGGGTAGTAAATACCTTACTAGCCAATGACTTAATGCATTTCTCTAGCGGCAATCATCTCTAATGAACTCCATTTCCTTTCATCTCAGTTTATTTTTACCTAACATTCCATTTTCTATCCTCTTCTTCATCTCATCTCTTCTACTCTCAGTTTGTCAAGTCTTGATTTCGTTTGCATCTTCTATCCTCGCATCTCATCTGGACCTCTCATCGCATCTCGGTTTCTCTCATTTTTTTTCCTCCTTTTATCCCATCTCATACCATTTCCTCCACCTAAACTTACCACATCTGATCCCACCTCATTCATTGTTCACCTCTTTCCATCTCACTCCGATATCGCATCTCATTTTCATCCCACTTTTATTTTCATCTCATCTCAATTTGATCTCATTTTCTCTACGTCTAATTTCACCTTCAGTCTAATAGCCAGGTCAGATTCGGGTGAGTGAGGGAGGGATGGTTGTAGAAAAAAGGCGGTTCTACCGGGACATTGTGACATGATGTTAACGTGAAAATTTTGATGTGCGGAGCTTGCTTTCCCTCCCCCTGCGATACGGGTCTGCTCTCCATCATCCACATCATTTTCATTTCTCATCACGATACGATGAATGAAATATTTAGACTAGCCAACCTCAGTTGGTAAAGATCCACCAGACAGACTAAGTCCAGTTCTGTAACAGGGATTGTTTTTAAGATACTGTTTATTACAGTTCGTCAGTATAGTCAACGCCTTTGACACGAAATGGATTCTGTATATTGCAAGCTTATGGGAATCGTGTTTACAAACGTGACACATTTTTGATAGTCAAACATGTCCGATCACGTATCGTTATACCGTATGTACCTGCAGCATATGTCATTGTATAGCAACAACGGAGATTGCAACGACACCTTTTAATCTCATCTTGACGAAAAATGCATGTCATCCCGAAAGCAGCGTGAATGAAACTAGTACCCTTCAGTGTGAACCAAGGAATATTTATAACTCAATGATCCTTAGAAATTTTAATTTTTAATCAATCGGTGACAACGTCCTTCTTCGGCGTGACTTTTTCTTTCTTCTCTGCAATAGAAAAATATTTTGGCATACATGAAGGCTCTCATGAAAATGATGACCAAGGCTGGAAAGGGCTGAAGCTGAAAAGAGAGAGAGAAGATATAGCGTAGCCTCGATAAAGGAATGAGAGTTTCGTCTTGACTTCATGAGCCCCCCAACCAACTTAGGAGACTTAGACTGGTCTTAGAGGAAGTTATAGATAGATATAGTACATATAGTTATATAGTATAGTTGCTACAATGGATCAGCAGTTTTTTTGTTTTTTTTTCAAACAGGGTTCTGGTTACTTTCTACGCTACGAAGCAGAGGTGTAACCAACCTACTGCTTGCGGGGAACAGATGTGTAACACGGAAGGGCATCGTGCAGCGGTCAAATCCCCTTTTGATCATCAGCAATAGTCAAAGGTCTGGTAAGCAATAATTCAATAAAGCCGCATAACTTGCACCGGTTGCTCGAGCCTCCGGTAGCTTATACTTCGCCGCCACTCTCTTGGTCACTTCCATACACACTCATACTTTTAAGCCACGTACCGATGTCAAAGGTTTGCTGTCTATTATAATATATAATATCACTAGAGAGCTAGCTAGAGGCAAAGGGTATACAGAAATTATAATGCAAAGAAAAGTCGGTTAAAGGTACCGCGGTTTCAATTGGGCTTGCTCACCACCAGTGGCGATTTCCAAATCTCTGAAATGTTAGGCAGAACACTGTGAAAAATGTCTTGTTGGGATCTATATGTTAGCACCTGAGTCTTGTTTCATACCGTCATCAGTTGCTCTCCATTTAGGAAAGTTTCGAAGTACTTTCATTTGTAATTCATCATAATAAGACATATCCAGACGTCACGAACTCTTTGTTAACTTTTGCCTAAATTTGCATCATTTGATTCTGGTCGCCATCTTTCTGCTCGTTTTTTTTTTTTTTGTTACCAACGCTTTTCATCGAATTGTTTTACCATCGGAGTCTTACCATGCTTCGTTGATCTTCTTCCTTCATAAAGTTACAGTATATTGTCCGTGATTCTTGCTGAAGCCCCATGTTGGTGTTCATGAAAATATTTCTGGTCAAACTTATTCAAAGAGATAGACCTATTTACTCACCTAGCCATGTAGAAAATTTGTTTGAGCATCCTTATCCTGATTTATAACCGACATTGTAGTGAACAAAATCAGTTTCTGCCCGACAGTAGATCCCTTAGGATTTATCCCTTCCCATAGGACAGATTTCAGTCTCTTCAAATTCATCATTAGAGACACTTGCAAGTCCATGAAGGCCGTCACAATCCCAACCTTTCACTTCTTATCGTCACACAATCGCAGCTCAAGTGACAGCACAAGTTGAAAATATATTGACAATTTTCTTGTACAAGGCTTTCCATTTCCGTTCGTATACAAGCCATTTGACTTTTTAAAGTGTGTAATGTTCGGTCTGAAATTATTCAAATGACCCATTCACCGAACCTCTCTACATAAAAAGGCTAAAACCGTTTGACAATGAATGCTATTCATAATATTTTTCAGGATAGGTACTGATGTTTTTTGTTTGTTTTTGCTATTGAAATATGAGCAGATTCCAGTAAAGATACTTCATACGCTCTATTGTCCGCAATTATGAGTGGCTAGCGTCCTCCAGTTTCCGTTCACAAAAGATTTTATGTCGATCAAAGTTAACTATTTTATATCACTAAAGTGAATTCTCCGCCATTGTATGGATGCAAAATTGCAATTTGACTGCTGCATGCTGTTTTGCGAAAGATATTGATTTTCAATATTTGTAAAGTTTAACTAATTCATCTGTCAGCGGTAAAATGCGTGACGTCATATGCATAAATTTTCAGAGACTGCATTTGTTTGTTTTTCCTATTAACGCAATACTTATTCATTTATCAACTTTAAGAGACAAATTTTTAAAAAATCTGGATCCTGACGCAAAACATGAAAAGTATATTTGTTCTTTCATTTTGATTTATATTTGTTCAACTATCATTAGTGTTTGATATGTTACCTTCTTAAACTGAAAAGTATAAAATAAAATAAAGAAATGGAACATGAGGAGAAATACTGTTGTTTGAGAAAATTGCATGTTGAGCTTTCAGTTTACAGCTCTCCAAGAGCCAATGAAAAATTCCAAGTGAGATTTGCAAGGACGACAAATACTAATAACAGCATTTATGAAAAGCAGAGTCAAGTTTTTTGAAGGGTATTATGGGGTAACTACATGAACGATCAAGTATAGCCTAGTTTATATAAAAAGGTTGTCCTTTTCCACGTAAGTATTAAAACAAATTTGAACAAGTATTTGCAAATCTCATTCCCATAGTTTTGCAAACCCCCCCCCCCCCCCAAAGTAAACTAAGCTATACATTTCATTAGTGTCTCAGATTGCTTGTTGTGGACAGAAGTGCTGAATATTCAACTTACAGTACTTAATGGTATACTACTGCAATACACCGCGTAAAGCCCCGGGTCACACTAGCGCGATTTAATACGAAATTCAAACTTTCAACTAAATTATTGCAAATTGAGTTGATCATAAAAGTTGTCCAGAAATAAAACAGCGTCATAATTTCTCTTAATCCCGGATTTCTTGAAAGAGCTGAATCGTTTGCGTATTTTAGTTCCTATTTTGCGTTCATTAACGTAAATTTAATACACCGTAATTGGCGCACTTAAGGAATCCATCGCAGATATTTTAAATGTCACGAATGAGCCCTTATTTAGAAGAAACGTACCCGAAATGGGTTCATAATCGTGAAATACGTAATTGTGGTTAGATTCAAGAAGGTTAGGCTCACTTCAGCAACGTTGCCACAGTGATAGCGAGTAATTTTTGAAGGAAGCTCCAATCTCGGGGGCGGGCCAACTACGGGGTTCTTTATATATATGTTGTAAACATATACTGAGCGAAGGTTTTATGAACGCACGGGAAATGACATTGTTACCAGACGTAAACATTCAGCCCAGAACTGGTTGTATAGGTTGAAATACCGTGTCTCATTCAGGGAAAGGCAAATGTGTAAATATTATGTTGACACCATGTACTACCCCCACATAACACTGTATTATTTGGTACAGTACTCATGATCTTTGCCCTTGACCTGTGACCTCATCAGTCGGGCGGACACCACATCTCATACCCAGGCACCCAACAACCAAGTTAGAAGTTCATCTGACTTATCGTCTGGGAGGAAATCGTTACGCATTTTTTCAGAACTTTTTTGCCGTTTTGATCTTCAACCACGTGACCTCTGACCTCGTGACGTAATCAATATCTAATATCGTACATCTTAATCAATATTTTCCAAAAAGTTCTTGTATCCTCACTGTCTATATATGGTAGTTTTACAACTCTTAGGATATTCACACACACAGACAATGCTAAAAATTTGTTTTTCGTTTTCACGGCCCGTGAAACGTGACCTTCACCTATGACGTCATATCAGTCTGGCGGACACTGTACAACATACCCTGGCACCTAGCCACCAAGTTTAAAGTTTATCGGACTTACTGTCTAAGAGAAGATCATGGCACACTTTTTAGAGCATTTTTGCCAATTTGATCTTTAATCACGTGGCAGTTGACATGGTGACGTCATCAATATTTTTTAAAAAAAAATTCGTGTAGTCTGCTTTCCATTTATGATAGTTTTATCACTCCAGGAATACTCACACATTGAGATAATGCTAAACGTGACTTTTGTTTTCATAACCTGTGACATTTGACCTATGACGTCATCGGTCGGGCGGACACTATATAACATACCCCGACACCTACCGACCAAGTTTGAAGTTTATCCGTCTTACCTTCTGTGAGGTGACACACTTTTTAGAAAAATGTGGCCGATTTGATCTTTAATCACGTGGCCTTTGACCTGGTGACATCATCATTATTTAAAGAATTCTCGTGTTTTCTGGTTTCCACTTATGGTAATTTTGTAACTCTAGGACATTCACACATTGAGATAAGGCTAAGAATATGTTTTTGTCCACATGACCTGTGACCTTTTACCTATGACGTCATCGTTCGGGCGGTCTTTACAACTTGTCCCCGTCAACTGCCCACCAAGTTTGAGGTTCATCGAAATTCCGGCTAGGGGGAGATCGTGACAAAAGTTTGGTTGTACACACACACACTCACACACACATTTAAACTTCCCTTCTCACTCCCCCCCCCCCCCCACCCAAGTAGGTAATCCCGATCCATATCATTTGTATACCATAAGGTACCTTCACATAAGGGCTACTGGGCCACCAAGTTTCGGTTGAATGCTACAAAGGGTGTAGGGAGGGCTTCTGTACAATTGTCATTTTGGCAACTTTAACCCCACAAGTAAGTACAATATCTCTTCCCAGTATACTACGTATGGGGATGAGATCATTAGAGTTAACGAGAACATTGAATGACACTTTCACTGACTTGGATTTTCAGTGAGATATGTGTA
Organism: Stichopus chloronotus; assembly: GCA_021234535.1. Taxonomy (NCBI): domain Eukaryota; kingdom Metazoa; phylum Echinodermata; class Holothuroidea; order Aspidochirotida; family Stichopodidae; genus Stichopus; species Stichopus chloronotus. Next base: position 18,056,278 of record CM037836.1, on the reverse strand, counting down.
TTGCCTCTGTTTAAATGGGTTATTCATTTAATTATTGTGTGTACTTTTCTATATATTTCCTGCATGTGAGATTAGCATTGTCTGTCGTCTACAAAGATGATATTTAGTATGAACATCACGAGGCATATATGGCTGTTATTTAGCTCCTGATTTTGGACCGAGTCACGTACAAGTACACTTAATCAACACTACATCGACGGTGAGAGGGATGATCATTCCATTTTTCCATCTCTCCATCACATCTAAAAGACAAACAAATCAGTTATACCGACATATCAGAGAGTGTACTCTCTTATTTGCCCGCGTCATCAATTCCCCTCAGTTTGGTCAGTTTTCGACTTGATATCTTGATATCTTCTTCTTCTTTTTTTTCTACGATATTATTTGTCATTTTCATTCCAATCGGCAAAGAGTTTTAATGTAATTATGATTCGTCGTGTGCCTCCCTTGAAAACAAATTGCCATCGACGAGAAAGAAAAAGTGCATCAGCCCCATTGAGGGATCAAGAGCCAAAAATGATTGATGTTTCTTTTGCTCAATTGGGTTGACTGCTTTCGAACGAAAGGGAAAAAAAAAAGATTTGTATAAATCGAAGTTTATAAAAAATAAAAACCGGCCATGCAACTCTGTGACTTTTGGTAGAATGCATCTTATCATGGAGATATAAGAGAAACAAAATAAAGATATTAGCTAGAGAAAAACTTGACATAAAAGCGGTGAAAAATAACCAGGAAAGATTTTTGCCATACAAAAAATACATCTTACATTGGAGAGGGAAGATCATGGAGTCACTTGTGCATGATACTGTACTTTACGAGCACAACTTAGAAATTAAAATGTATGAAAAATAAGGAAAAATATTTTTATGGTTCTTATCATCATCATCATCTATTCAAAGCAATAATAGAGTCCCCTTGAGTTCGTCGGTGATTATTCTCTAATTGTGTTTACTTATAATCCGGAGAGAATCATCTAACTTAGACGAAACACCAGTTCCATTTTACCAGTAAAGACACCTAATTGGAATATTCAAGAGAAAATTCTACATACGAGTCAAATAATTAACATCATAGAGTCTCTATAGACATAGATTCATGAGTGACTGGACTCTGCTCTGAGAGTCAGCCCGATTCTATTTTGGGTTTCAGGGAATGGATAACCGTAAGTAGCCACCGACAACTGTACACATTGATCCTCGATTTAACAGCATCTGTCTCGTGGGGGATTGACGTGACGGAAAAAATGACAATTCCGTGACGCAATTAAAAATAACCGATGGACGTAAAAGATACTTTCAGTCTGAAATCAAATTGCATTTTAGTGAGCAAAAAAAAAATTTAAAATGAACTGTTGTTGTCGTAGCTGAGGATTGGTCATTAACATTTACGACTTTTTTAGCAATCTAAAAGAGTTTCTATCAGCTGGGTCCGAGGTAAGATCCGGATAGTATACGGTATAACTTTTTGAATAGAGGAATTACTATTTTTCTTTTTAAATCTAGATTCACGTGGATTACAGAATTAAGTGTTTCGAATTTCTCTCCCTTATCCAAGGCTTTTTTTTTATAAGATCTTTTAGGAAACCAGAGCTTAAACCAGATGATTCATTTTCCAATTCCAAGAAGAACAGCTTAGAAAGAAGAACAAGGAAGAGATAACTACGAGTGAAGATAGAAAACGGTCACTGAAAATGATGCCTGAAAGTCTGACTGTAAAAGATACACAACGTTGAGCGGTGGCCTGGCGATATAGGATACCGTAGGAAAGTGGATCGTGTTATCGACAATCCTTCGGTAGCTGCTGAAATGGCCGGAAGACATGGGGGTTTCAGCCCAGCAGGCGATTGAAACTCTCAGCGCCACAATTGACCAAAATGTCAACAAGGCAAAATTCTGAGAAAGGAAAGAAAAACATGGGTTTTCATTCCAATGGGTTATTCTACATCAATTCATGCCAGAGGTCAGTCACATCACAGAGCACGTCTCCAATGACTATTGGTGACTGTGTTTTTCTTTTTAACAGAATGAGCTGATTTTGAGACACGGGATGATAGATTCTCAAAAAAAAGGCAGAACTGAAGCCTCCATTTTCAAGTTTGTAGCAGTTACAAATTTACTTGTAGATTTGCTGAAGAATAATTTGTTCTTTCAAAATTTCACATAATGGATCCTCTGTCTGAAACTCAGCTTATCCCCAATGTCTTTTGAAAATGACCTATTGTTTTATTGCATGTTTTGTGATGAGACTGATTTTTTTTTTCTTGAGCGCCATGTTTTTTTTTTTTAAACACAATGTTACCTTTAAAGTAAAACGTAAAATGTAACAAAGTTTCCGAAATCTGTAAAGGAGAATGATTAAAGTGTTTGCGTCTGTATTGAAAAACCAGAAGGATAAGATTATACTTGACCTTAACTTCTATTTTTTTTTTTACGTACACGAGAGCTTGTTCATGGACGGAATATTTCTTTTAATGAACAGTATTCATTTAAAAGTAACGAGATTAGCATACAAACAGCACCGTACAAAACAGAACTCATAGTTGAAAGTAAAAGTTAACGTTTCTTACTACAAGCGCCTACATCGTAAATATGCCACAGTATAGGTCTAGATGATGTATGGAAAACGCATTACCCAAGTCGTCGCTGCTTGACCGCGGTATCCGGAATTGTCGTATTTGGTGAAAGGAAGCACTGTACTTAGATAATAACTTACAAAACGATCACATCATCACTACTGGCGCAGGTATTGCTTTTTCATCAGATCATTTCTCCGGGCAATGCAGTGCTAATTTACAACTCTGAATTTTAATTTTATCCGTCATCTATATTTACAAAAATGGTGAGGGTATCAACGCAATAGCTATAGCCAACGGTATTTGCCAGGTTTGAAGTGCACTAGCTTTAATTCATTTCAGTGGCTTGGGGCAATATGTTGCTTAACATTCGAAGCAGGTGTTTGTATGTACCGTTTTTCAAACGCACATATCGTGGCACCTGCAAACCATTACAGACTTGTCTCATCTAAGGCCCACGGTCTCTGCATTTCACGTTCATCACGTCTAATGACAATTGGCTCAAATATTTACATCTCAATGAAATTTAAGTATTGAGAGTGACTGAGTGTTGTTGATTACCTTGCATGCATGCATTTTAATACCGCACAATCTGTACCCAAATCGAATCGGAAGCCCAGCAATAGTTCGCTGATGTTGGTATTAGGAATTCAGTGATACGATGGATGAATAATGAACATCTGTTGTGAGTGGAATGTGTTGGTAAACCTTGTTGTCCAGCACAACTGGTCACGTGGTACATAGAACGTCTAAATTGTGCACAACCTCCGGGAAATAAAGTTATTACAACTTCAACAGGAAGATCAAAGGCAGAGTATAAATTTTTTAATAAATCATATTATGACGTTACCCCAGACCCATTCCCTGAAATGCAAAAAGGAGTAAGGATGACTCTTAAAACCGAGTTCAGTCACTTTACAGGTCTATGTTTAAAAATTCACTGACATGAGGAGCAGATTGCGTGAATTTTGTATGGAGTCTCATTTAGACATTCAAGCGGCACTTATGGCTATATTTATTGATAAAATGCTCACGGATAATCTTAACTCCTAAGAGTAAAATTAGGGAGAACTCCAAAATTAAAACTGAATAGTCACTCTGAACTGAAGAGTAAAAATGACTCCATTCTTGAAACAGTTCACTCCAAATTTAGATTGGTCCCTAAGTTCACCTCAAAAAGTGATTTGTGACTCTCTGGAATTTAGAGAGAAGTTGAGAGTCGATTATGACTCCATAGGAGAGTCAGTTAATCGTTTCATTGGGAGTTAAATGACTATCCTCTTAGTATGGAGAGAAATCATTGACCAACTCCAATCTACGAGTCAGATGAGCTTTTAATGGCTTTGAGTGTGCATATACTACACAGCCAACACCACGCTATCCTGCACTGGGTAGGCCTACTCCATTCTCATCCTAATTCCACTCCTTGGAAAGGATACATGATATAACTTAAGTCTGAAAATCTTAAAATCATAAAAAATGAATTTGCATGCAGTCGGGATATCTCTAATTACATGCTGCAAAAACTTGATCGTTCGACGCGGGAGTTAATCCCCCACAGCGGGGGGTGGGGGGTGGCTCTCAAAATAACCTTGACGTCTGCAGGATTAGTTGTGATGGAGACTGTATAATCCAAAAGAACGGTAGTTAAAGAGTGCGTTTGTTATCGTTTACTCTGTTGGCCTGGAGATTCAGAAACAACTCCTAAAGCCCTTTCAACATTCCTAAAATAACTTTCGAAACCGACGAAGTCGGTATTAAGGATTTTTTTTTCAAAAGTTCAAGTATATTTTTACCATAAGCGCTTGACGAAAAACAATTTCCCGTCACAATTGCAATGATATTCATAGATGATACAACATTCAACAGGTGCACTGATTTTGAAAACATAGTAGGAGATGATATGATATGTTTTTCTTCCGTTTCGTCCCCTTGAAGACCGAAGACGGGAGTCAGTGGCTGCGGTAACTATTTGCAACATGTGCATCCCAGAAAATGGGACGAAAAGCATCACAACGTGACATAACTATGACATTCCCAAATATCTTGATTGCACCTGAAAGACAAAAAAAAATATATTTGTCCGTCTTGACTAAGAAAATCGTTATTTTCGTGGGATTTATTTCAATCTACAAGGATATCTATGACGGTTCACAACAGGAAAATAACAATAGCAGTAATTGAACCCATGTATTTTTTGTTTTTCCTGTGTGCGTGTTTGTGTGTGGGTGGGTGTGTGTGTGCATGTTTAACTATTTTCATCAATCAATTGCTGTTTTAATAGTTTGCGTTTTCTTACTTTGTAGTCCGATGCGGTCCTCGTCGTCTATACGTGCTTTCGTTCACGAAATACGAATCACCGGTTCCCTACGCAGGAGCTTCTTTTTTGGGTCGTTAGCGTATTGTTGTCTCATTCTTAATTAATTAGCCTAAATACAGAATGGAAGATATACACGGAATGGAAATGTAACCCATATAATCAAAAGTTGATAACCTTCTTAGATCCCTCTTCAATTATCAAACGTACATACGAAATGCGTGACCGTTCTCAGTCTTTTCCTATTCTTTGATTCGGTTGTCAAGGTACTCTCACGAAGTTATTTTCGTAGGAAGCGATCATATAGGCTACTCCAGTTCTAAGGTTTTATATATGGAAATGTAACTCATCTTGATAAACATGCCCTCTAGTTTCTAACAGCCTATGACAATATATATATATATATATATATATATATATATATATATATATATATATATATATATATATATATATATATATATATATATATATATATATATATATGTATATATATGTATATATATGTATATATATATATACATATGGGTGTGTGTTTGTGTATGTATGTATGTATGTATGTATGTATGTATGTATGTACGTATGTACGTATGTACGTATGTACGTATGTACGTATGTACGTATGTACGTATGTACGTATGTACGTATGTACGTATGTACGTATGTACGTATGTACGTATGTACGTATGTACGTATGTATGTATGTATGTATGTATGTATGTATGTATGTATGTATGTATGTATGTATGTATGCTTTACTATGAAAGAAACACCATTGCATTCATCTTGGATCCTTCTGTCAGGAGTGCTTTTTTTGGAGTCTTGGGACTTCTCAAATTCTTACATTCTTATCTATCGCAAGACTGCCGGCTAGTTAAAATCCCGTCATGAATGCCTGCTGCAGTGGCAGGACTGTCATCTTGACTCGTCATGCTCAAGTCCCCACAACCTTCCCACAGATTACTGAAGGTTCAACTGTCGACTGCAATCTCTTTATTGCAGTGCATTTCAGTGTTTTCCAGTGTAGACAACTGGTTCATACTTGGTATGGATACCTCCAGAAATGAAAATAGTTTTCTCATGTTGAAAGTACTGCTCGGCGTCGGCAATGCCTTAATTTATATATTATAGACCTGTATTACTTCGACTGAGAGGATTATGATAAATTGTTAATTTCTTATTTATCTCGTCAAGCGAAACACATTTTTTCTCATAAAAAAAGTTTTTTCTCTGCTTTTTGCATGACATCAATGGATGTGTAGGTATGTGCAGCTGCGATTAATGGAAAGGGGACGGTGGGCTAAGTTTTTGAATGACTCAAACGCCCACTCATAAGTTAGTAGAAGATTCAAGAAACTGTTTCTCTAACATTTTCCCAGGTCTTGAAGAATGTTTTTGGAATAAATAGGGGCTACTAAAAACATACGATTATATGTTGCTGACTGGGCTTTTTTTTCTCGGGACCTGCCGATTACTAATCAGGAAGTAAGTCGCCGTGCATAAAAAGTTGAGATAGTGGTTCGCTCCAATTTCAAGATTCAAGCATTTGTTTTTCTCTGCCGTGATGTTGATGACCAAATAATTTGTGATCCCAATTTTCAACATTAGGTGAATTTCTAGGAGATCTATAAACCCTGGCTCAACTACGAGTTGCCTTGTAACAAGGAGCATGCTGTTTCAGGTTGTTTGCTTGTCCAGTTTCAGGATTCTATTGCTGTAATGGCTATTCACTTTTATGTACGCTGTAACGTACACAAAGTGTCCCTGGTTGAGTGTCTGGTTTCAAGTGATTTAATTCAAGTGATTTAAACCGACCCACTGACATACGTTTGCTGTTCAGACTACACTCTCACTCAGTGGCCAAGAAAACATTACTGTACAGGAATTTGTAGTCAAAATTTCCTCCCTCTAGTCAATTTCCAGTGGGTCTGTGAAGTTTGGCTTACGGCAAGCCTTGACAACGTGACACGGGGAAATAGTTGGGGGAGATGTGTAGTTGGACGAAAGAGCTTTACATAACTTTCTGTGAACAAATCATAAATACAAAGAATGTAAATATTATGAGAATGTAACAGACGACAGTTTTGCAAATATGTCTACTTCTCTTGTTTGACTGGAAACACAGTTTAAATAGACCCCACGCCCTTGCATTTACGTCACATAACAAGAAACAGGGGGCCCTCCCTGAGGAAAACCTATTGTCTTAAAGGCAAACAAACGAACAGTAGGCGGTAGACACGTTAGGCGCGTATAGCTCAAATGGCAGAGATGTAAAGAGGGCGGTGTTAAATGTAGTAGCCTATCCTCAAGGGTGGGCCCTTCCATTGTGACGTTATATGCAAGAGGTCTGTTCCTTTTTTATCTCATCGCCCTATAGGGGCTAGATGAGATATTGTAGTCACTTGGCTAGTGGAGCTATATATTGTGCTGTGCACCCATGGGAGCATGGTTGCGCTTGGAGTGGATGAGTAGCGACACCCCAGGGGTACCCTATGGTAGAGTGACCATGGGTGCAGGAGGGTCCTGTTGGGCAGTATAAATGAAAACGTGTCAGTGCCAATGTGTGTGAGTGTGTGCGTGTGTGTGTGTATGTGCGCGCGTGTGTATGTGTGTGTGCGTCCGGACCTGTCCAAATTGTGGTTTTTCCAGAATAGTTTGAAAAGCATATGAACGATTAAGTTGAAACTTGGTAAGGTTGTACATGATTCTGAAACCTGCAAGTTGTATTAGTTGTATGGTAAATCGAGTCAACTTTGCTGATTTTTGAGAAAAAAGTCCATTTTGCCCCAAAATTGCTATTTTCAGCATATCTTGAGAAGTATTGAGCATTTACTCCAAAATTTTGCAAAGACTTACCTGAGAATGAAAACTTTCAAGGTATATCACTTTTGTAGTAAAGAAAGTGAAATTTGCTGATTTTTGAGAAAAAAAGCTAATTTTACCCCAAAATTTGTATTTCCAGCATATCTTGAGAACTATTAAACCAATTAACTTAAAGTTTTGTAAGTACTTAGCAATAAACTATTACAAATTTCCATGTGCAGGCCCTGTATTGAAATCAATGTGCATGTTGACGATGAGATATGCAACTCCATGGATTGCCCTCTTGTTCTTTTTTTATTGTATTCCTCCGTGTAAAAGACGAAACTTAAATTGAAACTTTTTCCCCACCGGATTGTTTTTGGTCAACAAAATTCAACCCGTTTCTATCCAAAGACTTTGCAGTGGGCATGTTTCTACAGGCCCGTAATTTAAAAAAAAATCCTACCCCTTGAACAGGGCTGTGCATTACGTTATTCTCCACATCACAGTCATGGCGAGCCGCTTACACAAATTTTTAAGCTTTTCAACAAAATCTCCCAAAATCATTCATGCAGTGCTTCGGTGATGACCAAATAATACGTAATTAGGTCTTCATCTCAATGATAAGAGTACCCATAAAACTGTTTTCGGTGGCCATTCGAAACGTAAAACAGTAAAATTCTGCATCTTTCACTCACTCGAAGACTTGCAAATATGGTGTACAGCTGCGTTCTGTGCTTCTAGTTTTTTGTCAAGTCAAAATTCAACCATTTTCTCATCATATTTGGGCAAAAAGCTTATGTAGAGAGGTGGGAGCTCGTTGTGTAAAGTTGGAATGAAACAAACCGATTTGTGAACGTGAGAGACCTAGATTACGACCCTGGCGAGGGGCAACTAACGTGTTAAAAAATTTTGTTGGCTACGCAAGGGCTGTGATGTGGATTGTGATGAGCCTAAGCCATAATGTAACGCACAGCCCTGTTAAATCGTTAGCGGAAGCCCTACATTTTGCACCCACCTATGGCTGAAAAAAAAATAAACATTAAATCACATGTGCCTGTGGACCAGCCCCTCCTCCTATTTGTACTCATCCCCCCCCCCCCCCACTCGAATCATACCAGGCTATACATGTCTGTGTTTCTAGTCTTAGTTAAAGAAACGAAACACAGACCGTTGTATAAGTCTTTATGTATACCTCCCACAGCCGAAACTAACTCGTAGGCATAAAATATTCACGTTTGCACGTTCGATAATTAAAAAAACAAATATCCAAAACACTTTATAAACTTCAATATTGGTGGAAAATAATTCATACACGGCCGTGTAGAGTTACACCCTGTAGTTCAGCTTTCAAGCTAATAATCAGCATAAGAGTCTTTGGAGACCATTAAAACAGAAACGCCCTTCAAGCGAGTTCCATGTCTTGGTGATTTCCGCTCATTTTGACGATAGCACGTATACACGCGTACCAGCAAAGTGAAAAAAACACGGTGAGACATAATGAGATTTATGATGTACGTCGAAATAAAGAAATGAATGAATTTAAGTGTAAATAATGAAAAGATGTAAATAATAACAATAATAAAAATGCTCATTGTAAACACATTACAATGAAATGACAAATTCAGTTTCTGACTCTCAGAAAAGAAAAGAAAGATTGCAAATGCAAACAAGAAGATGTAAGAGCAAGTACATGTAACGTCACAGTGATCTAAGAATTATTGAATTATCTTAGACAGTGATACAGTGAAGCGCCCTCCTTGAGGATAAGCTACTTAATTTAATACGAGCACGTTGCTTCTCGGCCATTCGATCTACACCCGTAGATCTACTAGGGTAGCCATATATACTGTTCGTTTGTTTGTCTCAGGTAGGGGCCCTTGTTTGTGGTTAGGTGACGCCAATGCAAAGGGATCTGTATATAGTCTGGCCTCATGTCGTAGTAATGTTAAAACCAGAAAGTCAAAATGCTTAGTGATTCCTTGTCTCTTGTAACAAACGGCAATGAATCATCCACTTGACAAGTATGAGATCTTTGACAGTTATGTCTCTGGCAACCAAATTATGACCTTGATGACCCCAAATGAGCTTTGATCTCCACCAACAATAATAGAGACCTTTAACTCACTAGGGGCAAGCCACATGCTAACCATGAGAATCCCTAACAGCTATCTTCTTAAAACAGTGTTTAAGAGGTGTTGACCTTTCGAAGTATGGTGACCTAAAATGACCTTTATCTACCACCAAAAACACTACGAATCATATAGATGTACACGCTTAATATGAGATTCCTCACAGTTATTCTTTCCAAGAGAGAATGTGTACGATATTTTCACCTTTTGACCCTGGTGACTTAAAATAACCTTCGACCTCCACAAATGAAAATCATTCACTCAATATGGACAATGCACATGTATGCTCAGTATGAGATCCCTAAGAGTTACCGCTCTTGGGACAAAGTGTTTGGCAGGTTTGAAACTTTTGACTCCTGGTGACCTAAAATGAACTTTGACATCCACTAAAATCAATAGTGATTATTCCTCAAGGTGGGCAAAGGTAACAAGGAGGAGGTCACTCACATTTACCTTCCGGGAGATATCGTGGTTACAAGATTTTATCTTCTGACCCTGTTGACATTACGTAACCTTTGACCTCCACCAAAAACTGAAGCCGGAGATTATCTGCTTGATATGGAAACTTCACGTGCGTAGTATAAAATCACTCAACGTTACCATACTTGAGATAAAGTGTTTGCATGGTTATGACATTTTGATCTTTGGTGCATCTAAATGACCCCCACCTCAACAAAAGGCATCAGCGATCCTCTTCTCCATGTGGTGCGTCCATGTCAAGTATGAAATTCATCAAGGTCACTCTTCTCGGGACATCGTGTTGGCAAAGGTTTCTACTTTTTGACCTCTGGTGACCCCAAATGACCTTTGAGTTTCATCAAAACCAAAAATGATTTATCTGCTTATAATGGGCAATACTCATGGGCTAGGTGTAAATCCCTCACAGATATCATATGCGAGATACAGTGTTAACAAAGATTTGATTTTTGTTTACCCAGAATGTACCTCGACCTCTACAAATTCTAATCGTGCTTTTTGCACTCTGTGTGGTACACCTACATATCCGATACAACGTCTGTCCAAGCGTTGACACCGTTTTTACCTTTGACGTCTGGTGACTCTAAATGACCTTTGACCAGCACCAAAATCTATAGGGACCATCTACTCAATATGGGCGTATCGACACACCAAGTATGACATTCGTAAATGTTCACCCTTCTTGAAACATCGGGTTTTCAAACAGTGTCCCATACACACAAGTACACTCAAACATGCCCCCCCCCCCTTCCCTCACACACACACACCCACATACACCACCTCACCATCGCATAGCTTCATTTGGCAATACCAGGAAACAAGAATTGTTTGAACTTATGAATCAGAGCTATATCGTTACCTATGGCTCCAAGTTAGTGAATCTATTTTTATCCCTGCAGGGGATTTTCCTATGGGCCTATATCTTATCCTTAAACAAATTCAAACCAGTGCAATCCCTTTCCAATATTCTTTATTGGAAGTAAATGCTCTTTGAGAGGTAAAGCATAATACAGCGTGATAGGTGCTGGTAGTGTATGTTGTCGACATGACTTTTATTACATCTTTGCCTTTCCATGAATGTGACACGGTATTTCAACTTAAGCAACCATGTTCTGTGATTATGTCTGGTAGCATTTTCATTTTACCTGCTTTCGTAGAACCTTTACACAGTATACGTATACAGAGGTCTACGCAATCTAGTTGTACAAGAACTAGACTCGAGATGTTTACACACTGTGAAGATAGAAATAAAGCACGCACAACGCGTTTTCAGGGCATTCAAAACATCCAAGCTAGGGTGTATATATTTACCTCAGTGGTGACGACACGTTCGGAATTAAGGAATACTTTTACGCACGCATTCTTCTGGGAATACTTCTGACAAACGCTCGATTTCTGGGCACATGTATGTATACGAGCATACATTTGTGCAGTTCGACGCAAACGTGGTGAAATACAGCAGCGCTTGATCACTGATTAACTTGAATATTCAGCACTTCTAGTCACACGTATCACCAACACCAGTCCGAATCATTGATGAATATAACATACAGCCCAGCGGTCAGCGTACATGAAATGTATCGAAAGACCATGGAAAACGATAGGGACGAGATTTACAACACCGTGGTTTGCCTACTTATTATTTTTATCGCCAGTCGCAGGTGGAAAACAGTCTCAGGATTTTGTGGAAGTGAAGATCGAAGAGAGAGTGAGCCAACAATAGCCAGTTGTGGTGTACTTTGTGCATACGTTCGTAAAATGACATACAGAAAGGCACATCATCATGACGTCCTCTCTGTAATGCCTGCAATATGCTTAAAGAAACCCTGTTAGTTTTTGATGTCCCTATTCTTACTGCCCCATGTGCTCGCTAGGGTGGTGATGTGCCAAGGGAGGGGGAGGTGGGGTGGAGAGGTTACATGAAAGGTGATGATGATCAAGTTGGAATCAGTGAGAAATGGGGCAAGGAGAGTGCATGAGATCACTTCTCTCCAATCTGTCACATTCTCGAACACATTCATGACGGTTAGCGTCGTGGAAGGGGGGGGGGGGGGCATTGCATTGACACAGCCTGGAAGAAAGCAAGAAAAATGGAAACAGTCAAGTGAATGGTATGCCTTGAGCCTGAAAATGTATTATCACCATCTATACTAAGATCTACAATTAACGGATGGGGTTGAAACAGAGCTTTTCAAAATAAAAAGACAGAAAATCCCAGAGTCATACGACCACCATGGAAGAAAACTTGCCAAAGGGATTATTAATGTCTGAGTCAATCTTGGGGGTAACAGTTTCCTTTAAAAAGAATGCTTTAACCCTATTCCAGAATTCATAAAAAGAAAACAAAATACTGCGACTCAAGACCAAAATGCCTTGCAATAAGCCTTAAGTCCACAACAAAGAAAAAAAAAAAAACGAGCATCTTCCACAACTTCCCATCACATATAAACATGTAAACAACAGAGTCTGAATAGAATCTTCGCATTGTTTGCAACAACATCAGGTAAAAGTATTTTATGAGAAGAAACGAAGTAACGACAAAGTAACGAAATATTTTGGAGAATATTGAAGTTTATCCATGTGAATATACAAGAGCTGTTACAAAGTGTGTGTGTGTGTGTGTGTGTGTGTGTGTGTGTGTGTGTGTGCGTGTGTCAGTGCTATCTTGATTCTGAGGTGGATCTCAAGCAAGACCACCAGATGATATTACACCGTAGCAGCGGCAACATAACCCAGGCACAGGAATCAGTGTATGCGTTTATCTTCCATACTCCTCCAAAGAGGATCTTATTGCGACTCCATCCACAGAGATGGAGAAAGAGTTAATGGGAAGATATCCCTCTCTTTATACACAAATCAGAACTGAAAAAAAATCCTCTTCGCTGGTGGGTATTGCACAGTAATCTGTTAAGCCAAAGTACCAAGGAAATTCACCAAAAAAACTTCCAAAGTTACAGGATTCTACTGCCCATCTGTATCTGTGACATCACCACAGGACAGATGACATATCCCATGTTTTGCTGGAGAGAAAGGAAATTTTACAAGTAAGTGCCAAAAGCCTTAAAGGTCAGTCCAAATACGGGTAGTGTGGCACTTTATGAGATTAGGCAGTAAACCCTAGCAAAGACAGAGAGATACATCTGGCGTCCACTTTCTTTTTTTTTTCATGTCTCCTCTAGATCTTCACTTTCAAAAACTCCGATTATGACATTGTTCCATCTTACTGTCAACTCTGCACTTTTGGTGGACTATTTATCTTTGGAATAATGTCATTATTGTCCCTTCAGACTCCCACCATCGCCCCCCCCCCTGCCCCACACACACACCTTCTTTTTGGAAAGCACACCAATTGCAGCTTTCTATATAAACTTTTCAAAGGGTGTTTGTTTCATGACAAAATATAACCTGTGTGTGTGTGCTTACATTAACCATAGCTTTGGGTGATGAAACCAATCACTGCACAATACCAGAACAGCATGTGTTTTTGTTTCTTTCTTTTTATCTAGAGTGCTAGCAGATCCATTGTGATATTCCACCCTGGCAATTTATCATACAATTAGCCCCCTTATCTACCCCTGCTCCTCACAGCATTCCATCCCATTTCAAATGAATCGACCCGGCTGACAGCAATGAATATGAACACAGGAGTTCCCTAACTTGATACACCCCTATGTGAGTGTGTCTAACCAAACTCAGATGAGAAAACCAAAGATTTCATGCATATGAAGTTTTTTGCACACATCCATCTTATCAATAATCTCAAACACAGAGCCTGACAAGTTTTTCTTTTTTGACTCCAGCATTTCCCATTTTTCGTACTGGCAATCCCCCCCCCCCCCCTCAAAGAAAAGGCGATAGATGTTACAGTCAAAACCTGATGGTTGAGACATCACTCCCCATAGCAGAGTGTATGATATACTACTACTACTACATACTGACGTTGCATACTATTGCTTATGTTTTTTGTTGGATTGCAGAAGAAACACTGGCTGCATGTTGAGTGGAGGGCTAGAGAATCTCTCTCCACAAACCATGCAATGAATGGCATCCACATGGCATGACAACATGGGTATCCTCTTCAGTACCTACCACAACACCAAACAAAGGTGTGCATTCTGGGACAACAATGAACAAACTATAAACTACCAGGGAATGGGAAAAATGTAGAATCATTTAATACACTTGACAACTGGGGAAGTGCTTCACCATCAAGATGGGCACAGGGAAACATCAAAGAGAGGTTTACGTTGACAGTGACTGATGCTGATGAATGGATGAAATATCCTTAGACTATCCCACTTTTGAGGTGAAATTTGAGAGGTTTAACAGTCAAATGACCGATCCTGTCAGACATTTGGCACAGTTCTGTGCAGTGCCTACAGCCATACAACAGTTTCCAGCATTTTGAACATTCTAAAGTTACAAGTTTTCTGGCTGTTCAGCTGCTTATGTCAAATGCCCTCTCCGTTATCATAATCACAGGGGCTTTCCATTAAAATTGCAAATTTGCATTATATATGACTACAGTCACATAAATCATGTAAGGGAAATAACAAGTGATAGAAAAAGAAGTATGGAGGGTTGGATTCATGCAATAATTCCTGAAACTCAATCTCACATGACACCGGGTGTGTGGCTCCTACTATATATGACATTTGGAAATAGAACTCTGGCACAAGATTAACACCTAACCTCTCACTTAACCTCTCAGTTGCACTTTTTCATTTCGCAGCTCTTACCCGACTAGTGCCAACTATCTTTTCGCCTGTCTCCTGTCTACCGCTACCTGCTCAAAGAGACACGTACTTAATCCACGATACTGAACCAAAGGATAATACTAATCTCTGCAGTGAATCTCCCTTAGATGGCTCCATCTCCACTAATCCCCGACAACAATTTGACGGATTCACTGCCATTACAAGTGTAGACTGGGTCAACCAGCATACAGAGTCAGTTTGTGAGATATTTTCATGTTTTGTGATCCTACCAAGGAATTTGAATTTTTCTTTTTTTTTTCAATTCAAAACACAGTCTGTTCTTAATTTTCAAGATCTTTCCTGGCTTCTGTCATTTCACTTTCTCAAGTCTGGAGAGTGAAAATGGTATATCATGACTTTTCCAGGCACCAGGAACCTTGTCTAGAATTTATTTAAATGCTTTCTGTAAATTGCAGCACTCCGGTGATCTAAAAGTATTTCACTTCCGTGAAGAATCAATTCTTTGGGGAACCGTCTCTCTGTACCACTGCATGAAGAGAAATAGTTTGACCCAACTTTCTGAACAGAAGAACCGGTAGCCAATGAAATAAAAAATCTATGACCTACTTCTTCATCCCCCCCCCCCCCCGAAAAAGAAAATGAAATAATTGTGTCAGCTGGTAAAGAAACTACATACGTAGTGTAGCATCATAAGCCATTTTACCATTTGACATTACTTCCCCCCAAACTGCAAATGGTTTTTGTAAAAAGCTTTCGGCTTCTGTACATCTGAGCTGGATTTTATTTAAATCTGACCAGTAATCTCTTCTTGTAACTGAACACCTTTCTCCCATTGGCAGATGGCTTTACGGAGCTTACGGGGACATATCTCAGGAAGCGTTGGCGGTCTTTGCCAGCAGAAAGGAGACCTTATTATTTTCCACCATTTTACAATGGGATGCAACACCTCAATAGTTCAAGACAAATTTTAAGAACTTTTTAAGAATTTTAAGAACTCCAACCTGCTTCTAAAAATGTTTCCTCTTCCATTTGCTATTTTTTGGAACACAAAATGATAAGAGACATGGGATCAGGCCCACTCATTACCTTTCAAACCTGGGAGTTTAAGGTTTGTCAAACTCGATAGAGGTACATCTTCATGAATGCATACAGGCAAAGCACTATATGAACTTTCTTTTGCAATGAACTTCCTTCTTTTTTTTTTCTTTTCTTTTTTTTAAATCTAAAATTTGAGCCTAAGTTTGCAACAGGCTTCCCCAGAAATGCTGAAGACATGTAAGAAAAATCGGCAATGACCTTCAAAACGACAAACTTTGATTATCACCAAATGAAAACTACAAAGAAAATTCTCTGATTGGATGAGAGGGAGGTATGTGATGCATTAGATGCAAATAGATGGACAGTTTAAGACAAGAGACGACATCTGTCATAGGCCTCAAAACGTCAAAGGATATCTCATAAAAATAAAGAGGAGTCAATGTCAAGTATCACACTATTGACCCAGATTGGCTGCTGGTTAATTTGTACTGCAGACATTTTATGCTGTCATAACTCATAAAATCATTTTCACCTTTTCAACTCTGAATGCCAAGATATGACAAAACTGGCGCTTTTCTGTGAACCAGTGCATTTGCCTCCCACGTGCCCCTCTCATCCCTCCGGTAAGAAAAAAAAAAAGGGAAATATCAGACAAAAGATTAGTGCATCTCCCCGCTGAACTCCACACAGGAAAAAGGGCCAGAAATACGGCAGCAGCTTTGTGCCCAAGGACTAAAATGAAAATAAAAAAAAGGGCTATCTGAAATGTACTAACAATGAATGCTACTACAGGCAGCTGACACATATTTTTTTTTTTTAAATACACTTTAGAAGATTAACTTCCACATTACTCTCGCACTACTTTCCTCAGGCAGCTTCACTATCATTCTCAACACCACGATCCCCTCTCTCCAACCCGTCTCCGGTTTGCTCACTTTTTTATTCAACCTCGCTCTGGTGAAGCCTGAGAGATTACTCGTTGTGGCGTAACAAATGTGCGTGATTGGACCGTTCAAAATGTTTTCTTCAATTAATGGAATGGGCACCGTCGGTCAGGGCGCTCGGATTTCCGAAGTTTCGAGAAGCACAAGTTGGGTAGCATTGTCTGAACGTACTGTAAAGTGGGTTAAGAATTCTGGAAACCAAGCAGCACATGTCTGAGAATCAGATCCACCAATATCTGCAAGTTACGGCTTTTTGTTTTTCCCACTTGTTTCTCATTCCTTTAAATTTTTTTAACAAAACAATCCGTCTTGTATTTTGCAAATGATCCACTGACTGGTATTTTCTAGTTTGCCTATCTTCAAGAGGACACACAGCCTGCCACAAATTTGACACATTTTTTGGGAAGATTTCGACAAGAGGCCTATTTGGCTTTACAAAATTTGAGGACCATCCCACATGGCGACACAACCTGACTCTCTGGGCCCAATTGTTTTTGAGGTGAAAATATTTATAATCCAACCCAACCCCGTAATACCAAAGTGACTATTTTCGTCATTCTACCCACAGTTAAACATTTAAGAGGGTGCAAGCCTACATCTTCGGCCGCCTTTGCTGCAATGATTTGGCATCCCGAGGGTTGACAAAAACTCTTCCCTGATCATCCTTTACCATAACAGTGGTCCCTATCATCGCTTCAAAACCTCTCGACAAAAGTTTCTCTATGTTGTTAATCACGGCTGGCATCTGACCCTTGGTTTATACCAAGTGAACTTCCAGGGATCCTCCAGCATTTTCCACCAAACATCTCCTGCTGCCATCTAGTGAGGACATTTTTTACTACCATCGCTTTGGCAATTACAACCTTCCTCTCATCTCCTCAACCACATCTTGATTTTCGTTTTTTCGTCTAGCTGGCGAGCAGCCTCGAGGGCTTTTCGGTTGTGCCTTCGGTCTCTACGTACTCTGGTAGGACCATTCCACATTCTGCCAACGAGCTGCAAGCGCCTCTGGTCAACTAGTAACCGATACCAGCTTGGAAGTTTCGATCCCCTTGGTACGTGGAATCTTGGGAGAGGGCCGCGTCCAGCTGGGACTTAAACTCATCCCCCATGTAACTGTCCTGTACGGAGAAACAATATACATCAATGATATCAATGTGTTGGGGGGGGCAGATGATAGGTGCACATACTTCTTCCAAACATTTGAATGCCAACGACAGACGAGACGGAGAAGCTTTTGATCGACTGTTTCGTGACCCCTTTAGAGGTATTTTTAACACAAAGTGCCCCAATCCACTGTAGTGTGCAACGTTGCTTTCAACTCTTGAAAAGATTCCACAGAGAGAAGGGCAGTTGTATAAATTATCTTACCCTGAGAGGTCTGAATTAGCTGACAGTTAGCCAAGCCACTTGAACTAATGCTAAAAACTTCTTTGGCAATTTCTACAAGCACAGCAGACCTGGGCAATGTACAGAGCGGGCCACCAATGGGTGGTACATCACAATTATGACATCAAGTTTTCATGGTATTCTTCACAACATTAAAGCACCTGTAGAAACACCCTTTTTTGTGAGGGAAGCTATGTTACTTTATTAAAGCCAGAGTTGATCAAAGGAGAAGGCTGGATTAACATCAAACCAATATCTACATATTTGATACTTGCAGACTAAATGTAGACTGGTACTGCTACATAATAAATCCAAATGATACATATTGTTTCATGCAAAGAGCAATCAAAACTGGAAAAACTTTTCCTCTGAGTCCTAGTTTAATTCTCTTTCCATACTACAAATCTACCAGCATCTGAGCTTCAACGACCTCTGAATCATCCAATGACACATGGTCAAGAGAAAGGGGGAAGGCAGGGGATTGCTCACTGCACCTCTGAGGGGAAGGGTCGAGATTATTCGATGGACCTCTAAGGGGAGAGGGAGGTAGGAGATTGCTCATTGCACCTCTGTGGGGGAAAGGGGAGGTAGGAGATTACTTGATGCACCCTTAAGGGGAAAAGGAAGAGAGAGATGACTCACAGCACCTGAGGGGGAAGGGAGGGAAGAGATGACTCAGCACACCTCTCTGAGGAAAGGGGAGGGGAGAGATGTCTAGGTGCACCTCTGAGAGGTAATGGGGGGTGGGGAGATTTACTCATTGTACCTCTGAGTAGCTGCAGTTTCATCAGAGTTTTTTTCTTTTTTCATACCTGAGACAGTTCAGGCTGAGAGAGACCAGGCTGAGAGAGCCCCATCTGGGAGAGACTTGGCTGGGACAACCCCGGCTGGCTCATCGGCTGGCTCATGGACATGTTACCTTGGGTCAGGACACCCTGAGACAAAGACTGGGAAGCATCCTAAAGGAAGGAAACAAAAAAGAAGGGAAGCCTTAAAAAAAAATGTCATCAAATTTACGTCATGTTCAATTGGGCAGATTCATGAGGAAAAGGTGAAAAGGTTGACATGTGCAGAAAACATTATCTTTGATGTCTGTATCAAGCAGCTGTCATTTAACATGAAAGAGAGAGAAAGGCTTCTGTTAGGAAAACTCATTACCACTGACCATGACATCATCAAATTTTTGAGTCAAATACTGTGCTTGAAAAAGCATGCAAGAATCGTCCAAGAGCAAGACACTGGATGGCAAAAGCATGATATGATGAATAAACACAGACGTTGCTTTTAAAGAGCTGAATTTTCTCTCTAAAGCCTCAAATTCTACTTAATGACACTGATGTTATTTACAATACAGCTGGTCAAAAATTGACAGATTGACTATACAGAACATTACATATATCTGACAATCCACTACCATTCCAAATTTTGACTTCTCCGTATAAACGTGACATTAAATAAGTAGGGCGATTCCATCCTTCTGACCTAAAGACTTTTCGGCAGAGGGTATATGAACAGGATTATACATATCCTCCTTGCTTTTTTTTTTGACAATCCAGTTTTGTGACACCTGTGTGCTTGCTACACAGGTCACAGAAGGATGAGATTTTTTTGTCAGTCTAATGTTTTCTCATCTGAACTTGTGAAAAAAAAAATACATGGTGCAACAAAAAATCTGATCCCAAATTGTTAAGCTGGTAGCCACCTGATATTGACTTGGTGTCCTAAAATAACTGCGATTCAAAGCCTGAATTGTTATTGTATTCCTCTTAAAGGATAAATTTAGCAACCCTGACATGAAACTGCCTTCCTCCTATAACGTTTATTATAATATCAGTTTTTATCAGATATTTCAACCTTTGCTGACTGTAAATTTGGCCATGAAAGCCTTTTGTTTTTACCTTACCATTTAAGAAAACCTTTGTCTTTACCTAACCACTGAAGAGAGTAATAACATTGAAAAATACCTGGCTAGGCTGGCTTTGCAGTGATAGGTTGTACTGGGAAGCTTGCTGGGGTCTGCTTCCACCTGTAGAAAAGACACACACATACCAAAAAGAGGAGTGACATACCGACACATAAATAGACTACCAGACAGAGAGAGAAATAAAATCATGTACGACTCTTCCTACCACCATCTCCGATCGTTTCTCTTTGGGCATTTCTTTCTTTCATGCCTTCTTAAGTGACCCTAACACTCAACAGGTAAATTCTTCAGCACCCTACCTTACACGCATTTAGAAGCAAGGGCAATGTGAGCTAAACTAGTTAGGAATCTTGCGGTGCACACATGTTGTTACTTCCCCTCTATCATCCTCCTTTTTATGCTCATATCAGCTACTTATTTTCTCTCACATATCTTATCTTTTCAACTTTTGGGTGCTAAATCTGACAGCTTCTTCTAGCATCTGATACCCCTTTGGTCCTCTGGTACTGCCATTGCCGTCTTTGTAAATGGCACTACACTTTTGTGAGGAATGATTTGAGTCAAAAAAAGAAAAAAAAAACATTCCTGCACTTTCTACTAGATTCTTTGAAAATTATTTTCAAAGGATACTGTACTCTAATTGTGGTTGTCCAACCAACATTACCAAGCCCTTATTATCAAAAGTTACCTACAGTGACCTACACACACAACAATACAGTATGCGGTCAACAGACTCACCTCTGCCTCTTCTCTTGGGACCAGCACCTCTTCCACGGTTCAGGCTGCTCTGCACAGAGGGAACAGGGTTGTTGTTGAAGTACCCAACACCCCCCATTTGAGGTGGGGGTGGTGGTGGGGGCATGAACATATTCACAGGCATGGGCAGATTGACCCCAGTGAAGTGAGGTTGGTCGGGCTGAATGTAGCTCAACTGGTCATGAATTCGTCCTGGACCAGACAAATAGGGCCCCTGTCCACCTGTGAAAAAAAAAAATTGAAGAGGTCTATGATATATGTATCTCATTCAATCTATGTAAAACTGAATATTTATGTATGCCATGTTTCATGCCACAAGAAATGGAGTGTGCTATTGCTTGTATACTGAGGCATATTAATGACTTTTCATGCCATGACATCTCCAATGGAAAGAGAACAACAAACAATTTTCAATGCCAAAAGTATCCATCATTAAAGTTTCTACTTTTTCGAATGAAACATTTTAATTGTAAGCGAGAAGCGTTTCAAAGATTTGAAATGGTCACCTGTACTGCCCACAATCAACACAAGGTTGGTACTAAAGACGATTTTCACAGTCGTTGCAATTCATGGCAGCACATGCAATATAGTTCATGACAAAGTTTTACCATGCAAACTTTCAACGTTACACAACTTTCGAGAGATATCCATTAAAACGGCCTGATAAGACAAACTCCATGACCAAAGAAAGACCATTTTCCACGCTAACTGTAAATCAACACCAGCGACTGCAAGTGCAGTTCTCATTTCCGGGATGAAAATTATGAGGCAAATAGTCTAATGACAGCTTAATAGAGATCATAAAAATTTCACATATAATCTGCACACAGATTGCCAATATCACCCAATTTGGGCAAGTTCATACTGTATCAAACAAATTTTCAAATTTTGACATGTTTGTGCGTCAAATGGCAAGAACCTCATAAGTCTCAAAGAGATATTACAAATTAACTCAAGTTCCAGGTATTATGGATACCTGCGGATTTCCAGGCAATCTGTTTGGTGGTGTCATAACTGCCTGGTCTGAAATATTGAAGGTAATCAAGTCTGTTTCCTGCCTGCTTTGTTAATAATTAAAACTGCTATAAATCATGTACCTATTAGTTAATACCATCCTGCACGTACAGCAGATAAAATAACTTAAGTATATTCTTTCATTACAACAGTACTGTGGCCAGGATAAAGAAATCCAAATCTGTCAAAAGCCACCATTTTCACGAAAGGCACGTTCAGTTCTATTTCCATCATCTTCCGCCCAGGAGGCAAAATATGAGACATTTTTACAGAGTAATTTATTTGTAATAGAAGCAGTCAGCTTGATATGCATAGTGAAAATACATGACAAGCAATGAATATATAAGAAAACTAGGAGAGGGGGAAAGACAATATGGAGGGCAAAAAGACCAATGGGAGGGATAAAAGATGTCAATGTTGAAAATCATCACAAAATTCTAAAGATTACTTTCAGACGGCAAACGTTCTTCAGATCTGGTTTGTACCTGCAACTGACTATATATCACAATGATAGGGAACCACACTCCTATTGCTGATTGCCATTTAATTTCAGCACAATTTTAAAAATTTCTGTGCGCACATTTTTGACTACTTACAATCTTTCTGCGCTGGGTCTGGACCTCAAAACCACAACCAAGAATACAACTAGAAAGCCAAAAGGCTTAGTGATTCCTCGCCTCATGATATATATTGTAACAAACATGAATCGCCCACATGACAAGCATGAGATCCCACACAGTTATCCTACTTGAGATACCATCTTAGTAAGGTCAAAACCTTTTGAATTCTCGTGACCCAAAATGACCTTTCACCTCCACTTAAAACGATAGATATCACCTACCCTATATGGCCATCAACACGCTAAATATGAACAATTCACAAACTAAGTATAAGATCCCTCACATTTATCACCCTTAAAATATCATGTATACAAGGTTTTGACCTTTTGTCACCCAAATAACCTTTGACCTACACAAACATGAGAAAACTCCCAAACGGATATGATGCTGCAGGGGAACAAATTATATTTTGTCGTGTCTAATAACTTGATAAACAGGTAAACATGTTTATTTAATCAAAATTATAGCACTTTATTTTGTCGAGTTACAGCTATTGGTGGCAGCTCTTTCGTATTTCATTTTTTGGCATGATGCCCTTCCCAATGGCTATGAGGTCCTTGAAAATTAACAAAAACTGATAACCCTATTAAACCAGAAACTACAATCTTGGACAAAATACCTTGGGACACCCCGCGCCCCCGTTCAATGTTGGCTATAGTATTGCTGTTCAAAGGGTACATTCACTTCTATAGCGCAACATTGAAAAGGGGCGCGGGGTTTCATGTTATCCTGTCGCCTAAAATTCAGTATTATATTTGCAACATACGACAAAGTGTCCCAACAATTTTGTCCAAGGTTGTCTGAGAATTTCGAGGGTTTAGAAGCATGCGCGGTTCACAGGAAAAATCGTCAAGTTAAAACAAGTTAAACGACAAAATGGGGGGTGACATTCCTTGCAACAAGAAACGTCAGCAGTGCATGTTCGGCATGTTTGGGGCCTATATTAAAGTTGGTTTACTGTAATAATATTATTGTGTGAATGTTGTCAATGTTATTACGGAGTAAGGGGAGGAATAAGTCAGTCAAATTGATGTATTTGCACTAAATGTGCTTAATAAAATGCAGTCATTGGGGAGGTAACATTATAACTTAAAAGAAACCCCTAAAATACAAATTTAATAAATGTGACGTTTGCTCACATTCACATAACAGTGACATTGTGGCACCCATTCTATTGTACCGTACATGGTGCACTGTAATATGTCAGTCATTTTAAGCAGTTTCAACGGACTTCAGAGTACATATTTGTTGTTAGAGCTATATCATTATATGCTGTATATGAATGAATGAAAAATGAGAAGTTGACAGACATTTGAGTTTATAAGTGGATAATTGAGCAGTGAAGAACACTATGGTCATGCCGTGAATCGAACCCCGGCCTCCCCATCCAAGCTGACTTAGACCTAACAACAGCGTCCAACAGTATAGGTTAATGAAACCCACGTTCTACCAAATGTTTTGACAGGAAACTTTAAGCAACCCGTGGAAAAATTGCGTAGATTACACGACTAAAGATTACATATGTTACCAGCTTCATGCAAAGTAAAAATTGCAGTCACAAATCTTGATTTAGCTGCCGAAAAGGTAAAAAACCAGCCTTTACTAACGTTCTACCATTTATTTTAATATTAAGCTGAATCTACAGTTCTGACTTTAACGCATTTTGGTAGAACGTGGAGCTACTTCAGAATACATTACAACTGGGATTCCTACCAGCTTTCTACAATTGCAGTAACACTCCTGTTGCAATGCAACAGCTGCCCATCAATGTTATTTCTAAATGCAACTATTTCTGTCCGCATACAAAACCACGAAACAATCTATTTATTCATGATCACTCCTTTCCAACAAAACATATACAGATAAACCCCCAAAATTAAAATTAAACTTGCTATGTTCATAGTCGAAATTCAGAATACTTTCATTTGAAAATCCCCAGACCCATAGGCCCCGATAACTAATTTTTATGATGCACCTTGTCCAAAAATGTTCAATTTTCTTTCGAAATTTCGCTCCAAAATTGCTCCCAAAAAACTCAGACAATCTTGGACAAAATACCTTGGGACACCCCTCGCCCCCGTTCAATGTTGGCTATAGTATTGCTGTTCAAAGGGTACATTCACTTCTATAGCGCAACATTGGAAAGGGGCGCGGGGTTTCATGTTATCCTGTCACCTAAAATTCAGTATTATATTTGCAACATACGACAAAGTGTCCCAACAATTTTGTCCAAGATTGTAGCATGACTTGCAATTTTGCCTTTAGTCTCAACACACAGTACAAGTTTCCTTGGTTTGATACACAGTAGTCATTTGTTTAAAGCTTAACTGAACTACTGCAAAGTGAAATAGGGCATTTAGAATACACCAACATGGCGTACAAAGAAATTCGCTTTAACCATTGTTAAACCATTCAGTCTCATCAATAAATATCTGTCAAAGCTTCATCTCCTCAAAACATTATGCATGTGATGAGTAACGGATGCATCATTTGAATTTTAAAAAGTCTGGGTGGACAAATTATTGTTGAGCAACAAATAAGTAAATTTCTGATCTGTGAGAATCTTATTTCTTGAAAATAAGGCTACTGTAATTGGTTATTCTGAATAATCTATCACTTTATGTCCACAAATAATGGTTTTAAAAATATGGTTGTTTTCTGTAAAACAAACGCCCTATTTCCCTTTAAGGGCTAAACAGAGACACTGTTTACACAGTAAATGGTTAAGTCCACTGTGCACCTGGCTCAACAGACTGTATGATTTATTCTGGACATTGTGGTTTCTACTGGCAGTCAACTGTGATAAATTATGTCAGATAACAGTGGCCAATTTGAATAGAGGTGGGTCAGTTACAATTTGATTCATTCAATTAAGCAATCACAGTTCATGCACGCTCAAGGGTATTTGATCCAAATTATCATTAATTTAGTTCTTTTTATAAAGCTAATAACCCGTGGTATACTTAATTCCAATTTACAATTCATGCATGCTCACATGTCCTCATAAGGACAGTGGCATAAGGTTTGCCAAATAATAATCTTTGATACCAAATTTAATGTTGTCTTCATCTTTTCTTTATGGTTATCGAAGAGACAATGTTGGTATGTACTAAAAGAAGTTCTCAAATCAACAAGAGGATTCTACATTACAAGTATAAAATTCACTAGAAAGACCGTTCTTTAAATATTGTAGATTTTCACATTTTGACCTCTGCCAAAAAAAATAGGGATCATCTACTTGATATGGGCAATCCACACCCTAACTATGGGATCTCTCACATTTATCATTCTGGAGATATCGTGTTTACAAGCAATTTTCAAGGTATTTACCTTCTGACCTCTGGTGACCCTTGTACTCAGTAAGATACACCTACACACTTCCGTGACATCTGCTCAAGCTTCTCTTCTTGAGATAACGTGTTTACATGGTTTTCACAATTTGACCCCTGTTGACCCCAAATGACCTTTGACCTCCACTGAAAACGATAGGGTTCCTCTACTCAACATGGTACAACTACATACTAAACATGAGATTTCTACAAGCTTCCTTTCTTGAGATATCGTGTTTACAAGGTTTTCACAATTTGACCCCTGTTGACCCTAAATGACCTTGACCTCCACCAAAAACAATAGGGATCATCTACTCAATAAGGGCAACCTTCATGCCAAGTCTGAGATCACTCAGAGTTACGCTTCTGGAGATATCATGTTTACAAGCAATTTTCAAGATATTTACCATTTGACCTCTAGTGACCCCAAATGACCTTTGACCTCCACCAAAAACAATAGGGATCATCTACTCAATAAGGGCAATCTACATGCCAAGTATGAGATCACTCAGAGTTACGCTTGTTTTTAGATATTGTGTTTACAAGCAGGCGTCACACACGCACATACATACATACACACACACACGACATCACCATCGCATAGATTCCTCTGCCTTCGGCAAGGAATCAAAAAATGGGGCAGGTTGAAAGAAAAAAAAACTTTATTCTGTACGTCAACAGTTCCAGAACTGTAAACGGCTGGAAGATTGAGCTGATTTGACTTTTTCCTTCACACTAAAAGTAAACTCTCTCCACTTGGTCAACTTGTTCAACTCCTGCCTTTTGCAAAGTCCTTTGCCACAAATTAACTGGACAAGTGGATGCACACAGAGCCATCGCCATCTACTTAATTCTAGGCAGAAATGCTCCTTCCTCCTTCACTTCTTACTAAATTACATTTCCATAACTCTGAGTACTTTAATGAGTTTTTTTGAATTGCATAGCTGCTTCTCTTGACACAATTCAAAGACTTGTTTGCATTTGCTTTGTATAATGCTACAGCTAGTGCAGGAATACATTACTGACGACAAGATGAATGCGCCACAGTTGTTAAGTGAGGTAGGGACCCCACCAAACCTGCTTCCCCATGCTTGGATGTATCCAAGGGGAAACACTTCAAGAAAATATTTGATATGGTGATTCACATCCATCAAATCTGTACTTTGAACAATGTCAGTGTTTGGGCCATTGATCATGTGGGCACTTTCATTTTGTGACTGAGAGAGTCCAAACTATTAACTAACTGTAGCCATCAACAATAGTCAGAGTGTAATGCTCCAACTTCTGCTTAAAACTACACTCTTATTTTTTGAGTATTTTGATTTTAATGGTGAAACTTACATCTAAAAACCTACCATATGTGGCAGCATTTTAATGATAGGCTCTGCAAGAAGCAACTGTGTGATCTACAGTGCATACAACATAACAAGAAGTTATAGATCTGAAATAAGCCTCAAAAACAATTAGGAATCTATTGTTTATTGACAATATAGTGGCACCATTATATTAAGCTGTTCGAAAATAAAATACAGATTTTCAAACGTTATTTGCATGGATAATCTACTGTAGGAGTCTCAAATTTTGCATGCCACACCTCCAGAGGATCTTTTCTGTGATTTATGTAAACTGATCAATGAGAGGAATTTGTCATTAGCTACTGTTTAGATAAAAAAAATGCAGCAGAATTTGTCCATGGATAAATACTGTACATGGCCAACCACAACTTCGGTCAACTCAGAGCAAGGAGCTATCATTTGGAGGTAGCGGCAACTGCAAGCTGAATCTTTTGTTATCCTGTTTCATTTTTTAAATTAGAGTTTCAGTTTGTAAGTATCGACTTGTACAGTGTAGACACCCTTTCTCTTTGGTGTGATACATTCAATTCTTGTTAGCATCCGCTGAGTAACCATTATTCACACCTGCTATATACCCCATGAAAAGCATTACGTAAAACAATGCTTGGTGCCGACTGCTGAGGAGATTGCTGACGTTCAAATCAGAGCCACCCCCTCTCACAACGTCTTTTCAAAATCAATACACTAACTGGTGTATCAGAACAGGGGGCTATCATTGGATGGAAATATGAATGAAGCTGAAGAGGCAGAAGTCTACTTTTTTACAACTAAATGAGACGTTTCCTGAAATGTCCTGAAATAGCCATATCTAACTTTCCCTAATGACTGGCAATGCTTCATCAGTAAGAACACCGCCGATTTTTCTCCAACCTGTAGTAGACGACAAATACCAGATTGTGTTTACTTTCTCTCATCAGGTGTCAGTCTTATAGAAATGCCAAGAAAGATACGTAAGACAAATTACTGTGTGACTTTGGAGCCGGTTCTCCTCCTGTGCATCAAGCACTTTATCTCCTACCAAATGACAGCTCCCTGCTCAGAGGCTGTGCTGTAAAAACCCGACTGTTATGACCCACCCAAATGGGTGATGATGTCCTGCACTATCGAGATGTGTGTCCTTATCTCATCACTGTGAATGCACAGGGAATGACCATAGAAAGATTATGGTAATAAACTAATCAAGTGCACAGGAGCAGGAATCTTTCTTCCTCGACCTGCTATTGGCAGCTTGGGGAAAACTAGCTAATGGTAGTTCCCTTTGCTGCTGCTGCTGGTCGAAAGATGCACGACCTCTGGCCAAAAATTTGCCTGCATTGGCTGCCCATTCCTCAAATACCAGTGTGTAAATACCTCAGTAAGAGCATGACTTCCTTGAGTAAGACAGCCTAGCCTAAACAAGACTACCGCTATAAATAGTACTGCTGTAATTTTTCGGGTTCAATATCCTGAGGCAAACAGAGGGAAAATACAGTAACGACCTTTAACATCATCATCATCATCACCACCATCATCATATCCCAGCGGAAAGGATAACTTTTAAGGTCCTATCTTATGATGTATTGCGTGACACTTCTCAAATTTTCCATGTACTCACAAATGTGACCAGAATCCCCTGTTTTTTCCTTTAGCATTGACAATAATGTACTATTTGAAGAAAAAGATGAGTAACGCCAGTCGGGCGAGTCCAAAAACGGGTGAAAGTACTGTAGGATAATGTACAATTTTTAGTAAAAAAATAGAAGAAGTACGTCCAAAAAGTGGTAGAAAGTACGAGAGGGAGTCATTTGAAAGCTTGCTATTGAAACGATGAAGGTTGAATGAAAGATGCAACCAAATGAACCTATCAGACAAGGATGAACCTGTCGAGGATCAATCTGTTACTCCTCGTTTGAACAGAGTTCATAGGTTACTGTGGTCCACAGTGAAGTGCTTACCTATAAATTTACAGATATATCTCTGATGTATTTATACATGTATTTATCGCTGTGCAGTATGGTAAATGAACACTCAGAGATGTAAAAATTTGTTAACTACTTATCAGAGACCTTAAAGAGGCTCATTGAGTTGTTTTACGAAATTCACTCAATTTTTCTAAACCAGTCAAGTTTCCTTCACATACTAATGACAAACAGTCAAACTAAAAGGATCCCAAAGTTTTACATACGTTGGAACATTAATGAGTGAGTAACAAACGATTCAATTTGGTTTTTGAAACTTTGTGACCAGACATTTTCACATTAGTACATTCACATGCACACAATCAGAGCAAGTAACGGTCAAAAATTCGAAAAATTTGACAGTTTCCATATAACTATTGGATGTGAAACTTGATTAATTATGCTAATTGTGAGTATTGTCATGTGTTTGTATACTTCAAAATCACCACAATCTTTGTTGATATCAACTCAATGAGCCCCTTTAACTTCTGATAGGATACATTTTGTAACTTAGAGCAAGGTGGACACCTAACTTTAATAAAATTAAATTTTCCTGCAGCATTTTTACTTGTACATTAAAACACAGCCACAAGATCCTCCCACAAGGAAGTGTATGTAAGAGGGAGGTTTTAAAAAGCGTCCAGAAGATCTCATCCTCTGTGGTACACATGAAGTATTTTTGTTTCTAAAGGAAAACACTTAATCAGCAATTGCTTGGTTGTCAAATGGCACGAGTCACTCTAATACGAGAATGTCACAGCCGTTCTCACTTCCTTACCAGGATTTGCGTAAAAACAAGAACGAAATGATGAAAAGAAATTAGAGTACAATGCAAAAACCACTTTTCTTCCACCCCCTGAGGGCAATGCAAATCACATCCCCATCTCTCTAATTCGTTAAACTACAGATAGATTTCAGTTGAGAATCAAGCTAAAATATTGTTTAAAAGGAAGATCTAACATTTTCCTGAAATGTAAAAAAAGACTTGTTTCCATGGATTGACAGTATCAAGAGACTCTCAGTCATCCAAGTGGCAACGTTTACGGTGTTGACGGAGAGACCTTCGCTTATGTCTATGGAAAAGAACTGCAAATATGTACCTTTCCAAAGCATGCCAAACAGACACAAACGGAGAAAGGCTGAAGGGGGAAAAAAAAGGATGTATCTGTGACTTACACAACCGCAATGCTCTGAGCAGATACGTGACCTGGTTTCACCTTTCGCACAGCTGCAACGTCGACATGTACAGCTGCAGCGCCAGCTTCTACTTTGACGGAAAGATGCGGCACTGCAAACTTGGGTGAGAGATGGAATGGCTTCATAAAGATGATAACGGCACACAGATCACATGACCGAACAGAGCGACAGGTGTCAAAAGAGGGGTCTTGACATATCAAAATGCTAATGTAATGCACATTTCACTATTAGAGCCCTTTCTTTCCATCACGTGTGTTTCAAGTGTGCTGATAAACGATGACCATCGAGGTAATTTTCTTTTTTCCCGTTCACATTGTCTGACAATTTCTCCTCCCCCCCAAATATCTTCTGTTCTGAAGGTCATGATTCTGGACCCCCAATAGCTTTCCTCTTGATCAGTTCTCCTTCCCTTTTTACGTCACATGATATGTCTCACATTGTTCGTCGTGTTTATATCTTCTCTTGATGTGCGATCCACATGTTTGTGAAATGTTTCATTCAAAAATGCCAGGAGTATTGAATAAAAAAAAACCCACCTCAATTATGAATTGGATATATCACAGTGGCGAAGGATTTGATGATTTAACAACTTTAATCCATAGAAACAGCAGTGGGGTGTACAGTAAACACGGTGTATGAAGAACAGCTCTCTCAGAGCTTGGTACAGCCCACACACCTTTGTGAACACACATACAGTATGTATGATCTTGGGTTGGTATGCTCAAGTCAGCAGATTTTGGAGATGCAACTAATTGTGTTGATACTTAATTCCCATCTCTGAGTGGTCAAATTTTATGCAGTAATGGAGACTTTGAAATGTTACCAGTGACCATCGGGTATCCTCATTACCTGTAAATC
Organism: Stichopus chloronotus; assembly: GCA_021234535.1. Lineage (NCBI taxonomy): Eukaryota > Metazoa > Echinodermata > Holothuroidea > Aspidochirotida > Stichopodidae > Stichopus > Stichopus chloronotus. The sequence goes on along the minus strand of CM037836.1, from coordinate 18,024,899 downwards.
TACACAATGTCATATTACTGTCTCTGGGGTTGTAATTCTTGGATGGTGTGATATTAGGGAGAAGTGACGCCTTTCACACTGAGGTGCAGAGAAGTCGCTACAGAAGACAATCCACATAAAGTGATGCATTCACGAGATGGGGAATTATCAAGTCTATCAAGGAACACTTCACTAGTGACAAAACAACATTCACCATGTCTTTTTCGGGGAGGTGGTGGAGGGTTTCATAGACAAAACACTGGTAACAGGTTCGACATGAAACCATGAACCACCTAAAAAAATATAATTCTTTCTCACTGATTTATCACAAATCCTCAGATACCTTTGATGTAGCCCCCTCGCTTGCGGTTAATGACCGGTCAAAGGAACCCTCAGTTGTTTGTGATCCTATTTTTAAGATCGAAAAAGGAATCATCACACATTGTTGACTGAGAGTTGACTGACCTGCAAATATCTAACAAGGTAAAAAATGCCACAGTAACAAACTAGCATGAGGCACCCTGGGAGTGAAAATGACACGGACGAAGTACTGTGAGACACGTAATTAAGACCATGCCACTAAAAATGATCAAGATGACATGTTTAATGTGGTTTGCCTAATTGCTAGATGGAAACTTCAAATAATGACACTAACCTCCAGACCTTCCGGAACAAAAACGGACGCTTTCTTCGACTTTGAACCACTTGCAACGAAAAGCGAGTGCAGATCAAAAGTTCTCATAGGCCCCTTGCCAATACTCATAACACTCATTATTTTATGAGGTCTACTGGCTCCCTTTGCAATGAATTTCAAAGGACATCCTGGATGCTATAAAGTTTCTTCTCTCCGTGATTTTTGTCCGACATTCGTTACATGAAACTGACGCAAGTTCATAAATTCACCGAAACAAACACGGTTCAACGCCGTCTCGAGTTCGTACGAATTAAGAGCTCGATAATTTTACAAATGTGTACAAAGAGCATTGTAGGCTTCACAACTTACGAGAGCTACTAGAGCAGTTACTTGTAGTAGTGACACACCATTTAGAGTCTCAACCACTCCATACCATGACTAATCAGCAGCTTCAACATCAAGGATAAATGCGCTGAATAAGAAAGGTAAATGAACTTCCAGACTTACTAACCCTAAAAAAAACAGGCTAGGTCATGATCAATTTTTCAATTCTAAAACCATATATCAAATACCATTTTTCTTTTCTCTGTATATTTAAAGGGATTGGCCACTGAAGGAGATTGATATTTCATAAAACTGTGACTCTTTCTTTGATCATAGTGTGAAAGCCATAACTCAATAGCATGTCCCATTTGGAAGTTATGGATTTAAAACAAACACAATTTCAAAATGATATGAGACACATTTGATACCACACACAGGAACAACAACTGGAATTTTGTATTTCTTTATCTTGACTGTCACAAATGAAACTTTTTGACAGTTTGAGAGATGTGGCCTTATTTTCCAGGATATTTTGAGGTACATCCACAAAAAGACCTAATGTTAATTCTGTCACTGGTGTCAAATGTCGAGTTTAAAGAAGGCCTCCAACACGACTGGAAAAAGGGTAAATTTCCCAGGAGGCTAATTACAATGTAGTTGGAATTCCCGGCAGACAAAACATGGCGCCATAGGCACCATTCCATCGCAAAGTGATTTTCATGCCAGCGTGGGGTCAAGGGGCCTATCATAGGGCCCCTTGTGGGGTCCAGGGATGAAACCCTAGTGAGGGTCAAGTGGGGAAAAGTCCCCGAAAACTCAGAAAAAAATCATTAACATTGCTTCAAAATCAAAACATTCTGTAAAATGTTGCACATGTCAGGTACAGTGAACTGTATTACATACATTTGTGAAGTTGAAATGTCCTTAAAAGTTTCGTCAAAAGAATCAGGTAAGATCACATACAGCCTTCCTAAAATTTTAAGTAATGATATCTTAACTTTGTGGGTGTATATGGAGTAGCCTAACCACCTTGGCATTTCATATTTCGGTATACAGGGAACAAACTCCTTTTTGTAAGTTGCAGACTTCAGAGTTTTTCAAGTAGATTTACATATTTCTTTTTTTTTTTTTGCTTTGTTCATTGATCATAGTCACTTTGAAATGTTTAGACTGAAGGTTTAAAGTAGCAGACTATTGGTTTGGTAAAGGGTTTTGATCAGAGCAATATGCGTTCATATTTGTATTTCTGTGGGTTGCGACATGTCCCCCAGCTGTCATTCTGCAGATAATTTGCGTATGCAGGCCTCAGGTAAGCCTAAGTTTATGCTTTTTAAGTGACATTGGACATAGTAAAGGAGGTATACTTAGAATCTTCTGGAAACATTGCTAATGTAGTTTCTTCTTCATGCAAAACTTGAAAAATATTAATCATAATTTAATAATATGGGAATTTATTTACAACAATAGTAATTTACTTCAATTTTTTGTAAACATTGGACATGGATGGAGCATTTGGCATCTGTTAGTCAGTTTAGGAACAAAAGAGCACCTTAGCAACGAGGCCTTGCCAGCCAGTGCAGCCGGCTGTGTTACCGTTATGTTTGGTCGTGACATGTTTCATTGATTCCCCGATGCCACTATGGCTGGGAGGCCGCTGCAGCCACTATTAACACTATGTGTGTTGGAAAGTGGAGCCACATACTCTTTATTACTGAGTTTACCCTAACAACGCCCAGCAGCTGCAGCGGCCTTGCCAGCTTCTGCAGCGGCCTTGCCAGCCAACTTTTGACATGGTACCTTACAAGACGTAAAAACGAAAACAAAATGAGAGAATGAGGAACATTCTATAATACCATATACCTATCTAGATAAATAGTTGCAAGCCGATGTCGCTAATGATACATGTACTTTCCATCATGTAAAGTAAATGAGGACAACAAAAAGATGGGGGGATTACATGCACTTTTTCATCTCCTTACTACAAATTGGAAACTTGCTTGTTGGTAGAAAAATAAAGTTACACTTTTTTCCTGTAATTCCCACAAAAAAGAAACCTCACTGATCAAAGGCAGGAAAAATGAGCTAATAAGAAGGGCTTTTACCCACAGTTTTGAGCCCATCTGCCTATACATTCTGATTCTGCACTGTGTTCTGCTTCCAAGCCAACCCGCACACCTGCCATGTCAACGTTGCAAAGTTCTGATGCAAGTGCATACTGAACGGGCTCTTTGCCTGCACAAGACTGATTGGCATAACGTTCTGAGTTTTGGATGATCGCTGAAGGAAAAGACATCGGGTGAAAACATTTTCGGAAGTTGTAAAAGGGATTTTTCTATTATTTGGTCCTTTGCAGGATTTTCATAGGGTGTATCTAATTCACTGTCCCACGGACTTCCCCTGAGATGCAAAATTTACCGGGAGAGAGCCTCCTGGCATCCCAACTTTTTCCAGCCCTGGCCTCCAATTTCACAGAACAACAAAAAGTTTCTTGCAATAATTTACTGCTGTTACATGTCATTTTTTGCGTGAACCTTGGGGCTGATGAAAAATCTCCCTTGACCAAAGAAATCCTTCTTTAAACAGCAACATCTTGAGTTGAAATATGAGCAACATATACTGACACTGAGTCTGCGATGCCTGAGGTGAAAAATTATTTTTGTCATTTAAGGACACCCTTCACTTGTCAGTGAAATATTCTCATGGAATATTCAGACTAGATAAATGAGATTTTGGGCTCAGCTGTGCTGGTTGGAGACAGGTATACTCTGTCATTGGTAAGGTAGATCATGTTTATGATTATGTGACAAAAATCATGATTTACCCACTTACAGAAAATACTCACATGAAAGACAAATCGTCTTCTGCAATCTTGGAGGAGGTTAGGGTTAGGGGATAGGATTCAGTTTTCTCAATGTTTTTTTCTTTCAAAATTCCATGATTTAATTCATTCTCAACTTTTAAGTACATTTCCAATTCTTTAAGCAAAGTCAGAAATTGGATCAGAATCAATGGGGGACCTGCCCTGCATTTGCAAATAGCAGCACAGTTGAAACTGTGGTTTCTACATGCATGCCTAAGGGAAATGAATTCTTTGAAAAAGTCAAAACAGGTCTCGTAATGTTAACACAGGTATCTGCTGTGCTTATGTTGGTCCTAATTTTCTTCCCTAATTGTTTAAAGTTTGAGTAAAAAAAAGGTTAAAATTCAAGCAAATAAATGCAAAGGTGTGCTTGAGCAGACCATTTATCAGCATGGAGAGAGACAATTCATTTTCTTTGATCTCATCTGCAGAACATCTTTCACTCCCCTTTGCTCAGGTTGGGACAGGACTGCCAGTCGATGACTATCCACTCTCCCCGTTCTTCAATACAACCAACCGATGTGACAAGGGTCTAAGAACTTCTTTTTAAAATGTTGTAACAGTTAATCATGACCAGCTTGGCAATGTGAAGTAATGCGACAGATCACGGGTGGAACAGACCTATTTCACTGGATGCAGACTGATGAAGAAAACCCAAGCTTTGAGTTTCAGATTTTCCAGGTGTGCTACAAATCACACTACTCAGAATATTAAGGAGCGTTGAAGGTGCGCTATTTTATCAAACTGTGAAAGATTTATGAGAGTTCCCATTCTTATCTAGGTGTGTGAAAAATCGCACTCCTCACGGTGATTTGAGGTGAGCGATGGTGTGCGATCACACTCCCACGGCCTCAGAATTCAAGCCCTGAAAACCCCACCCACAGTGACGAGGGTGTGAAAGTCTCCTCAACTGATAGTTTCCTCTCTCCCTAATGGGGAGAGGGGTCACCCTTTGCAACTGCAGGAGAGGTACTTTACTATCATAACATAACAACATATAACAGGTTCTTCCCAGTCATTCTTTCATTTACAATTCACTTTCTTTGCTTCACTTTGTGTTTCTAACAATCCCTTAACCTACACTCCTCTAAAGTTAGATATACCGAAAACGACACGCGGACGGTGGGTGGGTCAGGGGATGACAGAGTACTTCTTCAGTGTGCTGTGGAAACCACGTTACTTCAGCACAGAAAGATGTCCTGACGTGGAAGATGGCAGACACTGAACATTGAACATGATGTTCAAAGAACCGCATTGCACGGCATTGCGCCATTCTGCATCTAAGTAACATGCTGCTCTAGGAAAGAGGTGGTACTGAACAAAGGACTCACCACCATTCACCATGCCCCTCGATCGATCGTACATGCCTCCCGGAATCATGGCCTCACGGGCGCTGAACATCGCTGTGGTCATGAATCGTCCTCCCTGCATTTTGGGAATAGATGGGACACAGGAAAGTAACATGAGCCCGAGACCACTGTGGTTCCTTGCACAGATGTATGCAATATTTAACGTAAATTATGAAGTAAAAGGAACATTTTTTTTAAAGGAGCATTATTTTGTACAAGAGTCTATATGGCCCATTCATTTCTGACCGTGAACCCTCACTTCAATGTAATATAAAACCTGTAGAGAAAGAAACATATTTTATGATTTTATAAAATGGCCCATATGGCTTATTTGGACACTGGACCCCAAAAATGACAAACACCCACATGGAACCACTTCCATAGCACTAATGTGACAAACTATCAACAGTGTTCCATACAATCTGTAAGAGAAGAAACATTTCACAACAGCCAAAAGGCACTATCATTCCTTGAACTTGGAAAATACATACTGTAAAATGATATGCTGGAGTTCATAAATGTATCAAAAATGCCATTTCAATTAATGCAATAAATTGAAGTCCATTTATTTGTTGGTGAAAGTCTCTCTATTGCAATTAATTCCTTCATGAAAACAATTTCTATGGCCTAACTTTACATGGGGCCAAGGCTGTTCCACTGTTTCCTCAACCCCCGTCCCCACCCCTTAGATCAGGCGTTGGAGTATAAACACAAAGGATGGAGAGGAATCTATGCACTCGACACTACTTCTTTCATCTTCAAACACATTTGTCAAAATTGTTTTTAGCCTTCTTCTAGTCACATACTGTACCATAGTATCCTCTGTCACTCTTCCTCCCCAATCTACTTGTCAAAGCTGGCAGCAGATTCTGAGGTAAGGTTGAAGGTTAACGTTTTCAAATTTTATGGGAGTTTCTCACCGGGTTAGAGGGGTTCACCAGCTTCCTCGGTTTGCTGAACTGGATCAGGCTCTCCTTCAGGTTATTCAGGGGTCCTTCTACCAGGACCTTCTGTTCCTTGTAGTACGTGAGGAGGTGGTTCCAGAGGGGATGGCGAGACAGGACCTTGGGGTTGCCCACGATGATGACGCCAAACCTGAGGAGAATGACAAACAAACCAAAGAAAATAAGGGTGGGGAGAATAGATAACGGTACCATGTAAGTTGGGGAAGACAAAAGCTGGTGACACACAGCTGGTATCCAATACTGAACAAAAGGAAAAATCTATGGTATTCTCTTTGTTTTCAACAGGGGTCTGTCTGCACAAACATTCAGCTTAGTTTGATTTCATCCACACATATCATAAATGTATCATATTTTGCATAATTGTGAAAAATATTATACAAAAAAAGATAGTATAATACAGCAGCAGCAATGGTGAAAACCCAACGGCGTAAGGTCATTTGCTTGCATGAAGAATAGACCACATCTATGGGTAAAGTCAGAAATGACCTTTTCTTTGACCGAGGTTAACCTAAACTATATGACATTCAGAGTCCTCATGAAAAAATCAGGACTCCTGCTAAATGGGGAGTTAAATGCAAGCAATATGGATATGTTGCTGACATATATGCGATGACCTAAATGCCTACATTTGCTGCTTTTGATGCTAATCCTCCGACCAAAAGAGAGGAGAAAAAAAAAATATTCCAAATGGCAAAACTGGGGTGAACTCTCATGTGATGTCCTCCTTTGGAGATCCCCTCGAGGCTAGAAATTTCTTCGATCATGTAAATACCGTTGAGACCAGATGACGATAAGGACGCCCACTGCTTATCAAGAGTAGCCATCAAACCGCAGTTAAATTTATTCCAACCAGCAAGCACTTCGATCGGTTTTGCAGTGCTGATCAGTCCAGATAATACATACATATCTAGAGCATGGGCACTGATGTGCGGAAACTGGCCAATCGGGGACTCCGGTCGTACCAAGTCAGGCACTGGTTGATTTCTATCTGCACCCTCTGTAACCCACCACCTCGCATACCAATGTGTTTTCAGGTCGGTTCAATGGTTCACACAAATCTATCACAATGATGGGGTGGCCTACCTTCGGTAAAGGGTTCGATGGGACTAGATCGCATCTTTGTTACTTTAGCATCCGAACCCATCGGACGCTTGTATGAGAAAATAGCAGGGTTGGAAAAACTTGCTAAATTTCGTGCGAACACGATGGAAAATCTACTGATTTCCGGCTGACATCTGCGTGGGGGTAGAACCCCTTGTGAGGGACCAGGCAAAGCCGCCTGAAGATGGGTGCTCCTGGCATATCGAAGGGGTAAAATTGTTGCAGCTGAGCACAGAAAATATACTGTAGATGACAATTCGCACAACATTTGTAAAATCAATCAAGAAATCTTAACATTAGGCTATCTGCATTGTTACAATATACAGTACCTTTTTACATGTGAAGAATAAGTGTCATTTACAAAATGTCAGAAACTAGTGAAACTTGAGTCTGATATTACCCTGCATAAATATGGAAAAGACGTACAATAAATGTCTGGATTGTGGCATTCTTCACTAAAAAGCCAGGAATCAGTCTTGTGACAAATAATAAAACGAAACTTTATAGTGTGATAACGTTGCACAGAATCATAGACCACGCTATACACTGTCAGCTACAAGCTGTACTACTTGCTAGCTCTGCACCTTTGACTCAGGAAAATCCTGGAATGTTTCCAAGAAAAGTTTTAACTGCAAATATGTCAACATCTGTCCCAAAATGGTAATGTCTGTATCTTACATAAAATAGCTCATTTTATGGTTGATTCAAACTTTAATTTAGAGGGGCAGGTTTCTTTGCTTTCATGAATATTGCCACTTGGATATTCCTTTCCCTTTAAGTCGCTTTTTGGTTGGCTCACTTCACTTTTTGAAACATCCATTTCTACTTATGTTTTTACCCTTTCAGTGTTGACAATTTCCTCATTTATTTGACGACTTGTAGTTTGATGTCTGGACGTTAACCCAGTTTGACTCACTCAAAACATCTGTGACATTTATCGCATTCATAACACTCAAACCCAGCCACCTGTTGCAGCTATGAAATTTGTACTGAACTTTTTTATCCCTGATAAATGTGACCATTAAGAGGCAGTAGAAATGTGCAGCAAAAATAAGTTGAAAATAAAAGTCATCTCCCCCACATTTCAAAATGGCTTGATCACGGCAATTTTTTTACTGCATGTAACGTTTGTTTTCCAGAAAGGTGATTGGCTCTACCATTGTATCTGTGTGGAAGACTATAAATGTAAAGAAGCTACAAAGGTCAGCCACTCTGCATGGGCTCTGTTTGCTCGGCTATGTATATTGTAATTACCTACACATGAAAATACGTCTGTCCTCATTAACTGCACAGAGAATCTGTCGTGCTTAGTTCAGAAAAAGAAAACCAACGGAAATGAAATTGTGTGCAAGCAGTCTGCAAATCATCTGTGGGCATTGGGGCTCATAGGGTGTGTAGGGTGACTGAAGTGTGCCTAACAGTTAACTGACTATAATTTCTGGTAACTTGCACCGTCGTTGTGGATATACTGGACATCGTGGTTAGGCATAGAGGTAACCTGCATTATTCGCCTACGTGAGCACCGTAAGCAATAACCATCAACAGAGCTTCTTTTCAATATTTTGTCCCAAAATTGTCCCTGTTCTCCCTCATTTGTTTTGTTTCTCTGAAGATTTCCCAGTCTTTCCCCCACCCCCTTTTTTAATTAAAAGAAAATGTGTCCAGAAATGCAGGATTTCCCGGACGCATCGCGGATTACCCCGAACCACGTTTGGAAGGTCGCAAGGTTTTCTAAACTCTGCAAAATAGAGCAGTAACAGAGAGGTGAGAACTGTTTCAATAGCATCAATTTGTATCTTGGGGGTCAGGCTTACATGCAGTATAGGGTGGCAAATATGGAATTCCCAATCTTGTACACCATCTGGAATTTCACTTCTTGGTGCCATTTGTTTTCATAACTAATTTCAACAAAATGACAATCAGAATCTTTAGAAAAGCTCAGAACATTTAACAGTCCAAGATCGCTGGAAGAGCGTGGTTCACAACAGCATTAACTAAATCTGACACAGGGAGAAGACTTCCATTTTATGTGTTGCAAACGTGCTGTGGTCTATGGCTACAGGACAACCAAAAACTCAATAGGACAACCAAATCTTGGAAACAGAAAGCCAAGAGGCTCAGTAATTCCTTGCGGTTATTATACTTGAATGTCTAAATGCCCTCCTAAGATACTGTGCCCCAGAGAAATTTACTGTGACACCCATCTCAATTCAAGTACTGGTCTTTTCTGTATACAGCATACCATGTGATGTGGCAAAAACTGAATCATCACAACCAGTTGAAACCAATGAAAGCAGTAAGACAGGTTGAACTACTGTACATTAGCCTTTTTCTAGTTCTAGTGTAAAAGTTTAAAATTGAAATTTCACATTATTCACAGAAGTTTTCCTCCAATGTCCTTCCAGGTTTGTGATTGATTGCCAAGAATTCTGCAGCCAGCACATGGTATGTATTGATATTACAGACCAAGTTGTATCTTTGAAGTCAGTTCATTACAGTCTGCCTTTCCCTTGCTGGATACATCCAAAATATAACTATTATTTGATCGTATCTTGGGGTACAACATCTCTCACATATTATCCAAATCAACATGACAAATCACTTCTCTCTGGATGTGCAGGGTCAATTGTAAGATAAAGATCCCTCAGGAATTGATAATACCTGTCTCAGTGACCTCAGTGGTCAATGGTCGCTTTTTGAGCGACAAAAATTCTCTCTGTATGAAGACATTTTATCTTAGTAAAGCAAAATCAAATACCAATTGCTTGTCTTTTGTGAACTTTGTACTTATAACTGTCAAAACATCTCAGTAAATAGTAATAGATTCATAACAAAAGGATTACAAAGTTATGTATTGCTTTTTGTTGTGCACTGCCTTAAAAGTCACAGTACTCAAATTCATGAGACCAAAAGAACTGACTGAAATTAATAAAACATTTCAAAATATTGCTGGTCTGCGAACGCTGGTAACACCAAATACTTATTTACCCACAAGAAGAGAAAATTAAACGACCATCTGAGTGCTAACATTTTGCACCGCCTAGTGACCCAAGTAATCTTCAATTTACACCGAAATCAAACCCAACAAAGGTCATTATGTACTGCACCTGAACACCACCTGTACAGTGTAGGGTTACTTCCCCCTTGAAAATAGTGTGTTCACGGGCTTTTCACTGTACGACCTCTGATATCCTCATACGAGCTTTGACCTTAAAAAACACCTCCACAATTTTATTTACTTAGAAGGAAGTACACACCCTTCAAATTTGAAGCTCATGCAACATGTGATTCCTGAGATACTGCAAACATTGGTTGTCTACATTAAACCTGCTGCCATTCACCAACTTTACACAATATGGCCTCTGATGACCCCATATGACCTTTGACCTCCAAGAAAATCATCAAAATGTTATTTAATCATAAGGGAGTACATAGCCTATCAGTTTGAAGTTCATGCAACACATACTTCCTGATACACTGCAAACATACTCTGTCTATGTACTGGTTGCTGGTGACCTCATATGACCTTTGACCCACACCACAAACAATCCCAGCAGAGAGATCTTCCTATGTTGTACCCACAAACCAACTTTCACCAATCTCATAGGTTCCCTTCAAAATGTAGAGTGATAACAAGATTGCTGTTACACACACACATACACATACACCAAACCAAAATCACCATCACATAGGTTACTTGCCTGGTTGTGGTTGTGCCACATGGAAACATGAAAATTCCTTAAAGGGCTAGCTTTATTCAAAAGTTACAGAGTGAAACCCTGACTCATGGTCCATTGGAATCGTGTTTCTAACTGTCACCGTTTTGAGATACGAGTATTCAAAGTTTGATGGAAATTCAAATGCGATGATGTGGGGTGTTGCACAGGGTAGGTATTTTTATTTGCAAGTGATGCCAATATTTTTAAAGAGGAAAATATATGCTTCCAAAACGAAGTCCTAAGAGCATATAAAATTCTCAATTGTCCTTGAAATACAGGTTATGCAAACAGAGGATAACATAAAGACTTTTAAAGTGAGTCCATCTCTTAGACTTGCATACTTAGCTCATGTTTATTCATGCTGAAGGTATAAGACAGGAATCTGCCTGTAAAATAGCCACTATTGGACGGATTTTGATTGAATTTGTGGCTTTTTTCAATATTTTTGATGATCATTACAGCCAATATTCCAGAACATCGTTTTCATGTCACATGACCTTTCAAATGTATTCACTGAACTGCAAGAAGTATAATAACATGTGAGTGGACAATTGGAAGAACTCTGTACCATAAATTTGCCAACAGTTTTTATTTTTGGAAAAAGAGGAAACTGCATTTAGCAGTTGGCCGCCAAGCAGCTATGGCTGATGATCACTACTGCCACCCTAAGCCTCTGGGATAATTTTACCTTACAGTTTAGTTGTGAACGTATTTTGCGAGCAAATCCTCTCCGACAATTTCTCAATGGAAGACGAAGGTCGATCATCTGGATGGTCAGACACTCACCTGCAACGGGTGAGAGCGACGTTCAGGCGCCGGGGATCATTGAGAAACCCGATACCTTGGTGATCATTAGCTCTCACACAGGACAAGATAATGTAGTCCTTCTCACGTCCTTGGAATGCATCAACACTAGCTATCTCCACCTCCTGGTAGAGTTTCACATTGAGGGGACCACTGTACTGCATGTAGGTCACGATGAATGCCCTCTGACCTTCGTAAGGGGTGATTATGCCGATCTGCTCGGGTTTAATTCCGCCACGGAGAAACGACGTGGTCAGCTTCTCCACATTGGCTGCTTCAGTTCTGTCGACAAATCGAGAATGAGGGGCAAAAATCGTGCCTGAGTTACACCAAACTAGAAGAGGACCCAACGAGTACATCTGCATCAGTGCAGATTACATAGATGCAATGAGGTGACAGAAACCGAGAGAATATCAATTCTTGGCATGCATTTCACAAACTGTAGATTTGCTTGAAATGGTGACTGCAATCAGAAACATATGGACACCTCACTCGGTATTGCATCTCTAGCATGAATATTGATATGACGCATTCATGAATATAAAATACAAAATCTTACAAAGCTCACTGACCCATCAAGTTATCAATTTCTGTTTCAGGCACAGAAATGGGGAAGAAGTAACAGGGCAGAGGGAGGCTTCAAGAAGTGCTAAATGTTGCATATTTTTTTCCTTTTTATTTATTTTCCTGACTTACTTATGCTTCTACAATCTCAAAAATCTTACAAACAAGTCTCAAATTCGGCACATTAATAAGCTGCAACCTTTTGAAATTCTTTTCTGATGGGCTTAAGGCCTTTTTGTCCCTCACCTATTCAGATAAGATGTACCAGAGCTGGAAATTTCTTCCTGGCCAGTTGTGGCATAGAAGAACATTGGCTTGTCTGCTTGTGGAAAGGGAAACTCCAGAGCCATGTTGGTACGCTCGGCTGAAATGTGAAAGACAGAGAACAGCAAAAAAGGAGGATGATTGCTTCATGGAGTTAAACTTGCATGCAGTGGGAATTGAGAGATAACCATCCAAATTAGGCTACAATCTAATTAGCATACGAGAACAAACATAATACTCCCACACCCCAAAAACACTGAACATGCAAAGCTTGCTGGGTAACATTCACAGCAGCGACCACAGAGCTACCAGCTATATCCTATACGCTTCAGGATATGGCAATTTAATTTGGACGGTAAAGTAATCACAACAAACCATAAACCCTCTTGCAAGACAAGCTACAGAAATGCAAACAGCTACTACTGCTCTGATAAGGATCTTTCAGGTTAAGTATTCCATTTCCCTGCGGGTAGAAGTAACGACCAGATTTTTACAAGATGACAAGAGATCAACTTTGATTTTCTCACAAAAGAAGACACAGCTGGCTTATTTGTTCAGACATCTCTCGTACATTTATTTATTTTTTTTGTTGTTGCTGTTCACAAGTGGAAAAAAAGTGGAAAAAAAGGAAACAGAAGATAAAAAAAAATGCACAATTCATGGAGTGCTTGATTAACTCCTACTAAGACAACATGAGAGAAACTGGGTCAGTGAAAGGAACAAGATTACACCTGAGCCCTCTCATTCGCGCTTCCATCAAATAGAATTGCAGTTGATGCAGTTTTAACATTGCTCACTAATCCTCGGAATTAGCTCACTCATCTTTCTATGCAGCATACAAGAATGGTCAACAAAACAAAACTGAACATCCCCTTAATGGATATTCCCTTTTACAAGACTTCCGTGAGATTCTTTAAAGTGAAAAGTAAATTCTTTCGAATAATCTGCCAAATGGAGGAAATAGGAAAAAAAAAAAAATGTATGCATCAACAATGTTGCCATGGTCACATGAAGGGAAACATCGTGACTGTCCACACTGCGAATGTGCCAGTGCAAGACGGTCACACAGGGGCTTTGTTTTTATTTTTAAAATTGGCTAACACTTAGGCATTACAAATATGACCTTTCAAATGAAAGTATGGGCAAATTGTGTGAATGCAGCTGGATGCAACAAGGCAAAATGGAGATCGTGATACTGCAAGAGCTGTGGGAAATTCAAACTTGTTAGTCAGTGACAGCTCTCAAAGGTGTTCTTGTTGCCCAATTTAAAAAACAACTTTTGTCACTGCATTATCAAACCATAACACACTCCTCATGTATACAAACTGAAGATCACTCTGCTAAATGAAGTGGATGTAATCGCTAAAGCCGATCTGCTTGCCACTTAAGTGGTTCATAGTTGATGCTACAAAATTTAACAAACTCAATGAGCCCCTTTGACTTGACTCACAAAATGCAAGATACTCGTTGAGTGCTTGGCTGAGTGCTCAGCTGAGGTACTAACTACACAGAAACCAGCGAAGTGACTATAAGGAATACCTGAGAGGCTCTAAAATGGAAAACCAGGAAATAGCAAAAAAGTTAAGTGGCCTTAGAATGAGGTACCGTGATTCATTTTGTTACATGTAACACTGAGAGGGGGATATGATGTTGTGATGTGAATAGCAGCATGACTACAGGGAAACTTTATCAGTTAGACTCTACAAGAAGACACTTTGAACTGCCTTCACAACCCACTCACCGGCAGTGACTCCGTTCTGGAGAGACCCTTCGTAAAAGATGTTGGAAGGGAACGCACTGAGAGAAGGGTGCATGCGGTACTGCACTTGAAGCCGGATGGGTCTTATGCCGAGGACCACCAGCCTCTCAAAGAGTGACTGGGAGAGCCCTGCGTTGGCTGCTTTCTTGCACATCACCACAGGTCCCAACTGGCAGTGATCTCCCACTAAGATCAGCTGGAGTGACAAAGAATAAAATTTCTCTCTGCAAATAAGCAAATTTTTTCCAATTTTTCTTTTCAATTCATTCACCTGTCGCACACAGTCAAGTACATCAACAGGACTGCGGGGGTTAGCAAACGATTCTTCTCTGAGACTTTACTTGCAAAAATCTCCGGAGTCATTAATTGGATAAATGGTTGGAAAATTCATGTCATGTTACCATCATTAAAGTTCCATTAACTAAATTGACATCAAAGTCCATCATACTGGACATTTCCTTTTTAACCTGCCATAAGGTTACGGTAATGTCGAAGTGATCGATGCCATGTTTGCCTTACCTACACACCATCATCACTGTATTGGATTAACACTCATCACTTTGGCAGTTGTACTACATTCTTCACGGGAGGTTTACACTTGCACCTTAACAGTCAGAACTTATATAAATATGTTTGTCCGCCAAAGATGGACTAATGGTGCGACTCACCTGCTTGCAGCCGAGGACCACCGGTATCAGACACTCAGGTTCAGTAGCTTGGGTGCTCTCATCAATTAGGACTGCTCTGAATCGGAAGCGTGCCAGCCGAGGGTCGCCAGCACCGACGCAAGTGCAGCAGATGACATCAGCATTCTGAAGAAAACATCATTACAACGTGTTAATAACGAAAACTGCATCGTGAGAGCTTGGGGATGCAGCTGCCGACGGTTTTTCCCAAAGTCAAAAATTTGCCGAGTTGGCAACCCACCCTAATCTCATCCAGAGTGCCCCAAACACAAAACAAAACTAGACCACAGGCAAATCATTGGACAAAACTGTGTGCTTTATGTTTCAACAATTGTTAACCAGAATGCACAAATGCATTGCGGTTTGACTGAATTCATTATGAGGATATTTTCTTTAAATGAATCTGGCGTATTGCATAAGGCAAGTAAGTGTAATATGCTTCGTTATTGTAGTATTACAGTTATGTATCATATCACCAATTGAGATGTACAGTGACATCTACTGACCTTAGTTGATGACTGATACTGTAGGGTATCCATTAGAATATGTATGCATAACTGCATACTACAGAGCTTCACAACATACCAAATATCAAATCTGTGCAAGCTTCCCTTCATGAGACATCCTTTCTACTACGTTGCCTCGACTTGAAATCTGCTGACCTTAAATGACCTTTGACCTCCACAAAAACAGTAGGCTATTTAAACTTGACAAGGTACCTCTACATACCAAAAACGAAATCTGTATAAGTTCCCATCTTGAGATATAGTGTTTACAATGTTTTCACTATTTAACCCCTACTGACTCCCAAATAACATTTGACCTCCACCAAAATCATCAGGGTTGTTGCACTCAAAATGATACACCTACATAAAAAATAATGAGATATGTACACATTCCCTCCTGAGATATTGTGTTTACAAAGTTTTCACTATTTGACCCCATTGACCCCAAATGACCATTGACCTCCATCAAAACAGGCTTGTACTCAATAAGGCTCACCTACATACCAAATATGAGATCTGTGCAAGGTTCCAATCTTGAGATATTGTGTTTACAATGTCTTCACTATTTAAGCCCTTCTGACCCCAAATGACCTTTGACCCCACCAACATCATCAGGGGTCTTGCACTTAATACAGTACACCTACACAACCAATATGAGATCTGTACAAGTTTTCCCTGCTGGGATGTTGTATTTAGAAAGTTTTCACTGTTTGACCCCTACTGACCAACAAATGACCTTTGACCTCCACCAAAAGCAACAGCTATTTTGTACTCAACAAAGCTCACCTACACACTAAATAAAAGGTCTGTAAGAGTTTCCCATCTTGAGATATCTGGTTTAAAAGGTTTTCATAATCTGATTCCGTTAACCCCAAATGACCTTTGACCTCCATCAAAAACAAGACTTCTTGTCCTTAATTAGATTCACCCACTTACCAAATATAAGATCAGTAAAAGGTTTCCTTCTTGAGATATCATGTTTACAAGGTTTTTACTATTCAACCTCTGTGGACTCCAATGATACATCGTGTTTACAAGGTAGGCATCACAAATATACATACATACAAACACCTGCATGATTGCAAAGGTTACGATTGCACTGAAACCCAAAACGCCATTAACACAAAGATTGTGTGAGTGAAAAAGTGGGAGGGGCCATCAATGGGTCATTTCCTGTCCTCTCACCTGGAGAAGTTCTCGTTCGCAGTTTCTCTTCAAGGACCGATACCTCTTTTCATCGCTGCTGGAGAGTTCACCAATCTCGTCTTTCAATGCCTGCAGCTTTTTCAGTTCTTCAGCTCCATCCATGTTGCGGATCTAAAATTAGAGTGAGAGACTTGGTAAAGTTCAAACGTCAAACACTGTCAAACAGCGATTTTTACAGCATGGATCTAGTTAAAGTAATTGTGAAAAATTCACCCATTTTGACAAAGACACTCTCAAGGAGAAAATTGCTTACTTGCAAACAAAATAACAAGCTGACTTTTGAATGTCACATTGTCGGTACCAAAATATGACCCATACACAAACAATATCTGCATGTCCGTTTTATGCACAACATTGCTGACATTTTCAAAGCCACATACAATGGAGGCATACACAGGGGGCCACACTTCTCACTATAATGTGTTTTGCAATTCTTTCTTTTCAAGTTGTTAATAATCAAAGTAATTATTCAATGAACAGCAATGACAGCACCTACTATGAAAAGCAATAGAAATGGCATAAAAACAGTCAAAAAGAGAAATTGTACTTGAAACTTAATGGTGCTTACTAGGAGGCCTACATAATGAATTTGGAGCAGTACAGGTCTTGGTGCACCAAGTACATAGTTTTGTCCTGTTAGGTTTAACATTCGTGACTCAAGACAGGTATATCATTCCTAATGTACCTGACAAGGTTAGGGTGTGGTCAAAGATGTTAGGAAAGACTAGGGATGACAAGTCTTGAGACTTGTCAAAATGCATGATATCATGTTATGGAATGGGTGTTCACTAGTGTATCCAAAAGCATGTACTACTCAAGTCGTCACTCCTTGGACGGTATTGGGAATTGTAGGATTTAGTGAAATGAAGCAATGTGTAAGAGTATAAGTATGTTAAGTATCGTTGTTGCAAGTGTAACTATTTCTGTATTAAGCCAGCTGTGTGTTTGCAGCTGTATGTATGGTGTGTTATGTCTGCTATTTTTATGTTAATTAGCTGAGTTGTCCTTGTAAATTGTAGAGGACTTAGATGTCATTCTGTTGTTGGATTTTAGTTGGAGCACATCGTCAATACAAGCAATGCACGCAACCCATCGTGCCTCTTTCATTTTCTTGTCAATGTGTTACCTCTCTGATAAGTTCGCCTAAGTTCTATTTCCTCCGCATACACTATATTTATGGACAACGCCCTAATAGGCTTGCAAATCAGAACCCACGAGAAACGCCATCGAAAGGCCCCACGTTACACAATGCAACAAACAATAAACTGATCACCTCATTACATCATCAGTGATTAGAGGTTTCATCCTTCTAAATATTCATTAGTATAATCTCCCATTGGCTTGTTCAAAGAAGTGCACCATTAAGTTGAATGAAAAGTGTCAACCACTTCATTATCGAAATCACTACAGTTTTTGTCATTGTGTTAGAAAAATTTGAGATCATACGGCAGAATTTATCACCTGAAAGGTACTCATTTTCCCAGACAGTCCAAATGGTGCAATTAAAAGACATCCTAAACTTTTGGACATGAAATGTTTTTGTTTTTACTTTTTGCCTATACACACAATCTCTCTAGAAACTTTTCTTTCTATTCTGAATCTGACAAGCACAGAGATGATTTGGCTTCACATTGTCAATTATACTTGTGTTTTTTCACATAAAGCATAATCAGATTTCAAATGGAAATATTGCACTCTTTTTACAGATAAAAAAAATCATATTTTTAAAACCAATCTTTTACGATGGATTATTCAAAAGAAATAGGGCACTGCAGTCTTCCTCTCAAGAAATAAGTTTTCAGGGGCAGAAATTCAGTTATTTCCTGTTCAAGAATAAGTTATTCCCAAAAAGCCTTCAAAAATTCAAATTGGGCAACTTCAGAAATTCATCTCATGCGTAAATTTTTTGAGGAGATATGATTTATATGTGAGTGAGTCGCTGATGCGTGTAAGATGTGAGTTTCATGTCTAAATGTAAAAAGAGAACTGAAAATGTTTGAAAGAATATTCTTAGGCCAAGAAAATACAGAAATTCCAACCTGGTGACGATAAATATTGAAAACAAGAGAGAATGTTTAGTACCGCAAAATACGCAGGACACGTTTCAAAATAAGGGCAATTAAGAATCAGAAGAAGGGCTCTCTTTTGGAGGATAAGAAGAGGATAAATCCTTGCTGTGAACCTTGCAGTCCTTGCTATGAAGCCCCCCAAAGAAGATTACAATAAGATAATTAGGGATTGATTAGCGTATAATACAACGAAACAAGGGTCTCTCGAGGTAGTTCATGACATATATGGGCAATGACACCAACATTCTTAGAAATTTCCTTAGAAATAAAATTGATATGATCTTTCCAGGTGAGATGCTTGTCAAAATGAATACTAAGAAACTTAACGTGGTTACCTTAAGGGAATCTCACTCCCACAGAAACTAACAGTATGTATAGAATGGTTAGGCAATCTATTAGATGTACTAAAGAGAATTGAAGCAGTTTGCTTTTTATTGAGTAACAACTTACTTACACAAAACCATTTATGAAACTCGTAGAGTTCAGTACTAACAGTATGAATCAGTCTTAACATCATTATGAGAGCAAAAAACATAGCGTCATCAGCGTATAAAATAAAGTGAGTTTCTCACTCGCATTAAGTCTTTTGTGTAAATTATAAAAAGAGGAGGCCCAAGAATTGGGTCTTGTGGAACTCTACAGTTAATTGGGAGGTGACCTGAGTTTTTTACTGCGAATGACAACAAACTGTTTTCTATCGGACAAATAATTTCTAAGCCAATTGAATGTATTTCTCTGAATTCCATAGTTATTGAGTTTTTAGCAGGATTCTGTTATGGAGGCAGTCAATATGCCTTGGAGAGGTCGAGAACAAATCCTTTATTTTTGAATGCATCAGTCAACATGTGACCAAAAATTAAAAGAGCATGTGACATAGAAAGCCCGGGGAGAAAACAAAACTGAAAATCATACAATATGTGATATCTTTCCAAAAACCTCAACAAGCGATCAAACATTAATTTTTCGAGGATTTTGGAGAGGCAAGGGAGCAATGAAACATGTCTGTAGTTGCTGACGAAAATTGCACTTTCGTTCTTATTAATTGAGACAACCACAAGCAGTTTTTAAAGCCAAGGGAACAATACCCTGATCGAAGGATAAACTGAAAACATAAACTAAGGGATTACAGACCAGGTGGATGACACTTTTCACAACCTTTGCCCGGATTTCGCCAGAGCCAGGAGCTGAATCTTTTAGTTCAAGAGAATGGCGAAAGATTTCTTCGCGATTTGTTAAGTTGAGATAAAAGAGTATGGTTTGGGGGATTTTAGATACTGATCAAAAGAAGACGGCGAATACACTTGGGGAATACCGTTTTGAGTTTTTAAACCAACACTGGTGAAGAATTCGCTGAACACATCACCAATGTTGACGGGGTCACGAATGTTAACACCGTTGTGATTAATGTCATCAATTGAGCTACTTCTGTTCTTACCATGCACAATAGAATTGAAGCATCTCCATGTCTTTTTAATATCATTTCTACAGTGTGCGACCATTTCATTAAAATATAACTTTTTAGCATAATTTACAACAGAACTCAGACGATTACGAAAAGTCTTGTATGCTTCAAAATCATACTTGGTTCTGTTTTTAGCATACCCTCTACACAATTTTTCTTTGTTCTTACAAGAGTTTGCCATTGCAGATGTGATCCATATTTGCCTTATTTTTTGCTTATTGGAATTTCATTTACGACGACGCCCTCAATCAAGTTGTAACAGGTCAAACAAAGAATCGTGGTACACTAGTTTTCGATGAAATTCCGACTCTCTCTTATACATCATTTCTCACCTGATTGTGCAGAGCCAGAAATCCAACTGGTGAATCAATGGCCTCCCGACTTTTGGCGCAGATTCGAACCACCTTCAGGCCTGTCCGATGAATCTTTTCGGTCAGCTGGTCGACAGCGATGTTACTCGGAGCACACACAAGCACTTGCCTGCAACAGTCAATGAGACATTAAGAGATGTTTAATTAAAAATGGGAAACTGCACAAAAATATCTACTGATGCAAACCCTTATTGCATGATATAATTTTTTTTAAAGTTTTGCCCTTGCAATTGTCTCACTCTGATTGGGGGGGGGGCAAAAAGATTGCCCGAGTAGGTCAGCGATGAAGTTAAGTGGTAATCCTGGCAACTGAGATACCCAGTATCTCTGTGGGAAAACCAGATTTGGGTGGTGCTGGAATCAAATTTGCTTAACAATATTTAAAACAATGTCTTGAAATGTGGTGATTAATTTGCAAACAGCACAATGTATAAGTGTAAATGGTATTTACAGCAACCTAGGGATAAGTTATGACCTGATTGTTGGCAAGACAACTAATCTTTGAAAGGGACAAAGTTTGCATTTTTCATGATAGTTGTCAGGTGGACTAGCAGATGACATGGAAAAAATTTCAACACTGAAGGTTATATCACAGCACAAGTTTCATCCTACAGGATGTACTACAAAGAACCCCCCAAAAAACACTGACAGGTTCAACATACAGTAGGTGACAAAGAGCGAAGTATGTCCAAAGTGTTGCTGGTGCTAATGTGATCCTCTTAATTCTATGTTTGGATATATCCAACAGAGTTTGGCATAAGGTATAATATATGAAAACAAGGTATTATCACAAAATGCTGGTCCAAATAAGGAAATATCTAAATGGACTTGCTTGTTAAAAGTGAAAGTTCTCTTCTCAAAGTATTGCCAGCATTATGCCAATACTCTGCTTGAGAAATAGAGAGAGACTGTCTCGGTTGGTCTAACAGTATTGCATATGCTTAAATCTCAAAATTTAGTGAAAATATACAAATGGGCAAAAGAAGCCACAAAAAAAAAACAACCTTTTTCTTTCTCAGAGACAAAAAAACATTGCCTATGCAATGCTATCACGGAGAACTCAACATGGTTCTGACCTGTACGTCAAAGACCCAGCGTGTATGTCACAAATGCAGACAATGGCTTACATGTGTGATGATTTGCAGGTAAGGAACAGGGTTGCTTGTACGTGTGTGCCTGTGTTAATGTCTATTTGCCTTAGGGCCGCAGGGAAATTGAAGTGAGGGGGAATGAATGCCTTTCCATCTGGCACTTTCAGTGCTAGATTAATGAAATGGTAGCATTTTCCCCATCATTCACTGATGTTAGTGAGGGAGGACAGAAAAAAAAAAGAAAACAAAAAATAGGAACATCAGTTACAGGAAGTCTGCAAAATAACACTAACACATGTGCAGCCTAATTCTATCAGTTCTTACACACTATCATACTGTTACATTCACACAAAGGTGGGGCTTGTTGTGGGAGAAAGAAAAGGTCTAAGGGTAGACGTGATGAGCCGTTCTCTTCGCTCAGTTTCACTTACTTGTGTGAACTGAGTTTGGGGAAAAGGAAGGAAAGGAATAAATGGCCACAGAGAATGTCAAAGGTGGACAACATAGTTTGGTTAAATTTATACACAAGCAGGAACTTTACATTGTTATTTTCATCACCGATTATGAAGAAAAATTAAAAAAAGAAGAAAAGCATTATGTTAAGAACATCCCCTATAAACTCTAGTCCTGAACTGATGGCATACCTGAACATTTTAATTCCTTCCATTCCAGTGACTCACTAAAAAGTGGATTTTCAAGCAGGGTTTCCTAAATTAACATTCCGACTTTGATACAAACATATTACGCTCAGCTCAGTCGACACAGACAAACACAGTAAGAACAATGGCAAAGATCAGCCCTTGGAAGCACTTCACTCTTCCCGTCCCAATTTTTGCATGAATGTTCCAGAGTCATATCCTCAGCACATCAAGGTGGCTTTACTTACCCAAGACCCTGTTTGGCCAGGTGGTACACGACAGAAGCTGAAGTGACAGTCTTGCCTGTCCCAGGGGGTCCCTGCGTTTATGATACCAAAGAAAAAAAAGAGTGGAAGGAAATTTATTCAAAAATGCAGCGACATTCGGGTTGAAAATAGCTATTGACATAATTTACGGTGAATGTGGAAAGTTGACAGTAACAGAATGATTACTTCCCATAACTGAACACTTTCACTTCTTTCCGGGAGGCTCATTTACAGGACGAACATGTAATCGATTCTACAAGGTATTACGTCTTAATCCAAAAAATCAAATATTCGATATAGCATCAGTTTAATTTTCTGGATAGCATACACAATTAGTTTTCACACAAAGTTGCTGAAATCAACGCTGACAGTGTACAAAACAACACTATTCGAGGAAGTTACACACTGGTGAAAATTTTGAAAACCAAAGGATTGCTTACTCAGAGGGTGTGGTAACACCTCACGGAACCAACATGCGTTTGTTTTACTTCACAAGGTGTCAAACTGACAAAAAAGAACAGTACCTACGGAAGGACCATGGTCATTTGCAGAAACAGTTGACGTCACCGAAGGATTTTTTATTGCATGGCGCCGCCACTAGACTTTATCAGTACTTGTGACATTTACCTCAATCAATAAAGCCCATCACATTTCACACAATGTCACCACAACGTGACCTGTGGGTAAATGTGCATTCTCAAGTCTTGTTTTTATCAGGTGGAATCTACTAACTTTATTCAACTGCTATTCACTTGTGATTTAACATGCGGTACTGTTTGTACTCTAAAATGCTTTTGAATTACCCAAAAGAGCACACTAAAATTTATGATGAGAGACAACCCACACTGTAGACCCTGAAAATCGACTAACCATCAGTTCATTTTCAATGGCATCTGGAAATTTCTGACAAATTTTTGTTCACAAACAGTGCATACATTCATAAATTCAGCATTCACTTTGAGCCATGGCTCATTTCCATAACACAACCTCATTATTACAAGGACATGTTGTATCTGTTCTTCTACAGCAGTCTACATAGAGAACTCAAAACATCTGAGGCGGCATGGGGTGTAACGGAGTGTTAAACCTTGTCACCTGATCTGTGCCCTCCACTATTCTGGAATTCACTCCGTCCATAATCCGCAAAGAATGAACAAATGCTTCACTGAAAAGAAACCTCTTCGAATGGCTGTTTACATGTTATGTCTGTCTGAACATCGGATATCTATGCCGTGTGCCTTTATAATTTCTCCCTCAGGTGATCATAGTATGTAACCAAGCAGAGAATGAGTATGTAACACATTTTTGGGAGAACAGTTTCATGGTGGGAAATTGCGGATTATTAATATTAAAAAATGCAGACAAAACCAACAGTTCTAATTAGAGTATGTCAATCTATCTTCGATTTTGTTCGTAGGATGTTTCAAAACTGCAATTTCAAAACACACATGGCATTGACAGATATTGATTGATTTTACTTACTTTTACCTCACATTTTTTTTTTTTTTTTTTGCTGTATGTAATCATCTGTTGTACAGGTTCACACTTCTTTGTTCACATCGATCAAACCATTTTCAAACATGGGAGATGTTTTCCATCTGTTTTTTTTTTTTCCCCTCTACAATGAGGCTTTGTAACAAACACATTTGCAAGACAAGACACTCATTGTGTCTCAGCCCAGAAGAATATAGCAAGCACCATTTGTCTCTGAAATGGATAACAGATATGTACACTCTGCTCAGATACCGATGAGAAAGTACCCGGGGGAAACAAAATTATCAGCGGCAAAAATGCTGAATTTACCCATGCTGCCTTAATAACTTCCAGTTATTGTGTCAAGACTCTCAAAACAGCATGACTTTCCTACCTATCAGATTGCAAACTGACACTAAAATTAAAGCGTAATTTGAAGCTTAAATTCCTCCTGAGAATGCTAATACTGGTGACTGAAAGCCACTAGGACATCTGTTGATTATCTGTCGTTTGTTTCTCCCCCTTCCTTCCAGTTTTTCTATCTCTCTCCCTTTTCAAACAATGCCCCAGAAATCTTGAAGCATGAAATGAAGATGAGGTTGACAAGGGTTCCCTAATGTTCAGTATTAGAGTTGGGGTTCAAAAATTATAAAACAATTCTTTCTTGCATCTATAGCAACTCCATAGCAATGTACAGCTTACAAATTTGTCATCAACAAAACAAAAACTTTACTATCACTAAAATTGTTTCTTGTCTGTTGCATTTGCAGGGAATCAAAGGTGCCAAAAAGTTGTTTGTTTGTTGTGAGTTTTGACAGCATTTCCTAATGTTTTGCGACACTGGATTGACAGAGAATGAAAAAATGCTAAGCTTATGGTGCCATCACTCAGCAGCTTATGAGCAATCTCATAAAATGATGAGGACCTGTATCTGAAACACCTTCAAGTATCAATTGCTGCTAGTGAAACAATGCTACAATGGGCCAACATCACTTACTCAACGTAAACAGTTTACATGACTTTCACGAAAATGAATCCAGTTCAGATACAAGAAAGGCAAACTGTACTTATTCTTTTGAAGCTTTTCAAATGAGTTTGCAATTGTTGTTGAAAGAGATATGAGATGTTCCTTCCACAAAATGACAGAAACTAAACCTTGACATGATGCCCTTTTCTGTAATTTTCATAGCAACGTACAAGCTTTAACCAAGCACATACAGACTTGACGTCCTCTGCTGTTTTGTCATCGGACTCCTCCATCGTCTTTATGATGCACAAAGTATGGGGGTACGAAAGGGACACAGCAGACAGTTTGGGGCCAACTTTTGCTCAGTTCTAAGCTGTGTAGGAGAACAAATCTTTTGGGATTAGTCTGAAGTACTCCAAATATGAAAACCACATCAACATGAGGGTTCGCACTGTACGGAAATTACGAACTGTTCGTGCGTCCTTAATTTTGAGCCAACCACGTTTTCATCTTACATATATCATCTCTTGTTTTAGTATTTTTCAGCTACAACCTTACCTGGATGAGACTGAGCGGCCTAGCCAAGACATTCCTGACGGCGGAGACTTGAGAGTGGTTCAGTTCCGGCAGCCCTGGGGCAGAGTTGCGCTTTGGGAGGTTGCACTTGAGTACCATGTTCTCCAGTTCGTGTCCCAGCATACGGTGGTAGAGGTACGTGGACACAGCCGTCTCGTCCACCGCCAGGGTCTTGAGTGCACTCTGCATCCTGTTTGAAGAAGGGAGGATGAATAGTTGTAGTATGCACCTGAACAAGCTGTTACATGATTCTTCACTGAGCTTATGAAATCTGCAAGACGTTAAGTACTTTCATATGCATTTAATAACTTGATAACTTGAGTTACAACTCGAAGCTTGGGCTGGATGTATAAAGAAAAACAAAAAGATGCTGTGGGACATGGGGTGGTAACAAACGGTGACATGTCAAGATTGGGCTCCCTAGATAAACTACTGTTAGCATATGGGGTAGAAATACATTGTTGGACGACAGGAAAACAGCTTTGTGCTCATTCAGGTGTCATTATCATCACTACTCCTGTAGCTAAATCCCATATCTCATTCCATTCTCAAAGCAGTGCTTTTTCTTCCAATACCACCATGATTAGACCCTTTTAGTACAGCAAGCTTTTCAGTACACAGAGGTGATAAAAGTAGGAGAAAGGGATGAAAAAAACTGTTTCAGAAACAGCAAAGTTTGAGAACTACTGTAAGCTTTCAGAAATGAGATTTCATCAACAATTACCAATACCTCCAACATTGTGTGCCTCTTATTTCTACTTCTTTTGCTCATGGCAGACGACTGCGTGAAACACACTTCAATATTCAGTATCAAACATTTCCATGATTCCTATGTTGAGATACAGTGGTACTAAAGTTTTCAGTGTTTGACCTCTGGTGACCTCAGATGACCTGTGACCTTCACCAAAAACAATAGATTCTTCTACTTGACACTGGGCATCTACATATACCAAGTGGAATAACTTTTCTAAAAATACCATGTTAACAAGCTATGCATCACAAACACACTTGCAGACACACACACACATCTACATACACCCTCACGCAATCATAACCACCACAAATGAGACTTCTTCATTGCAACCAATATGACATCGCTCGAAAAGGAGCTAATGACACATGAAACTTCTTCCAATGACCAGTCCAATAGAGTTGTTAATGTGTTCATACATACATTATACAGTCAGCCCTCCAGCACTGACAGCATCTCGCAGATAAGTTGGTCAGTGAGCTTGTCATGTGCATGATTACAAGCATAATTCCTACTACCTACCTGTCAAAAGATGTTGACTTCCACACAAATTCAACGACGAAATCTTGCGTATGCTGACTTGGGACTCCAGCGTTGCTTTTCAGTTCGATGCACAACTCGTCGCTATAGTCTGATTACAACGCCATTACAGAAAATAAACAAACAAATGTTCTCTGCATCAAATTGTGGAATGTTGCCGGTCAAAACCGACTAGGCATCTCTGGAACTCGAGATAGAGCCCAGGCCGTCATTGATGTAGTGACATCTCATCGGGGGGGTTTGATTAAAAGGATGGGTAATTATAAGTTGCAAAACCAAAATTGACTTTTTTTCCTCTTAATTTTTTCAAACTACCAGTGGAGATAGCAAGCTAGATGGAAGGTATTCATTACCAACAGACAGAACCATGTCGGTGGGTGGTACATATCCAGATCTAGCCTTAACCGTTCCAATTCCCCCGGAACATGATCTACGTGTACGTATGACATGATTTTAGAAAGTCCCATCTCATTTCAATTCCCCCCTACCTCCCCCTCTCTTTTTTTCCCAGTTTCCTGTCTCCTCTGTGCTGTTCCTGTTCCACATGACAATGGCAAAGCAATTTCACATTATATTGATATGTGTCTACCTGGTCACAATTTCAGTACACTTTTATCAGAAAGAAAGAAGCCCCACTACAACAAAAGGATACTGTCAGGGATTTTGATCACGTGACCAACACCGCTCCAAGGCTCGCGAGAGTCGGGGAACTGGTAGCGGATCCGTAACTCATCTCCATGCATCAATTTCAGATCTGTTGGTAGACAAATAAAACAATAAGGGGACCGCAATATCTATAGCCTAGATGAAAGTGCTTCCAAATTTTTGCAAGAGTTTTGTCTGTGTTCCCTAAAAAGCAGGGCTTGTACACGAAGGAGGAACAGGTGGAGAGGGTACACTTGTCCACCTTATTACAGTTTTTCTTTAAATTCTTATCATTGTGCAAAGGGACAGAGTCAATGCTCTACCACAAAAAGAGCTCTTGTGAGAGAGTATAACATTCAGTTATTTTGAGCAATGGGTTTGTCTATCCTTTATTGTAGACATAGCCACTGCAATATTTGATCCCTTTTTTTTCACTAATTCTGTGTGAAATTTTAAGAAAAGGTGTAAAGGGCTCAAGATGTATCAAAACTGGACTCTTAGAAGAGCACTTGGCATGAATATCAGCTACATGACAGTGAACTGAGAAGAATGCACGTCTATCTCCTACGGACATCCACTTCTAACCATCGTTGTGCTGGTAACTTACCTTCTTTCTTTGGAAAGTCAAAATAGGCCCTAGTCTTGCGATTGAGGCCAACGTCCCAGCGGACCGAGATCTTTGAGGTCGTCTGGGTCTCCTTTAGTTTGCGATCGTAGTCAGCTTCCATTTTCACCAAAGGGCCAAAGATGTTCTGATACATGTAAGCATCTTCATACCTGTCAGAGAAACATGCCAAAAAAATTTTGAGCAATGAGGGACAACTTTGGGGTACCATCCATCTTTTAATATGAGGGCAAATGTAACACAGCGACAGCCAAATGTGATCATCTTGCATTAAAGCAAATTATTGCGTAAGATGTACATCAAAATTACATTTCACATGTGACGAGATGCTGATAATTTTAATGGAGGGTTTAGTAGATAGTGCAGGAAGAGTAATCTACAAGTTCTACTTTTAAACTGCAGTACAGTAGCTGGCAACAAAGCAAGTTTCTAGAGATGCTAGCAGGAAATACATCATGCACACAACCTTAAAATAATAACATAGCAAATGTTACATATTGCCAAGTATCTATGCTAGATGGTTACATTGTGAATATCTGTGAAAATAAACAGAGCAATAAATAGCCAAGAAAGAACTTTGGAAGGTAATAAGAGTAGGTGCTATTCCAGACATGAGACATGGGAGGTATCGGGACAGTGTTAAAGGTCAACTTTAGCAGGGTGAGTAGGAGATGGAATATAGTTAGAAACAGGTTCAGTGAGGAGGGAAGTAAATTAATGCCATTCTCGACTCAAATAAATTTGCTGTTTCACCGACAAGTGACGCATAATTTCCTCTGCATTCAATGGTGGCATGAACTGTAGGCAAATATTGGTCTGAGGGCAACGAACTCTTACAAAATGGAGACTGCAATTCTTCATCAATAAAGAAGACCATAACAAGCACAAGAAGCAACAATGTTTGCACCATACGCTCCATTCGTTTTTAGAAAATTCCTTAAATTATTAATAGAAACTCGCTACTTGATAGGCAAAACAAAGACACACATCGATTGCCACGTCTTCAGCAAATATCAGCCACAACGTACACAAGTCCAAAGTCCCAACAGTAATTACCGACAGAACATTTCTCGCCCATGTAACCCGGTCTTTGAAATATAATAAAACCACTCCAGGCATTACAAAGCATTGAACAGTGCAGAGTTAATGCATCAATCCATGACTCAAAAAGTCTCTGAATGGCTTCTGCTGCAGTTTGCCGCTTTTGTCGATAAAACAGATTTAGATAATTTGTGAATTCAATGTCATTATAACAATATACAGATTGGCATTGACATCCCATTCCACCTATGTAGGGGTTAGAGGGAGTTCACATACTGGACTCCCCTCACTACATCAAAAACAACCTCCAAAAAGCTCTATTGAGATGGTGGCTAACCTTCTTGAATCAAGAGGACACATTGCCGTCTTCGACGGCGGGCTACACGAGTTGCGAATCTGATCCCTATTCTATTTATCTTCATACATGCCCTCCTGAGGGGGGGTATGGATAGAGGCAAAAATTTGCCACCAACAAGTTAACACAAGCTTTTATATTGTTAATGTCTTGTTACTTTTTCCACTTTCATTGGTTTGTTTTTCTTGCTCTTTATTATTTTGTTGTTCAAAAGGGATTTTAGGGGTCACATGACGCCTCTCAGTAGGCCCAATTTGGTGCATGGGCTGCAGGTTGCCCATCCTTGCTCTATTGCTCCTTTCCCCTGCCTATCTCAGCAGCTGAGAACACCACCTGTTAGTTTGTTTCTGCGGTGGTTACCAAGTCTGAACAAGCAACAACATTGCAACAATTGTAAACAAATGTCTCTGTCTACATGCAACAACATGTTGATATTTGTACTTGACTCATAGCAATGTGATAAGCACTACCCTGTTCAAAGCACTGTATTGTGAACATGAAATATAGATGCAGTTAGCAATTCTCATTCCTTAGTTATTGTCTTGATTTATCCAGACATCATATATTGGCAAAACTCTTGGGACTAAAGTACATAAACTGTAGGTGGTGAGACTGTATACCATACACACTGAAAGAGAACTTTCATTATAAAAAGATTATCAAGACTTGTTTTGGAATGTACCATCAGTTATATAACGAGCAAATGCTTACCTCAACATGACTGATGCTGGCTCTTCATCCATGCCAGGCTTTTCCAAGTCTTCCAGAGTTGCCTCTGGGTTCTCCTTCCAGAGTTCCTCCAGCCGGCTGATCTGTACCGCAGAGATCTGGCGCCCTCGAAGCTGTTCTTCATCAGAGGGTATCTTCACCAGCCAGCGAAGGAATGTCCTGTCTTGTATCAATGGCTGCCACTGGGTTGGATCCCTGAACGAAGGAAATACAAGTGAAACATTGACAAAATGTGATCCTAAGGATGTCACTAAATACAAAAAAAAATCATACACCACAGATAAGAGGATACAAGGAAATAACTGAAATACAAGCAATTCTTCATTTCTGTGCAAACAGATCTTTGTCAACCTTGCAGAAGGCCAGCTATATATGAATTCTATAACAAACTGAATAACACAATACTACCTCCAAGTGATGGCCTTATCACATCCATGGAATACAATAATGAAGTGGAAGCAACATTATCATGGTAAAGAGATGTTGTGTTGCAATAAAATTTTGACCAAAAAAAAAGGGACACACAAAGTCAGACAATTCCATCATTAAACTGAAGATACAGCAGCTCTAGCTGTTGGGGATGTTCTGCATCGTCTTGTCCAATTACTGTCTGAACTGGTACAGCTTACCACACAATGTATGTAAACACACAAGCAGCACCTCAGCACACAATGCATGACTTTGCTTTTAAAGGAAGTTTTGTGTAAGTTGTAAAGGACTGTACAGTATTTGATATGGTGCAAGAGGCTCACATGCAATATCAGCAATGGTAGCACGTAACTTCTTTGCACCGTAGATGATTATGAGCAAACACATAGCCAGCAAGTAAAGCACAAATCCAATTTTTTAGGTTTTTTTTTTTTAAATTAATTAAAGCATGTGTTTAGCATAATATCCTGTTATAATACCCTCATTGAAATGCATATATATACGACAACAGCGTATGAAAGGCTCATACGGTTTGCAACAAAACTTACTGATCTAGAAAGTGATGCAAACTGATCAACAATCAGAAAACAATAAAATAACAAATGACAAAGGCAACAAGAAATAGTTGCCAAAATCTTACGTGCTACTAATGGCAGAACAAACAAAATGCTACAACTGCACAGTTTTGGTCAAATTTCTCGAAAAGTGTGAACATTTACAGCAAAAAGGTACATGTAGTTTATGCTGTAAATCATAACTTTTGAGGAAAGAAATGACAAGATTTCCCTTTTACTTCATAGAAGGGAAAAAATGATCAGCCATGAAATTCTGACCCTTTCTTTGACATTACACATAAGGGGTAACTGTGAGTACACAACTAGCAGCTGTTACATCACTGAACAGATGTAAAATGAGAGTGAACGTGGACATTGATCGATCCAAAATTAACCTCAGACCTACCAGTTCATGTCTTTGAGGTTGCTCTGTGTCGCACACGGCTGGCGACAGAGGAGAACTACCACAGAATCTGCCTTGGCT
Source organism: Stichopus chloronotus (assembly GCA_021234535.1). Lineage (NCBI taxonomy): Eukaryota > Metazoa > Echinodermata > Holothuroidea > Aspidochirotida > Stichopodidae > Stichopus > Stichopus chloronotus. The sequence continues at coordinate 17,993,113 of CM037836.1, read as the reverse complement.
GGGATGAAGCCGAGGAGGAATACATTCCTGTTTCCACAGTTATAACACTCCAAGACTGTTTCTCCAAGGGGACTGTCTTTGTGAAGGGTCACCTCCTTGCATTTTGCCCTGACCAAGTGGTTAATGATGTGGCTGTAAAGGAATAAGACAGGTTGCTAAAGAGTTTACTGAAAGGACCAAAAATCTTTGAGGCCAAAGCAAAGGAATAAACAGTGTGAATTTCACTAGAAACTATGCAGAGCACGTAAATGCTCAAACCAAACATGTAAAATTCAAAATGCAATTCTTATCAGTTGAAGACTTGTTACTAAACTATGTAAGTATTAGAAGAATTTGCACAAGTTTGTATCTTGATGTTGTGAACAGAGGACAAATTGAAGTAATTACTGTACTTGAAGTTAAGCTTTTGCTGCTTTCACTGATAATCTAGACAACAGACGCAAGGCAGGCCCCATTGATGGCAATCAGACTTGGTAATTATGGCTCTCTAAATGGACATCATGCAGCTTAATGTATGCATACATGAATGATCTACTGTACATCAAATTCGGTATTCACGGCAAAGTGCCCTGGTGGTGAGCTGTATTTCGATCTTTCTCTTCTTGTCTGTTTCTTTACTCTCTTCTATTTGCCTTTTGTATTTTGTACTGTAATTATCCATGGTCAACGGTGCATTACTGTTGTCTACAGGAACTAGGGAATACTGATTTTCATCACAAAACTTCATCACCTTTAAACGACTTTAAAACTGTTATCTAAAATTATGTCATCGAATGTTTTAACATTAAAATTCAAAAACAGATTTTAAAACAATAGGAAACGTACAGTAAGTGGAAAGAGATTTGCCACTAGAAGATACAGTATCTTGCCAATCCACACAATCCTTTCTTGTACGACTGTCAACTGTTTCTTTTTTTTTTCTTTCATTTTTTCGTTATTCCCTTGCTGCATGACAACATCTTCCAACTTCTCCAATGATTTTTGGTTGTGTTTAGACATTTTGATAACTTTCACATTAAATGCAAAGAGAGACAGTACAGTCTTGCCACATCTCTAGGCAAACCTGGAATGAATGTTTCTCTTCTAAACTGTAATGAAGAAAGCTTGAAAAGAAAAGGTAAGTGGCAAGTTTGAGAGTAAGCCAAGTCTAACAATATGACCTCTTAAGGCTTCTCATTACCTACAGTACAGTGAAGATCAAAAAATACTGTACTGTAGCTGAAAAGATTTAAATGCATCACAGTCCTTCTTCTAGCATTAGTTCTTCTCCATCCTTGAATGATACTGTACATTAGCAGTAGCCTACTGAAGTAAGAAAGGTTTGGATTACAAGCAAGAAAACTTAAAAATCTACAACTAACACACTATAACTTTTATCAAGAGCAACGATGCACTCTTTAAAGGCAAGAACACTCTTGATACGTTCTTCCTTCACATTCTACTATGTACAGTACGAACATGTCTGATTGAAAAACGATACATTCATCCACCTGAATGGCAGGCTGAGGGATAGTTCTGAAAATGTCCAAGATACAGCACTTGGTGAACACCTCAGTGTAAGAAACAACTGTTACTGACAGTAGTCATAAACAACTGATTTTTTGTAAGCAAAGACAAACTTTGCTAAGGACAAATTACAATGGTGTAACAAGAAAGCTGAAATAGCCTATTAGGACAGCAGAGAATCTGAGACGGAGAGAAAGGGAGAACATGGTCACACTAACATTTGGAGAGGTTCAGAACTGAGCAGCAAAGAAAATCAACTAGAAAATAATGTCCCTTACCTGCCAGATGTATTTCCTCTGCCATTACAGAACCACTTTTTGGTACTGTTACAAAGCACCACAGCAGCAGGGTCATGGATACCACAGTATCTTAGAAAAAAGAAAAAAAAAAGGAAAAACGATTAAGTTGAAGTTCACATACTGTAACAGATCTAAATTCCCAATATTAAACTGACAAACTGGCACAGTAGAGACTATATGTTGCCACAGCAGCTCACTGTAGTATAGTACTGTATTTACAGGAACAGCATTGTCACTGTTCAATTTCACATTGATCACTTGTTTAAAGTCACAATATAATGTTTGAGAACATTGCAAGACTTCACATACACAGTATTATTACTGTACAGTACTGCACAGCAGAACATTCCCACAGGAACAAAACAAGTCAGGTACTGTACATACTGTGCAGCCTTTACCGTGAAAGTACAAACCTCACATAATTTTAATGTACAATAAGGTGCAATGATTGTACAATGAACAATTAATTTAAAGAACTTCATAGAGTATTGTACTGCAGTACTGTCTGAGATTAAATGTGAAGGCCATGTTACTCTATGACGTTAGAATTTCTTCTCAGTTGCTAAGAACTGCATGGTACAGTATACTGTATGACACATATTGTAATGGACTTAGAACTAGCATCATCTGTCATGAAAAGTAGAAACGCATACTGTAAGTAATGTGCTGTACATGTTCAAACAAGAAAGGCAGAACATACAGTACAGTCAGTACTGCAATACTGTACAATATCCTGGAATACAGTTAATGGACCCTGTTCTCAGTTGCTATGGCATTGAGGATGAACCGGCATCAGCTGCATACTCAATGCCTGCGTTGAAGAAAGATGTACAACTACAACAATACAAATACCTGCTTCTTGATCAATCAATAGCCTTTATTCAAAATATGAATGCACAGTTAGGTAGGGATGATCAGGGGGTTTTTCTATACAGTACTTTACTGTAGGTGTGGATAATTCATGTTGATCCTAGAATTACAGTAGTACCGTACCATACAGTATTTTAATCATAACAAGGCTTCACTGCTCCTTTGTAAAAGTAAACTTAAATGTAGTGTAAAAACAAGAAGCCCAAACACCTGTCTGTTGTGTCTATGAATAGAAAACATTCTTGAAAAATGGTGGGGTAGCTTAAAAAGTTTCATGACCCACATTGGCAACTGCACAGAGTAAAAATAGCCAGAGAATGAGTTCTGCGAAAACTGCAGTACACAACAGATTAAATTTACAGTACAGTCCAGCAGCGCATTTTGCTGGTATCACATTTCATTTTGCCACACAAAATGATCAAATTGTACACAGATGGATACTTCGTGTATTTTTTCTTGTACAGTGCCATATTATCCTTGTCACTGATTTGGGGACAAGCCTTGTTACCAGCACAGAAGTGTATGGAGGCCAGTTTCATTTGAAGAATACTGTACAGTAGGCAATCACAAGGATTGCTACAGTAATTGTTGAGTATGCTACATGCAACGCTCACGCCAGCGATACTGCCGATTTTGTCATGGGGGTTAGAGGTTAAGGGGACTGAAACCCCTCTTTACCTCTGAGAACATTTTGCAATTTTTTAGCCCAAATAGTGTGATTCTGAAGCAAAGGCAATCCCTTGTTGTTACCTAAAACAAGCTGAAATAACTTACTGATTCCGAGAACAGCCAGCCTTCCTGTGAACTGATAACAGTCCAAAATACAATATGGTATATCCACACCACTTGTTAGGCAGTTAACACTTGGGCAGTCACAAAATTTCAACCATGTAACATGCTCTATTTAGTTGCTAAGTTTATACAGACTACTTATCGCACGTGCACATGTACACATGAAATCACAGAAATTTGATCCTTTCCTCAGATACTGTTAGCCAGCCCTCAAATTCTGCACTGTGATTAGTTAAAAATGGCAGTAGAAAAAGTTTACAGAGAGCTTCCTTCGTGGTCCAAGCCAGCGGAACAAAATGAAAGCAGGTATATACCGTACGTACGACATAAGCATTGCCGTTTGCCTATTACAAGGTGATGATCGTCACACAGAATGCATAGTATCAGTACGGTAGGTTAGGCTAGGTGCTGTAGCACAAATACTGCACTGACTACTGCCTGACTTTAGCCAATACCAACAGTCTGTGGTTTTACAAACAGATTGTGTGGGACTGTTTCAAATAAATGTGTTTTATTTGGCAAAGGAATTTTTTATCACAGCCTTCACAGGTATTAAATTCCGTCTCTGGAAAATTAGATACAAAAAGAGAAGTTCTCAACATGAGATTGTCTGTCACAATGTGAAAAAGTTTATTGACATGTTTTTTTTTTCTTTTTATTTTTATTTATAAAGATATTTCAATTCTTCGTTTGGTGTTTTCAAATAGTCACTGACGACTTTGCGAGTACTGGCGTGAGTGTTGACTATGTACTGTATGGTATTTGGCAAGACATCATAGCCTTAACTTGGCAAATTTATGTTAACTACATTGTAGGTATATACTTACAATGTGATGCTTCCATTTGCAAATTACTGCTATGGCACTGTATAAATGTTATTTGAATGTGTTTGTTCTTTAGAGTGGTAGGATGTCTGGAACATGGCACTGTAGTTACTTCTCTGTACACTGTACTTACAGTACAATATTACTGTACTAAATACAGTACTGTACAGTATGCACTGTAAAGTGCACCTGTACTCTAGCAAAGTACAGTACTGTTGCAAGGAAGTCCTGTTTTATAGTAGAGTACATTGTATTGTACAGTATGAGTTACAGTAGTACAGTGCAGTACCTGTACAGGTAGGTCTGTAGCTGGCGATGTTGTTGAGACATTTGTTATGAAAAATTGGAAACTTGTAAATTGTACTATTACTGCCAGTGAAGTTTGTAGTGTGGTTGACCAGTGATTTATACATGTAGTTAAAGGGGAAATCAGGGTTTATTTTCACAATGTATTTCACTACAATTCCCCACCGGTATCTTACAATGAGTTACAACTAACAAATATGATCAAGATTATCTCAAAACATGTGGACAATTTCAAGAAACGAGTCAAATTCTCAAAAAATCAGTGAAAAACTCTGAAAGTTTGAAACATACATATTCATCGAATCAAATATGAATATTCAATACTATCGCCTTTTCAAGGTATGAGGAGGTGTGGCTGAACAGTTTCATACGTAGCCTACTGTACGTGTGCTGTATGTATCATCAACGATCACTAAACTCGTTTACTTAGCATTGCGCAATGTACGAACAGCATGGGAACCGTAAACATTCGGTTATGTTTATTCATATAACGTCATGTCAGTCTTATGCTGTGATTGGTCATCGTATAGAGGAGGCTGTCTTGCCTTGTACATAAACGTTTATTTTTTGTACCCGACAAACATTAAGAGTTTTCATTCAACAGTAATTAACGTAATAACTACCATTTCTTCTACCTCCAAACACCTCCCCAACGTCTCTTTATTTTGATGAACAATCAGTTACTGTAAGAAAGAAAAATCAACTAAAGGTGAATTTTCTCAGTCAAACCCTGATTTCCCCTTTAACTACAGTATGTGATGTTTTCACTATGTTCCTACATCAAAGATCCATAAAACTATTTTGGTCTCTATTTTCCTAAGGGCTCAAAACATGTGAATTTCAGGTTTTGTGGTGTGTATTCAGAAATCTTTGGTGAATTTTGTGGCCAAATTTAACAAAAGAAGGGGAAAATATGTAAAGTAATAGTGTATGAAATCGCCTTGTTTGGGCAGAACAGCTCTACTTTGCAACGGACAACCAAACTGCACAGTACATTTCCACTTTATTGCACAGCACAATGCTGTGCGGTAAGTTCCAGGCCTAGAGGCTTAGATTTTCCAGGTGTGCTACAAATCACACTTCTCAGGAAATTAAGGAGTGTGGTACAGTACAGTAGGTGTGCTGTTTTATAAAACTTTCATAGACTACCTGTGTTCACATTTTCTTCTAGGTGTGCAAAAAATCACACTTCTCACTGTGATTTGAGGAGAGTGATGGTGTGCAATTAACTCACACCCCTCACAATTCAAGGCCTGAAGTTCTGTTGCATTTGTAACATAATCAAATTACTTTAATGTTAATACTGCTCCATGTACTGTATTGTTCCAAAAATGAAAATACCAAAGGTGAGGTTCTGTTAACTCATCCTGAGCTTTACTCTAATATACTGTACCGTACCGTTGTACACTACCATGCATCTACAGTACTGTACTGTAATCCATGTCTATAAACAGACTGTTCCCATGGATAGTACAGTGAATCAATATTATGTGATTTATGTCCTCATCTCCTCGATACAACTACGTATAAGGATACATTGTATGTAATGAACAGTACAGCGAGAAGGTACAGGCTCAATGCACGTCATGTTTTAAAAAGTACCTACAGTATCTGCACATACAGTGTATACATACAAAAGTTTCCACCAGCACTTTCAATGGCATAATTCACAAATTACATGCATACCTGTAGCAGGTGTTGTTCACACAAAATCATGATTGACTGTGGCAGTGGATTTTGTGTGAGGAAAACCTTACAGCTTGTAGCTTAAGCACTACAAGTACACCCTACAGAATCATAATGTAACTTAATATTACTTTGGCTGACAAATGACAGCTTTTTGATTGGCATTACATCAATATCCATAATCCAGCTGTACTCTACACTTACAGTACTCTGCGAGGTACATACAGTACATGTGCTCTGAAAAGCAATCACAACACGGTAAATTTACTGTACAGTACATCCAGTGTACAGTATATGGATCACAGCGGGGTGTGTACGGTGCTGTAGTGTCGCACATACTGTACAGTACAGCAATACTGACATACAGCATGCACAACATTGAGAATTTAAGTACGGTACTATTTAGCCCTATGTCGCATTCATGGTTACAGTTGAAAATACAGTACTCTCATGAATTGTCACAGCAATTTTGTTACAATTGTTACATTCTTCCTCCAAATGAGGGAGAAAAACATGCATGCATCCTACAAAGAGTAACACCTGACCTGAGAGTCAAAACTATGAGTTTCCCTTAACCAAGTAAAGTAACCGCAGAACTAAAATATTCTAAATTTCAATCCACTGAAGAATGAGTTTTCACAAAATTATCTTTGCTTTGTCAATTTCTGCCTTACACCAGAAAAATAATAAACTGCAAAAAATTTCCACAGAAATGAGTTATCACCTCCTTTTTCTTCCCTTTTTAGTTAAAGGGAAATAGGGCGTTTGTTTTACAGAAAACATCCATATTTTTAAAACCAATGTTTGTGCATGCAGAATGATAGATTATTCAAAATAAGGGAGGACAGTCATCTTTTTTCAAGATATAAGCTCCTCACAGATAGAAATTCATTTATTTGTTACTCAACACTAATTTGTTCCCCCAAACTTTTCAAAATTCAAATGATGCATCTTCTGTTACTCCTCACATACACAATGTTTTGAGGAGATGAAGCTTTGGCAGGCATTTATTGATGAGACTAAATGGTTTAATAATGACTAAAGCTATTTCTTTAGTACGTCATGTTGGTGTATTCTAAATGCCCTATTTCCCTTTAAGGTAAATACAAGCAAACAACAATATTTGTATTAAACTTCCTGTATTTGTAAAGGTTCTTCTAAATTACAGTGCTTCATCCCACACAAATAACCTTTCTCATCCTCACTTTTTGATTCAATATCTAACTTGATATTCAAATCAAATGAACACCACAAAGCTTCTTACTATAGGTTAACAAATGGCTTCTTTTTTGATAATGATGGCGCCATTGTAGTAGAAATATCCGGAAGAAAACACCAATGTGGTCCTGCACCTGTTGCCTGTGAGAGATTACATAGTCGAGCATGTCGAAAAACACTTCCATGTTCCGAATGATATCAGAAGCAACGTGTCAGTATCAGGCTCCTTGGCATTTAGCGAACAGACAATACTGTATGGCCAGAAAAGTTGCTGTGCACAGCGACCGATTGATCGTGGATACCCAGATATCCCCAAACCTGATCGATGATGGCTGGTGCCCAGACATGAAATTGCAACACTAACACTAACATACTGTACACTGTACATGTGACAAAGGAAATTACTACTGTATACAGTAGATGTTATTTATCCTACCTACAGTACTGTGCCCTAGTACTTTACATGGTGTTGTAACAACGTGCAAAGCAAGCACTCTGTGGATTCACCAAAGAAGTCATAGCCTAACAGTTATATTTTCCAGCACCAGAGTGTTTGACCAAACATGGATTTCAGGTACCTGGGTCCAATTTTGGGCCGGGTTAATACCTGTTGTATCCTTGATTGGCTGGGTGTTATGTGATGTGTTTCAATGTATATTACAAAACAAATATCTGTAACGCGCAGCAGCATACAGGTAGGACACTACTGTCGTCATACAGTACACAGTTACTGTACAGTATCAGGTTAAACTTGCACAGTATTACAGGACATACTACTTGGAAAGTACAGTATTTTCCTTACAATACTGTACCATTTCTGTCAACTGAATGAGTGTTTTTATCACAGGTTTGGCCAAATTCTACTGTACTCATACTGACATCACTGCAGGATGTATGTTTTTTATCTTGTTATATTAGAAAAAAAACTGCATACATTACAAGTCTTTCTTGCAACTACCATACTACACTATAGGCTACACACCTATCTTCCTTCCCTTTAATGCATTTTAAAATTAGTAAAGAACAGTAAATGCTGTGTTTTTGCTGCACCAAAGATCTGCAATAAAGATCTTCAAATTTGTAGAGGTTGCAGATCTACTGTACAGTACACTGAACTCAGTACTGTGTACACTGACTGAACCAAACTGCAAGTAAGACATGCTTGTTGAACTAACACATGTACTGTATGAACTGAAGAAATGAGTTTGTTACCCTTTGAGGTACCGGGCTCAATGACTAATGCACATTACTGTTTGCCTCATCTGCAGTTTACACTGTACAGGTAAATTATGTGAAGTCCTTAAGGACACGACTGGCGTTTCCAAACTGAAGATCGATGCCCTCGCTAGCAATCTTTGCTCTATTTGAGGAACACACAAACATCATCTTTCGACAATGGTTTCAGAAAATATGACATGGCTATGAGACACTCTGCTGTTCTACAGTACAGTATATTTTGAGGGTACAGTTTACAACTGTCACCCCTACACTACAGTACCTGTACCTCATACTGTACAACCACAGTCTCGAAAGTTTCTTTTCTGTGTACATTTATCAATTGCCTCTTACAGTAATTGTACAATCTGTGAGGTTATCCAGTGTTGAATTGTTTCTACTGAACTCTCTGCTGAACAGTAAAAGCAACCTACAGTACTATGTGATGATCACGGATTTACAGTAACTTGTATCACCCTCTTTGAAAATATTATTTCTTACTGGGAGTGCCAAAAACAAAAGTGTACATTCACACAACCTTAAACAAGTTTCTCATACATGTACTGTATACTGTACAGTAAGTTGAAAACTGATCAGAGCAAATTGTACTGTACCTACAGTTTACAAAACAGTTTGGTTTCTAGGTAACAGAGGACATCAAAATGGGTTCCATAATTTACATAATGTTACCTACACCAATCAATTCTATTTTTCATTCCTGAGACAGCATCTGTGACATAGAGTGCCTAGTACTGTACCCATCAGACATCAATTCTATTTTCCCTCAACAGCATATATGTAATTTACACAAACACACTGAGGTCAAACCGTAAAGACTTCCCATTTTTATTGCAAATTTGTAAGGTAACATTCTTATTTTACAGTCAGCCCTTTGGGGTGGGTAAGTCACATGCACAGCAATACATTGTCTACAATATTGTTCACATGTTGTGTTCACAGATATGATGCCTTCTACTGTACATTCTGATCAAAAAAAAAAAAGTATGACCACAAAACAAGACAAACTTTTGGGTGAACTTTCCTCTTCGCCTCCTACTGCATCAGTCGAATGTGATCATAAGGGATCCTGCATCAGCTCTCTCCTTTAACTTAACATTATTTACCAATTAATGATGCCCTTTCTCCTACACAGTTGATTGAGAATTCAAAGTACTGTGTACACAACAAATTTCTACCTTTCCATCTTCCAGGGAAGGTGTAATCTTCTCAATGGTAATGTTTATTTAACATCTGCCAGGTGCCTTGTACAGAAGGATTGTTTTCTAACCTACTGTACCTCTATACCCCTACAGTTCGATATCAATTTCACAAATTTGTAGGTTGCATCCCTAGGCCCCATTGCAGGCTAGGCCCACATTTACCTGCAGGCATATTCTGGCAGATCCTTGGAATAAAAGGCCTCCTCTTCTTCATCCTCTTCAAAGGTAAGTTCCTTTTGACCATCTTTCTGTCCATCCACTCCTTCCTCTCCGATACCATTTTCCTCTGGCTTAGAGTCATCAGGCTTTGTAGGAAGAGATGAAAATGGAGACAACTGATAAAGCTTGCTTAAACAGGTTTATAAATCAGCATACAGTAAGCAATTCAGTGCACACGTGTACCGAGAACGCATTCTGAAACTATTCAAGAGACATTTCAAATGGTTTATTCACTAATAAAAGTGTGAAATTCAATGCAAAAATATGCAATGGCATTGACCTCAACCCTGAGGCTCCTTCAAATTAGTTTTCTTGAAAAGTAATCCTACCAAGATGAATACTGTCATCCAAAATCAGTGCCGTGTATATTTAGAACTGTGCCGGGTAAAATGTGGGAGTGCAGGGTAACAACACCAGGGGTCTCCAGACCTAGGCGCGGGCACATCCCTGATAATAAAATGCATCTCTTTAGATCTTTAATTAAAGTGAAATTTACAGTACAGTATTAGTATACATTCAACTGCCAGTGCTGTTCATACAGTTATTTCGTTGGCCAACATTGTGCCCAATATAGAAGAACTACTGTAACTTTGCTCAAAGCACCTGTGTACTGTACAGTACTACTGTGGTACAGGCACCTGCATTTACAGCACTGTACAGTACTTCAGACAAAACATAGAAAATGCAAACATTTTGCTTTCAATACTTTCACCCACATACTGTACTGCACGGTGCATTTACAGTTTTCCAGCAGCTTTCTATTCACAATGTCTTCATACACACTAAGGACAACAAGCCTTCCTCCTGTAAATACACATACAGTACAGTCCAGTCCATGAAATTACAGTACTGTACAACAAAGAGCTAGAACTGTGAGTACAAGAGACCAGTACACATCCACAACACACAGTAACTTTACCATTGTAATGTAATTTACATCATAAAACTTACATTTCCTTCACATGACCACAAATATCCCCCAGATAAAAATCCCCTAGATACATACCCCCAGAGAGATAACTACTAGAAAATACTCCCCTCTGGAGTGAGTTGAACATTTTCTTGTTGGTCTCCTCCCCATTTTCTATACTTTTTATGCAGGGTGGGTGGGGGGGAGGCAAGCACTCTTCAAAATTAAAACACTTTGATCAATTACTATATTTCATCAAAATTACTAAAAATGTCACCTTAGACTGTAAGACTTTTAGAATGTCAAGGTATGTCACCTTCCATGAACCAAACTACTGTAACTGTCAGTGCAGTGCACTAATTTGAAGTACTGTAATCCAATACAAAGACAAGGAAGGGATTGATTGTATAGTACTGTACATACACCAAACTTTGCGCACTGCCAAACTTAGCGCATCCCTAATAAATAAGGGCTAAAATTCGATGACCTTAGTTGCCGGATAAAGTTCTGACTACAGTGCCTTGAAATGACTGAAAAGCTGAGACACTGTTTATTCAACTGCCCTTGAATGGTTAGTCAACTTTATGGTAGTGCATTTGCACAGGTGAGGTAGGCCAGACCTATTGCAGAGCATCCTATTTGCAGTTTCCGCCAGATATTACTATTTTCAAATCATGATTTTGACTTTTCAATAGAATTTTCCCTGACCATTTTTGTTGCTAGCTTGTTCTCAGGTTTGTGCTGCAGGTTTACAGTACTGTAGATTCAGAATTAGTTTAAAGGGACACTCTTCATGTAATGATTGTCATGCTAATGTTTGTGAGGTGCGCGAAGTTTGGCAGGTTTACATCGTATCGTTAACTCAAGTAATGTTGGTTAAAATAACAGATTTCAAGGTACAATCCATACCATATTGGATCAAATTACTAGTAAAATTGAATTTTAGACTTGCGAAAACAAGATTATGATTTGTAGGAATTTCGAATTTCCAACAGCTGGAAATTCCAAGGTTTTTAAGTTAGATGCGCGAAGATTTATACATCCATGCCACTGCGTCTTACAGTACACAGTAGTTTCAGGGAAAGAATCATCAATGATAACAGCTCTGTTAAATTGATAAAGAATGAAATGTCCATTCATGCTTGCAGTGAAGTTTGTCAACTCCTTTTGGCCCATTGCAGTACAGAAAACACAGTTTAGCCTTAAATGACCACACGTCACGGTAATTTAAGAGTAAAATCAGCAGAGAAATTCATAGATCGACAGTGTTGTATTTCTTGGCATGAAAACAAAACAATGGTAGTACAGCACTGTACTTTGTTAATCATGCACGAACATTGTTGGCATGTTGTCAGTGTAATAGAATTACTGTACCTTTTCTTAGGGTTTGTTTAAAAAAAAATGTGATTATGTAGTACAGACCCAAATGTTCTTTCGTTTTTCTCCCTTTCATTCAAATCCCACTGTGTATTGATGGATGAGGTAAACTAGACCTGTGCATTAATAGGATAATGCACACTAAGGCATTACTGCTATTGCTGGATGTACTCCAGCATTGCCCTCATGCACTGCTTGCATAAAAAAGTCCTGATAGCACATTATTCTCTAGTTAATGCATGTACCAACATTGATTAACCTTTACTGTAATTATGCTTTTCCAGCATGGTAAAAAGCTTGAAGTCTGTAAAGTGTGTTGTGGCAGTCAGACTATACACACGACAAATATTGCACAACAGGATATTGTTTAGTACTTACATACAGTTTTATACATACCCACAGGATACTTGTGTGACATACAGTATGGTAGTTTAATTACATGATGTTAGAAATGGATAAGAACCAAGTCAGCTGTACCTTAGAGTACAATACTGAACATCAAACTGGTACAGCACTGTTAACAACATGCCAGTTTAAGGGGAATATTTAGGAATACTTTCTGGTTTTATCTCCTACAGTACTTGTATACATAGTAGACAAGTAGGAGAATAGACCAAACCCATGGCTAAAAATGTCTCACTGTAGCATTGCACATGTACAGTCACAGGCAAGTGTACAGTACAGTGTACAACACATCTAATGAATTGACCAAGTGGTTGCTTTCCTTTGAAAACGGTTTTGAAATGGCAACTGATCGAACAAGCCTGCCACTCCGATCAAAGGATACAGTATTTCATTGTGAGTGTTTGCCACTTTGCATTTTAAAATCAAGTGAAATGCATCTAAAAAAGAGCTGACTTCCTTCAAATCTTGCAGAGTGAAACCCTGAGTGACAATCCAATCCACTGGATTGTGTTGATACTGTACCTTGAAAGAAGGGATGCACTGGATCTTAGCTTTAAAATCCGGCCAGACCTAGATATTGTCACATCCTACCAGAAATCCAGCCAAAGTTGATTTTTACAATGCTTTAAAAAGTAAGAATTGCTAAGGGTTTGGGACTCCCTTGTTTCAAAGCACAAAAGCTACGTGCACCGGACCTACAGGACAGTATGGACTTTTTACAGGATCTCTACACTTAACTTACTCCACAAATGTTAATAAATTCTGTTCTGTGCTGCTGTGGTGATGATATCCTTACTTTTTGTGCCAATAAATGGAATCTTGTGCACAAGAAGATGTAAATTTTGCAGCTAAATTGTAACAAAATGTTGGAAAATATCCAGCCGGCCTTTGAAAAATATCCAGCCGGGATGAGAACTACAGTAGAGTCTACTGTACTTCACTATTCAGCTTGACATTTCTGCCAGACCAGATACTGTATCTGGTCCATCCATATTTTTAAGATATACAGTAAATGGCTTTCAAATGCAGAACAGATCTATGTGAAGAGCTCTGCAATGTCAGTACTTCTATTGCAAGGCCAATATTGTCTCTTATTTAATCAGGGGGTTTCACATTTGTAAGTGACATCAATATTTTTAAAGAAGACAATACAGGCTTCCCAAATAGAACTCTAGACCTAAGGGCAAATAAAATTTTCAAATATCTTTGGAAGAAAGGTTTAGTAAACAAACCATGAGGCATATCATGTGAGTCCATCTCTCCACATCATAAATTTGCAAGTATTGGTTTCTAATGTTCATACAAAACTGTTTAAACACTTGTTTGGTTGTCAAATGGTCAATGTTTGATGGATTTTGATGAAAATTGTGGTTAATTACTATATTTTCAACTTTGTAAGGACTAATTCAGTCACTATTCAAAAACGTGTTTTTCATGGTACAGTACATGTACTATACTTAAACTGTGTTTCATGGAAAGCAAGTCATAGTCATACCAGCTACGGTAAAGTACAAGAAGCACTGCACAAGCAACAAATTCAGAGTAAGCCCATGTATGCTTGGGTACGTCGTTTTGAAGTAGTACTTTCTGAAGGTTAACAATCTTTTACTCTGACCTTCAAAAAGTTAACAGTGGAAACTCAAACTGTCGAAACTTTGCCATTGGTCTAGTGCAGGGCTAGTACTTTCATTTCAGTCAATTTGCCTCCTACAATAGGCCTCCTACAGTATTGGGTTTCTTTGTTTGTTTGTTTGTTTTTTTTTTGCTTGTTTGTTTGTTTTTAAAGCATTTCAGAAACTTACGCAAACTCAATATGCAATGTTCAGCCTTCCCATGCATGTTCTTCCACCATGACTAGGACTGAACCACTATCCCAAACTGGAGGTCCTATGGACTTACAAAGTTTCCTGATACTGCTTTCTGCTACAGTATTTTGCATGAAAGTACTGATGATACTGCACAGTACAGTATGTTTACTGTTTGTGTACTGATGGAAGACTTCAGATTCAGAAACGTCTCACTGCTTCACACCATGGTGAAAAATGCTCTCTTAAATTCTCCAAATGACAACTTTCAACATCAGTGTCAAAGGGGTCAAGCGTCTTCTTTAATTTGGCTTTTATGCAGGATCAGGGTGTTTTGACAGATATTGACCAATAATAGTGATCATGATGTTTTGATCTTTGGTACAGTACTACTGTAGGTATGCCGGATCCATTGACTTGATGTCTTTAATGCATACGTAGATCTACGACAGGTGTGACTACTGTACAGTATGTGGGCATGTCAAAGTTCCTTGATATTCATTGGACTACTTGTTTGCACATGGACATAGTGAAAGCTTGTACTTTTATAAGACTAAAGTCACTGAATATTAATCATACGGTATTCGGTTACATTCCCATGTAATCGCTCCAAGCCTGTTCGGGGGTCACAATTGCCTTAGATGTTGAGATTCACAGGGATGAGTGCTTTCATTGATTCCTATTTCATTGATTTGGGTACCTGTGTACCCAGGTTACTTGAGAAAACACTAACAGGGATGACGCTTTAGTACTTTGAATATTTCCAAATCTCCAGGTCCTGATGGGTTTCATCCTCATGTCCGGTTTCAGGTTCACTTTGTCATCTCTGATGCCATCATGATTTTTAAAAAGCCTCTGTTTCTTGTTTCTGCATGGGTGGATAGTTGGTCATGTATGACTTCTCTTTTCATTAGTGTATACAGTTAAAGTTACAAAAATGGTAAATGTAATTTTATCGAGTGGATTAATTCAATTCTTCCTATCTGAAAGTCAACAGCGTATTTTTTTTTTGAGGTTTGTTCCCCTTACTGGGCTGACATTACATGTGATGTTCCCCAAGGAAGCATCTTACTCTTAGGTCCCACTTTATTCTTGGTTTACATCAATTGACTTCGCAGATGTTATCTCACGGTGCAGGAATGACTGATGAGACAATTGGAGTACCCCACAATCATTTAACTCCACGGTGTAGCCGGCTACAGCGTCACACACACACAATGACACACAGGCAGCTGTCATAAAAGCAATACATCACATAGGAAGTTGGGTAAACAAGATCAGATTGATACAGTATCCATGATGGAGACGGTGCAGATGATGTACTCAGGGGAAAGCTTTCTTTACAAAAATTTCCATCTCCTAAAGTTGAGGTGGCATTTTAAAGATTTCTTCACAATGGAGCTGGGGAGCCGGTGTAGCCACTAAGGGGGAAAGGCTCTAGGAGTTGTAGAAAAAATTTTTCTCAACTCCTTACATTACCATATTGCTTAAAAAGTTTCCTCATGATGGAGCCAACAGAGGTGTAGTCACTGAGAGGAAAGGCTTCGGATTTACAATTTTTTTTTACTTTCAACATAGTCTATAGTATCTTCATACTCTGTGATGAGTCGTTCTCAAAATAATCCTGCACATGTCACCAGACACGTTATCAGTGTAGCCAATTAAATTTTATGGGGTGTTTTTGCATGTTGGGGTATTCTATAGTTACTCCAACAATCGCAAAAAAAATGTTGGACAGAGGTATTTTACACAGTGAAATGTCAGTACTCTCTCCTAATGCGCAGTGCCAATGCACTGTTTCGTAATCTTAATGGACTACATTCAAACCTTAACACGAAAGTTTGGAAAAACAGCGAATTTTACTTCAATTTTAAGGCGGACATCCGCTAATATACCCTACTTGCCACGAAATGCCCTATGGCCAACAACAACCTGCTGATGATCATGCAGCCTAACTGATAAGCCTATGCTTAGGCCTGATGTTAGTCTTATTAACTGGTCATGAGCCAGGTCTAAGCTCTAACTTACTGCACTGTAGCCTAACTGTTAGGGATAGGCTAGGTCACTTTTTTCTTAGGGGCCTTATTCTAACCTGATGAATTTGCAGAAAGTTGTGGGTTAAGCCTGTATTCGTATACTTGATTGATTTAATTTTCTTCAAAATATCTCACCTCTGGTTGACTCTGTGATGCAATATCTAACTGGGATGCTTGACTCTGAGAAGCTTGTGTCTGTGATGGCATTGTAAAATTGAAGTCAAACTCACTCCCTTGTGTATCTGCCCCAATACCTGAAATGAGGTCTTGGTCTGTGTCGTAAAATGTTAGACTTTGGGTGCTTGGACCGTACGCATCAACACTCATCTTGGCTACTTGATGTGCTACGACGTTGTACTGAAAATAATCGTAAATAAGAACAAAGTGGTAGGGATATATCAACAATATTAGACTGATTATCCGACAAGAAGTTCTGTGACCGGTGCAGTTAGGTGTCAACTCTAACCGTGTATAGGCGGCCTAGGCTGCGATTTGTGTACGTAGTAGTACATCGGGTGCTTACACGTTCGCAAACTCGACACAGTACACATACCAATATAGT
The DNA here is from genome assembly GCA_021234535.1 of Stichopus chloronotus. Lineage (NCBI taxonomy): Eukaryota > Metazoa > Echinodermata > Holothuroidea > Aspidochirotida > Stichopodidae > Stichopus > Stichopus chloronotus. Next base: position 17,975,863 of record CM037836.1, on the reverse strand, counting down.
AACGTTTGTTTCTCCTAACACATGGAACGGCGAGATCACAGACTTGCGCTGTATGAACATCGAACTACGCAAACGACGTACTGTAGGTCAAAGGTCGCTTGAAAGTCGCAGTCAAATGTGTCGTCTGTCTGGTGCAATAGTACGTATTCTTCAGGGTTGCATTCTAGCCTAGCCTAACTATTGCAAGTGCTAAATTGCGCAATACAGACCAAACCGGCGAATTAAATACAATAACGGTATTCTGTTCTCCTGTGGAAGTGCTACTGCTAGAGCCTTATTTACATTCCTTGATCGTCTGAGAAGTGAGATGTAAGTGTAGGAGCCATTCGTCATGTTGCATCACTTTAAAATGGCGAAGATAAGCCCGAACTATGTCGTGCGGATAGCTAGCTCTCCTTTTTTGTTTTTCAATTGTTAGTGCAGCAACCTGACAACTTAGGCCTAGTATTGAACTAACTTACATACACCTAACTTTGGTTGGCTGGCTACTGACATATCGATCATAAAGGCTAATTAAGTTAGTGCTACATACGTGTAAATGTAAGTTAGACGTGATCGAATGAAAAGTCAAACCATAAAAGTAACCCTGGCCTTTGTTCAGTCAATTGTACAACTGCACTGAAAGCACCGTCAAATACCACGACACTCTGGAAACACAGTCTCAATCTAGTGCTTCGAGACCTGCAACTCCATGGACAACAACTGGGCCTCCACTCCAGATTGGAGGCTAATGGACTTAAAAAATTTTCAGAGAAAATAGACACTGGAAGCATGCTCAGTCTGTCTCAAAATGATTGCAACTCCATGGACAGCCACTGCAATTACAACCATACCTTCTTTCCAGATTGGAGGCTCAGTGGACTTCAGAAAAAATAGATACACTGCGACTATGAGTATGACTGCCCTCAACCCCAAAGTGGAGGCTCAGTGGACTTAGAAAATTTTCTGAAAAATAGACACAGAAAACATGCTCAGTTGTTCTCATTCGAATGGGTGGGGAGTTACAGTGGCTTGGTGGCCAGAGTGTCTGTCTTGCAATTATTGAGTCCCCAATCAAATTCGGGTAGAACTACTTGGAAAATTTCTTGGGATTCAAATTTGGCTTGTTCAGTGAAGCTGTTTGTTGACAGTGGTGCTGAGGGGGTTATTTAGGTTACTGGTGTTCGATTAAGGTCTTGTCCGCTTCAGGTTGCGTGGTGCAGCTGATGGGCTGCTGAGCTGGGCAGGTTCTCCACCCCTCCCATCCTTTGGGAAATTGGCTGAAAATTGGGGGACACACTATCGTCTGTTGGATGGGGACTTTAAATGGCGGTCCTTGGAGCACAGTAGGTCTGCATTGCCATTGGTTTGTTTGGCGATTTTCTGGTTTCAACCCTGCCTCAATATCCTCTGGGCACTTATCGAAAAGTCTAGTGTAGGCAAATCTTGCCGGTGTTCATCCACGATCAACACGGTTTAGGGTATAAGCCCATCTAAGGCTTCCTGATCCTCAACTTTCAAATTCTTTCAAATTCTCAAAATGGTTGCATCTCCATGGACAGCCACTACAACTGCATCTCCTCTCCAGATTGGAGGCTCAGTGGACTTAAAAAAAAATTAACACACACTGCAACGACGACCGCATCGGCCTCCACCCCAAAGTTGAGGCTGTGTGGACATTTTTTCAGAAAAACAGACACAGGACGCATGCTCTGTCAGCGACTGCAACTCCACGGTTTCTTAGCGTGAGTTTAAGTGGGGCGTTGTATTCTGCCATTACTACCCAGTCAGTAGTTTTATGTGTCACAACCTTACATACTCAAAATACAGATTTGCTGATTTCAATGTAACTTTGAATGTGTTGCAAGGCCTATGCAAGTTATGTAGGAAAGATCGCATGGTGAGGCCGATCAACTTTTTGCGTTTCATTCGTTTGCCTTATATAGAGCTATATCCAGTCAAAACGTTGCTGCTTTTACATTGTACAGTATTTCCGATTCTAGTCCTCAGTACTTATTTCCATGATCTTTTTCAACCACAAAATCTGGCTATAATTTAGCTTTGTTTTTCCATTGTTTTTTAAGTGTGTGTTTGTGTCCAAAGACAGGTTGGCCAAATGCTGGCTGGATGGGTCACTGGCTTTGGCCTTGCCTGCAGCTGAAAGTTGATTTCCTTCAAACAGGATCGTGTCATGTGACAGTCCAGATATGTTTCGTAAATCTGAAAAATGGTATTACAGGTAGCCAAATACAGATGACCTCATCATTTGACACAGATGTCTAGCTAGTCCAGTTGTGGCCAACGTGAATCAATTTATTTTCCTGGGCAATAACTGTAGTACGCATTTAGAGTACCAACAAGTTCAGGGTCTTACAAACAACTAAAAGTTCAAAGAATGAAAAGTTGCAAAGTTGAAAGCCGAAGTTTGTGAATATTTAAAAAGGAAACCTTCAGAAAAATATTAGCGTACTTGCAGCAAGAAGATAGTCAGCACTACCAAATAGTTAGTAAAAAGAATCAAACAAACTGAAACCAAGACAGAGTCTTAAGTCACCTTAAAAGTGTTAATGAAATATGAAAAACTTTTTGAAAGTGAATTCATGGATTTAAAGTATATTAGTGTACCTCAGAAATAGGAACAGGAAGATTTACTACAAAAGTTGAAGGAAATGGAAGGCAAAAGGAAAAAAATTCAGTGAATCTTATATAATTGCTATGTATCCCATTGTTGTGAATTTTGTTCATTCCTTTCTCCTTGTTGAATAGATTTGCCATGGAAGAAGATTCTGAAGGAGAAACTACAGCAGAAGAGGATCAGGAATGGATGAAATCATTAGCACCTGGTAGGCCAGCTAAAAATAATCTTACTGTACATGAACTATAAGTGGTTCAAGAAATGCTCCGAACAGATTTCTACAGATATTGGGCAGCTATGCATGGAGCGATTATTTCCTGACTCCTTTGACCAATTGATCTCATTTCCTGTTTGCGGGTGAAAAACTGGACCAAAGGCCCATGTGTCCGGTATTTACAGTAGTAGTGTGTGTTTCTACATAGGGGCCATTTCGTGGCATGTGAAAAAGTCAAATTATGTTTAGTATGATATTATCAAATGTGGAATGCTCTGTGTAGCATACATTCACCTATTGTTTCTCAGAGAAGGGCAAGATAAACTTGGCATCAAATGACTGTCATAATTGGACCAAATGTTTGCCTGCTAATTTTCACAAATACATGCCCAAAGCTTATAAAATGAAATCATTGGTCATAAAACCAAATAATAGTTGCATGGTTCCTTTGACAAATATTTTGCCAAATCATTCCTCCAGTAGAATAAGCAAATAGTTGAATTTTAAATGCCTTTTAAGAAACATTCACATTGAATTTTGTCATAATTTTCCTTTCTCTACTTACAATTATCCGGAAGAGGATGTTGATTGAAATTTTACATGCTGAAATCTATGACAATGACCAATCGCAGTCACCCTTAAGGTCACATTCACTTGTGGTGATTTTACTGGTGTTTACTTCTGGTACAGTAGTTGTATTTTTGGCCACTGATGGTGATTGTTACAGTGATCGATACTGGTGATCAGAATGATGGTCACACAGTAATTGTAATGGTGCAACTCTGGTGATTGCATATATGGTGGTCACTTCTGGTTATTGTCATGCATTTTAGTTCAAGTTATTCAGCTTTAGTAACAGGTTGGATTGTTGCATCTGCAGTAGATCTGTCTTGCAGTTCTTGCCATAATGCAGAGTCGTAATGAGTCCCCCAATTTTGCAGTCGAGACAAGTCATACTACTTTTAATGTGACAGAAGTCCTCAGGTCATTTCCCTTTTGAAAATTAGTGACTCCAGTCATGCCTCGTTACAACTCTGCTGTAATGGCCTTTTCAGATTTAAAAGTTTCCGACTCCCTCGGAGTGAAGCCACACTTTTCATTTCAAGGGGAGACCATTCTTTGTTGAGCTTGTGGCACTTCAAGGAATATTTTACTGAGAAGTGAAGGTGGTCTTCAATGAAAGAGAATTATTCACACCAGACATTTCATACTCCACACCAATATCTTCGTCCTTAGTTGAGATATTTACTGTTTGAAGAAAGATTTCCCTAGTCAAGAAAGATTTCCAGTTGCCTCAAGGATGCAACAACTGTCATGTAACAGCACTTGGCAAATTATTGCAGGAAACTCATCTTTGTTGTTTTTTTTAAATTGAAGTACTTAATTAATTGTAAACTGTGGCACTGGTAGCAATTTAGATTGGCTGTGTTGTATATTTACCATAAACTGCTATGGAGATTAAGGTCACATCTCTTGTTTATTGTAATGTTTCTTTTAAAGACAAGTAAATATTTTAAAAAATGAAAAAGGATACTCAAGTAGCTCTGCCTATGTCACATCATAGATTTCCCATAATGCAATGTACCATTTTGAAATAGATACTCCTTTAAAAATTCATAACTTTCAACTGGAACACGCTATTGAGATATGTTTTTCATGAATAAAAGGAGAAAAATAGTCATAATTTTTATATATCAACTTTCTTTAGTGGTCGTTCCCTTTTGGGAAAGGTCAAACCAGTCTACAGACACAATGATGGCTTTTACAGGGTATGCAGAGTGTAAATTTAAGGAAATATTTTTTAATGGAAAACCAACTTTCCAAGGTTGGTTTCCTGTAGCCACAGACTGCAAACAGAAGAAGGTAAATGAAAGAATTTTCTTGTTCTCTCTGTTTCATTTAGTTTTAAGATGAACATCCCACTGATCTTTGTTTCATTCATGTGACTGTTTGATCTTGTGAACTTTGATGTAAAAGGTTCTGGCTGTCCACCAGGCTCCTAGATACAATAGAGTATTGGTTGTTTGATTTGACAAAGTTTTGTTTGCCCAGTGGTTTTGGGGGTTGTCTTGAAAGACCAAACCAGGGCAAAATTTGTGCACTGATTTTATGTCTTAATAATAGTCTTGGTTTGTTTGATATGGCAAAATAAGTAGTAGCCCCCTCTTCCCAGCAGGGTAACACAGTCATACTAATTTGAAATTATGTCAAGAACTGTAGATATTACAGTAAGGCCATACATGTGCAGAGATATTATACACATGAAGGCAAGACAATGTATTTCTTTGTTCTGCTTGACAGTGGATCAGTTGTTAGATGACTGCAGCAGTGGAGCTGGTTCATCCTTGAAAAAACAGGAGACAGCAGACAGCCATATCAGCAGAATGGAACTAAACACCAACAAAGCTGGAATGGATGGACTTGACAAAGAGAAAATAAACAAAATCATAATGGGTGCCTCTATGGGATCAAGGTCTGGTCTTTCATTGTTTACTTCACTCCTTACTTACCTGTCTCTGCAAAACAAGTGCTCTCCCATCTACCGTGCCTAGAGTACTATTAAACCAGTACTCTAGGCACGGTAGATGGGAGTGCATTTGTTAAGCTGAGACAGGTAAGTGAGTCATTTTATCTTTAAGATTGCTTAGAATCACTATACTCCACGCTTCGCAGATGCCTTTATACAGGGAATACATACTGGGAATGCGTGTATGATCTAGACAAATTCTGTTCTTAAGAGTACAAAAGTAAGAGTAAAAAGTAATCAGTATTTATATTGTGTTTATTTTTGTAAACACTTCAAAACGCTTTGAAAGAGATATGTCTCCAAATTTTTTGCCAAAAAGACTTAATGGGTTGCATTCCATAAATCATGAGGCATGGATCACATTTCCATAAATTATGCTGCATTCTTGGTGCCATATTACCTGCACAAGTGTTACAGGGAGAACTAGAACGCTCAGACATCAGCAGCGGTTTCAGCTTTTGTGTCTTTCACACACTATAGTATCCATGTCTTTCCCGATGCAGAATTTTTTTGTTTCAGGTTGAATTGCAAACTAGAGAAAATCTATCTTTTTTCAGTTTGTGTTTAAGGTACCATCAGATCTCATGAAGCTGAGAACCTTGAACATCATCCCCATGTCAAATCGGGGACATCGGGCACCTTCAATTTCTTTGCAATTTTCTTGTTCCAGCTGTCTCAATTCCAGCCTGGCAAAGACCTTCTTCCATGGTTCATTACACAGGGGATATGTTTGCATGAGCTCTATATATACAACTGTATACACCTGATGTGTTAAACCACACTGACAGAGATAGTGCTGCAGTGCATAGAAAATCCTTGTTACACCAGGAGTCAGGGTTGTTGAATTTTTTTTTTATTTTCTAAAAAAGTCATGATTGACTTAAATCATAATTTATTTTAATAAAAATCATGATTTTCTTTGCAATTTTAATCGGCTTGATTTAAAATTTACAACCCTGCAAGGAAATGAAACGTGTTCAGTTAACTGCAGGCAACTCCGAAAACCTCTTTATGGACTTAGGAAACAGTAAACCACTTGAAGTGTTCTACATACATCTAAGCAGAAGAGTACCTAATGCGTCACCAGGGGTGTTAATTTTTTTTTTTTTTTTTTAAAAATCGTGATTTAAATTGAATAAATTAATTTAAATCATGATTTTTTTTTAATAAAAATCATGATTTTGATTGCAAGTTTAATTGGCTTGATTTAAGTCAAACAACCCTGCTAATGACTGTACATTGCTTTGTAGGTAAATGCAACCCATTGAGTTTCCATCGTTCCCTGTGACATTGTGAAATGACTTGTCAAAATTTTGTGAACTTAATTTTCCTCGTGAATGTATGTTTACACAGGTTTTATGAAAATGAACAGAAGAGAGACAAGCAAGTTAATCAGAGGATAGAAAAACTTCTCCAAATGAAATCTAAAGTAACAGACTTTGAATTAAAAGCTGCAAAATCGAAGGTAAGCCTACAGAAGTTAAATACTGGTACAACATGCACAGCATTGAGGAACTATGTTGGTGAGGAGGGGAAAAAGGGTAGATCTTGTTTGGAAGATGGGCAGGGTAGGGGAGCGAGCTTCAGTTTAGAATTTTCTTTGCCATGTGACTAAAGCGAACATTCTACTTCTCTATACATCTTTCCCTATACAAATCATGATTAACATGAAGACAGCCATCATTAATTAAAACACTTCTGACAGATATTCTAGGACAATTTTTGGGAGAAATTTGAGCAAAATGTTGACGTTTTGAATCAGCTATCTGGTAAACTTAAGCAACTAAATAAAGTACCAGACTGAAAAATAATATTGCAGAATTGAACATTTTCACTAGAATTTGGGGAAATATTAAAAATACATCAACATTTCTGTCAGAAAAAGAAACACCACTAGTAACCCTACAATAGTGGGAATGCTTTGAATTCAGATATACATTCCACACAGGTTGATAAACTCGTCAAAGAACTGGAGAGAGGCAGAGATCTGTCGCGTACGATCGTTCACATCGATATGGACATGTTCTACGCTGCTGTGGAAATGCTTGAGAAACCAGAACTCAGGACAAAGCCAATGGCAGTGGGTGGCATACATATGCTGGTGAGACTGATATGACTTTAAAATAATTACTCACAAGAGGATTTATAAGGAGAGTCTGTGTATAGTAGAAATATTGGTTTTCAAAACTACAGAGTAATATGAGTATAACATAGTAATCAGCATAGTAAACCTCCTTTGCTTAATGGGAGGGGTAGCACTAGTACACCTCTCTATAGATACAAAACTTCATCTTGAAGCAAACTGGTGTGATTTTTGGTTTTGATGATAATCAGACTCTTTGCAGCCATGATGTTGTATGTGTGTGTGTGTATATGTGTCTGTGACACTTGCTTGAGTATGCTCTAACTCAATAAGGGAAAATTGTATGAAAGTCAAGCTTGGTATGTAGGTTTGCCATATTGAGAAGGTGTGCCCTATTGTTTTTTGATGGAGGTCAAAGGTCATCTTGGGGGCAAAACTCTGTGTTTCTGTGAGACTTGCTTGGGTACGCTCTAACTCAGTAGAGGAAAGTCGAATGAAAGTCGGTACATAGGTTTGCTATATTGAGAACGCATACCCTGGTGTTTTTGGTGGAGGTCAAAGGTCATCTGAGGGACACTGGAGGCAAAATTATGAAAACCTTTTTGACAGAATATCTCAGGTTATAAAGTTTGGACAAAGTTTGTACTTGGTATATGGGTGCATTATGGTAATGGTGCCCTCAGAAGTGTTCAAGATTTTGGGATCCATATGGGCCATTTTATGAAATCATGCAAAATGCCTCTTCTCCTGCAGATTTTATGGCATTAAGTTGAAATTGTGTCATGTTGCTACTATGCTAGCGGTTCCTTCTGGTTGTTCTGAATAATTGGTTCCATATGGACCATTTTATGAAATCATGCAAAATGTTGCTTTTCTGCATATATTTTGCATTACAGTGTGGAAGGATTGTTAAGTTAGCATTGTGGTAGTGGAACCTTTGACAGTGCTCAATATTTGTTGTTCCAACTTCAGGTTGGGCTATAAATAATTACATTGTGCGAAGTGATAGCTCTTCAACGGATTATATGTTACAGTGTTGATTGGATTAGCAGATTAGTACTATGGTAGTCAAGTAACTTTGGCTAACCAGCATTCTAATGGACAAACTGGGGCCCAAACTATTTGGAATGTGATAAATTGTGGGTTAACCTTGGTTAAGACTAAATGACTACAGTTGAGTTAAAATAATCTTCACACAAGGAAGCATAGTACCCTTGGACTCTTGTTACTACAAAGACTTCTTATCACCTTTAGGCAGGCATTCAATAGTAGAGGAAAAATAATTGATGTATATATTTTACCACAGTCCTGTCATAGGCATTGATAAATTACAAGACCTTCACACCACCTTTTGGCAACTATTGCCTTTAGGTAGGCATTCATTAGTAGAGGAAAAATAATTGATGTATATATTTTACCACAGTCCTGTCATAGGCATTGATAAATTGCAAGGCCTTCACACCACCTTTTGGCAATTATTGCCAGAGGAAATTTGAAGAACAAAGAAACAAAACATAGTGTTGGTAAATGTGTGTCTTCAGCATTACACATGTTTGCTTCAAGTCCACTCACTGCCAGTATCTCAGGTGATAATTGAAGTTTAACCAGAATTCTCAGATGTTAGTTCCTGCTGATGACATTGACCTGTGTTATCAAAACATGCATTTATTCAGATAGATTTGACCTCTGCTTTACTGTGACACTAGTTTTCAGCAAACAAAGGTTGCGAGCAATCAAGAATATTGCAGTTTATATACTGCCTTTGCTACTCCGTTCAGGAATTTTAAATTTTAATATTTTGAGGGGTTTATGGTGAAAGGTTTCTGTGCTTCTGGGTGTTGATATCTATGGATTAGGTCCAAAATACTGTTGATATACAGAGTCTTATTTTTGACCTGTTTGACAGTCAACATCAAATTACGTAGCCCGTCGTTACGGTGTCCGTGCCGGTATGCCTGGATTCATTGCCCTGAAGCTCTGTCCCAATCTGGTGATGGTCGAGACGAATTTTGCAAAATACCGTGAGTACAGTGCTCAAGTGAGGCAGATTTTGGCGGAGTATGACCCAAACTTTGCGGTCATGAGTTTAGACGAAGCTTACTTGGACTTCACAGATCACATGGAGAGGCGACAGTTCATGTGTGATAAAGAAAGGACCTTTGTCAAGCTTGTCGACGTCATCGATGTCCACGACGATGGAGGAGGTAAACCATCAGATACGTCGGAAGAAGGCAACGAGGCTTCAGGGATCAAGACAGATGAGAAAAACCTCAAAGAAAAAGTTGAAGATAGTGACTGCCTTGAGTCAGCTCATGAGGAGTTGATCGTGAAGCACTCAACAGGAGTGGCCCCCTCAGATGCATCAGCACCGATGCCTGGAATATCTTCCACAGGACAAGAATCAGAAGTAAGGTCACCATCAAAGGGTCAGCCGATCTTGTTTGGCAAAAGTGTTGAAGATGCAGTGAATGAAATGAGATTTAGGATTCATCAAAAAACAAAACTCACTGCTAGTGCAGGTGAGTATCATATCACAATCCATCTGCCCTCCATCCTTGCCTAGCCATAATTCATCATGCATAGTTTGAAATCATGTTGATTTTTCAAAGCATGTGGAAAGAAAACCTGTCAGTGAACAAATTACAGTTTTAAATATGTTAGTCAGATGAGTAAATATCTTGATCAGAAGTTTGTGGGACCCTTGTCCATGCTTTTTGCATGTCTCAATTTCCTTTTGTTCAGACTTCCAAATTCTCTAGTCAGGACATTCCAGAAGATCCAAAGTACTGCTGCATGGATTCGTAAAGGCAAACAGAAAAGATGCCACACCACGCCGCTCCTACATGACCTTATTCCGCTTTGGTTCCTTGTTACTTACAGAATTAAGTGTGATATTTGTCTGCATACCTTCTGTGCCTTACATTTCCATGAACCTGTGTATCTGTCTAATATCCTCTCCCATTATCTTCCTGCACGCACTTCGCTCTTCTGATCAACTCTACCTTTGTGTCCTGACGCCTCACCTCCAAGCATATATGGTTTCCTTACCTTTACCTACTCTGCTGACAATCTCTGGAAACAACTTTCTCCTCATATTTGAAATTGTTACACACTTATCATCTTTTAAGCATTTATTTAACTCTATCTTCTTTTTTTTTTGTTCCTCTTAGAACAGTTGACTCTATCATCTGTGAAGTGCCATGAGTAGCTGCACTTTTGTGGCTGGAATATGGCACTATACAAATCCAATTTGTTCTTATTATTAATCTATTTCGCCTTACCCTGCTCTTCTCCTCTTCTTCATCATGTTTTTCTTTTCCAGTATCTTCAGCTCTTTTTCTCTCCTCAACTGTGTTTGTTGCATTAATTTTTTTTTTTTAACTCCTCACCTGTGTTTGTTGCATTAATTTTTTTTTTTTTAAATGTATAAAGTTGGTCCTTGTTTGCCAATTCTTCTCTGCCTCTCTTCATGTTGCAGGCATAGCCCCAAATTGTATGTTGGCTAAGATTGCCTCTGATATGAACAAACCCAATGGACAGTTTATGATAAAGCCAACAAGAGAAGACGTATTGAATTTCATCACAAATTTACCAGTGAGAAAGGTGAGTCTGAATAGACCTACAATAGTCTTAATTCTAATATTTTGCATGAAATTTTAGCCATGTATATGCTGCACTTTAATGCAAGGATAGCAATGTTCTAAGCTTTAGTATACACCTCAATGTCATGGGCATGTCATGCTTAGAAGTCAGACAAAAACTGCACAACGTACATGTAATCAATGTTTAGCACATCACTTTCCTTCAAGCCTTTTTTTTTTATCTCATCGCCCTATATGGGGTGAAGATGAGATATTGTAGTCACTTGACTAGAAAAGCCCTATATTGTAGTGTGCACCCACAGGAGTATGGTTGCCATGGAAATGCTTGGAGTGGATGAGTAGCGACACACCAGGTGTATCCCATGGTAAAGTGCCCCTGTGTCGATGTGTGTGCATGCGTGTGTGTGTCTGCACCTGTCCAAATTATAGTTTTTCCAGAATACCTTGAAAAGTACATTAGCGATTAAGTTTTAACTGTGTAAGGTTGTGCATGATGCCAAAATGTCCAAGATGTATTGGTTGTATGGTAAATTTAGTCAAATTTGCTGATTTTTTAAGAAAAAGCCAATTTTGGTCCAGAATTGCTATTTCCAGCATATCTTGAGATGTATTTGAGCAGTTAATGCAAAATTTTGCAAGGACTTACCTGAGAATGTAATATTCAAGGTATATCACTTTTTGTTAGAAATGTGAAATTTACTGATTTTTCATAACAAAAGCCAATTTTGCCCCAAAATTTGAATTTCCAGCATATCTTGAGAAACATTAGAGAAAGTAACTTTAAGCTATGTACAAATTTACCTAAGAACACATTGCTCAACATAATAGTACTGCAATGGTAAATCCAGTGAAATTTGCTGATTTTTTTAGGGGAAAAATTCAAGTTAGTACCAAAATTGGTATTTCCAGCATATCTTGAGAAGCATTTGAGCATTTACTGCAAAATTTTGCAAGTACTTACCTGAGAATGTAATATTCAAGGTATATTGCATTTATAGTAAAGAGTGTGAAATGTACTGATTTTGAGAAAAAAGCCAATTTTGCCCCAAAATTTGTATTTTCAGCATATCTTGACAACTATTACACCAATTAACGTAAAGCTTTTTAAGGACTTACCTGATGACACATCCTTCAGCATAATATTACTGTAATGGTAAATCCAGTGAAATCTCAGCGCTGATTTTTGACAAAGCCACTTTTGCCTCAAACTTTTGATTCCACCGTATCTTGAGAGCTAATTGAACATTATATGCAAAATTTTACAAGGCTCTCTCTATGAACACAATACTGAACATACAGTATGTCTTGAGCAGAACTGGCCCCTGTGAGTAATGTATTTGAACATTCCTGCCAATTATGAGAATGTTATTCTTACAGGTGTGCAAATAACCCATAGAGGGATGCTCTTGTATCCTGCCCCTAACTCTAACCACTAAGTCTAACCTACATACTGGAAATAACCCAGTGTTATAACTGTGTTGTGCAGCGTTATATGCACAGATACTTTTGAGCCATTATTGTTATCGTTACTTGAGTCTAAGTAGTGGCACCAGGCTAGGCTTAAGCTAGCTTGCTTCCTTACAGTAGATATCAATATTACCATTGTATGTTCGGTTCTTCTGCTTACCACCATTTTACGTTTGAAGAATATTTAGTTCTGATTTACAATCAGTGCCTGGAACTAATAACAGCAAGCATTCTATTCCTCCTCAAGGTCTCTGTGACATGTGGTTGCAATAAACTATTACCAATCCCCATGTGCAGGCCCTGTATTTAAGACCTTATTGAAATCTTGTTTTTTTTTTGGAATTTGATATGGTAATACTTATACTCACAAAAGAAATTCTTTTGCAGAAGCGTCCTTCACAATTGTTGTCGCAAACTCCAAAGAGGAATTTGATTCACCTCTGTTCGATCTTTACCATACATCTCATACTTTCCTGTGCACCATTTCACTCAGTCAGCATTACATTTATCATTTGATCAACTATTTCAGGTCTCAGGGATCGGTAAGGTGATGGAGAAGCTTCTCAGTGCCCTAGGGGTGAAGATCTGTTCTGACTTGTACAAGGAAAGAGCCCTCCTCTACAAGCTGTTTGCTCCAGTCTCTTTCAACCACTTTATCAGAATATCACGCGGACTTGGATCAACAGAAGTTGGCAGGTAAGGGAAAAAGAAGGTACACAAATAAAAAGAAATGTCAAAACAAAGAAAAGTGAAAAAAAATTTAAATGGAAAGGATGAAATATTTTTCCATTTTGTTTATGTGTTGCTGTAGATCATGACCTTTATCCTCCTTAGTAGTTCCTATTATAAGTTTGCTGACTGGAACCTTGTGGAAGTGATTACTACACTAATGATACTGTTGCTCAAATGTTGAAGACAATGTTTATGGCAGTAGAATGAATCTCTTCTTTTTGGTGTATGCTTGTTCATTTTCTTGGGGTCTTTGCTGCATATGTTATCGTAGAATTTCTGTATAAGTGCGAGGTTCCCATACTCTTTGAAACAGGATGTAAAATTAAGCAAAAGGCTACAGCAGTATTGTCATTGAATGTGCCAACAGAGTATTTTGATGTTACTTGGATGGTGTGGAATTGGTGCATCCTGCTACTGGCCCAACAGTTGAACCCACAGGCAGGCAAATTTCAGTCGGAAGTTCATAGGATTCTGGCATTTGACTATATTACAACAAATGTAGCTTCATTAACAGTTTCACACAATAAAATATTTTGCATTTGCAGGTGCCTCATTGAAAGTGGGTGGTGTTGGACTACATTCACACTCAGTAACACAACTCAAAATAGCAGAGGGTAAAGCCTATCGGCTACTGGTGTGTAAACAGAACCCCTTGAATAATGTGAAATTGATACACTATTAAAGAGATATTCTGGTGGCACCCAAACTTGCTTTTAAAGGAAGTAAAAGAAAATTGCTTGAACCCATTTTTGTATTGTCTAAATAGTAACACTGTTGATTGAACTTTCCCTTTTAAAGTTGCCATGATAAATTCATGATGATCATCTTCCTGTTTACTTAGGCAGAATTCAGGAATGCCCTGAAAACTTGCTGTGAGATCTCTTTGCCTCACGTTTCTTTCCCTCATTGCAAGAAAACGTGACCTAGCTGTGAACTGTACTAGCAGCTAACACATAAACCTGAACTTCTCCATAGGGGGGAGGAACGGAAGAGTATCAGCACGGAACGAACGTTTGGTAACAAGAGTAAACCAGAAGATTTGTTGAGAATATGTCAAGAACTCTGTGAGTCATTGGCCACAGACGTGGACAGGAAAGGTATCAAGGTAATGTGGTTACATGAATTCTTTAAAATATTCTTATGGAGCCAAAACAGCAGTGTACTTGTGGTTCCCTGAAATGGAAATCTATGGAGCCACTCTTCAATTTATCAGGCAGGCAAAAAATTGAGAGAGGGATGACCGATTGCAAAGTTGGAAGTAACAATGATTAACTGCTTTGTTGTGGTGTCTGGAAACAGTTGCTCCTACTGCATTACTTAAAGCAGGGTATGTGGGTACTTTGAATTCTACCCACAACAAGTACCATTGAGACTATTATACTTACTATTTTGTACTGAAATTAGTATATTTAAAGCAATATTATTGCTGATTTTGCATTGTATTTAGAAATTTCTCATTAAAAATGCCCCACTAAGTAAGTGGAAGAAACCAAAACCTGCTAACATGGCTTCTATGTTTTTCGGGGGAGGGGACACCTTTCCGTTGCTAGAATAGAGTAGTTCGGTAAGCTAAATGAAATTACTCGACAATGCATTCAAGTTTGAAACAACAATTAGTCAAACCTCATCCATTCTTAGTCATTTTTCTTTTGTAACGTTACGTATTTATCAAAAATAAGTAAAGAAACAATCCTTTCTTGAAACAATCATTCTTCTAGTTTTGATTATTTTTGTCTTCTGTTATTTCATCACAGAAGTATAAAATGCATTTGATGTTGCTTCATTTTCCCAATGACACAAAGAAGAGTTATAGGTTTCTGCAAGTGGAATTGTTAAATTATTATCTCTCTGGTCACTGAAGCTTGAATATTATTCAGAATGGGTTGAAATCCAACATACTTTTTTAACATCGTGTATGCTTGTGTGCATCTTTCTCACATTAATGTACTCATGCAATTTTTTTTTTGTGAACTGATGAAGTGCAATGCGTTTTAGTTTGAAACATTTTTCTCATTTTGCATCATTAGTGAATTGAGTGTAGGGGATTAACACGTGTGTTTGGGATGTCAAATTGTACAAAATCGAAGATGGAAATACACTTTGAGAATGTCATTATCCTATTATTAGCATATGCTCCCAAGCTTTTGAACCCTGTCAAATTTCTGTCACTCAGGGGAAGGTGGTCACATTGAAGTTAAAAACTGTGCAATTTGAGCTAAGGAACAGATCACTGTCTGTGATGAATGGCGTCAGCACTGGCCAAGAGTTATTCAATGTCGCCAGGGACCTCCTTCAGTCAGAAATCAGGGCGTGTAAACCTCGACCCCTGGCCCTCAGATTAATGGGTAAAGTTCTCATCTTCATATTTTTTCGTAGTTTCTAAATGATTGACTGAGACTTGTACTGTCATTTTAGATGTTGATGATTCTTTCTCTTGCTGTGGAGTTTTGAAAGAATTCTTCTAAATGCTACTTCTTCTTTATGTGCAATTAAAGCCACAGATCAGCATTTGCTGTATTCCATGTATTTGAAGCTTGCTGAAGTCAACTTTAACTGCAATACCTTTTTAACAGGAGTCAGACTGTCCTCCTTCTTGTCCGAGGAGGAAGTTCAAGGGAGTCAGAAGCAACAGTCGCTGATGTCTTTCATGAAGAAATCCTCTTCCAAGTCTAAAGGGAAGCTCTTCCCGGAAGCTGGAGCCAAGACTTCAGAAAATTCTGAGGTGGCCACACAGCCAAGGCCATCTCCAAAGGCTGATGTTGAAAAAGAGGAAATAATTGAAGCAGAAGAGTCTAGAGAGGCTGTAACAACTCCAGAGAGTGAGTTGCAAGACAGCAAAGCAAGAGAAATTGAAGTGAGAGAAAGGGAGACAAAAGAATTTGATGAAGACGAGGGTCGAGACGTCTCAGAGAGACACAAGTATGCTTGCCCTGTGTGTAGTAAGGAGACAGCGTACAGAAACTTGGAAGAGTTCAACCAACATGTGGATGAATGCTTGAACAAAGGAGCCATATCCTCCTTTCTGAAAGACAACACTTCACGTAAGATCTCAAAATTGTTGGATGTACTCCCTTTTACAAAGACCAAATCAGTAAGCTTTAAGTTTTGTTTTAATTGAGAATGGATGTACACACTTTTGCATATTAAGCCAGACAGTATGGAATCTGCTGTGAAATGATGAAATGATAAAGTATCGGTGTTTATGTTTTCAAAGCTCACACATAAAATAAGTAAGTTTTATTTGTTTGGGGGGTGAGAGGTCGTTGCTCAACAATGAATAGATTTAGAAAATATTTTTTTCTACCCTTCATTGCCCTGGAAAGTTTGCATGCATTGTAGAGATGCTTATTTAGGCCAATTAGTGAACTATTTTCATTAGCACAAGTGTCTCCTAGGTCTTACATTAGGAATTTTAGGTTCGACTTTGAAATCTTGACTCAGAGGAACAGAAACCAATTGTGTAAATGAACTTTGTCAGAAAGTTATGTTTGTGTTAAATATTTCATTTTCTGATATCTGTCCCCAGGTCAAAAACCAGCAGTATATACTGGCAAAACTACCACTCTCAAAAGGTAAGCATTGTGCACACGGCCATGTTGTGTTGTTTCCAATGAAATATATTTTTAAAATGAAAGAAAAGGAACTCAAAAGAAAATGGGAAATGCTTCTAATTTATGATAGCTCTAGAAAGGAAAAAAGTGGCTTTGGCGTGAGACTTTTTTTCACAGTTATGTCACGGTATGCTTTTAGAAGGAACAGGTACTGTAAATGTGCTCAAAGTGTGACTCGTGTATGCAGCAGTCGCTCTTGAATGGCCAAAGTATGACCATTAAATCTTAACTTCATGTCAAGTGAAGAAATTGTCAAAATGTACGGTAACATTCTTTTCAAGTTCAGATTGTAGAAATGTTTGTAAGTGTAACAAAACAAAATCAACTTTAATGTCCATCAAAATAATGTCTGTGCATCTACCAAGCAAGTATGTAATTCTACTTGGTCTTCATCACAGATCTTCCAACGGTTCATCTAGTTCTTCGAAGAAAAAGATGAAGACAAAACACGGCAGAAAGTTCACAACTCTGGATAAATTCTTTACGAAGCATTCTTGACGAGGTTTCAAATTTGCATGTATTTCTTTCCTATGTTTATAATGCCAAGGGCTATGTAAGCGTCCATGATAGCATTAATTTTTAATTCCTGACAGAAAGCAAGTACCGTGTTCTTTGGACATTCTGTCTTTGGTTTACATTTTTTATTATGTGGTCTTTCAATTAACATGCAGCTCTGCAACAAATTGCACCTATTTTTTCCAACCAGTTATTTTTTTTTCATCGTTTTTTCTGTGAGATATTAGTTACCATCTATTCCAAAGTCTTGCCAGGGGTTCAGTGTGGTTTATGCGTGGTAGGCCGTATTTTGTAGGTTGTATTGCTGGATGTAAAACATTGGTTTAAGTTAGGATTTCCCATGTGTGACCATTTGTAGTGATTTTTGATAGTTTATACACCCTTCATATTAAATGTGTTTACTTTAACAAATACCGTAGGGATGTGAAATTTTCATACGGGGGGGGGGGGGGGCTGCATGTTATATAGTCAGATGTACTGGCAAGGACTGTTACAGTGCCTTACAGCAGGATGTGCTGTTTGATGAATAACGCTAAACTTCCATCTTTTCTGTATGACACCAACCTGGCAAACAACACCTACGCCATGTTTCTTTCAGCATAGCTTTAACTAATGAGAGTGTTATTTGCAGTAGAAACAAGACCAATTTAGTTTTTTTTTTTTTTTTTTTTTTTGCTAAAATGTCAGTGGAATCTGTTCCACTGGTAAGTATATGGGACTTTCGTGTGAACAACCAAACAAAACTCTTATCTGAAAGCACTTCTTTGGAAATTTTGAGATTTTATGATGGATACACCTTGATATAGTAGTTTTTATAGTTATTTACAACTGTGAGAAGATTAAGAACTAGTACTTTGGTTCATGTTTGCAAGCAATGAATAACAGCACATCCTGCTTTAATATGAGCACTACAGGGGCTTTCACAAATGCCATATGAAATAGCGTGATTGACATGAAAAACAATCTGCAGAAAAACTCTTTCGTGCAGGATACCAGACTTTGTGAAATTTCCTTGGGAAGGATAGGACTATTTCAATTTTGCTCTATCCTCTGTCCTCAAAAACAAAAAATCAAGGGGGTGCAGATTTATAAGAGAGGGGGCATTCATCAGAGTAAATATTGTAACATCACCTAATATTTTTCTTCTTTCTTTTTCTGGGGAAGGTGATGATAATCATAACCTTTACAGTCATGCTGGCATGGCTTTACCTGTCTGTAGTGTTTCTTGTGCTCTGCTGTTATGTCAAAGAAGGATCTCCTTACACTGGTGTCATATCTGGTATGAAAGTGTTCCAAATCAGGAACAAGAACCCTATTGCTTTTGGTGATATGGGCCAGTGGACAAGGTTGAATGTGAAAACGTTGAGATGTTCATTTCTCAGGTACATCTAAGTTTCTCAAAACTTATTACAAGTGTTAGCATAAGGTGTTTACATATGTAAAGTATGGAACTAACTTCCATGAAAAAGTATGATGGATCAGGCTAAATATTTTTTTCGTGCAAAATGTGTGCTTACACTAATCCTAAGATCAACTAGTGCATAATCTTGTAAATTCACTCTCAAGAGCAAATGAAGTGGATGGTATTGTCTCATGTGGGTTTAGTCATATGGTGCTCCTATTTTAACACCCAGCTGTCATGGTTTAAGGTTTGTGTGGCACAGAACTATGCAAGAAAATGTTCTAGTATCCCACGCTGTTTAGCGTCAAACACCAGATGGTACAGTGTCTGCACTGGCTGTGTTTTATAATGATGTCGTACATGTTAATGATTAGGTGGGTAGGTGCTTTTTTTAAGTAATAAAAAAACCTTCACATACCAGCTTTCAATAACAGTTTCCCCAATTTCCTTCAAAGGTAGCGCAATGATATAGACTGTGGCAAATTTCTCATAAAGAGTGACAAATTAGATTCATGTCATGTTTGTTACGTGTGCGTAGTTTGTGGGTGGTCCCTGGTTATTTGTTTTCATGTTGATGAGGTATTTAAAAGGTCCTGTTTCACGTGACGATAGTGACCAGAAATAAATTATAGGCAAACTGTGATGGAGGAATACTATCTAGTATCAGACTGGCCAGTCTTTGGTGAAGTTTGTATATCTTGAAGTTCAATTACAAAGCTTTAAGTATGATCATGCGACAAAAGTATTTTTAACGCTATATCTTTAGAGAGGACACTTGGATTAATTTTATATGCAGTGTCGTTGTCCATCACATTTAATTGAAAGCTGATTGGTGCAGGCTCTGAAGGGTGAATTTTTTTTTTTCATTTTTGCATGCCCAGCCCCTTGAAAAGATGATGCCAAAATATGGGGAATTTTGTCAGGCCCATATTGTACTATTGAAGGTAATTGTCTTAAAGATTACATTGTTTAAAATAATGACTACTTTGTGTGCTGCATTGCAAAAACCCGAAGTAATGTCATACCAGCATTTTGTATCAGAGAAATCACAGTGTATGATTTCGTTCTAGTTTTGCCTTACAGCTTTGTTTTCCAACCACCTCTGAAACAAATTCATACCTCAGATGTTGTATCAAGATGCTGCTGTCTTGGGCGAATGTGATTGGCATTGCAAGTCGGACATTTTTGTGCAAGGGCATTAAATTGCTTTTTTTTTTATTCAGACTAAATTTACCCAGCTCATGAATTAATTGCTGTACGCATTTAACAATCGCCGTGTAGTAACAGCAAAAAAAAATGATAGTTATTCCCAGGAGAATTGCCTAACAGAATACTGCATTTACTCAGAATTTGTTATATGTGATACAGAAAATATAGGACCTATAATTTCCTGTATTTTATTAGTTTGTTGGTGCATAATCGAACAAATAATATGATTCTTATTAATCTAGCTTAGTATATACCTCACTCTATCGTGAAAGTTGTAACTGCGTCACATAAAACAGCTTTATCAACTGTTTACCTCAGGTTAGTGCTGGAGAAAATTTTGTATTCTCAAAGTTCCTTGCGGGTCACATAAGGGAGTGAAGACATATCTTTTGTTTTGTAAAAAGACGTTTCCAGGTAAACTGAAATATTTCCATTATTATATCATCCCTGTGATTTTTTTTATTTCAGATGAATTTCGTTTTGAACAAATCATATATTACACAGAAAATCATACTGTATTAGAAATATGTAACGAATAAAGCAATGGAAATAATGCGAAATTGAATCGTAGAAACATGAATGAGGATTGACAAACATACTTTGTTCTTTTTGTGTATTTCTGCTTAATGCGATGTTGTTTTCGGTTTAATTTTGAAGATATATTACAGTTAGAAGACATGCGTTGTACCAACGACTACAATATACCCTTTAAAACATCTAGAGCTCTCGGTTATTCATGACACATACCTCACTGAGCACATATACATAATTCAGGCTCTACTGCGTTTCATCCATTAACAAATCTCCCTCCTTTGTCCCCATAAATCACCCCACGCAGTCTACATATATTTGTCAGGAGGGGTGGTTCATAACGATTGCTTAGGTGAGGTTTATTCAAGCTAATGTGGAAACCGATCAATCCTTACATATATTTTTTTTTTAAAACAACCACAATGTTACAATTCTTTACAAGTCTGGCTGAAAAGTTAAGACACGCTACACTTGTGGGTGAAACAAGGACAACAACAAAAATGAGTTCCTTTATCGTGTAGGTCAGTGGTTCTCAGGTCGGTCCCTACCGTTCGGAAGTCTTAGGGGGATCTACAGCGTACACGGGGAAACGGGTAGCTTTGATACCTATCTGGTGATTACATGTAACCTATCTCTGGAGTGATTCAGCACAGGCGTTACACCAATTCACTCACTTTTCACACTGTCTGAGCTATATTTCTGTTGTTTTTCATTGTTCTTGGAAATAGAAAACGTCAACTTAAAAAAAAAAAACGTTTTTTGGGGTCCAACTGTGGATGATAACGCGGAGAAATTGGGACACTTCAAGATATGAAAGAGGTGCGGTATTCTGAACAGATTTGAGAACCACTGTGGCAGATGATTTGTCGGACTAAGCTTTGGTTGGGTTTCTAGTTATGATGGGGTAACCAAACCCCGTTGGTAAGAGTCGAAAACGAAGGGCATTTTTCATCTAACCAGCATCTTGCTACGTTGCACTACATGGCTCTGCACCTCCTGGATCTTTCGTGTGGTGTAAAACAGGTGGGGCACGGGTATCATGTGGTGGGCATGTAAGTTGGATCAGGGAGTTGGAAGACAGCTCCCTGGTTGGATGAACATATTTTGGTTAAGGGTGTATTAATGTCTAGTGAGCGATGTTGCTGCTCATTTCTTCCAACCTTGTATTTGCCATTACTGCCTTGAGTGAAACATGATTTTATACGGTTAACATCTAAGTTAATAGAGTGTGGTGATCGGAATAAGTTGCAAGTATAGCAATCAGTCCTTAAATATATATTACGTCTCTCGAGACTGCGAAACTTAACCCTATACCAGAATATTTGCTTATCATGTCATAGTAAGCTGTTCGTCACATTAGATCATATACATATTTGGGCCTCTCGAGACTGCAAACCTGCGTATCATGTCACTTCGTATCATGTAAGGAAAAAAAAATCTATGATGAAACATTGCTACAAAATAAAGTATGATATGAGTATACAATGCAATTATAGTAAGGAAGCACTTTTGTCGTGATGTGAATGCCCGGCCAGATTCTGGGATTTTCGGTGGTTGCTTGCAAAATACAAAATTCCATGATTTTGTGTAATGCAATTTCAGTTTATTATTCACATCTTGTGTTTGCAAATCATATTTCACAAATCAAAATTAGTGCGGCTCTAGCTATTGTCTACTTACCAGAATTCCACAAACCCCTCAACATCACCATTGAATGCGATTGTTTTAAAGGTTGTGTGACATACTTCTAGAAAAGAGCACCCATCATTCAGAAGTTGCAAAGTAAAGTCCTGAGTGAAAATCTTACTTACTTAATTACCAAGTTTCCTATCGGTAAGTGATATCGATATTTTTGAAGAAGAAAATACATGCTTCCAAAATAAAACCCTCTGGGCATATAAAATTCTCGAATGTCCTTGAAATAAAGGTTAAATAAACAAAAGATTAACGTATGGCATATCATGGGAATCCATCTCTTGACGTCACAAATTTGCATAGTTAGCCAATAAATGTTTATTCATGACATCGCTGGGAGACACTAATTTTCCTGTAAATTGGTCAGTCTTTGAGGGATTTTGATGGCATTTGTGGCTATTTTTAATATTTTCGGTGCTTAAAGCACCCATTATTCCAAAATGTCATTTTCATGCCACGCGACCTTTCAGGCAGATTCAATTTTTATTTCTCTCCTCACCTATTTCTCTCTCTCTTTTCTTTCTTTTTTTTTATGTGTACTTTATTTTTCCGTGATAACGTGCGGAAAATATTCGCCATCCGTCATTACGTCGAAAGTTGCGAACATATCTATGTTGATTATGATATGATGTAAACATGTTCTCATAACAGGTAGTGCATGCATGGCAAGCATGTCAATGCATCTCACATGATAAAATGCCACATAATTGCAAATAATCAATAAAAAAGAAACAGCACATTAAAACAGTGACAATAACTTGATAAAGAAGAAGAAGTAAGGAACAGAAATATTCTCCCAAGAGGTAAATTTTTAGATAAGACTATAAGCAATTAAAATTTCGAATATCTTAAGAAAAACAGCAGTCTCCTCCCCACCCACACTGGCAATCTGAGCAAACAAAATATCACTGGGCCACTTCACCTCGATAATTGTAAACTCTGGGTGGGGAAAATCTTTGTGAAAATCAATCCACCGCAATTCACCGGGATAACTCCAGACTGAAGAAACTCAGACTGATTCAAACTTATCTTAGAGATGTATTGTTAATTCGTTCTCACTACCGTCGGGTTCCTGGATGAATGACATCCAGAGGGGATACTTGGAGGAACTGAAATTGAGTCCCTCAATAAGTCCATGCACTTTCACGCTACGTATTGAGTTTCTTGTCAATCCTAAATTTAGTCAACGTGTCTATCACGAGATAATTATTACCCCCTCCCGATGTTAGGGAATATAAAAAGCACCCTATACCCGGGTGGGAAAAGGCACAACAGATGCATATTGCTTCAGCCAGTCATGACAGTAACATTTTGAACATTCGTTCATTAATCGTCGATTTTAGAGAGAATCAAATCTGGCAACCTTCTACATTCGACAGCCTCAGGTTAAAAAATATGTAATCAGTGCTTGGAAGTTATACTTCCACCTAACGAACAATTGTTTCACAGACTGCTCCGAATTGGTTAGAGTTAACTATTCATCTGATGTCTGTGTGAGGAAATCCTTGTAAGCCTATAAATGAAACGTGATTGACGTGCTTGATTCTACTTATTCCCGGCACTAAAGCCATCGTTTCCCTAATGCAATAGTTTGTGATATTTGTTTGCTGAAGGTTAATAGAAGGTTTGTGGTTGCAAGAACCGTGAGGGGCATTTTTGCAAATTAAAATGCGATTAACCCTATAGTTCTTTTACATTTTCTTCACCAAAGTAGCACATCTTGTAGGGCTGCAATTAAACCTGGCAAGTGCATTTTCGGCGATCTGAGATGATTAAAAGTGTCTAATTTTTTAGGTACGCCCCTCGCCAACTTATGGTGGCGCTCCGCTACGATAGTAACGTGAGTCTACCCCCCCCCCCCCTAACACACACAAAACTCTACAGCACGCTGACAAGTCGAGAGTGGCTGGTCTGTTAGTTTTTTAGCTTCAGAAAACTGTACTTGGGAATGAAGAGAGATGTTCACCAGCAAGACCCCCCCCCCACACACACACACACACTCCAGATAAGATGGTGCACAGCTTGAGTCAGAGCAGGTCAGGCCGGTATCTGTGGCTACGTCTGTGAATGTCTGAATGCAATAGTTTGTTGTATTTGTTTGATGAGGGTTTTCCGAAAGCTTGTGGTTGCAAGAACACGGGCATTGTTTGTATATTATAATGGGACTTACCAAGGCCTACCAGCTGAGCTAGTCGGACTCGCAGAAATGTGTTTGAGAATAAAATGACAATCAAACTACATCTTTTTAACCAAACTAGCACATCTTGTATGGCTGCCATTAGGCCTGGAAAGTGCCCTTTTCGGCGATCTGAAATGAATTAAGCGGAAGCCCCTCCACAAAAATTGTCAGCCCACACCTTTGAACCTTTGCTCTAAAAATATCTTAGCTACGCCACTTTAGTTAGCGACATGTAAAACAAGATTCGTTGACACATTTCGACTTTTTCTCCGCAAATGATATATTAGGCATAATATCATTTAGATCATTTCATCACGGTATTAAGTATCTGACTGGTGTCCTCACCCATCGTTTAAGCCATGGTCCCGGTGTTATTTACAGCGTACCTTGCGTCCATTTCAAAGGCCCAGTTTTTGTTTTCTTTTTTATCGTAATTATTCGAAAAATCATTGAAATCAACAACACATGTGGAAAACAAGTTTCTGGGCAGATATTCCGCTGTGGTAATTGGCGAATATTTTACGCCATAGTATTATCATTAGAGTGACTGTATTCGGTCCCCCCCCCCCCCCTTCCATACATACAAACTCCCTTGTAGCTATACCTCAACTCATCAAATACACATACTTGCTCTGACGTTGTACGAACTACGGACTAACTTAGCGCTGAATAATTAATTTTTGTATATTTTTTCTTTTATTTATTCATTTATTTATTTGTTTAGGAGAAAGTTGATAATGGTGGAGAGTATTAATATCGATAACGTGCAAGTTATTCCAGCTGCACTACCAGGGTCTTCGGCTTCTGAGTAAGACAAGGCTAAGTTTTCAATTACAACATCTCCACTTCCTCCTAGTTTACTGAGGACCACGAACGACCTGTCTCCAGAAACTGGTATCTGGTTAGGTTCGATAGAAAGGCTGCACTTGCGTCCTGAATTCTCGTCCGCCTCCACTGAGTCGGCACAACTGACGACAGAAACCGTCGATCTCATTGGTCCATCCTCTCCTCCGTCAACAATGTGGAAAGAGTAACATTCAGCAGAAGGCAGTTGACACGTTCCACTTCCACCGGCGTTGACTGTAGCGCCGAACGAAACCGATCCGTCTCGGCCAATTGCGAGCCTAACGCCATCGAGGCTGTACCCCTCCGAGAATATTTCAGGGTTTCCGAGATCTATTTCGTTCGTGCGTAAAACGACTTCTAGCCGCGCTGCGTTCAAGGGCGCATCATACCTGTAGAAAAAAAAAAAAGATAAAAAGGAGAAAGAACGTGGATAAATACTGATTCCTGAAGATGCAAGCAGAGATGTTTTGTTTTCAGATTTTTTTCACCATATCTGCGTCAATCCGTGGCCAGGCGTGGAGGGTACAGCATATTTGCTTTGGAACTTAAGCGATACGAATCTAAATGATTTTCAATATCTAGCCGTCTGTGCTTTCTGCGTGGTATGTACCAATCAACAATTGAGCCTCAGTTTTATCTACATGGCGCCACAATACAAGGGGACATGTGGGGCATGTCCATTGAACAAATGACCTGATAATATACAGATATGCTTCGTGCCTTGAACCCGGAGGAAATGAAATGTGTATAAGCAGAGGGGGAGGATGGGGGGGGGTAGTTTATGTCACCCTCACACCTTAACAGGAGTGAGGGCGACAAAACCACTGCGCCCTTCATCGATAGACCACAATTTTTCCAACGTCGACTATCCCATTTGAAGGAAATCAAGGAAAATTTGTAAACGCACCACTTGCATAACGAAAAACGTCAGCTTGTCAATTTAAATATATTGTTCAAGTTACAGCGGTCGATTTAAGGAGACACATCGTGAATTGTATACTTCCGCTTTGATATTTTTGGATAAATTATCCAGCTATGTGAACCTCTTACAAATTAGGATTGTCAAGATGTTGAGGTAAATCATGTTAGAGATGAGACCAACTCGTCGTCTGGTACTCCTTTTGATTGGCATTAGAATTTATTTTTCTGTCCATGATCCGATTGATGTAATTAAAATTCTTTTTGGACACTGAAGTTTTGAGGCCCTGTATGTAGTATTCGAACCTACCTGTCGACAAACTGTACGCTACCACGTACATTTACATAGGTTACACCTTTCTCAGCGGTGTATTCTTCCAGTGACTGTAGATAACCGGCACGGTGTGCCCCACCAGATATACCAGCGCTCTCCGTACTCAAAAAGACGAAGTTGCCTTCTTGGCCGCTGAAACTCTTCCACTGATCTCTCTGCCAATTCGACGGCAATTTTCCGTCAGGTTTCGGGGTGCCTTCCTGTATCGCCTGGAGGAATTTGTTCCGTAGCATGTCCGGTAGATCGTAATATATTCTTCTGATATCACCATGGCTACGCAGACTGATCAAACCTTGCACATTCACGCGATCGGTGGAACCGCTCCAGACGGTGATGGAGAAAGAATCCCGTAACCCTAGCAACCAGGTGAACTTCGACCACGATCGGAGGCACCACACAGCCCGCACTGGATAAGTGACCGGTTGGGGATCGAGCAAGTAAGTGTACTGAAGAATATCGAAGATCATTGTCCACGTGTAGAGGTCCTCGCTGTTAAGCAGGCAGCAGTCCGTGGTGAATCCCAGCGACATGACCGTCTGGTTGAAATAACTGTTGGCGGTCGTTATGAATTCCCTTGGCGCCACCGGATCCCTCGGAGAGTTTGGACCTTTAACGATATCTGCATTTATCCAGAGCGGAGCGCTGATCTGGTCGGTCAGTTGCAGGACGATTTCCATGGTTGGTGCGAGCGCCTCCAGGTACTTGAAATCTAACTTCATTCCTTTACCTGGCGTCATGCTAGTAGCGTTGATGAAGTGCATCACGGTTAAGTCACTGTCTGTTGCTGGTGGGTGGGCATTCACGGGAATATTAGTTTGATTCTCCGTACCTATTCCCCGTAATATGATATCCGTCTCTAACATCATCGTATCATCTATGTAAGAAAAAAAAGACAAAAAAAAAAAAAAACAATGGGTCTTTGTACAAACGTTTGTTTCCCTCACTTGTTGTGGAACCATCCATCCTCCTCCGTGTTTACGTTTAATTAAAAGGATGTTCCGTGAAAATATAACTTTCCCAAAAGGAAATATAGGAAATTATATAATAAGTTAAAATTAAATTGAGCTTGCATATCGCATGCATAATCGATTCCGGATATGGATAATTAAACTCCTTTCACTTTCCTAACAGGTTCCACCTGACTAAAAGTTCGCTCTTCTCCATGCGTCAGGTGACTAAATGTTTGATCAAAAGTTATCTCTTGATTCACGCTTGAGCAATGGCCAAGGCTTACATTGCCTCAAGGAAACCACTGATCTTTTGCACTTTACTGCAGGTAGTAACAGTATAAGCATATAACAAGAGGTTACCAGGCAAACTTTAGTCACTTAATTGACACTGGGGCTTAATTACGCCAACGGACTCGAATGCGGAATGGTGATTCAGAATCAAAGTTGATACAGAAAAACAATACGTGCGTGCCCCCCCCCCCCCTTCCTAACACACAGACACACATCCCTCTCCTATCTTTTCGTCCATGGCAAATCCCGACATAGGTGATTTAGAAGATGCAAATCTACAGCAAGCAGATATAGGTCAATGTACACAGTAGCCAAGCAGCGCATAGGATCCAGCTGTTTGATATAGCCGTAGGACTAACTCACCTGACAAACTTCTATCTAGATCTTCGGGGCTGTTGACACCGTGTGCCCATATTATATTCAACCCATCGCCCTGGGATGAAGGGAAGAAGTCGAGCAGGTTGTCCGACGTATTTGTAGCAGCACCTGAGAGATGATGTGAAAAACTATCAGCGTATCGTATCGCAGTGTCATTCATATGAAAATATAAGCATATACTGACTATGAGTGGTCTTTTAAAACCCACCAGCGGAAATATATGATTAGCCTCACATGGGCGCACGTCTTATACTCCCTAGGCGCGGCGGCAAGGTCCCTCACGGCAATTATCCGACTAAGGTCATAAATCGGATGGTGACCGGCTTGCGCCCGGTCGATGACTGGCCCACCACCGGTGAGTGCACCTCGATATTAAAGTCGGGGTCACACGTGGATGGTGAGTTGCACCTCCTTCACATTTAATGTTTACGTCTGTCTATAAGTCTATCTGTCCATCTGTCCGTCTCTTATCCGTCTAACTATTTGTCTATCTGTTTGTCTGTGTCTATCTATCTATCTACCATCTATCATTCGTTGTAACACAGTGTAGTTTTCGCTATAGAAAGTGGCCTAACATGAAACCATGCGTATGCATCACAATTTCGTATTGATGAACATTCATTTTTTTCTTTTGCACAATGCTATAGATTTACAGTATATTTCTGTCAAACGCATAGAAATAGTTTATCTATTTCTATTGTTAAATGTCAGCAACGGCGAAAGGAATGAGTTGGGGTGGCTGGTCCATAAGTGACTGGTGTGACACTACCACGTTTAATTAGAGTCAGTGGAAGATACATTTGCCAATAGTTTAAAAAATGAAAATTTCGAAGGTGAAAAGACAGCTTGTATTCTACTATTGCTATGTCATTGTCTAGTTGCACCAACAATGTCGCTAAAACGATAACATTGTACATAAATGCAACTTAAGGGGTGGGGTGCTGACGCTTAAAAAGGCCTAGTAATTGTTAAGTTTATGGGAACTAATGATACTTTTGTTCAATGTAATCAAGAGATTTGTACTAAAATGGGTTGTATTGACCAAGAACATTATGACACCTGGCCACCCATTCCTCTCTGCATGCCTCTGATAGGAAATTAAGACATCCTCTCCTCATAAGGTATCATACCACCATTAATATGTACATCCGCAAGATCCGTTGACCCTAAGTGCCTATAATTGAGCCACGGGGATCGATTTGTCCCCCATGCTTTCAGTTATTATCACTATACTCGTTTTTTTTTTTTTTTGTTCAGTGTGTACCAGGTGAATGGGAGACAAATGGTGGTATATGGTACCTGCAGATTCTCTTTTCAAACCATGCATCCAGAACAGACTGAGGCTCTTCTTACCCAAAAAATATATTCAGAGAATTTAGAGATAGTGCATCATGTGACCTACCAAAATAATATCGTGCCGGTGAATAATTGCCAGATCATCTTGCGTGAATTGTGAGATACTGAGTTTCGGTCGTACGAAGTATACGCACTGTGGTATATTCGGTTAGATATATCAAATATAGTGCTATACATTATTTTTTCATTATTAAAAATAATTCGGTTATTTAAAGGCATCTAGTGAATTGATTGAGCCTCTGTCGTTGTTTAATTTACAACTGTATACTTGTTCACTGATTGCGTGTACCAGCATGCATGCAATAGTCCATATGTTATGCATCTGTGTGAACTTGTGCACAGTTCTGATTGAGATGGGTTACTATTGCCTTTGACTATAAATATTAGCCTATAGTGGGAATAATTTTATTTAAAGTGAATTAAAGTGAAAGATTTAGTCACCCAGCTTCAAAAGTTGGGGCTGATATAGTCACATCTGCGTAATGTAAATTGGATGCAAAATTCCACGTAAAAAATTATCTTTTAGAGTTCTCTGTTTCGGAAAGATGAAGAGAGGGTGAAGTGCTATGGATTAAACAAAGTTCATGTATTGTATATAACATGCATGAAATCAATCGTGAAGTCACGTTGACATCAATTCACAATATTGTAATGTTAGAGACGATGTTTCCCATCTGTTTTGTCCCCTGAAGTGTACTTTAAATGTCCCCAAAAGTGATACTTGGGATGATATTTCTGCCTTCCTCCCTCCTCAGGTATAGAAGGATGAGAGACCTTAATTGCCACCACGGAAGTATGCAATGTAGAATGTAACGGTTTAGACTTGTTAGTGCCACAAAACAACACTTAATTGGCGGGGGTCCTATTATTGCAACCTAGACTAGAGGCATGTGTGCGCATCCCATAAAGTACACGTCCCATCATTTTCTATTTTTTTTTTATGAATTTACAGTTGAAACGAAAATAAAAAGAAACAATAGGCCTATGCATCACAAAATTCGACAACAAAATAAAACGAGTGTAGCACAAACTGTCTATACTATACATGCAATCCATCACATTTACTTTAATAATGCGCTAGCAATAATGAAGGAGACTCTAGGGCAATACTACGAATCACTGAAGTTTGAAGCATTGAGGCTCTATATGTGCTATGAAACTTACTCCACCTTTCAAACTATATACAATTGCATTCACTCAGTGCAGACGAACATGTAAAGGCCAGGAGATGGCACTTCTTTGGCAGCACCATAAGCTTTATTACCAATGAGGCCTTCTCTCTCCAATTAACTTATGGCGTTCTATGCATGCAGCCTAGGGAATTCCTGTATGTCAAATAGCAACGGCCCCTGATCCAAAAGGTACCGCCGTCATACATGCGGTATTTATATGGGATCTTAGGTCTCCAAATAATATGCCATGAGCTACATATATATCCAACTTCCAATGAAAGATCTATATATGTCGGCAGCTGGTATTCTCTCAGTGTGAATCCTCCTATAAATATCGTTACTAGGGAGTGGCATACCTACCTTCACCTGTCACACAATATTTACGGCCCATTAATGCACGGAGGTAATACAAAACATACCTGCATAACATGACAGATGTGTTAAAATTACATAAACAACAGGGATGAACTTCATGGCTGCTTCAGCGATTTTCCCTCGGTCGATGCGTTGTAATGTCCAAGTTGCTGTGTACGCCACACACGATCATCTGTTGGTGACCCTCTATATACGATAGCTAAGGTGTAGACTGCACGTAAGCCAAGTTACATATGCGTCCAGAAAGCCAAGCCCCCCGAGTAGTCAAGGTGCCGAATAGGACAATGCGATAGCGTTCAGATAAAAACAAGTACACTTTAAAAACAAGTGCACTTTAAGGTGATGATCAAGGTAAGCCAAAGTCCGGGCACAGAGCCGTCTATAGGTGCACACAGTAAAATTGCTCACAACTCTTGTGTACTTCTACGGCGTTGTTATACGCGTTATGTACTTATCACAAGGGAGCTGTTTTAGATGCCTGTGGCTGCGTCAGATGGCCAACTGCAATGTGCCAAGACAAGCACCGAAATCAAGGTCAGGTGCAGTTGATAGCAACTGACCTCACGGTCTGGCAAGATGAGAAACATCCGGTACTTTAAGTAAATTTCATACTTAAAGCATTTCGATAAGTGAGTTGTTAGTCCACTTCCGCCAACATCAAAACAGGTGTTGCTCG
The DNA here is from genome assembly GCA_021234535.1 of Stichopus chloronotus. NCBI lineage: Eukaryota > Metazoa > Echinodermata > Holothuroidea > Aspidochirotida > Stichopodidae > Stichopus > Stichopus chloronotus. Next base: position 17,944,185 of record CM037836.1, on the reverse strand, counting down.
GTAATGGCCGCTTCTTTAAGGTTCGTTGGAAAAAAAAAACCTGGACAGAACTGTTCCTAAATGGCAAATTTCAGAAAATTGGATTTTTTCACGAGAAAGTTGTCATTTCGACAAATTTGAACTCGCCAAAAATTGACGTGGTTCCGAACTTTGTCATTTTGATGAGATGTTTCATCTCGGGAAAATCATGTGAACTTCCTAAATTTTGACGATTTCATAGACGTTCTTTTTTAACATTGTCCTTCGAAAAGATGCTGAATAACGTCAAAATGGCTTACTTTAGCTTTTTGTCATTTTGATTGAGTTAATTTTATGCCGTCACAATGCCAATTCAAGAACCGTAAAACGCGGTTACGAATATATCGCAACCACCTTCTGTCCACTCATGATTGCTTCTGCCCCAGATTATTTTGGAACGGTCAAACAGTTACCTACGGAAGCGTAGAAGAGACATGCAAAAGAAACAAGGATCATCTCGGCAAAATGACAATTTTCGTAAAACTGACACTTTGACGACTTAATAAACTCCATAAAAATGACAAAATTCTGATGTTTTTTTTTTATTTTAATGTCATTCAGCATCTTTTTGAAAAGGACAAAATTGAGGGAAATTGTCACTTTGTCGACATAAAACGACTCGTCAAGATGGCAAAATTAGGAAAATTGTGATTTTACCGAGTAATAACATCTCGTCAAAATTAAAAAAACTACCATTATGCCGAGTTCCAACATCTGGTCAAAATGGCAAAATTCGAAAAATTGCCATTTTGCCGAGACAAAACAACTCACCAAAATGGCAAAATTCGGAAAAAATTGTCATTTTGTCGATTTTAAAACATTTTGTCAAAATAGCAAAATTTGGAATTTTGTCATTATTACGAGATCCACTAGTCGGAAACTAGAGAGTCGGAATGTAACCGTAAAGTTAGCTTCATTGTATGTTGGTATAATCGATACGCAGTAATGTAGCCAGCATGCGATGTTTTCAACCAGTATATACTACAAGATGTAGTCACTCTTTCCGATTGAAATCATCGACCGTGACTCGCCCGTTTTGATGCTCTAATTCGGTAAAATGACAATTTTCAGAAGTTCGCAATTTTGGCAAGATGTTCTAGTCAAACAAAATGACATTTTTCCAAATTTTGCAGTCACTTTTATGAGTTGTTTTATCTCGGCAAAATGGCAGTTTTTCAGATTTAAAAAAAAAAACAGTCAAAATAAAAAACGGTTTTATTAAGCCATATCTCAACCAAAATTTACAAAGAAGTCTCGTTTCCGTCTACATAATCCCCCCCCCCACACAATGAGCTCAGTAGTAGAGCAAACCACTGAATGTGGATCAAGAAACATTGAACGAAAGAACTGCCTCTCGAAAATGAGAAGCGTGCCTAGGTACTGTCCATGACTGTCATTACGTCAAAGGAAAACAAAATAAAAAAATAAAATAAAGACAAACTAATAGGCGTACATAACTTAATAGTTAACTCTAAAAATATTAACTCGGAGAAACAAGATTTTTTCCCCTTTACCCTATTGGTCTTCCTCATAAAGGCGTGCCCTCAGGCTAAGAAATGTAAGTTTGCGAAACGCGTCTTAAAGCAAAGCCGTTGTGCAGTCTTCCAAATAGTCCTGATACTTCAAAGACAGTTTTTAACGAGAAGAAACAATTCCTTAGTAGTAAAAATACAAGTCGAAAAATACGACAAGTTTTACGAATATGCATTTTAATTATCCCCAAGGAGCCATGTTATTGTCTAAAAAGAAAAATTGAAGAGAAAAACACAAGAAAGGGAAAACACAAAGAACCACAAAGAAAAACCGAACTAGGAGACTGAGTTTCCGCATGGAAAATGATAAAGTTACCATAGTCTTTAAGTCCAAAACATGGATGCATTGGACCCATTCTAGGGGAAGATCGTGACACTTTTCAGGGCAGTTTTGCTGATGTGACGTTTGACCACGTGACCTGTGAACTCAAGACTTCATCAATACTTTCTGATTTTGTTTTTTGTGGTGTTTCATGCGATAGTTTATACAGTACTTATAGCTCATTTATGCATAAAGCTAATGCTAAAAATGTTTGTTTCGTGAGCTTTGACCCTTTACTTATGACGTCATCGATCAGACGGCCACTAAACCACATGCCCATGCACAACTACCGACCAATTTGAGGAGATTGTGACACAAGATAAGAGCATTTTTGCAGACTTTACCCGTGTATTGTATACTATGGGCTACCTCAATAAGGACTTACCCACTTAGTTTCCGCTGTTGAATACAACAAGCAGTGTAAAATGGGCGGCCATTTTGGTGTCATTTTGGGGGAGGTGAATCGTCCAACAGTAAAATATAGAGAGTATACAATATCTCCTTCATATACGTATAGGGATGAGAAAACAAGGTTCTTGTTCTCAATATACGCAAATCAGATATACCATCAGCCCGAGCTTCCGTTCTTGAGATCTTATATTGATGAGGTTTCCGCATTTTGACCTACGCTGACGTCAAACGACCTTTGACCTCCACCAAAAACGATAAAGCTCTTATACCGAACATGGTACATCTACATACGAAATATGTCAACCCTTCAAGCTCCCGTTTTTGAGATAAGGAGTTTACAAGCAAGGGGTATCACAAAGAAACACACAGGTATACACACACCCATGTATATACACATGCCATTCATGTTCATTGCAAAGTGTGCGATTATCAACGAAAGGAAAAGATCGAATTAGTTGTAGAGTAAATCTCAGTGCCGGAATATATAGGTACCACGAAACTTGGACTTTTGACCGTCAGCTGTGGCTAACCATACCCGTCCTCAATGGTACAAGCAGTGTGCTGTTGTAAACTTCGTATACGTTTCTGCAAGAAGTATGACACATGCGGAGATATATTAATTTAGTCAATATCAACGCTGTCGTTTTAGTGAAGAAATCTTTACCCGTATATATTCTGTATTTATTTAAGATTAAAATGGTAAGATTTAAAATAGAAGTAAAGGAAATTACTCAACGATAATGAAAATATATTAATTAATACTTTCTACGCTAATTTGTCCAATAACGTTGTAATTTGATGTAATGACGATGCAAGTGCATTCACTCACGTTGTACGTGCATATATGCGATGACATTGCAGATAAATTTAAGAACGACGGAATCACAAACGGCAAAATTTGGCTCATGACGAGGCAAAAGTGTTTAGGGAATACCACAACACAGTTGTTGTCGAGTATTAACTTACAAACATAGGCCAAGGAGGCAGGGGAGTTTTTCTGGAGGGGGGGGGGGGAGCTCCAGTCCCTTAGAAGAAAAATACTCCTATGAACATTCGGGAAATATGAATAGAATTTTCGGGCACTGAGAAGATTTGTGATAGTTAAGTTTCTTTCAAACTAAGAGTAAGCTTGCTACTACGACCACAGTATTATAAACAGATGGCCTCTCCAAAGTTTTCTGGCGCGAAAATTGTTTTCACAGTTTTCGCCAGGTCGTTACATCCCCTTCCCCACACCACGCCGCTGCATACAAGTCACACAGCCACCCCATGAATTTATACGTGATGAACATCAATCAGTTTTTACTGGCACTGTTTCATTTAAGGAGGACAGATTTGGCAAAAAGTCACAGAAAAATCAATCAAACATACATAAATTGGTGCGGCCGTGTCCTGTTTTAATGCGACAACCAATTTCATTAATCGAAGTATCTCATTCGACAGTGCCCTCTAATAGGACGCAAACTAAGGGAGCAGAAGTCGAGGGTACAAAGCCAACAGACCAACACGCGGCCCTCGTAGAAGCACCATACCGCCACGCAAAAGCGCCTCTTTGGAAAAGAAATATTAAAGAGAATAAGATAAATACACGAAAAAAACATCTTGGGGAAGTAATAAAACATAATCCATCTAAATGTAGTGTGCTACCTAATGTGTTTCCAATCGCTTGCGCTACTCCATACCGCAAGTCCAGAGAGCTACTGTAAAGAAAAGTGTTAAAGGGAAGGATAATAGCCTGAGTGCGTGTTGGCGAAGTCCAAGGTTGGTAATGAATGTGGTCCCTTGATTGAAAAGTTTGGCCACCGCCCATCGCTGCATATAGACGGTTCTGGATTTTGCGGGCAAGTCCACTCTTTATGAGGGAGAGTGAGTGTTTTGAAACACTCAATGGGTGGATGACTGGGTAGTTTTGCAACGCTTAGAAGTGATTGACTCGGAATACTACGGAAACAAGAAAAAGTACCCTGGGGTGTATTCGCAAACCACGTAGGGCCCTATGTTTACATTGTCGAAGTTTAGGACCCACACTATTTCCGACAATAATGGAATAAGACTGACTGAGGCCTGGTACTAAAGGTTAAATTTAATGATGCCATCAGGTAGGTCAGTGGGACCCAACATTCCAAAAATACCAGTGACAACTTTTTCCTGCACATGGGCCCAGACATTTGGGTACAAGGGGTCTAATGGCCCACAACGAGTACGGTACATCTAAGGGATCACAAGAGTACACATGAAAACGACTCAATATTATAATTATACATTATTACTTGATATATCGTGTTTGTGAAATGTTTTCAGGGTTTTGCTATCAGTGCCCACAGATGACCTTTGACCCCACCAAAACGATAGAGCACACCTTCTCAATATGGCGAACCAACATACCTAGTTCGACTGTCATTCTACTCTCCCCTATTGAGTTACAGCGCACACAAGCGTCACAGGTGGAAAACGAACGCATACACGCACACCGCGCAGTTTCCTTTGCTGACGCAAGGAACTATAGCTCCACGGTCAATCAAATTACCCAAATAATGACTTGCGAATATAAATAATTCTGTGGCACTGCAAAAAGACTTTTTTCTGGGAATTAAGAAATTGTCAGAAAGTACACCAAGGATGTACACCAATTCGCTTTGTCACACGCACAGTATATATTGAAACTTCGGTGCAGTACTTTTCAGAACCGGGTCCCGATACTGCGGTCGGGTCACCCTATGCAAATACTAAATTTAACCAACTTATTTCGTGCAATCATCCCAAGAAGTTGCATTTCTAATGCAGTATTTCATAGTCATATATGAAACTTTAGCGAACTTCCTGTCGCTCTAAGCCACTCTCCCCCCCCCCCCCCCCAATCAGCATAAGACTACACCCGGGCCCCTGTCATTGCTTTTCTTTTTTCATTTCCCTTATGACCACGCCACTTACAAGAGGACAGTTTTTCTCGGACATCTTGAGGTTTGTTCTTTAATTTTAATTTTTTAGACCCGCGAAAATGAGAAATATCTATGAAGTATTCCAGTGGCAATTTATGAAGTTCTTACACGAAAAAAAAAAATACTTAGGCCCTATATGTGCTCTGCATGTGCATAACTCACGATAAATGCTATATGAAGGGAGACGGCTCTGGTCAAGAAAGATTTCCAGATGTCCCTATACAGGGTTATGCAACGACATGTAATACAAGTGAATCACTTCAATGAGTCCTTGATGTTCTGTGAAACGGAAGTGCTTATTTACCGTACCATTGAAATTAGACACTACTAGAGAGAAAAAAGTTCCTTTGTTTTGTAAAATATCGATCTTCAGTTGCCAAATTGTTCCAACGTAACAGTCCTCACGTCAACAGGGAAGCATTTTCCATACATTCCCTAGGTTCCCAGTGGGCCTACCTGTCGGGTACAGCAAAGGTAGGGCAAAAGATTAATTGTCTACGAGCATGAGTGTCACCCTATCCACTATGACGTGAGGCATTTGACTGAATGAGCAGGGAGGTGTTATTAACACCTCCCTGGAATGAGGATGTGAATTCAATTAAATGCCAATTTAGTAGTTAGTGCTCTAACACGTATTATCACTAGGTATATAGATCCATTGCATTGACCTCACGTAATAACGATTAATCAAGTGCTTCATTGTTGGCACAAACAAACGGAGCAGTACATATTGCAACACTATACGGAATGACGAGATACTGCACTGGCGGACGTGCACACGTGCAACTGTTAATGTAGTGCGGTAGCTAATCCTCAAGGAGGGCGCTTCACTGTATCACTGTGACGTCACATGCAAAAGTGTCTAGTAGAAAATGAATCACATACCAAACTGAACTTAAAGACTTTGGGAGGGTGATGGAGACTATTATCTGTACCTAGCCAGACCAATTAAAATGTTCATCACGACAACAAATATGAAAAGGGTTCCACATTTGAACAGTTTTTTTTTTTTTTTTTTGGTCAAGGACCCTTTTATAAATCTCTTTTGCGAAGTTCCGCTAAAGTTTCATATGCCTATCATATATAAGTTTGAATAACTTAAAATATTCCTTTGACACTGATAGTCACTAATGGAATCCTCACGTACGGTTGATCATCAACAACGTTCAAACCCATGCAATCATGGGTAACTAGATTTTCTCTTCACATAAATACAGGAGCCTAGTATGTTTCAAAGCTGCCATTAGAATGAGATAAGAACAAGAAGAGGATACTGCAGCTAAATTAAATTTGTGGGAAAACACATTATTCAAAACTCTCGTACAGGTATGTAAAATTAATCTAGTTGTGAAACAAGAATACAAAATCTGCTGAAGGATTTACACTTCATTTTCATTCATTCGTCTTCATTACCTTGAAACATGGTGAAAATGTAAAAATACCTTACAGCCCTCCCTGTGCAAAACCTTTGATCTGTATCAATCCTCTCTAAACAAACGGTGGAGCAACAAATACCTTTTCCTAACGTTTTGTACAGTCTTTTCCCCAACTGCAACAAAAACATACTGCCACACATAAAGCTCTTATGAAGATTGGGCATTCTAATTGTTGTCATGGCTTAACAATGTTCAGTAATGTTAGATATCTACTGTTTCAGAAATGTTACATCACATATCACGAACAGCTATACAACAGCTATACAAAAGATAGGTATTAAGTCTCAACATACAGCAGCACATCACACTCAAGAAGTTAAAGGAAATAGAGCGTTTGTTACACAGAAAGAGCTTTTTTTTTACGGTTTTTAAAACCAATATTTGTGAACACAGAATGGAAAATATTCAAAATAAGTAAGGACAATTGCCTTCTTTTTAAGAAGTAAGTTTCTCACAAACAGATTGTTATTTGCTGCAAAAGAATTATTTGCTCACCCAAACTTTACAAAAATCAAATAATGCATCTCACCTACCTCATCTTTTGAACAATGGTGTGAGGAGGTGAAGCTTTTGCAGACATTTATTGATGCGCCTGAATGGCTCAACATTGATTAAAGCCATTTTGTTTGTATGCCATATGTTAGTGCATTTTTAAAGCCCTATTTTCCTGAGCAAGACATCACAAATTTCATAAGTCTAAATTGCCACATTGTCACATCTTCAATTTGTTGAAGGGTTCTTGGCGCAGGGTGCTCTATCATTGTCACATGTTCAGTTTGTTAAACCATTCTAATCTAAAAGGATGGGAATCTGTGCTGTCATGCCGTTACTCGTACGTTAAAATGGGATTCGCTTCATCCTCACTCTTCTTTTGTTCTACTGAGGTTCAATTTGTTGAAAATTTCATCGCCTTAGGTCATTTTTATCACCTCATGCTGTGATAATACACATGGTCAATTAAACATCGTTCTCGTAAATTAAGTAATTCAGGTGTGTCAATTCAATGTCTAGGCTTTCTTGAGCTGCCTGGCAAGGAGTATTAGGTGTCATGTCGAAAGGTAATACATGTGCAATCGGGCATGAAAGAGGGTCTGCTGAACACTTTAGCACGGTTATAACATCATGGTCTTCTTCATGCATCATGACCTCGATGTGATCATATCCATGCCATAAAATACATGAATATGTACCGAGGAACGAAATACTCACTAGTGATGGCAGTCACTATAGTCAGGTGGGAATTACAGGTTGAGAACATGATGAAAAGTTCACCTTGTCGACAAATTCCAGCACTGCCTTGGTAATCATTCCTTTTCCTGATGATCATAAGTGGTGACACGTGCACTATTTCTGATGCCGTGAAAGACTAAACAACACTCAATGATGACAAAATGAATGCAAACACCACACCAATTGTACCCCAGCTTCTTTAAGCTTATGTACATCTATTAGAATCAAGAATGTTTAATAAACCAAGCAGGAATGTAAGATCTAAGTTTTACCAAAGTTCTACCTTTCCTGAGCAATGCATACAGTTAGTCTTCAATCAATGTCATTATTCTGAAGGTCTCTCCCTACCCAAGTTGATTTTGTCATTGTACCACTCAGATTTGAAGCTGATCCAGGCTGAAATCCAGGGTGGGTATCAACAGAAATAGAGTTGTCAACAATAACAAGACCTAGATAGCATGCAAGGAACTGCTGATAAGAAAAGGATTGCTAACCTCCTGGAAGCTGCGGCTTCTTCTGATTGCTTTATGTGTAACAGCACTGTCACCACATTACGTTGACATCTTGTAAACAAACCTTTGTTGCACATGTTGAGAGCCTGTAGCCGTAGCTGTTATGAGCTGGGATCACTTTTCCTGCCAATATTTACCAAAGGTGGTGACCATATTTCAACGAAGTTGTTAATCGAATTTAGAAGAAGTGGTGTGACTTAAAAAATGTCATACACACTGCCCAGTAGTTTATCCCCCATCTTTGGCCTTCAAGTAGGCTAACATAATGTTAAAGGAGCATAGGGCGTTGCAAAATACAACAAACTTTGCTATTAACTTTTTGCGCTTTCTTTGTCCACATCGGGTAGCACCGTAGCAGCATACCTATTTAACAGATTTGTGGTAAAAAATGATCTGCCAATGACAATTTTGTTAGAGAGTACCCCAGTCGTGAGAAAAAAACTGTCAATATTTGAATTGTCTTACGTTGTGGCCCACAAGATAATATTCATGAGTATTCATGAGTCATTTATGTTTTCCTCTAGCTTGCACATGGATTGCTGCTTGGTCGAATGTCATCAGTATTTACCTGGAGTCTGTAGGTAGACATTAATGGCCTTCAACCTTCTGGTAAATAGGTAAGCTTCTACTCGATTTGGAGAAAGAAAGAGCAAAGACTTATGTAAGATGTATTTTACAATGTGCTATGCTACATTAATATCTGTCCTGATTAACAAGGAATGTCCCATTTTTAAAAGAAAATGAGTGTTTCGGCTGGTTAGACAAATCGTCCCAATTTTCTAAAAATCAATACACAGTACTGGAGGCCTAGATATCCTGCAAGCATTTTTGTATGTATACATACAGGAAAAATTCATTTAATGTACAGTGATTGCATGTGTACAAAAAAGCCAGAAAGATATGACTGTTTGATTGTTAAGTTTTTCTTTATTGTTAAATGAACAGTCAAGGTTTCTAATGGAGAAAAGATGTCATTCAATGAACAAAAAAGACAGTCAACCACTTTGTAAAGCCATAGAAACAGCACTGGAATAGTAAATAACTTATATTCGAAAATTAATGGCTCTTAGGAACACCATGAATACTGTATTCAACAGTACAGGTCTCATTGGTGTATCTTAAACACAAACTTCTACTTAAGTAGTCCCTCTGTGATCGGTTTGGGGAATTGTAGTAGCATTTAATAAAACAAAGTGTAAGGGTACGTGCCCCTGGTAGAGGATTCCAAACTTCTGATAGCTACACTTGGGGGGTGTCCTTACTGATGTTAAATTTAAATTGCGAGTTGTTGGCCAAGCCTACTGGGTATCAGGCCAGTAGTTGTGAAGCAAGCTACAATTATTCAGCTACTGAGGGCAACATTCCTAAGTCCAATGGTTGGAGGGGACATGAGCCATCTCCTACTTGCAACATAGCTGTGCACCTATAAACACAACAATTGCCTCTCATAATAGATCCTAAGGGAGCGACCATTAATAAGTCATGACATGTCTAACTTCCCTTATCTATTTCCTTGGCAAATAAACACAAATACAGGCTCATAGATACTGTGCCGGTAATCACACCTTTCTCGTTTGAGAATGGCACACAGAACAATCGTGGGCTATTCACAGGTAACGGTTTGTCTCCGAAGAACAATAGAAATTCTCTATGACCTAGTTTCTTCTGCAACCAACACTGGACACATCAAAACAATAATATGACACAACTGTCTAACGATTGTACCTCCCAGTTTATTTAAACCAAATTACTAAAAAGCAATAAAAGAAATACAAAGAATTAAAAAATACTTCACACATTACACCATGTAAACCCCAGATATGATGCACCCCTGCTATGTGTGGGCTCACACAAAGTCTTCAAGACACATGAGACTCTTTATAGCAACTTTAACCTTTGACCAACAGAGGTCATGCTATAAACAACATTGCACAATGATTCACACATCAGGCTAACATTAGCCAGCACACAGTAATCATGCAAATGGCCATATCACACATATCAGCACCACAGAACTTAATAAGCCTTAGGAACCATCACTAGCCTAACACTAGGCTTCACACACAGCACAACTTGGGAAACTGAACATGGTTAGCCTAACACTAGGCCTCACAGTACACGACAATCAACACATAGTTTTACAACATTGTAAAACTTGCTAACAGTATGCAATACTTCATGTAAGTCACAATTACTCATAACGATGGAGTAATAAAACCATCAATAATTTTCATTGGCATATAACATAGCATATTCCATACGCTATGTTAACGTATGTGTGTACTTTATATATGCATGTATAGGTGAAAGTATGTATAAGTATGAATATATACATATGTAATTGTTATGTGTCTATATATGTATAGATACATTTCCTTTGTTGGCCTTGTATTTCTTTTTTTCTTTATTATTATGATTAGTTTATTTGTGCACAAGTATTAACTATCATCATGTCTACTTGTACGGGGAGTGCTCCACTCTGTTAAGCCATAGTGGTTTTGCTGCACTTCCCATCACAATTGTATTAAATGTATATATTAACTTTTACTTTTATTGTAGTATATATTTTTTTGTACAAGTTGTGATAAAACAAATAAATAAACAAAACAAATATAAATTCAATTGTAAACATCAGAATAACATTGATTGACCTATGGATCCATCGCGGACACTACTGTACGCGGGAATGTACCTGATTCAACCCGCACGGTGACTGCTACTGTAGCTTCTCTGTACTGACTGTAGAATCATAGTTAACGTTCAGCTCAGTAGTGCTGCAGTCATCCAGCACCATGCTGTGTATTATAACACCGGGTTAGTAGTCAGATCCTCATACACCTTGATTGAAGATTTCAGCCTTGAAGAAGGCGGCCACACGCCTTAAACAGTCACATGTACACATCTGTAACAATGTTAAGTCACAAACTTGCAGGAATCACACAGGTTGCAAGACAGATATTAGATGGGTTCTGTCAGCATGGGAACATCCACATGAGTTCTGACCATACAGTTCCAGGAGGAGGTCAGAGCAATTACGGGATGACAACGTATAAAATTACAACATCAGGAGTCAACATATGCACCAGCCAAGTGCTTCTCCAAGACTGATGCATGCATCACAGGGGTTTCCGCATCTCAAATGAAGGACGCTTCTGGTGTCGTGTTTCATGACAAACAAAGGAACTATCCTAACTTTCAAAATTAAGGCAGCATACTTTCACAGTGTCTCAAAACTGCCATCCTTTCAAAAGCATTGTATTTAGAAATGACTTACAAGCTGATCACTTCATTGCAGCATCAGTGATCGCCTGTTTGGACCAAATGAATATTCACTACTAAGGATACTTCCCACTTGGTCAAAGGACTGGGTGCACAGATGTAAGTTGAACAAAAACTGTAAACCACTACATTATCACATATTACACTTTTTGTCATTATGATAAAAGATTTTGAAGGGGCAGAAATTAGCAGCTGATTTTTCAAATTGTCTAAATGGTGCAAATTAAACTGAAGGAAATTCTAAACTTTGGAAATGAAATTTTGATACTATGACTTTTTGTGTATGCACCAAATCACAAACTGAGTACCTCCTGAACAGCAACATGGCCTACACTTACACTAGCCTTCCCCCTCCCTGCAAAAGAAAGCAGACACTTTTATCACAGGAGATCCTTCCCTAGATCAGTCTCCAAATTTATATCCCACTTTCAGATTTTCAACATTACATATGGCAAATTTACTCTAAGACATCTTTCTAAGCCTCATGGTTGCCGTTTAAATAGTGATAAGTATAGTATCACCATTTTTCACATGGCACTGCCCTGCCAATACTGGTGTCACCGATCCGAAGCTGCAGGGCAAAAGAGCAAACTTAAACTGGTTACTATAACCTACTGTGCTGACCCACTTCCACACGTATCTATGTTTAAACAATGTTAAGTCGAAATTACCAAAGCCTGCACCCATAATTTTGGATATGTATTATTGCAAAAGGATCGACAGTCATCATTTCTGGTTACGCCATTTATTGCACGATTTATTACGTCAGTGTACACACACAAACACACATACACAATAGTCCATGTCATATATGGTCTACACCACCAAGTAACTTAGATGTACTTAATCGAAATTAATTTTTGAAGAAGCACTTGGGAAGTTGGTGCACCTTCAAAATATGTTTAGTTGGTCTATTTCTCCATCTTTGCCCTGCGTATTGTCCTTCAGTTTCTCGAATTCGCAGGACATTGCCCTGTGGCTTGGTCATTGGAAACAGAAGTACTACAGTATTGAATAGGTCCTTACCGTGCATTAATGCACTAAGATAGCCATAAGTAACAATTGAGCGAAACGTTACATTACCAAACATCAAGCGTACAATGACAGGTAACTGATTTCTTTACCTAGTGTGTAATTAATTACATTCAAAAGAAGGCAAATGCCTCTTTAGAGTCCCGTGTTACCAATCACGCCATACTTTGATAGCTGCTGCCTGGTATTTCGTAGAAAACCAACTGTTTTGTAGTAGGCTCTGGCGAACCTCTGTCACACAATCAGATCTATTCTTGCTCTATATGCATGCGGCATTCACCCGGCCGTACCGTACCCACTGCAAGCAGTACAGGTTATTTCATCACTTGGTGACGTCATGTGTTGTTTATATCAACCCACAGCGCTAGAAAGTTCGCGGGTTTACTTGAATCATCGAGAACTTATTACTCACACTTGGCATAGTTGATTGCGTGTGCAATTGTGGATAGAGGGTGATGAAAATTTCAACAGTTATCTGTTCGAAGAAAAAAAGGCAACTAAGGACACGTGTAATTACATAATAAAATATTTTTGCCCTTTTGAGACGTGTCAAAACACGGTATATAAGGAGCTGTTCTCCATCCTTTTTTATATACTTAAAGTAAACGACGTACGACTCCAAGCCGTTACCACTCTGCAGGCTAAAGCTATCATACCGCGATCATACTTAAAAACGGTGTACCATACGCCTTAGCAATACTTAAAGCGATTATTTTATGGTAGGACAATTTTTACCAGCATATCAGAAAGGACATAACTAAGACAGAAAGAGTGTCTCCTTTGCACTGAGATCGATTTCAGTGAGTTTTTAACCAGCATTTTGCCTTATCCAGTACGCTACCATGGGAACCCTTTACTCCTTTAAATGGTGCCTTCTCGGTGTATTCCTTGTTACATCATCAAGAGCAGCAGGATTCCACCATTATTACACATCCTTACCGACAGGTGGACTAGGAATTCATCGGTGAGTGATTTTTTTTTTTTTTTTAAGTAAGCTAAGGCCATTTATATATTGTTACCTCCATGTTAGGCTATTCGTACTGAAGTTTGGCTTTGGGACCAAGGTACACTAATAAGTGTGGGGGTCGATATAGATACACGATGTTTCTTTCTCCTCTTTTTCCAGTTTGAGCAGTCTCTTATGACTTTTAAGTACTAACTGCGGGGTGGCTGTAAAATCTTACTGGGGTTATGCAGTATGATCCTGAGGGGGCGGGGTATAACAAGAGAAAAAACAAGAGGATCATGAAAGGTATGATGTTTTTTCCCAGGCTCTATTTTGGCAGTCTTTCATGTAAGTCTTTCATACAATTGCGACAAAACCAGTAATAATCAGGAACTTGAATGAATGAATCATGAATCAAACAACGTTTAATCAACAGCTGATTCGATCGGTTTTGCACAAAGCGCAAATTAAAGACCATCCCTCTGTGGCTTTGCAAGCTATTCTGTATCGTAATAGATGCCGATGATGACCTGAAAAATATTTGAGAAGTTTGTCCTGATATAAATCGTAGCTTGTTATCTTCTAAAAAGCCAGCAAGGCAGCTGCGTAGCCAGGAGGTGGAGAGGGCGGGGTATTTACCACAAAAAAATTATAAATACATGCCCTAGTGTGCCAAATAATCAATGCTCTCATTACGGTAATTAGTTATGTTTTTTTTTTAACTTTTGAGTGTGGTATCTTTTACAGTTGTTCCAAAAAATCCACAACAACCATAATCTGGTTATCGATTTTGTGGTCATTAATTTCAAATTTATTGAGAATTTTGGTAACATCATCATCTCTCCTTCGTATATTCACAGAGATATTTGGGATCCATTTTTCTATCATTCGATGTCTTTTCGAGATGATCCTTTCCAATCAATGACATTTCGATCATTGCTGTCCCCCCGGGTTGGCCTCGGATTTGGTCCTAGCCTCAGAGTCTGGGAGCCTCGAACCGTGCGACGAACAGTTGTAGATGAAAAACATATAAACAAGGTACGTTATACTGAATTAATCTATGTATTTATGCAGTGTTCTCCACGGGGGTTAGGAGGGAGCCCCTTTGTAGTGAAAAGTACCTACTTCTAAAATAGCGACCATCCATAAAATAGAATCCTGCCTCCACCCCACACCCTCCCCCTCAACCACACCTCACAAAATGCTGAGGTAAAAAAAAGATGGCGATAGACCATTGCACTGACACTGACATTCCAAGTAGAGAACTCGAGTAATCGTCTCAAAGTGGCACCATTTGACATAAGTATCTCAATCACCTCAAACCCGATACGGTAGCTAGCTATACGCGCTTCACGAGGGACCGGTCTCTTCTCTTGAAGAGATGTATACACTGATAAAACTCCGTGACAAGTATGCTAAAGTTACCTCTCCTTCTGACTCTCCGTCCCCCACCCCCATCATCAGTGCCCCCATCATCAATGCCCCATCATCAATTCCCCCATCATCAATTCCCCCATCATCAATGCCCCCATCATCAATGCCCCATCATCAATGCCCCATCATCAATGCCCCCACCATCAATGCCCCCATCATCAATTCCCCCATCATCAATGCCCCCACCATCAATGCCCCATCATCAATGCCCCCACCATCAATGCCCCCATCATCAATTCCCCCATCATCAATGCCCCCATCATCAATGCCCCATCATCAATGCCCCCATCATCAATGCCCCCACCATCAATGCCCCCACCATCAATGCCCCCATCATCAATGCCCCCATCATCAATACCCCATCATCAATTTCCCCATCATCAATTCCCCCATCATCAATGCCCCCATCATCAATGCCCCCACCATCAATGCCCCCATCATCAATGCCCCCACCATCAATGCCCCCACCATCAATGCCCCCATCATCAATGCCCCCATCATCAATACCCCCATCATCAATTTCCCCATCATCAATGACCCATCATCAATGCTCCCATCATCAATGAAGGATCGATACTTGTGGGAAGGTGTCAGTTTAGAACAAGTCGTAGAGGATTCCATTGGGTTCTGTGCGTCAATGTTTAATTTCGTCTTATTTACATTTTAAACACAGCTGAAAGACGAAAATGGATGTCATGAGCGGAATGATATGACCTTTGATAGCCACGAGATGAGGAATCACCAGAACAGGCCAGATAAATTTCAAAATATGCAAGATGCCAACTGCCATACTCAGCCGGTTAGAGGTGCATCTGTGAATCAAGAATACAGCAACAACGTACAACATCACATGGAAGGTAGTAAAGAAACAACCTCAAGTCAGCAACAGGACAACCTTAGTCCGACAAGGCCTATCCGAGGAACAGCATCATATGGTCAGCAGAATAACCATCAAAGTGAACCTGTTAAAGGTGCCACCTCAACTCAACAACATGACAACCGTCGTATGGAAAACTCGGAAGACAAGAGAACGACTTTCAACCAGCAACTGAACAACCCTCAAAGTGAATCAAGGCAAAGCAAGGTAAGATTTAACTTAAGGCGCCAGCCAAAAAGAGTGAGAGGGTTTTTATAATTCATCACCCAGTGGCTTCGATTCGAGTGGTCTAGAATTAAAGCGAGTGCATAGAAGTTCTTATGTAAGCTCACTTTGTGTATACTTGATACTGCGCAAGAGGCAGATCGAAAAGTATGTGTTGCTCAGGATTTTAAGCAGTGGCGGCGCCAGAATGTCAGACTTGGGGGGGGGGCAAACTGAGGGCAGAGGAAAATGTTGGGGGGCAAAGATTTTCGCGCGCAGCGCGAAATCGAGCGCGAAGCGCGAGGCTTTGCGGGTGGGTTCCAGGGGCCCGCCTTAGCGCCCCTGGTGGGGTCCACGGGCAACGCCCCGGTTGGGGTCCAGGGGGCGAAGCCCCCGGAAGCTCTGAGGTTTTAGCATATCTCTGGGTGGAAAACTGTGGTTTAAGTCCCAAGAGAGGTATGTTATTTATTTTTATATTATTCATTTTTTCGGTTGACCGTCATTCCAAGGTTCCCAACTTTTTTCTTTGGGGGTACTATTTCACATTTACGCGGTGCCACCGAGTACACACACACATACACACACACATAGGCTACATACACTTCCATTCCATTCCTATATTTAGGAAAACAACGACATTCCTATATTTAGGAAAACGACCACCTACCCGCCCTTCCCCTATGCTGGACGGTACACATTCCAGAGAAAATTGGTCTGGCCAGGCTGACCTACTGTTGAAGTGCCTACAGGCATGAAATGAAAACTGGCAGCCTGTGTAACATAAATTAGGCATTTATCAATCATGGTTCCCCGGAAGCTGTTCTTATTCAGTCCAATGCCAATACATAGTTTTGTGATTTAATTAATTTTGGATGAGTACAAGATCTGATTGGGAAGGGTGAGAGCAACTGGGGGGCAAGGAAACAATCTGGGGGAATGCCCCGCTCATGCCCCCCCCCTCCCCCGTAGAGCCGCCACTGATTTTAAGACAGGGGCGTGGCTAGAATTATAATTTAAACTCGGTCTTTCACATGAATGAGGGCTCATACCTTGCAAAAATACACTCTGTTGTTACACTCTGTGTCAATATATTTAACTCTCATAAATCAAGGGGCCTATCATATTATTTTTCTTAGGGGAGGGGGTCTGGGCCAAGCCCTAAGGCCCCCAGTAGGTACGCCACGGTTTTAATGTTGCATACGGAATGACATAATCCCTTCGTTTGACATTAGATATACTTCTCCAATATTAAACGCAAAAGATCTGCTGTATCAGCGCACAATAATAATTCGCTATAAATTAACCTTGCAGTGCCTCCGAAGGCATTCTTAAAATTGGAACATCCGTAGAAGCGGAAGTATAAAAAGTGTGACGTCATGCGGCCTACAGCCTACTGGACAGCACATACCCAGCTGGTTGCTACGAAGAGTGACTGACGACGAGTAATTGATACACTACGTTGATATCTAAACGGCTGCAAATTTTCTAATATTGTGTAGCAAGCTCGTGAGTGTCAAATTCGCCAAAACTACAAAGAAAAAAGAAGAGCTCTACATACATTTCTTTCTAAAATTGACAACAAAACAAATAGTCACGTAACTGTATATGTATAATGACACATTTCTCCTATCAAACTTTTTTTTTTCAATGTAAGTACACCCTCGCATTTCCTTGGTTATACCGGATAAATGCATGCACGGCAATACCATATAGAAGAAAACATTTACTTTTCCTTCAATTCCTGTGGTGCCAACCTAATTTATTTGAACAACAGGTACCATTATTTTATTAGAAACATTTCAAGATGCTCCACTGAAAAAGTAAACGCCTTGTATCAAACTAGACTGGGTCAAATTTAAAGAATTGAAATACTCATAACGAAATATTTTTTTTTCTTTTTTTACGAACAGGCACATAGCAGAAATATCAACAAGGGCCACCATCACAGAGGACATCCCCAGACAGCACCTTTAAAAGAAATAAGCAGATTAGACATCAAGGGGTATCACCCCGGAGATATCAAAATCAAAGTCCATGATGACGTCATTATTGTCACAGGAATTCAAAGTTGTCGTTGTGAAGAGAATTGTTTGGAAAAGGAATTCGAGCGAAAGATTCCACTATCCAATCAGGTCCACCCGAGAACTATTAGTGCAACTGTAAGTCCAGACGACCAGAATGGTCTGGTACTGAAAGGTTCACAAAGACTGAAAGACAATGGAATTCCACTACCTGTCTCTGGCCTTGACGTTCCCGTGGAAGGGAATTTTAAACCAATCACGAGACATTCTGACCCTTCCTGTGGTGGTACTAAAAGAGGAATTAAACTCAAGAAAATGGATGCACGGAGTAGACAGATTATTGACGATATTGAAGAGGTTACAATGGAAGAGAAATTTGAAGGCGAAGTGGACGAAGATGGCGTTACCATAGAGATTGCTTAGTAACAAGACAGGTTTTCTGTTGCGTAACATGCTACGACCGACGTCTTTCACATCCGCTGTACTTGTAACCAGTTCAATATGTAATTATCACTGGATACAAAAGTTGGGTAAAATTCGTCCAAAACGGAATTGTGTCTCGTGAACACTTTTCGAGTTAAAAAAGGCATGGATGATTTGCCACTACGGACCCTGTTTAACCACAGACATCATCTGTAACACATTTCCTTGACCTTGTAGGTATCCAGCAGTTTGCATTCCTTATATTCAAGTGTGCAGGGTGACACTGCACAATGATACAAGGACTGAGAGACCGTTGCTGGGAAATAAGGTACAAGAATATCAATCGCATGAAGTGTTTCACCATGTTTCATAGTTATTTGTTATTTGTCATACGGTCACTTTATACAAGATTGTGGTTCTTTGACCACCTCCTTCAATGCTATCAAGATACCACTCAGAGACCTATAGGTAATGAAAACGATTTGTAGAAACTCGATTTTCCACATTTGTTTCACCTCTGTGTACCGCAAAGCAATATCGTGTGGAGATTGGTCCAATATCAAGCAATGCAGTGATATGCTGGAGGGTTCTTGCTACAAAAATGTTTGC
Source organism: Stichopus chloronotus (assembly GCA_021234535.1). Classification (NCBI taxonomy): domain Eukaryota; kingdom Metazoa; phylum Echinodermata; class Holothuroidea; order Aspidochirotida; family Stichopodidae; genus Stichopus; species Stichopus chloronotus. The sequence goes on along the minus strand of CM037836.1, from coordinate 17,924,960 downwards.
ATTCTTTTCATTCTAAATGAAGGATTAATTTCTACTGCTTGAATTTTCGTCGACGATGACATTTCAAACGTGTGTAGAGATTTACAGAGGACGCTCTTCCACTTTATCTACTTTACATGAAACATCCGCTTTAAAAAGCTGATGTTATGCAAGCAATAAGTGTGATAAAGTGAATCATATTTCCTGAGCATTTTTGGTTTTAATTTAAATACTGATATCACATGACTCTAGCAGTATTCATATATCTGTATTTTTTTTTTTATAGAAGCTAATAAACTTAGGATGTCAGTGATATTGTTGTTCGTCTTTTCTTTTAATGCTTTAAGCATGAATGTCTCAATCACGTTTCAAAAGGTGGTTGCAAAAACTCGAAATTCATTACTCAAAAGGAGCTGATTTACAAATCATCCTCAGACCTGCCAATTTTGCTTAAGTCTCATTACTGGGAGAGGATGCAAAGAAGTTGTTCAACCGTGAAACTACTGGTGGCAAGTGGAGTGATAAAGTGGTCACAGGGTAATGGTGGGTTGGGGGGGGTCGTTCACTTTATGTCATCATTCCACAAAACTAGTTCAAAACATGTATAAACTGGTAGCTATGAATGACAGACTCTACATGGACTGCTGTCTTATCTTCATCAATTACACCTCAGTCCTCCCTTGTAAAGTAACAACTGCAACTGCTTCACAGAACCAACCGAGTTAGTAGAATTAAAACTTATCAGCACCAAATAAGAACACAAACCTGTTAGCAATCTGTCTTTAATATATTGATTGATAGATGTCAATCCAATTTTGAAACAATAATGTTTGTGTCATTCCACATAACCACTACGCACACTATCTTATAGTCACATATGTACATAATACAAAATAAACCTGTCGTTTCAAATGGTAATGATACACTGAATTAACTCTCTTGAAAGATAAGTGTACTACTCTTGTTTTCACTACTTTACATTGCCCATACCAAGATACCAAGATCATCTTAGAGTGGGACATAAGCCGTGGATAACAACCAGACAGTCCTGAGGCATTCTCCTGTGCACATATCTCCTGGCTTCACAGAGCCCACGCACATGCTGTGTGCACTCAAGCATGTGGGATATGCAGGCTGCATAATAAGTGACCCTCCCAGCAAGAGTTGGTATCAACAGCCATTTAACATAGGCCTGCAAATCACCTGTAAAATGCTTCGATATTCGTCTCATCTAAGATTTTAAATCTCTATATTTATGGGTCTTTCTTAATGTCTGATGATTGGCTCAGAAGAGCATGAATAATCATAGCTTGAGAGAAAGAAGTGTACAAAACTACTGAGTGTCATTGATTACATAGGCATACATGAATTTTAATAGCTTACAGTCAATGTAAGCACATTCAGTCAGAATCCAAAAGACAGTTCGCGGAAGTTGGAATTACGAACGCAGTCAGAGTTGATGCATGAGTAACACACGTCTGTTGTGTGGGCAACATCATAAGAAGCAGTGTGAAGCTTTGTGGACCTAAGATGATTGTAGGTTCCCTGATGATCCGAGATGAAAGCGGTTATGCCACAGAAATATGAAAGATAGTAAAATCGTCTGAACTGTGACGCACATGAGATGAAATTGATACCTACAGTAGTAAGAATTGACATCAGATCATACACAGGGAAGGGTCTGCAATGTGTGTGCACAACATGGGAGCTCTCCTTCTTTTATGAAATTTTTTAAGGTTTTTGGGAAACAAAACAGGTTAATACATCAAAGTACTCATCAGCAGTGTTTGCACCAGGACCAAAAGTTGAACCCAGGCACCATAGTTGGTCAGGCACCCGGGTACCAAAAAATACAACTTCTGTCAGACATGATACATTTTGCTTTGTGCCTTAATAAAACAATGACTATCTTACGTATGCCACATGAATCACAACAAGGTCCTGGTAGCCATGCAGGCTGAACTTTGTCACATGTACAATGTCAGTAGGTTAGTCAAAACTTTGGATCCAAGCAGCAATTTTATATCTGGGAACTGATATCACCAGTTAAGTACCTGGATACCCTTTGCAAACACTTTGCATTACTATTTCCAGAAATAAAATGATTGAAACTTTTGCTACTGTACACCCTTTAAACAAAACTTTCATCTTCAGCCTACCTCTTGTGTATCTTATGCAGAAATAAGCCCACCAACTTCCATTTACATGACACGCAGGATGTGGTGAGGTGGTGAGGTGTAATGGTCCAATGTCTTGTGCCTTCCAGCAATGGTTATATATCATATTTTGCTATTGTAAAAGGGTAATGGTAAGACACAAATTAATATTGATACCATTGTAGATTACTAAAACAAAATGTTACTCTGCAGAGGTTAGCATATCAAGAATAGTTTTATTTTGATTTCACAACTTTATGTTCTACCCACTGCAGTAGCATTAGGGGTTTGATCCCCCACACTCCATCTTCTCAAAGAAGACAACATTCTTCAATGGAAGCTGGCAAACTTGCAAGAAGTTTTTATCAGTCTGCTGTTATGACTCCTTCATAATTTTAGCTTCTACATTTAGAAGCGGATATCCATCCAACACCTAAACAAGGTGAACAGCCTCTTTCTGTTCTCCAATCAACAGCAGATCTGATTCCAACCACGAGGGCCAATATCGCCACCCGTGCGAGTTGATATCAGAATCCATACTTGGCTTGTGTCTGTTTTCTTGTCATTCTGTTCTGTGCCCATGAATTCTTCAATTCCAGTTCTCTTTCTCTGGCCTGTGCAAAAGGTGTAAAATAAATGTCAAACTTGCAAACATTTCAGACAAATATCATAGCATAAATATCAGAGCATATCATGTAAATGTATCAGCTAATTCTTTACTAATTCTTTCCTTTTGTCCTGCTCTCATTTAACAGATTTTTTTTTGTTCTTAAGGTATTTGGTAATCTCAATCTTGAAATTTACAGCAAACTGCAATTTCAATGTTTCCCAATTATAACACACCCCCAATTATTCATTTCTCATAAAGAATACGACATTGGCAGTTTTTGCGGTACTGTTTCTATGAATATTATTTGTTTTAAAGCAATACATGTGTTTGTGCGTTGAAGTACGGTCAACCCAAGAAAAGACAACAAAAATACAATGGTATTGCTTTAAATTTGTACCATATAAAATCTTGAATGCTAAGACATATCAGACACTAAGAGGGATAATATCAAGATCTCTTTACATTATATGATCCTTTTGCAATGATCCTTCTGTTCATCTTTGAAAAGTCGATACGTGCATTTGCAATGTAACCATAAAAGTTTGTAAAATCCATTTTAGTTACAAATGAAAGAAGCGGTAATTCTCCAATAGATGCTGGAGATCAATCAAACAATCAAACAAACTTATGCTACCAATTGTTTCTTTGGGAGATTCTTCAGCAAGCACAGAGAAATTTCCTGTATTTATCCATCCATAACTTACTTGTCTCGCCAAGTAGGTTATCTGATGTTTTCTCTTCTGCTGATGAGTGGGGAGCTGCTCCTTTTTCTGTGTGAAAGGAAAGCTATCATTAAACATGAAAAACAAACCAAACACAAAAACAAAACAAAAACACAACAGCTAATAACTGGCACTTAACTTAAAATATCTTTACACACTGTGTAGGATACCTTGATTTCAGTATTACTCTTCCTTGTGAACAAAAAAAGCTTTTTGACAAATCACTGAAGTAAACTATGATATGGATAACTGAAGTTGGAATTCAACTGTGACTTTCACTGAGGAATCCAAACATTGTGTAGCCAGATCAGTTTTAAGTCAGACAGCAAATGAAGAGCAGCTTTAGCTTCACAGTTATTAACAAATTAATGACTACAAACAGACTACGTTTTTCTGTCATCACTGTGTGTATGCGTAAAAGCAAGTTCAAGATTCGCGTTTTTACTCTTTTCAAACAGCAGATGGGACTTGCCCCCCAAAAAAATTAATTCAGTTGATCAACTTTGTATGACCATCCTGTCTTGAGTTCAGTCATTATCAGCATATTCAAAGAGTAGCAGGGTAAGTTGGCACACTGGCCAGCTAGTATTGGCTTTGGGGACACTTTATTTTGTTTGAGAATATAAATATGTACTATGGTTGATCAAGTAACATATTTACCAATTTCTGAAAGAGTATGTACACTGGGAGCAGTTTTGCAGAGAGTTTCGCAGAGTTAAAGCTCATCTTCCCCGTAAAGCCAATTCTGTGGGCAGCAAAAAGTGAAACATTAAGGTAAACTTATCAACTGACCAGTTCTTCCCTGGCTTCTTTTTCCTCTGTCAATGATTTCAGCATCCAATCTTCTGCATTGACTGAACTAATGTGGTCGTCTGCATTCACGTCTATGATATTCATCGCGGATGGGTCAAAGTTGCCTTTGCCAACCATCTTTTGGAACTGAAAAAAAAGGACATGACAAATTTTTATACTGATGAACTACACCTTTGGGGCAAAGTTGCACTTCTAGCATTGTAATTCAATTTAAAGGTTGACATCAATCAATAGACTGACTGAGGTTTGACCTAATAATGGGCAAGGTACATGACTGTCACCATTTTGCTGCAATCATTCCCCAGAAGAGAAGAGAAACTGCAAGCTTAAGCAGGGATGTTCGTTTATTTTTTCGTTCACCCCTTTATTAAATGTGAATGGGGCTGAAGAAAAAAACGAAAAATACTGCTGAGCACGGTGAAGCAGCAGATCTGACCAACTGCTGCTTTTAATGTCAAGGACAAAGAAAAGCAGTCCTACTGTACTTTGCATACTGCAACTGACTCTATATGAATGGCACATCATGAAAAGTTTGGGATTCATGTATTAAAAAGACTGTACTACACCAGAAAGCCAAGGGGCTTAGTGTTTCCTTGCTGCTCTTCTGTTATTACACTTGAATGTCCCAATGCCCTCTTAAGATACTGTACCACGGAGAAATTTAATGTGAGACCTCCATCTCAATTCGAGTACTGGTCTTTCTGTATGTCCGTAATGCATTCCATGTGAAATGACAAAACTGAATCATCACAACTACTTGAAAGTGTTGAACGTGAAGCAGTAAGACAAGTTCAACAATATTAGTCTTTTTTCTAGATCAAGTGTAAAAGTTTGAAATTGAAATTTCACGTTATTCACAAAAGTTTACCTCAAATACCCTCTCAGTTTTGTAATTGATTGCCAAGAATTCTGCACCCATAAATGATTTATATTGATATTACAGTTAAAGTTATATCTTTGAAGTCGGTCAAAGAGCGTGGTTAAACACACATACTGTATGCACACACATACACCAAATCAAAATCACTACCACATCAATGATTTTTGCTCATCTTCTGATCAGTTGGGTGAGTGTCAAAGTTCTAGCTTAGAGATTTACTTACAGCTTTGTCATGAATCAGAGATGTGTCTTGTAAGTTGCCATGGTAACTGGCAGCATCTCCCTCACTGGTGGATGGATACATGTAACTGTCCGTACTCTGATGGGGATAGGGACCTTGCTGATTGTGACTGTAAGCAGACCCGTACTGCACCGATGGCGTGCCACCTACCGAATGATGATGACTTGAGACCCCACCAGATGACAACAACTGGTACCCATGGGGAGTCTTCTGGTTACTGAAGTTGAGAGGTTGCTCATTAAACTCTGGTTTACTCTGAGTCACGAGTTTGCTAGCCGTCTTCTTGGGAACTATACCAGCCTCCCTAGATGTCTCCAACTGAACATCTGCAGTGGGTGTCACTAATTTGGAGGACAATTTTGACTGATGTTTGTAAGTTCTTCCTTGGAACTTAGATTTATTTCCTTTCATTTCATGGTCATTGCCATCTCTTGAATCTACCTTCCTCATGTTTGATGACTCCTGCAAGTTACCTCCAATGTCCTGCTCAGAAGCTGTGGCTCTGTACTTCTCGTAGATGGAGTCATTTTTTGGAATGGTTCTTTGAACAGATGTGCTCTTGCCGTCTGACGCCAGCACACCGCTGGACGACGGGAGTGATTCAGACTTCGACACCGAGCTGTCAAGAGAAAAGAAGTTGCCCTCTTCCACTTCCTGAGAGGGTCCATCATTTCCAGAGTTACTTATGGATACACGTGGTACGGCTGATGAGGGTGGTGATCTTTTGACCACTGAAGGTGCTGGCTTCTTGGTTAAGGTGTGAGGAATGAGTAAACGATTGGTTTGCTTCAACGTAGCATGTTTTGGTTCTGGGAGCATTGCAAATAGACTGGAAATTTTCTGAAAGGAAAAGAGAAATTAGATCAAAGTACAGGATAAAATGGGCAAAACAAATCAATACTTTTTTTTTTACCAACCAGCTAAGTAAGGATTCAGTGAACGATGGATTTGTTGAATGGCTTCATGAACAGGTCTCATTTTATCCTGCTCTTCTGCCACCCCCTCTATCGCACCTCATATCACCGAACGAAGGAAAAGACATGAAAACTGGGAATAATTTATCCAGTATTGCATCTAACTTTGCTACACAAAATGATAAGACTGCTACACAAATTGAAAACAGTGCAGCAGTTTTTGCTCATACGACAGTAGGGTTTTCTCTGATGTTGCAACAAAATACAGGAGAAATGCAATAACTGCTATGCAAATTTTGAACACTAAATTATTTACTGTAAACCTACTATGTACAGAATACTGCACATATACTTATTGTACACCATGCAAATGGAACATTGAAAAGAACTGTATTCCAAGTCTTTGTGACACATAGTACTGTATTTGCATCACAGTGTTCAGATCAGCCCTTTCTGTTGGCCATGCTTACCTTTCCAGGCTTGGACTTCTTTGGTTGTGGCTCTTCTTCCTCATCATCATCTGAATCAGGCTGTGGAAAACAAAATATGCAAAACAAAAACAAGAATGAAACATCACCTAACTGCTCTACAGTGTACACCTGAATGGTTTTAAAGTTGGTTCTCTTTGTATTATGATACCTGCTGAATTGGGAAGTACAGGAAAGTTGCACTGCACCTCTGAGGGTGTTTATACAGTATGCACTGTAAAGATCAGAACCAACCAATCATATCACCCAGAGATTTTTAAATGAAACATATACTTGTAGTTGCTTCTGAAGCTGTACTGCAACAAACTCCCTCTTCCTTACCTTCCTATATATAGGCATTCCTAACATACAATGCATGCATGCAAGAGGGACACGTTTATGTAGATTCCTTTGGCAAATAAATCATTGATGTTGAATATTTGAACAGAGGATCATAGCTGACATTCCCCACAACATCCCAACCCCGCTACCTAATAAAACTTTTTGTTGTATAATATTCGGCAATGCAACACAAAGGTACATCGACAAGTGTTTTTTTTTTTTTTATTTGGTCACTAACTACTATTACGTAGATGAGCTGGTCATTACCAACGACAGGTACTATCACTGTAGATGTTCCTCCTGTTCAATGACCAGTCAAGACAAGGAGGCAACATTTCCATTAAGTAATTCTGGCACAGAAACAAACATAAAAGTAATGGAATGTTCTTTAGTTCCTTTTAAGATTTTGCACTGGAGTATACTGACAAGTGTTGTATTCATAAACTGTGTGTCTATTCTTGAACAGTTTGTGTTGGTAATATTTTGATTTAAGCTGGTTCAAATAATCCCATGATTTCAAACAAAGACAGAAGCTGTTGTGCTCTTCTTGTTGTGCTCTTCTTGTCTTTGCAGCTGTTGTGTTTTTTACCTTGGTACTGTAGGTAAAAAAAAATACTTGTTTCAACTTTGTGGTATGAGGCAATATTTGCAAATCTGATTTCATAAATTCAATTGCCTTATGAAATGAAAGATATACTGAACCTCTGGTAAAGCTGGTACTGGTATCTTGATTGCAGTTCCTCTCCTCTTTGGTGGTGGCAGACCAAGTTTTGATTTGCTGGTACTGTAATCTCCATCTTCATCTATTTATTGATGAAATATCAAAATTGTAAATAGTCAAAGATGCAGCTGAACAATGCAGTAAGTGTTATAACCTTTCATTTTGGTTGTTATGTGCCTGTTTCAATTGAAAGATATTGTACAGTACATGATGCTGTGAGTCTGATAAGGCAGGGCATCCATTGCTACATGTTCAAGAGTTAAAATTTCCAGTGCCATTATGCAATAGTATCCACTACAGTGTTTTACATTTGAATGCCTGCTCAAAACCTGGCAATGGAAGCCATCGAACCCTGGTCATCGACTGACGAACGTGTAAATGCATCAATGTGTAATTACAGTATGCCAAGTGATTTCCGAAGTTCCGAACTGAACTTTTTTAAAGGAATTGCTGACATGACAACATTCAGTCCTACATAGGATGTTTTGAACCCCTTTATACTAGTATTGTCACGATATTGTGATATCGGCAATGATATAGTTATGAAACTTTGCTACTGACATCGTTTGTGAAATGGTCAAATTTTCCAAATGATATCATTTGTACACTTGAGTTCTGACAAAATGTTTCTTAGAACAGATATTGACCACATAATATATGCCATACATGAAAAAAGAAAGGAGACCTTAACATTGTATTACGTTTTAATGAACTACAGTAGTTTGATTTGCATATATAATATGTCATGTCCGAAATAAAGACCTTACCCTGTACATGGCTTCTGTATAGAAAGGTAGCCACTGGCTGCACCGACTCGAGGCAGATTGAAATAGTGAAGCTCGCCACCGACCCACGATATTTGCAATTTCCACACTGAGTCAACAGAAGGCGCATTTGACATACATACACCTTAGGGATAGCTAATTTGTTTGGGTTGTTGTAAACAAGGCAGAATAATTGCACCTTTGGTGGCAGCATTTTTCCCTCCAATGAAATAAATATTCATTTAAGACAATATTGATTCATGATAAATGTTCCAACTTTTGTAGGTGGAGCTGTCACAAACTTGGAATGAAAAATTTCTTTAACAGCACGTTCAATGGTCACCCCATTGCCACGCAATCCATACGTTTCACACGTGTACTGTATATTGGTGCCAACTCACTGCACCCCTATGATACTGTGATTTCATTTGGCAATTGAGGGAAAAGTGTACCTGACATCATGTTTGAAAATTTCATTTCGCTCAACACTACTTTATACAGTGACTAAGCAGGAAATAAATCTATTAGGGCAGACGTAGGTGGTGTCTACTGACCCAGATTCCGACTCAGGCTCTTGTTATTGACCCAGACATAACTTTGGCACTAACTGAGAATTAAAAACTCTATGATTAGTGTAACGATAGCCTAAACCATGGATACAACACTAATGGGATGAATAGTGTTTGATACTTCACTATTCGAACTGCCTCCGGGCCAATAGAAACAATGTACATCTGTACATGTGCCATGTGATGAGCATCCTAGTACTCTAGTCCTACGGCCAAGTGCTGTGACATTGTTGGATACCAATTTCGTATCCTCTACTAGTCTAATCTAACCCTCCGCTAACCACTAACTACCTAGTGACCAGGCACTTCCTTTTAATTATGAGGTCAACCAATAGTTTAGCAGGAGTGGGTCCTTTGGTAAATGTATGTACAGCATGGTACCACGATCAAATAACAGGGCGGTGTCTATTGACCCTGACGACGACTCTATTATTCAGGCTATTCTTGTAATCGACCCGGACGTAACTTTGGTACTACAGTAATTGATAATTAAGAACTCTGTAATTAGTGCAACGATAACCTAAACCATGGATGCAATACTAATAGGAAGCAAGTTGAAGTTGGCAAGCTTAGTCAGATGGTACAACCTCTAACTTAGATATGGTAACTGTGTCGGAACTTCTAATTTGCTAGTCAGGCTCCATAGATGGAGATTTACAACAATTGGCCCAGACGCTACTTCTGTGTTTGGATGGCTGTGTAAGTAGTGAGACTTGATCCAATTGACTAGTTAGAATTTGAAGCTATCTTAGTTTAATGTAGGCTACACCACTAGGCTAATCTGTTTTAGTGTTATTAATGTACAGAGCGATCGGTAGACTAAATTTGGCTCTTCTGTTCCGCGCCGATGTACCCAGTTTCACTATGTTTCACATCATTTGCGTCCGGGTGAATAGTATTTGATACTGTGTTCTTTAACCGGCGTCCGGGTCAATAGACACCACGAAATAACAGTACTTGGTCGACCTCGCAGAAGTGCTCCCTACATTGTGATGGTTGATTCAAAGAATTACGGTTGTCTGTCTTAGGCACACTTAGCATACTGTTTTGTGGAAGAACATAATGAAAAACAGCTTACCGTTTGAAACTGACGAGGTTAATTTTGAAGATGATGAAATAGTTGACTTTAGGGTAGCTTTACTAGCATTTGAATCTTGGCTTATCACTTTCTGGCCGTGGTTCCTTGGTGTTGCGCTGTTAGTGTTTCTAGTGGCAATATCACTGTTGGAAGACACACTTTGAACTTCAAGTTCAACGTTACTTTCAGATGACTCTTCATCATCACTCCCCTCACTGCTGCTATCATAACTCACCAAACCTAAAGACATATTTTCATTTGGACCATGAGAAGTTTAAGGTGGGATATCGCAAGGTCCAGGGACTAATAGTGTTCGCGAGATTTGGCAGTGCGCGAAGTTTAGTGTGTGCACTGTACTATTTGACAGTCTGACTTTACAATGAACCTGTACAGTAAGTACAGTAGTTCAAGTCTCCGATCCGATAGCGAGTATAGTAGTACAGTGCATTCCTGAGCTGGTGCTGATGATCAGGACCTATGGAACGCGAAAATTCTTTAAAAGAAAAATAAAAAATAAACAGCCAAACAGTAGCCTACCATGTAAACTTAATCCCAGCATAGGCGGCAAAACCGAGCAGATGAAGGGGACCTCCAATATTTTTTTAGGGGGGGGGGGGAGGGACCTGCCCGCCATAAAATAAATGACTTGAAATGTAATACTTGAATTTCTGTCAGGCCAGTAAGATAGGTCAACTGGGTGATCTGAAATTGTATGTTTATCTCATTCCTTTACATGTAATGTACGGGATGAGATATTGTGGTTGCTTTGGGACGTTAGAGGGTATAAAGGCTCTCTCAGTTGTCAAAGCAACAGTTGCCATGGTAACATTATGAATGGTTGATATATGAGATTGAGACATGGAGATCTAACCTGGTGTGGTACTTCAGGTGGCCTGGAAGACCCATATGGTTGGGGTCAAATGTGTGAAGATATGTGTGTGTGTGCAAAAAGAAAATTCCAATTTCAAAGGTTTCCGTCCGTCCGTCCGTCCGTCACTCCTCCTGCACCGCAAAGTCAATGAGGGTCAAAGTTAGTTGACAGATGACCCATGGTCTGAAGTTGTGTCTACCATCAAAATTTAACGTCAAATTAGTGAAAATCTCATTTTTGCTGTTTTCTTAATTCAAAATGGTTATTTACATGCGACCTCCAAATATATGACCGGTATACAAGGTTTTATCTAAAAATTATGTTTGTATGTGTTTTGAGGTCAAAGGTCAAGTTCAGGGGTCGTAGGTCAAATTTGACACCAAAAAGTTTGCTTCTGCAACTCCTCCTAGACCTCACAGCCATTTAGGATCAAAGTTGGTAGATAGGTAACCCATGGTCTAAAGTTGTGCCTCCCGTCAAGATTTAAGGTCAAAGGTCAAATGAGTGAAAATCTTATTTTTGCTGTTTTCTTAATCCAAAGTGGGTATTTGCATGGGACCTCCCAAATGTATAACCAGTGTAGAAGATTTTATCTAAAAATTATGTTTGTATGTGTTTTGAGGTCAAAGGTCAAGTTCAGGGGTCGAAGGTCAAATTTGACACCAAAAAGTTTGCTTCTGCAACTCCTCCTAGATTGCAAAGCCATTGAGGGTTAAAGTTGGTAGATAGGTGACGCATGGTCTGAAGTTTTGTCTCCCGTCAAATTTTAAGTCGGAGGTCAAAGGTCACATGTCACAGGTCAAATTTCTAAATTGCTTGGAAAAAGTGTGTCGCGATTTCCTTCTAGACAGTACGTTTAATGAACTTCAAACTTGGTCGTTAGGTACCTGATTATGATATGTAGTGTTCACGCGATCGGTGACGTCATAGATCAATAGGGCGCATGCTACAGTACGATAGGTTCTGTTAGTACAAGATGCAACATAACTTATTAGATCTTTGTCTTTGCATACAATGTGACTTAAAAGTTCAACCTATGCAACCATGTTTGGACTGAGCGATTATATTTAATAACAATGTCATTTCCCATGCTTTTGGTAATACCCATACTCATTATGATTTAACTCTTAAATGAGTGGTTTACGGTGCGTTTTGGGGGAAAAGAAACTGAGTTATACAAATGATTGTGATGTGTTTCTTAGAACTATTTCAAAACGCCCGGATCGCGGAGGAGTGGCGCGCTAATGTGGGTAACAAAGGAAATCAAAGAATTACAAGTTGACGCACACGCGATCTACATGGGAATATGTACTTTGACGCGCACGTGACTTCTCCATTCACACATCACTTGTGCGTTCCTTACCCATCCATGGCCAAGAATGCTGCGTCTAGCTACGTGTACTTATGTACTGTATGTAATGTAAAACGCTGGTGTTCGATCAAACGCTCGATCGACAATAATACATTCGTGTAAAAGAGCAAATGGTTATTGACAAAGATAGGGATGAGATGCAACCCTTGGATTGCCCTCTTGTTTTTTCTTTCTTCCATTACTTAGATAATCAATTCAAGGTTCAAAATGATCACACCTGAATTACACCATCAACTTGACATTTACCTGCTAATACTGCCCATACCACACAAAACCAGTCATGTGATAGGTATATTTAATGTGCGAGACTAAAGGTAAGTTATCGTACACAAACGTGATCAGTCGTGTGACGCAAGGCGTGCTGAGGCCAACATTCGACAGCTCCTTATAACTAGCGAATTTAATTTAAAACAGATTTTAACTTTCCTGACTTGCGTAAGTCAGTGAGCTATAAAAACAATGTATTTAATCGGGGGAGGTCGTGTCGAGTTTCCGCTCAAAGTGTCTTCCCACCCAACCACCCCACTTCCCGGCCCCTTTCCCTTTCCCCATCCACAAGGAAAATCTTCCTCTGGCTTTAAATTTTTCTTCATTATCTGGATCTCTATCTGGATTCAAACAAACAGTGAAAATCGAGTAACGTTAAGATCTCCTGAAAAGGTCAAACCATTGATTCACGTTCTTGCCGTCGTCAAAATAACAAAATTATCTTCACATTTAGCTCCCATTAACCCTTAAAGTGTCTACAATTTCGGAGATTCAAGGGCTTTGCCCCTGGAGCAACTACAGACATTTTTCAATGGGCCACAGCAGGATCATTAAGCGGTCCCCTGGACTCCAGCCTTCAAGTTCAAATCCATGACACCTTACGGCGTCACCCCCCCCCCCCCCCCATTAATTACATCTTCTGTCGGCTATGTCTATTGTCACAGTAACATCTGCTGGAACATAGTACTATGATAATCACTAGAAACGAAGGATGTCCTTCAGTGTTATAGGCTTTTCCAAAACATACAAAGATTCTACCACAGTGGATAAACGAGTTCAATAAAGTTTTTGAATCCGTCACATTGTTCCCCACTTAGAGCATGTTCCCACATTATTGGTAAGAATCCACAATTATTCCTATTGGCCCATTTCAGTCAGGTAACCGTGCATTATCCTACGTTTAATGCACGTTTCAGAGCAGTGACGTAGCCAGACTTTTTCATTGAGGGGGGGGGGGGCTGAGGGGGCAAAGGCTGGAAGTGGAGGCAAGCAGGAATGACACTATCTAATCGGAGCGCCACCATCGGTTGGTGCGTAGCGCACAGAGAAAATTTTTGGATAAAATATACCTCTCAGATTGCAGCAAATGGCACTTCCCAGTCTCTCTGCCATTGTGAATTCCAGCTAACGTTTTCTTTATTTTTTTTTGTGAACACAGGTTCGGAAATTTACATTTCCACTACGAATGTCGTAGAGGGGATGATATATGAATTCCATAGGTTTATAATTCACTGATGAATATCAACATGTAATCATTATCTATGCTGCATGCCAAAGAGGAACCTGCTTGAGTTGTAGTATAGGCTGGTCGTAAAGGTTCACGTTCACCACTACGTCACTGCGTTGCACGTTCCTCATGATGGTCAATCTTTGGCTGCATTGCACCTGTGGCCTACTATGCCTATACGTTTGTGAAGTTTTCAGCTTGTGTCATATAAAGATTTCAAAGCTCCTCTATTGTCAGTAACCCTTTTCCATGCAAATGCTAAAAATACGTACTTTCAATGACAGTTGGGAAGTTCTTGTCTTATACAAATTTTGGCCTGTGTTTTGTTACCTTCGAATTTCATTGGAGGAGGGGGGGGGGGGCAAATGGGGTGCAAGACATTCAACGGGGGACTCCTGCCAATTGCCCCCCCCCCCTGGTAACGCCACTGGTTTAGAGTTACTTGACCTTTCATTATTGCTTGGAAGATGCTTGATGACGTATTAGCCCTGTCAGGATCGTATTTGGAATGATTTACGGTGGTCTCGTCATATACCACCCCCAATCCCTTTGCAAGTTCACCCTAAAAAGTGGTGGAGCTAGCAGTTTCGGTCAGAGGGGTCGAAAATACTTTTTTAGAGAAGCTGTATAATAGATACCCAGTATTCCCTTGCCACGCCAATGCTCTTCAACTTACTGCAAGCAGACGGGACAGAAAAATATATGTATATTGGAAGGGTGGTGGTGCACAGTGAGTGCCGTCATGACCATCTAAATGAGCGCCACCATTAGCTGGCGCCGAGAGTAGACGCGCACACTAAACGTGCCCCTACCAGGACGTTGTTGAAATTTATTCTGGCCGGGTCTGGTCCATTAAAAAAGAGGGGGCATCAATGAGTGTGATGCAGTGTGATATGAAAGTACAGTATGCCTCTGCTGCAGTGCGCACACAGAATTTTGAACTAGGAATGGACTGCGAATTGTAGGAAGGCTATCTCAGCAGAGTCCCACCATCAGCTGGCCCACAGCGTACAAGATAAAATTTATGTAAGTACGCTGAAATCCCCGGGCTTATGCAGCAAGTAAGCTCCAGGAAGTATTTTCTTGGATGAAAAACCATTTCCCTCACATTATTTAAAGTTTTCCTCTATAAAAGAGCAATAAAATGTGTCTATTTCATGATAAAGGCTGCAGTAGTTGATTGAATTACAAAGGCTGAATAAGGCTAGTTACTACATCATTCATCAATCGATATGAAGGGCGCTTAAAGTACTCAAGATCGCATTTTCTTTACCTTCTCTTCCAATTCATTTCCATTTTTTTTGTCTCCATATCTCTTTGCTTATGTTTTTCTTGTTTTTTCTACTATGTCATTTTGAGTCTGTCTTTTATGACTGGCCACCGGGTTCACAGCATGAGTTGCATCAACCACACACATTCACTAAGTGAGCATTGTCACATCATCCACCTTTTGTTTGAAATTATGACAAAGCGCCCTTCCGGTATGAGCGTGTTGTACAGGAAAGTACGGTGGCCATAAGGTGACATGCAAGATGTTTAATTATCTTGCCGGAATAACTCAACATCGCGACAGTTTGCGGCATTTTGGTCGAGTTGATGACTTAAACTAACACGTCATCATGACAAAATTAAGCAAACTGTCGTGACTTCGAGATAGGTGTAAGTCAACATCACGACCAAACGAAGGAAACTGCTGTGATGTCGAGATAGGTGTAACTCGACAAGCAAACTGTTGTGATGAAAGAAGTATAACCCGACAACGTGAGAGTTTGAGGCATTTGGCACACACGATCATGCATGAGATGTGCAGCGGTATGGTATTTTGCATGTTTGTATGTGATACGGTTGCACTTTTGTGTCAAGACTACACCTACCTCGACATCACGACAGTTTGCTTAATTTTGTCGTGATGTTGAGTTACTGTAAGTCGTCAACTCGACAAAATTCTGCAAATTGTCGTGTTGTCGAGTTACACCTATCTCGACATCACGACAGTTTGCTTAATTTTGTCATGATGTAGTGTGAGTTAAAGTCATCAACTCGACAAAAATGCCGCAAACTATTGCGAAGTTGAGTTATCCTGGCAAGATAATTAAACATCTCGCATGTCACCTTATGGCCACCGTAGGAAAGTAAACAAAAAACACATTTTTAACTTGGTGAAAAGCCGTAATCCCTTTGAGTGGATATCAGCTCTGCTACGGTTCGCTAGCAGAAAGCCTCTTCTTCTTCTAACCAGTTGGCAGCTTACCCATTCAACTAAACTAGGTCCTTGATTGTGTGAAAAGGAAGAATTAAAATTCTTTTAGATTTTGTTTCAGGGTTATCAAATTGAATTTTAGATGACTGAACGTACATCCAAACTCCTGCATTCTACTCCATTTTACTAACAAAGGTTCATTTAATTATTGACCTGCTATGCTTTTCATTCATGCTTTAAAGGAAATAAACAGTCGATTTTATTTTGAAAATCATCAAAATCTTGCAATTCTGTTCTCATTTCTCTTGAAAGCATTTTTCATATGATGTTGGTAAATATCAGTACTGCATTCAAGTATTTCTGGTGCAAAATTCAAGCAATTCAAGAAAAAAATGATGTCGCATAATTAGAAAGAGACATTTATTAATTGGAATAGAGGTGTATAGTACTTCAGTTTGATGTGACTGCCTGTATTTTCCCTAGTTTTGTAACTTCGTTCATATACTTGAGTTTTCATTTAATATTTACCTCTAGCCTTATGCTTCATTTATGGTTTCCTAGCATATCCACTACTTTCCGGCTGTTTTATTTCTCATTTTGCGGTCCTGTATTAACGGTGGCTAGTAATATACACCGTGTGGAATTTCCATTTCATGTTTTATCTCTTGTTCTGTGCCACCTTCATGTGTCCCCCCCCCCCCTTCTCCTTTTTTTTTCATCCACTTTTTGGCTATTCCGTTTTAAATTTCGCAGTGTTGTTTTAGGTCGGTGGATGCATTCAAAGGAACAAACTGGCAAGAACTTAATTCTGGCAAAACGATTTCCACTTTGGGATGAACAAGCAGACGGAGGGACGTATCATTTGAATAACTCGAAAAAAATAACGTAGATCGCCAGAAATCGCCTTCCAGGTTCAGCAAGTAAAACATTTGTGATGAAATTGCACATTTCTAATCATAAAGAAATGAAATAGGCTAAAATATGCAACTCGCTTGAATTCTGAAGGCTGACTATAGGCCACACAATCTTCAATCACAGCTAAAAGTACGCAAGTTTGCAGTTTCCTTTCCCTATTACTTTGCCTTCCTAGCTTTTCTTTATTTTTCCTCTTTTTCTTTTACTTTCCTCTTACCCCCTCCCCTCCCCTCAGACTGAGCTAGTTCTATAGAACGCATCAAAAACTGAACCACTTCGCTTTATTGTTTGATAATGTTCTTGTCCTATATATATGGCGGTGCCATCTGTGAAGTTTCATGTTTGCAGGATAACCTGCTCTCTCGGAGTGAGCATGACCAACCTTGCAATTGCTATCGGCTAAGTCCGTTTTTCTAACCCCTCTGAACTAGTTTGACGTCATATTGATTAAACCTTGTCGTTGTGGCGAAACGAAGAGATGGGAAGGGGGAATGTCCCCTAGGTATTCACCAGGAGTATATGACATACGAGGGTCGTGTATTTGATAGTAGCGTTGTGAAGAAGCATGGATGAGTTTGGAAAAGGTTAAAAAAGCACCCTCCAATATCTCCCAGACTAACATTATAAGAATTTTCCAGTGTTTGTTATTCTTCATGTGGAGGTGCTGAGAGGAAATCCCCCTCCCGTCACAAGCAAACACACACACTTATCCGGGTCCTTTAAATAATATTTAAGCAACTATGGAAGTGACACAGATATTTGCTTGCTTAATTATATAAAGTACCTGTTTCCATCATGGTGTGATGTATGTGATGAAACGGAATGTTTCTGAAGTAAACTTTATTCCAAAGAAGCTCTAATTCAGAGTACATTGAAAGCTGAAGAAACAACGAAAATAGTTTAATTTTCAAGTATAAATACCAAACTACCCACTGTAATAGAAGAGTGCGAATAATTAAGTACCGACCACCAAGATCACTAGCCTGGGATGTTCAATGATATCCATGGCCACAATGACATAACCATACATGCGCGTTTTTGAGCTTATTATCTCATCACCCCACATAGTATATGTATGTGGTGATGAGATATTGTGGTCAGTTTGGGCCTGTACACATTTTATGACATAAGTGGAAAGGTTTTATCTTCCTGCTAAAAGGGAACGGAAATTCGGCTGTAATATGTCAAGATAAAAAATATTTCATAGCTGACCCTTCAAACACAGGGCTGGAAAAATGGACCTTCCTCAAGTTGGGGTGGGTCATTCGAACGCTCCGACCCCGCCCCCCTGGCTACGGGCCTGGCCTAGACTGTTACCAAAATCAGTCACAAATGAGACACTCATAACCAGGGTAAACAATAAAAGAAACGGACACAGGTTCTTCCTCAAGCAACCTTTTGTTTTCTTTAAAGGATCCTCATTGAGTACCACCAAGAGTGGATGTACTTGTAAAAAAAACTTGTACCGACAAATCGGAAGAAGCTATCAACGGTCAAACCACAAACTACATATGAAGCATTTCCCTTGTGTATTGATGATCCTTAACTGTTTTCACGAGGGTTAAAGTTCACTGAGCAGGTCACCAGTGGGTAACAGTCTGCATAAAGTCAAGCTGGCTCTGATGATGTCAAAGTTTGTCCGAGCGTTAACCTCACATCCATAGACTCACATCAATCAATACTGTGAGGATGGTGTATTTTCTTGTCAAATCTGATAGTACCGATCAAAAAAAAAGTCTTGTGCTCAAAAGTTTCTTTTCATATGGACGAGGAATTCGATGCTGAAGAATTTTAACTTTTTTTAATTAAAGCTTTTAAGACTCCCACGCTTGAAAGTTTGTTACGTGTATCCATTCACAATTTGAGGTAAATCAAAGCTTGGAGAATCGCCCTCTGTTTCATTTTTTTTTCTTTTGCTTTCCTTGCTTTTTGGACGCAAATTTGCCAACTCAGGTAACGACAGTGATAGAACATCCAGATGTTGCTAGACAAATGTTTGGAAGTATTTGCTCGCGTCAGCAACCAACTGTCGACTGTTTAGGCAACTCTTCAAGTTTCCCAACAATTTTAAAAGGTATAGACAAACAGTACCCTAAATTTGCAATATTTGGATTCCAATCCTCCGGGCGTGATAAAACGATGATTCTGGGCACGTAACATACGTCACAAATGTGTGTCAATTACCTATTTCTATTCTCCTTGAATTTGCTTCTTTCTTTATGAAAGAAATTCTAAAGAAAAAAAAGTGAATAAAAGAAAATGTTAACATATAAGACAAAAGGAACGGAAGCTTCTAAAGAGCGCAAATAGCAAATGGAAGTTAAACAAAAGTCGACAAACGGAACATTACATTCGTTGCAAGTCAAATATAGTATAGTGCGGTGAGCAAATGTTTATCTGGCGAGATATTTTGACACAAACTGTACGTGTAAGACAGCCTTAATGAAGACTGCAGCAGACAGGGAGAAATCGACAGTGAAGTGGAATATGACGTAGATAATAACGTGAGAACAATATTCTTTACCTTATATTTGAACAATAAAAAAAGATTTATAATTTAGGTGGTAGGTATGTATTTGTTGCGTCTGCAAGCTGGCGGCAGTGGCGGCACCATGAGGATGGGGAGGGGGAATTGGGATGGGAAATTTGTCCATCCATTCAGAAACTTTGCCCGTCCATCCCCCCATTGCCCACTCATTTCGGCTGACGTGACCTAACAAATACATACATGCATATCATGATGTCTATTCTCTGTTTATATAGACATAATTTTACCATTACCTCTCTGTTCTAATAAGTCAATTAGACTTAATTTTAACTTATAGATACGCTGAAGTATACTAAACTGAGAATTAATTTTTCACCTAGAGATATGCTAAAACTTCAGAGCTCCCAGGGACTTCGCCCCCTAGACCTTCACCAGGGACTTGCCAATGGACAGGGGTTCTAAGTAATCGTATTGGCAATTTGAAGGAATAGCAAAAATCCTTCAAATCGTATGAAATCTTTGCGTTTAATGGTGTACTTTGAACAAATATATATCTATTCTGAAACTCCATATTTCACCAAGAGATGTGCTAAAATATCAGAGTTTGCGGGTTTTGCTTCCCCGGACCCCACCGGGGCTTTGCCCCTAGACTCCATCAGTTGCCCTAAGACGGAACCCTAGACCCCACTCGCTAAGCTCGCTTGTCGCGATCGATTTCACTCTACGCCGAGATTTTTGCACCCCCTACCTTCACAAGTTTCTTTTACCCTCCATTTGCGGTAACGCTTGCGCTAAGACTCTAGTAGCAATTACGTTCTAGCGCCATCTGTTAAGAAGGCGCGCGTTTCAATGTACCTTTGAAGCTTGTTATGAATTGCGTCAAGTATACAAACAAGTGACCATAAATATAACCCCCCCCCCCCCCCATACTGAGATTGAGGGAGGCTGCTATGGAGGCATCCCCTGACTTGGATCCTGTTTTATAATAGTATAAAGTACAGTGTACCCAGCATACCGCTATTTCTTTCTTTGTTTTATCTGTTGGGGTAGAGGTGGTGGACATTAGTGGAAGGGGTTTGAAGGGACGTAAATTTACTCATTATGATATTTAAATGAGACTCTCTGGGGAACTATTTTTAGTAATTTCAAAATATCGTTGTTTACATGGAGCGAGGACTTTCATTTTTTTGAAAACATGTTTCTCCCTTTGATCTTATGACAAAGAGCCATATATCTTTCACTACCAATACCTACAGAGGAAAATCTTACAGGTAGGATTCGTAACTACAACAGGTATGCATAAATGTATTTAAAATTAAAAATGAACAATTCTGCAGCGGACAACATTATGAACATTATGATAACACTCTGCTATCCATCAAATGTGTCCATCACGTGAAGAATGCTCTTTTTCAATCGTTGTAAATAAAATATTGGGATAGGTTTAGAATATGCCTCAAAAATTTAAACTTATATTTCAAACAATAAAGATTTCCCTCCTGAAACTGTTGGAATCTTTATTCTAGTAAGTTGTTTGGAGCAAGGCAATGCAGACAGCTGTACTTTTTTCTTCCACATTTTTCTATCTAAACTTATTGAAGTGTAACGCAATTCAGCATTTCGTCTGTGTAAAGATCACCAACGTCACGTTGACGTCACGAACAAACAAGAGGTGTATGTCTCAAGGTCAACACTTGTTTAAAAACTTTTAAAACTCTCCCTGCAAATAGGGAAACGACATGTCAACCGAACTCGCAATTTTGAGTCCTTTTTACATCAAACAGCGAGATGGATGAATTTTAAATAGAGAGGCGAGGGGCTAGGAAAATGTTCACATATGTTCGACATTCACGAACTTTATTTTTGGATTTAGAGATAGCATTATCAATGTATTGTATACGGTAATCAACATGGTACATTTTACACAGAACTTTAGGTCACATGTCCTCCTGTTGTTTTTGCCTACCACGTGATTAGTTCCCCAGCCCCCCTTATCCGAGTAATTCTTACATGGATACACACAAAACAGTGATCACATTACACAGGAAGTTGTCTCCTCATTGGTTAATATATTCGGTCAAGATTGACATTAACTCAGTTTCTTGGAAATTTTGTTAACACAGTGACCAAGGACAAAGAAAATCAGTCTCATAATTGATAACTGTCATCTTGACAATAACAAAATAAACAGCAACGGAGCTCTGCATAGGTGCACCCATACCTGTACCGTCGAATGGTTCCTCAACTGAGAAACAAATATTATGATGTTGGCAAAATGCCATCCCTTTTCAACATTCATAGTTGGACAATGAAAGAGTGAACTGATATAGCAGAGTGCAATATGAAATTAAATAATACCATCCGGCTAGAAATGGTAATAACGTTGAATTAAACCATTCAGCCCCATGATTAAAGGTGACAGATCGTCTCATAAAATCGAGCAGCTCAGACGTCACTTCCGCATTTCAGTCTGTGGTATCGATCACACAAGTCGAAGGAGTTCTCAATAATAGTTGACTTTTTCATGCTATTCATTAGACGATCCTTTAACGTAATAGACTAAAAACAGAAAAATGGGGAATGAAATAGATTTTTCCTTTACATATGTTTGTGTTATGGATTCCATTATCGTTCAACTTCATTTGTTTGAAAGCGTTTTTCTTTCTCGTTTAATACTAGGCCTAGTAACATTTTAAATTCGTTTCGAATTATTTAATAATCTTAGAGTGCACATAACGTTACACCAGTAAGTCAGAAGGAACGCCAATGTTTCGATGGGTAAAGCAAATTACTTACTTCTATTGCATTCAAGTTTAGAAGTTTAAAAAAGGTCCTTGTTGCACTGTACATTGATTTTACAATTGCTTCAAATGTCATTACGTGCCGTGGCTTAAATAAAGGTGGAATCAATCCATCGATGGTTTTTTAATTGTCTTAAATTAGAAATCCACTGTTTTGATTGCTCTTCGGATTTGACTTGAATTTTTTATAAAAAGCAACAAATTTCTGACATTTAAGTACCAGTAATCACACGTATGCGGAAGAATATTTGACTTTTCAATTCAATTGATCAGTCACTTCCATATTCTACAGACTGCAGGGAAAGGTTGAGGACAGCCATATGCCCTCATTGGTTCATTGTTTTTTGTTTTCCTTCAAACGTTGTCTTCGAATCAGTCCTGTAATTGTGATCAAATGTTCTTTAAATCGTTGTTTCTGCTTTCATACTAAGGCAATAGAGAAGCAGAGAATGTGAACATTCTTGTTGCACTTAATAAAATGCACTTTATAGGCACAGAGGGAGAGTCAGTGACTGTGAAAGGTAAGAACAAATCGGGGGAGTGACATTTAGTGGTTATAATAAGATGAAATGATGCCATATCGATCCACGAAATGGGGAAACCAACTTTAAAAGATCTATGGCTTAAAGGCTTTCACTGAAAAGGTGATGTGAGCTGAAGCTTAGCGACGAAGCTATTAACGGTTTCAAGAGGTAAAAAAAAACACGAAAAACTACTGTCGTGACTGCATGTCAACTAAATGGAGAAGAGGCGCTTGTGTAAGTTTTATAAATGATGGTAGAAAGAATTGTTTCAGATACGTACATCCTCCCCCCGCCCCCACCTCATTCTCCAATTGTGAATAATTAATTAATTGCTAGCAGTTGAGGCCCACCTGCCCTTTAAAGTGTGTCAAATGGCAAAAGTCGTTGAAAATCTAGATTCCAACTTATCACTGATCATTCTTTTATTGCGGTGGACACTTTCGTCTTATCGATCTCTGGTTCATTTCAAAGCTTACATGCAATACGTGCCTGATAGTTCACAATAAAGATAAAACACCACTGTGACCGAGTTATTTTGATTCGCTTTGTCAGATCAGCAACAAATTATCTCTCTTTTTGTGGGCTGTAATAATGACGGGGATGATCGTTCTCACTGAAATTTTGTTTCATCTGAAGTTTTGTCAGTCGGTTTCCGTACTCGGATGAGAAAGAAACAAGTGCATGCCACGAAGACCGGAGAAAAGTGTTCAAGTAAAATAAATTTGGGGCTGGGGAGGGAAAGTAAAAGAGAAGTTTTGAGAATCAAGCAATGTATTAAGGGCATACGAAGAAGTGTTCGCATGGGCACATTGGTACATGAAATTGGACTTTTATATCCATATTTTTTATATATATTTTTTTTTCAATAAAGTTTAATAGGTATTACTATGATGACCTCTGATAAACGCAAATAACTAAGGGTACTGTTATGTAGTGGTGTTTGCAATATTTCAGTGGCTTACATTTGCCGACCTTTTTGCTTTGGTAGAAAACGAAATGGTTTCTGTCTTCATACACTTACAGTAGACATGTTGAAAGGGAGGAGAACCGGTGAAGGTACATGGGTGTGAATTCGCCCAAGAAAGAAGTCACTGCAGGGTGTCATCAAGGAAGCCATGTAGCCGTCACATACAGGAAACAGTTTCAGAAGAGGACGGTCAGGTATGGGCGAGATTTAAAGCAGGATGTGATCTTTGAGGAACAAAAAAAGTCTTTGTCGTTAATCTTTCATCATTTTACGATGGATTTGATGGGTTTTCCATATATTGTGATGTAAAAGATTAGAAGATATGTTTCTACGCGAGCGTATGACAGTACTCGTCAAGTTCAGCATCGTATCTGTGAAAAGATGTGCAACCCGTCCCGTCCCCTCCCCCTCCCATTGTAAGCATGGACGTCGTCTAGTTCAAGATCTCAGAGATCATTAAAACAAAAAAAAAATGTACGTTTACCTTGAACAGCGTTTATCGTTCACCAAATAAACATACAATTGAAAAAAAAAAATGCCACATTTGTCACGTAATTTTGAAAACATATAGACATATAGAGAAGCAGGAGACGTCACGATGAACGTGGTGGGCCAAGTAAACGTGCAAGTAACGTTCCGTCACGTGCCAAGTTCAAAGTTAAGTTGGGAAACCGAAAAGTAAACTTACATGCAAGTAAAAAAAAAAAAAGACTTCAAAGCACTACTGGGAGTTTATTGGAGTCAGTAAATGACATTTCGTTGACATTATGCAAAGTGACTTTTGCCAGGTTTCTTGTGACCATTGAAGACTATGTGTACGTTGCTTTTATGACCATACTTTTATCTATAGGCCAATTGTCAATATGTCACGGAATAACTTTTACCATTTCGATAGCATTAAATAAGAAACAAGATGTTCCAGTCTGGAGCCCACACTAGCGACAGTAAATATGTGCTCATCTCTTTGCTTATGTAACAATTGGCATACCCCCCCCCCCCTAATATTCTTCCACCGGTGTCCCAAAATGATCTACTCTTATGCGTGAAGTTTTACATAAATCAGCAGCAACATACCTCTTAACAGCAAAAAATTATACATATTCATATATCTTACTAACGTGTAACAGGGGTTATAAATTCGGTACTAGTCCATCAACCATTTAAAGGGAAGTAGCCTGCGGTTACAATGCTCTACCATGGCATACGAAAAAAAAAAATACTTTTCATCAATTGTTAAACCATTTGGTCTCATTAATGAACATCTGCAAAAGTTTCATTGCTTCAAAATATTATGCATAAGATCGGTTGTGGAAGATGCATCATTTGAATTTTTTAAAGTGTGGGTGAACAATTTAGTCTTGAGCAACAGATAGCCGCATTTTTATCTGTGCGAAACTTATTTCTTGAATAGAGCGTCATTGTCCTCCCTTATTTTGAATAATATATCATTTCTGTGTCCACAAATCTTGGTTTCAAAAAATTTTCTCCTGCAAAACAAACGCCCTATTTCCCTTTAAAGGGACGGCGAGACTGGATTTGGCGATGGAGAGGCAACCAACTGTCTGATGGGCGTGTAATTTTTCACCCACAAGACAGTTTATACACGGAAGTGTAAACCGTATTTCATAAAGTTATCCCAAACAAATTCAGGAGCCACTGGGAGGACATTTCTATATCCCGTCGATTGCTTTGTTGTTCTTTTGTCCCTTTGAAACATTGTATTTTAGATAAATTCCTTATTCCTGGTCGTTTTAAGTTGTTTTAGAAAACCTCTTGATTGTTCTCCACTTGAGGTGTACTAATTTAACGATTTCCGGGAGTTTATTTTTGATGTTTAGACTTGTAGGCAGATGTACTTTTTATTACGTCATAGCGGCGCCTCCACAAATCTAGAAAATGTCTCCTAGGGGGTGCCATATAATGTAAGTAATGTCGTGATCTCCTTACAGACCGATTCTAAATGTTTCAGTCGTAGAGGAGGTTGGTCAATTATGCATGGGTCTAGCATTAAGATAGTCTGCTCTAGTTTTTTCTTCTTCTTTTTCTTCTTCAAAGAACCGGTTTAATTGAGGTATATCATTACTTAATTATACCTCAGAGAGTTGATAATATCACCGTCCCCATGGGAAGGATTTTACTCTGTGGTGGCGAAGTTGATTTGAAGTAGCATCCTACCAGAATGTGCATCCTTCGGAGGAGGTCACCGAGCTCCGAAAAGGGCCTAAAATGAGCCAAGACGACCTCTTTTTCCTCTATGTTCTCATTTACCATGATATCACCTCAGGTGATGTCATTATACCATCACTTCTTGTTTCACTTGGATGTTGAAAAGCATCAATTACGTACAGATGATGTGAAAGTTGTCACGATTAAAACTCGATTTAGATTATTTAAGAAACAAAAGTCGAAGGTGTCATGGCAGTATTACGGTTCGAGCGATTTGTCGAGGGGACCGGAAAAGCTCTCAACTCTCCCGGCCATTCTATCTCAACCCCTGGATGGTAGACATAAGAACATTTTTTTTTTTCAGAATGCCATGGTAGGCCACGTCATCAGATGGCACATGATAGGTGTACCTTGCGTGCACGAGGGGGACTCTAAGGTCGCTATTTTAGTACATGAGTCAACGTGAGAGAATTCGTGCATGGTTTGCTAAACGCCTTGGCAACATGGTCATTTCCACCTACCTCCTCAGTTGCCAGAGCAACAGTTGCTCCGGTGATGACTCGAAAGTGGAGGGTGGACGCTGTTACCCCCCCCCCCCCAAGTGCCCCCAAAGTTTGATGATGATGGACTTACTGTTTACAGCTGGGGGGGGATGTCTGACAAGTAGAAGATGGGTAGCCAAATCCCCATGTTTCCAACCGTTGCTGTTTTATCACTTATTTCGCAATCACCTACGATGGTTGAGAGAGACAGCGAATTTGTTGCTTAATTTTGTTGTAAGCTGTAGGCCTCTTACACAAGCTGGACAACTGGTCAACTGAGCTGGGGCAAACTGCTTCTGGTTACAGTGCTAGTGTCCAATTAGACCTATGGATATGGTAAATTTATTTGCACGAAAAAAAAAGAGGAAACGGACGAATATTCGTCCGTTATTCACCGCATAATCTTGTTATTCCCCGAAAACTAACGCTTCAGATCAACGTTTCATAAATGTAATAGTTCCGAATTATTGTTTCATCAGAATTATTTGCATCGATTCCTTTTGTATATATGCCAAACATGGTAAACCCTAACCCTTTTTCTCCAAGAGTTATTTTGTTTTATAATACATATAAAATTACACCATTACAATAGTCAGTTTTCCAACATGAGAAGAGCTTCTCTTGCGATAAACTTGTTCCTTTTTTTTTTACATACTTACACATATCAGTTAGAAAAAAATCAGGGTTCCTCTGTCCTAAGGCACCAAGTGCCATCGTCTTTGATCGAATGTGTAATTCCGCCAAACGGATGTCTAATACCGTCGAACGGATGCGTAATTCTGCCAAACGGATGTAAAAACTCATACTAATTTCGTTCAACCCACCAACTCAACTCTGCATTGTAACTTACACTATACAAAGCCAGTTAAAAATAATCCGTCAATCGCTGCAAATTTCTCCAGAGAAGCGATCCGGAGACCTGATTTCATTACCGTTCGTGTTACATTTAATTGAGAGGATGCTGTAAGATAATGTATAGAGTGTGTACATAATTACTTTTTTTGGTTTAAGTCTGTTCTGTAATGATTGAATTCTGCTCTGTATATGTGAGAGAAGGGTACAGTTCTTACATGTTGCAAATGTAAACAAAAATGCTCGAAGCATTTCAAATTAAACAAGTTTGTATACTGGAATCTTGTCGCTTGTAGGGACTTCGTAAATGCATGGGCATTAATCGGAAAGGTGGCAAATCGGCAGCAAAATGTTTAGTACGGTATAGGGTATATTTGTATTTCCCTGTAGGCATTTCGGTCAGAACTGTGACGGCAGCCGGTTTGAACATGAAAATATACTATAGCCTACATGGTGAGCTTTTTGTTGGCCATATATCTCTTTACGTTAAAATGTTTATGCTAAAACTCGAACAACTGCAGTGGAGTAACCAGCCTTTTTCATTTTGGGGGGCTGAGGGGGGGGGCAAAATTTATGGATAGTAATGCCTCTTAGATCGCCGGAAACGGCAATTCCCACTCTCTTCAGCCCTGTGAATATTAGCCCAGTATTCTCTTTTTTTTTAGTCTCTTTTGGATTTTCCCATGCACAAGTGATAATTTCTCAATTTCATGGCTCATTTTTCATTGATAAGTTTACTTTTTACCAAATCAGAATCATTATTTGTCTTTCTTTCTATTGAAACTACTACAGTGTGGGGATTGGGCTCATTGTTTTCACATGCATCTATTGTTTGGACTTTAAATAAGGTATTTTTGTATTGTTTTCTTTCGAGCAAATAGTTGTAATTTAATCGCGGCGTGTTTGAGAAGTTTTGTCTTATACTAATTTTGTCGATTTTTTTAACCTTGCAATTTCATTTGGGGGGGGGGGACAGGTGGGGGCAAGATATATTTCTGGGGGGACTCCCGCCCCCTCCCCCCGCTGTTTACGCCACTGAACAACTGACAAAAATATTGCTTTCTTGCCGAGGTATATGATGAATTAATACAGCGGTAATTAACAAAAACAATGAAAAATTTTAACGTTTTTTTTATGAACAAATAATGACCCAGTTGCCAAGCGAAATGTACGCTTGCTCTTGTCAATCTATCTCACAAGATATCATTGTATTACAAGCATCCGGGCCTCTTTGCTTAGCTCCTTAGACTTCCAAATCATGTGACCTCAATCTGCGGGAAGACGTCTTTTCACGCATGCTTCCCAGTGACGTCATGAGCTGTCTCAAATCCTTCTGAAAGGGAAATACGACGTTTAGAATATACCAACATGGCATACAAAGAAAATAGCTTCAATCATTTTTTTAGCTACTCGATCTCACCAATAAACACTGTGAAAAGCTTTATCTCCTCAAAACAATATACATAGGATGAGCAAAAGAAAATGCATCGTTTGAATTTGGAGAATTTTGCTGAACAAATTATTGCTGAGCAACAAATAACTGTACTTCTATATGTGAGAAACTGATTTCTTGAAAAGAAGGCTGCTCTCCTTCCTTATTTTGAATAATCTATCATTCTTCTATCAAACATTCTTTTTATAAAACACGGTTTTTTCTGTAAAACAAACGCCTTATTTACCTTTAAAAGCTGGTCACAACCACCCCTACCCCTACCTCCTCCCCTTGCACACTCACACACTGCCAGCATTTACATATTATAATCGATAGAACTAAGACAGCCGGGTACTACATTTTAATGCTCTCTTTTTATCTGGTGTTTTTCCCTCGAAGAGTCGTAAAAGAACGAAATCTGTGTACCAGAGTGTGAATAGTATGAATGTGAGAAGAACGAATGGACCGTATTGTACCTTCCTTCCACACTGTCAAAACTATTGGTCTATTGGTCTCCCTCAGTCTCTTACCATTGATTATCTTCTGAAGATAGTATCAATACACTCCATATGATCAACACTGCGCTTCAACTTAATGTTGCGTTGCGTCTCTCATTTCTTTTTTGTTCGAACGCGCAGTTCTCTTCCTGACTGCACTCTACTTCAAACTGAAACTTACTCCCATCACCGGTTTACCTTACTTTCCCAAAACTTGCCTGGGATAACCTGGTCTTGTCACCGCATGTCACTCCTTAACGGGACTTTTGGGAACTGGTGGTGTTGAGACAAGTCGGACTATCTATTGCTGTTCAGTTTCAATAGTAAATTTGGCAAATCCTCTAATGTTGTGTTACAATGAATGTTGCCATTGTTTAACGATTCATGGTGTTGTCCCCCCCCCCCCCCCCCTCCTCCTCCTTCCCTCCATCTCTCTCTAGTCGTGAAGAAGAAAACCTAAATTTCCCACTCATGACTTGGAATACTTTGGTTCACTGAAAGCAGTCACGTCTATTTTTCCCAATTATCAACTGTGTACAAAAATCTCTCTACCCTGCACCCCAGACCCTTCTAATTAATTATCTCCTGAACTCTGGGGAACGATTCCCGTAAGGAAACATGACCCTCGGTTCCATCAAGTACATCAGAATACCAAAGTGTGTATAGTCTTTAACGGAACACTTCGTATCTCAACAGTATTAAATACACCAAAGATTGCATGGTTTGCCATACACTGTCAAAGGGAGATCATTCAAGAGGTCACGATGTGACATACAAACATCAGAGAAGGTGAATCCAACGAACTGAGTTTTTTTTTTTTTACATCCTTCGGCAAATTGGAGTACATTCAAATTGAAGCTCTTTCCACGTTCACCAACGCACACTAGCTCTGCACATTGAGTATTTGATTTCTGACGACCATTCCGGGATTAAATAAATGGCAAACCAGAAAAAAAAGGTACAAAACATATACAACAAACAAAATGAAACTCTCTCTCTCCCTATGTATATATTGTTACTTACACTGTCTACAGGTTTGGCCAGACAGATTTATATATGATATAGACTATCTACTGCTCTAAAATGTCTGCAGTTCTGACCAGGCTACAGGCAATATGGCTTGCTAAGTTTCGCTGACTTATCCACTCGTCAGGGGAAGGCAGAAATTAGCAGTGATAGACACGACGCGACGAACATCAATACAATACAAAAAAAAAATGTCACGACATTGCAGCTACTGGATTTGAGGAAGAAAAATTCATCTGATATTGTTTTTGACTTTGTCATCCAATTCAAATACCAGATGTATGTTCTAAGCGCAGTATCATACGACATATACCTTCTTTCTCGAACCATTTGATGTGCTTGTTATAACTGAGTTTGATGGAAGCTGCTAACGCGACATACCGTATGTTTCTTTACTTTGTTCAGAATATACATTCTCTACAGTACTGAGGGAGGGGTGTTTCATTTATTAGGAATCGTTCGTTTTGTTTTTTTTTATTCAGTTAGCAGCTGCAGGCGTCGTATTGCTGTCTGTTGTAAGTACGGCATTTCTGAGCGTATTTACGGTATGTTGGATATTTTTCCTTCAACAATAGCTGATTTTTAAGGCATTCTTGTTACGTATCTAATGTCATACACTCTCGGTTGGGAAACATTCCTAAACAAAGGAAAGCTTGTTCGATGTTGCAGTATCGGCACCTTCCGAGCAAAGTAGGTTGAACCAAATGTTTCGTTTCTTCTTGCCAAACGCGATTCGTGAGAAGTGAGTTTAGGAGTAACTATATGTGCACCGTTGTAGAGTGCTTGATGGTAGGTGGCAACGTCCTCGTTAGATAAAATACCTCACAATCTCCTCAGGGTGGATCCCGGTAAGTTTTTTTATTACGACTGATGGCTGATTAGACTTGCAGTTTATGTATTGTGTGTTGGGGGGGGGGGGTGTTGTTGTAAGGGTAATATTGGTTAGAGTTAAAGGCTGTAATGCATCACCCCAGACAGTTTAAATTCTCCCAACCACCTACCTCAAGTCCCTCCCCCAGCCTGTCTTACATCCCTCCACATGTGTAATCAAAACAATGGATGTACGCTGTGTAATACGAGCTGCTCTGCATCTTTCGAATGTGCTGGCAATCTAAGAGTACTGTAACTTAGAACCAGTTGAGAATTTTCCTTTCAGGGTGGTAAAAATATAGCTTAGGGTGATGCAATACAGCCTTTAAGATCCACGTTCGATTCCGAATAAATTTCTTGTATCTTGTACTGATTCAATCAATAAATAATAGTTGTTATTAACTTTGTTTGTGAATATTTTCTTCCTTGCCAGACAATATAGTTGTTACCGTCTACCGATATATTGCGTCGAATGTGTTCAATTATTGTTGAAAGGAAAAACGCTAAGCATTTTTGTTGTTTTCCCCGTTAGTTGAGTAATAATGTTTTCCAATAATTTGGGAAAGGTATGTTTCACACTTTGTTTGGCAAAAAGCTTTTAAAAGTCGTAGGCGCTATTTTTCCCAACAACAAAAAAGCAACAAATATTCCCCAACGTGTAGGGCGGATTTTAACACTTTGTTCTTAAAGGTATGTATTCAATCCTTTGAAAAATGACAACTTTAAAACTAGTTGTAGAGGTTTAAAGAAATTAGTCATTTCAGCTGATACACTGGATCGGCGTATGATCACGTGAGAATATTTACTTAAATCACAGGATTAATGCACAAATATATTTACACGGCTATTTACACGTTTTATTTTTTTTTTCTTTTTGAGCTGTGTGTCATAGATAGCAGTTGTGGAAGAATTGGTTTGATAAGGTCTATAGTTTTGTGGTGAACCACCTGATTTAAGGCATGGCATATGGCCCATTATTTTGGGGAAATTCAAAAGTGCAAAATTTTGCAAAAGGTCAAAAGTCACCTATTACGACTAAAAATCTGCAGTTCTTGGGTTGTTTACGCCTAGACATGTATCATTTCGAAGCTTATTTTTATGGGAACAATTTAGAAATATGGGTATAAAATGTGCAGGTGATCGCTGTGTGTACAGAACGTTGCGATATGGATGGAACATTAATCTCACTCAACGAAATTTTCCACTGAAAATGTCTGATCAAATTTGACGAATACTGTGCTTGCTTGAATTTCAAGGCAGACAATTGGCAACACTATTATCATTCGATGCCGGATGCGGAGGGCGTTGAAGTACGCAAACTTGCATTTTCTTTACCTTCTCTTTCAATTTTTTCTCATTCCTATCTTTTTCTATCTTTTATTATTATTTGTTTTTCTCTATTTTTGAAAAACTGAAAAGGACCAGGTTATCCATTTGAGCGGGTCCCCCCCCCCCCCATGACCACTTGGTAGCTCCTCCACTGATCTCGTCGTCTATCCATCATTTCTTTCAAACTTGTGCCTGAAACAAAAATCCTCCAGACGTCTCGCTCCATTTTCCTTTTCCCTTTAAAGCCTTTTTGTTCTTGTTTTCCTCTTGTGTACATGTTTCCATTCTATCACATTAGATGAATTTATGTATGTATCTCTGGTATGTTCTTCATGCAGAGAGACACGTGGGAATAGAGGTAATTTTGTCTTAAATCTCTCTTTGTAAACTCACTTCTTTTTTTGTTTTAGCAGTTTGAAGTGACCCATCTGTTCCTAAGGGACGTACAACCCCCCTCCCTCCATTCTATTATGTATCTCTATAAAACAGAAAACAGAAAGAACCTTATGCCCCATTTCCAGAGAAAAAAAATTAAAAAATAGAGATACAGACACTCCCACTTGTACACTACCTCCAAATCCAAGAGGGATACAGCGCCCGTTTTCCCTGAACTAGGACGTACAAAGGTTTCCGGACCGCACCCACCCTTTCAGGAGCATTTTTTTTTTTCTCAGAGGGGACCTACTACAGCCACAGTTGTTCTTCAGTATTCACCAAAACTAGTAACCTGCTGAAATGGGGAAATAATCAGAACCTTATGCAAATTCTGCAATTGTTTTTTCTTTATCTGTAGTCTCTTTCCAAAATACCGTATAGGTATGATGCCAGTGATTTATCGGTTTGCTTATCAATCACTTGGCCTGCTGTAATATTTGTCTGGCTGATGCGACGGTATTGGGTTGCGGTACACTGACAGGCACCCTCCGACAGTCATCTTAGCCAGTGGTTTTAGCAACCACGAACCAAGAGTTATTTGCGTGATTTGAAAGAAAAGCACTCCCCAGCAAGTTCGACCATATGCTCTTAGGGTAAAAATTGTAACCGCGAGCTGTATTTCCCAGAACAGTGGAAGGTTTTCTAATACATTTTCAGACAAAATTTTATGACACCCTCGTCAAAAATAAGAGAGCGGGAAAATAGGCTTCGCTATGATATTCACGAGGTTACTTTCTTCGTTTATGGTGTTGCCCTAGGGATAGGAATAAAAGCCAGTGTCCACAGCAGAGAATTGACCATAAGTTACAATGTACGAATCTGTGTTTTGTTATCTCTTTTTTTCACTTTAAAATTACCATATAAAATCACCACAGGATCAAATTACGCAATGCCTCTCTTTCAATTTGCTGACGTCCTTGGACCTGATGTTGCCAATAAGAAGCAAATATTCGACCTATGTATAGCCGTCTCTTCTGAAAGAGAATATTTGATTTTTTTTTTTTTTTTTGAGACAGTCGCCTCGCAATTTGTCTCCCAGTCGAGTTGTTCAGTGAAGAGCTCATGAGATCCACTCCTCTCTTCCAGTCATATCGCGATACTATGGCCTTTCCCCGTTTAGTTTAGGTCTGACGAAAATCTGACAACCCCAGGCAGGCTGGCGGATCGAAATGGGTGGGGTTTCCAAAGGGTGGCCCAAACAATATTCTTTCGCTGAATGGTTAAGGGATTCACTGTGTTGTGTCGACGGAAATTATGCAAATGTACACTTTTGTTGCACCAAAGCTGCCGAGCTACCTAGTGGCGGGGGGGGGGGGAGGGGGAGGGTCAGGGGAGTCATGACCTTAAGCAACCTATTTTTGACGGGCCTTGCAAGGATGCTAAGACCGACTTTGGAGCCTGAGAAGATTTCCGGCTTTCAAGGGGGTATTTCCATTCAAAAATTTTCTGGTGCTCTCCACCCCATGGTGGTGGCGCTCTTCTTAGTCTTCACACACTTCTAGCTAGAATGTACGAGATGAAGGGCTGGTTTCAAGGCTGGTCACATGCAGCTTAAAATACTTGCAGAGTGCATTTTCCAGCCACCTTGTGGGCTTGTAAGGCCAACACTTTAGTAGAAGGCTAACAAATGGTGGCGCTCTGCTTTGATGGTACTAAAAGTGCCCTTGCTATGTTGGACCCCCTTTAAAAATCCTAGATCTTCCCCTTAAATCCTTTCTCCGGCTTATGTCGTCAGGATGAACCGTCTTCAATCCTACTACTGTTAGATTCATCGTATTGGGGCAGTCACCGAATAAGATCACTCAACTAATTTGTTTCCTGACAAAAATGAAATTCACGAGGTGGCCATGGGTTTGTTTCTTTGGTTTTTGGTAACATCATGCGTGAAAGTCAAGGTTACTAGTCTACATGAAGACAAACTTTCTGTGGTAGACATATATTAATAATGAAAAATATGACATACAAAAGAAAAAGAGTGCTCTTTCACACCACAACATATAGTTTTTCATTAATGTGTACTGTTTACATGTTACTGCAGCCAAATTGCTTCTGTATTCTATCGTATGTGCTCATTTAAGTGGAATAATGCCTATCCTTAAATAAAGCTGTTGTACAAAGATGTTGACGAAAGTATAAAGAAGATAGCATTCACATCGAAAACAAACACTTAACGTTCCTAATTAATGATCTCAATTCTACGTTTCATGCGTTACACGTATATATATATATTATATTTCATGTTACCGCATCTTAGAGAAGTGCCTTACATTTTAATGATTTGGCAAAGACAATCAATAATATTACTTTCGATTTAATTTATTAAATTAGAATTAGTCCTTACTAGATTATATCTTCAAACATGGTGTTGTATGTATTCATAACGTCGGCAGTATTTCCTATGTAACAATAACAAACACAAAATACAAAAATCATCGAGACTTGTTTCAATAAGAAACCATTTCTTTTTCTGCATATACAAACTCATTGTTTCAACAAAAACGAACGGAATCCATTTTTTTACATTTTTTCGAAAAGGTCACCATATTCTTGTGACGTAATGCTGTCGCTTAATGGGATAAGTGGAATAGTTGGTGCTGTGGGGATTGCCGAAAGCTCTTCGACCCACCGACATGCTACACTTATAAAGATATTAGAATTTTGGAAGTTACTAAAATGAAGAACTCCTTTTAAAATTCCCTTTCATTATTCAATTCTTTTTCTTTGTTTTCGCTTACGTTCGCTTTTGTTTTTGACCTGCCTCTTCCCCACCCATCACTCTATCTCACCCATGTATTTTTTTTACTGTTGTTCTACCCCTTTTGTAAAGCCCATTTTTTTTTATTTTTCAAGACCGTCAAAGGTCGGATTTGCTCCAAAGAAGTACACTCCTTGAAAATACTTTACTTGAACTATGCACAAAGCGACACACTTTAATTTCGCCGATTCTGACGATGCTTCTCCCTATACGTGATAAATTAAGCAAAACGTGTGCTTTACCTTCATAGGCTATCATATAAAGGCTTAGCGTATTTTTCATTTATATGAGTGATTTTTTTTTGGTCATATTTTCAGTTCATGCTATATCTGAATGAAAAGAATACGTTGTTTTGTCCGGTTATGAAATTCAGAATCGTACGAAAACTAATCATATTGCACTCGATAATCCAACGTTTAGTTAGATCCACCCCTTTGTTCCTGATACCTAACAACGAAAATGCAATTACGAAAGCGCAATTGATATGTTTTTGTGTATATGTTGAACTGCCGTTTCAGACAATAGATAAAGTTGCTTGTTCCTTAAAGCTGCGTCCAGTAAGATTTTAAGCCAAAACTGACGTCAGAATTTGAAAGTGTATTTTTTTTTTTCAATTGCCGTGAGTTAATTAATAAAGTTACTAGGATCAAGTTGATGGTTACGGCGAGGATGATGGTGACGATGATGATGATGATAATAATGATAATGGTGATGATGATGATGATGGACTGATGATGAGAATGATAGTGACTGGAATACACCGATAGTAATTGTTTAAAGAGAAGATTGTTATATCCTCCTGATGAGACAACAAATAGTACTAAACAATAACAGAACAAAATAAAAATAAAAAAAAAAACAAACACAATGTGGTTTCATCGATCTTTGAAAGAAAAAACAGGAGCAACTGAAGGATTTCCTAAGTTGATCAATTTATTAACTACAGAGAATTATGTTACCCCAAACGTTTTCAAAACCAGGATATGGTGTATTCAACCAGTTTGTAACGATAATGATTATTTCGTGCACAGACACCATCTACATATTGTCTACATACACTGATGCACAAGCGTAATCATCAAATCAACACATGCCACCTAATTATAATAATTTTTCCTAAACCTCCCCAGGTTTAGGAAAAATCGCAACCGTGAACATCGTTCTTATTAAAGCAACACGAATTGATATATAACTTGAGGTGTTATTCTAAAGAAAGTTAAATTCATTGGATGAAAGCAACCAATTACCTTCATTTCTTGTATACGACAACACAACAAAAGAAAATCATCGTATTTCATTGTACAATTGATGATTTCCAGAAAATGGTAAGAATAAGTGAATAAATAAATTAATAACAACTATTATATTATTCTTATATAGCACACAATCCAAAGAAAGTTTCCTAAAGGTCTTTCAAAGAAAAAACAGTAAGGGGAAAGCAAATAAAAAATAAATAAAGAATAGCTGAATATAAAATAAGTCATTCAAGCTTCTCCAAAGAAAAAAAAAATTGATTCTAATTTATTATAGCCCTCTGAAAACAGATTCCTTAATAACACACAACAGGCAGATAACGAGATAAAAAAAAGGACTGTTGCTTACAATTTACATACAGAACCTTAAGATTGTTTTCTTAATATTTAACGTCCCTGGTAACTTTTAGCATTTTTTTCTCCTTGTGGCGATTTGCAATTACCGTAAGGTACTTTGTCACCGTTTTCACAGAAGACGCATTACCCGTTTTTAATATGTGTTGTTTATATTGTGTTTGTTATTTTATGTTGTTTTCTTTTTTCTTTTTTTTTTGTTGTTATTGTTCCTGTCGTCATTCTGAATACTACGTAGAAAAATAAATATAGCATAAAAGAGAGACCATATAACGTACACTGTACATAGGCTATATCATAAGTGATCATACGTACCAAGAAGTTTCTCTAAGCCTGTGCTACATGATAAATGATATCTGTATATAATACAGTGTTGTGTACATGTATGAGACATGACGCTGATTAACATTTGCACAAAGGTCGACATGTAAAGTTATATCTTAGTGTAGTCTATTTAAAAATGATTTTTTTTAATGTACGAATTACAGAAGCGAAGCCAATAAGACGGATTAATGTCTCCCTAAAACAGATTAAGGTAACGGTATAGTGTTAGATGGCTGTGAAAAAGAGTGAACATACTTGCCTACTTTGTCTCTAAAGTCTTTGAAGTAATCCATATACAAAAGCATCTAAGTATACAAAACAATTCGACGCCCGAAAATGTAGCACATGTGACACGCGGTCACACATGCACAAAAAACTTCCCTTACACCTGAATGGGGCATTTGCTTCAAAGAAAAGAAAATATACATTTAAAACCAATATTTGGGAAAAGATATTATGATAGATTTATCAAAATAATGAAGGACGGTGGCCTTCGTTTTCAAGAAATACGTTTTTCACAGATAGAGATTAAATTATTTGTTGCTCAAGAATAATTTGTTCACCCAAAATTAAAAAAAAAAAATCGAAAGATGCAAATGTAAATGATCTTCCGCAACTCATCTTGTGCATGATTTGTTTTGAGTAGAGGGAGCTTTTGCAGTTTTCTATTGATGAATTTGAATGATATGGAAAAGTTTAAAGATTTTTTCTTTGCATGCATTTTTGGTGCATTTTAAATGGCCTGTTTTGCCGAGACCATAGTTAGGAAAGAACTTAAAATTTGACGTTGGAAAGTGTGGGTCATGTGGGAGTCAGGTACTCTATGCTCCAACTGCAGTTATTAAAATCAGCGTCTACTAAAAATTAAAGTCTTTCGCACAGCCATACCTATAGCAATCTATCATTAACACCTGTGCTCGTTTATTTCTTGGAATAGTGAAAGATCGAACAGTTCATTATAACTGTGGAAGTAACATCTCCAATCACTGAAAAATTCATATATACGTTATCTTTACGCAAGATATGTGCACATGAAACACAGCGAAGGAAATCACTCTTGATGTAGTATGATAAAAAAATGTTTAATGTTCATTGTTTTTTATGACTATACCAGACAGAAGGACGTGTACACCCAAGTGGCAATGACTATAATGGATTTCTGAACAGAGTATGTACTACGTAGACATTTCTTGTTGTTCACAGACTCGTTTTCTCTCCAAATCTTCAATTCTATTTAGTGAAATTTGGTGAATTCTGTTTAGTGAATTTAGTGCTTTCATCTGGCTGTCGATGATATTTACAACAATGCTGAGCCTACTAGAGACAAAATAACCATGTTAGAATACCAAATGTTAGAAAACTAAATAGAAGTTAAGTGACAATGTGTATTTAAACGTTCTTGCCATTTGACAAAACTTTTCTCGTCATATGCAAATAAAATCACGTGCACGACCTCCATAGCAACGTGAGCTGTAGTAAATATAATAGTAAACAAAGTTAGCCAAAACATATGGAATGTATTAAACTCGTAAAGGTTAGATTCACTTGACACTTTTCTTAAATATGTACGGTATGGCATATTGGCTGAGGAAAGAAAGCCTTCCTCACCTAGCAGTGCTGTAAAACATAATATATTACCTTGTCGTCACATTGGTTATTTTCTGAAGCGATTTTAATATTACTTATCGTTAATATTGTCTGCCTATTCTGTAATGTGTACACTTTGCTGTTCCTTCATTGAGTATTCATGCACGTTCCTCCAAAATGATCTTTCTCCGACTGTTATGGAACATTGCACTTTCTGTATACTCCATGTAGAAGCAAGACCCATTAACATTACACCATCTGAAAAAAATAAAATATTTTCTGCATGTGCATAGCTCTCTTAAATATCCTCGAAAGCACGAAAAATACGTATTATACAGACTATAATTGAAAACATCCATTTTTGCCCATGGACAAAGCCACTAAAGATAAGACGGAGTTCAGATTCTGTTTAAAGGAGGTTAGGAAGTTACTTTTTACATAAGAGTTTGGTCTTTCTCACTCCAAATCAGGCATAAGCATACCTTTTCAAAAGATTTGTGTCAAATAACGATATACGTACCACAATTCTGTCAGAAAGTTCCCCAGAAGAGCGATTTTGTTTTGCTTATCTTGACGTCACCTCCATGATATTCATGAGGTATGGATTTACCGAGTATATTATAGATGGAGCGTTGTTAGTTGAAGGTCATCTGTGTTTAATTGCAGAGCGAAGGTAAGCATTTATGACCTTTGATCAAACAACATTCCTTATTCAAGGTAAGAATAGGCATAAGACATGTGACTATGAATAAAGAATGAAACAAAAATATATCTTTTTTTTTCTGGGACACTTTGTGACAGAATGTGGTAGATCATTTTTTTAACCACAAGTCTGTTAAAGAGATATGATTGTACCCGATTTGGAGGAAGAATGTGCAAAAATCTATGAAAAACATATGTCACAATTACCTATTATCCTTTAAGGTGGTAAATTGCATTTCCAAACAAATGTGGAAATAACAAAAATGGAGAGTCACTTCGTTAAGAGTGTGCATACATCTCATACTTTTAGATACAAAATTACCACCTTTAAAATGAAGTAATGTTATCAGTCCCTCCGTATCTCGTATCTTCCTTGTCACACCATAGACTTTGCAGCTCAGCTGCGCCTGTAAATCCTGTATGCCAACTCACTTAACTTACAGAAAGGCACTTACCAGTTCATGTAAATACAGTTCCATGTTTTCTTTCGATCGAACCCGTGTATGCGATGTGAAGAAAATATAAGTGCCTCTTTTTGCCAGAGTTTAAAGGATAACAGAAAGTTAGACGTTTCTCTCCAGCTTAAAAAGTGATGTGACAATTAACGAAGGGAAGGCACACGAAAATGTGTAACAATGTATTTCTTTTATTAATTGCTCTTATTGTTTTAAATAAAGTTAAAGTTACAAAATTAACACTTTGTAAGAACCATCAAATCCACTGACACTATTTACATATTTACAACATCTTGCAATTGCAGGGTAGTGGATGAAACACAGTTGTTGAACATTCGATATGTAAAAGTGTAAAAATAAGGGCATTGATTGATATACATTAATGATATGAATGTGCTTTGAAAATGAGAACAAGAACGTCCTTTCTGTTTTAAAATAAAAGTACCCCATCTTCATTGCCTAGCTATATTCCCCCCTCCCCCTCTCCCCCCTCTCCGGTTACCAAGTATACGTTTCAGAATACGATGTGACCGTGGTTGACCGTACATCACATAAAGCAATGAGTAACATCTTATGTGTTGAGCATGGGTGACTGCAGTGGACTGCAGTTGCTTAAAGATACAAAAAACATACCAAAACGGTAATCACTTTTGACCAAATTTTAGAGGTAAACTGTGAACACGCTTTTAGGACCCCAGACAGCTGTTGATTCAAAGAGTTTGTATATAAATGGTTGGTCAGGACTCATCAGCCCTCCCACCTCCTTATGTATATACTGGTCAATCACTGTTCATACCGAATTGAAATCATGGATAAATTTTAATTGATCGTCGATCTTTCTCGTGCAATACTTGCCCGCACAACGGACGTGTATTACTCATACATCATCTCCGACTAGATTCGTAATACCAACGTCCCCCAACTGTCGCTTGGATTCCGACTCAGTCTGCGCACAGATTGTAAGCTGTTAAAATTCGTGTATGCCGACTAAATCATTTACACTCAGTAGCACTCAATACGTCTTTTCCTTATGCTATAAATATTCATGCTCTTTTACGCCAATCATCTGACGATAATTGGATGACTCAGAAATATAGCGACAGTTTGGATCTGAGATGAGACAAATCTCTAATTGTCCGTGGGTGTGTCGGTATGTACGTTTTGAAACGAAAAAAACAAGGTACATAACAACTGCTGGGAAAGTTAGTGCAATACCCGCCTGCTCCACAATAACTTGATTTTCATCGTTTGTCTTATTTACACTCAATAGAAGGAATTTTATAAGTGACGTCACGAGAGTGATATTTGTGCCAGCCATTGACGGTCAAGACACACACGCGTTAACGCGTAGACTATGTAAACTACACCATTATCCACAGATACCATTGCCACAAAGTGCGCACGTGCCCTTCAAACCCAAAGAGACGCACGACCACGAGACGTTGGTAAAACTTCTTTATAGGGAATACGGGGGGGGGGGGCATTTATTTAGAATGTCCAGTTTAAGTGTCTGGCCTTTAATTAGAATTATAAGTTGAAGGTATGCAAGGTCAACAACAGTAATTCATTATCAGGGACTTTTCGATTTCAGGATGATAGATCAAGAGGGCGGAACAGCTTAAAAAACGAAACACCTTAACTGCTGCAGGACGAAACGACCCTGTGCGCATTTAAACTCTCCGTCCTGTTGCTCTACCGTCCTGAATCGAAAAGTCCCTTTAAAAAAAAACAAGCCTACTTCGGTGTTAGTGTTTAATCTCAAATCACAACTTCACATCCATGTACCATAATTATGAAAGGTATCCCGTTGAATGATTATTTTTGGAGCTGTACAAATAATACCAACCAAGAAAGGTTTGTTAATCGCCCTGAGAGCAAAAATCCTACTTTCGTTTAGAGTATAGTCATCTTGCGTCATGTGATGAATGGCGGTTCTACCACGAAGAGCCACGATTTATTGCATGTTAATAAAATAGTCTCATCTTGGCAAATTGATCAGTCGCAGAACTTTATTCTTGCTACTCTTCAAGGCCTAATAAATTATGTCAACATGTTAAAAAAAAAACAGGATATTTGTTGAATCTTAATTAAAGTAGCCCTGCTCACAACAGTCTGCATTTATTGGGGTTTGCTGGGTACGTCTTGCGAGTGCGATGGAATTTATCGTGAAGAGGATAAAAATCTTGTCTTTGTCCGTTTCGTAATTCTAGCCGATCAAAGGGCACTTCTGTGGAAGGCAAAATGAAAAAAAAGCAAAATTATACGTGGATTCTCTTACGCTGTCAATACTCTGCAGTGTGCCGTATATACCCAAAAGAGACTGTTTAATTTTACAAGTAAATTCATAAAGTTTGTGTCTTTTTAATCAACTAATAAGAGGATTATGCATAAATGTAGTCAAATTAGTGAATAGATTAATGTTTGAATACAGTAACATCAAAGGATACGACTTGACTATAAAATGATTATAAATTTAGGTAATCTGAATCAAAGTGTGAAGGTGTTTAGTTTAATAAATAAATATTCAGTACATCGACCACAATAAAACGGTATGGGAACAACAACATTCACATAGGTTAACAGGATCAGCCCACGTCACTTGTTAGAGACCTGCCGATCTGCAGCTCCATGTATATCAATATTCGGATTTTTATCTTTCTGTTGCATCAATAACTTTGCCCTCTTCTGTTACGGTCCAACGCCTGGAAGTCACACTTCGCGCTTTCTGTGTGCACCTACAAGTCCATAGCCCAGTAGT
Source organism: Stichopus chloronotus (assembly GCA_021234535.1). Lineage (NCBI taxonomy): Eukaryota > Metazoa > Echinodermata > Holothuroidea > Aspidochirotida > Stichopodidae > Stichopus > Stichopus chloronotus. The sequence continues at coordinate 17,881,734 of CM037836.1, read as the reverse complement.
ACTTTCATATTTGATAAGGTATACAGAATTTCTTTTTTTTAAAGAGAGTTAATCTTTTTTTCTTTTAATCCATGAGTTTACTGAAGATGTTAGTATATGATCTCTAGCATGGTACTGGCTTTATCTTTGGTGTTTTCACATGCATACTCTCTCTAGTAGCTCTAATTGTGGCAATCATGTTATCACTGAAATCTTTCACTAGAAAACCAAAAGCTAAATTAAAAGCTGAGTAACTTCAAAAGTCAACCGTATAATGATGATTAGACCAAACACGCAGAAGGGAGGGAGGGGGAAAACATATGACAAGGAAAATACGGAGTGCCGTACAAAACTTTACCATGTTAGGTTTTATGTCAAAGACTTTGCGAAGTCGGGTAGGGGTACGTCTGTGTTTAATTTGCAATCGAACACTTGAGCAAAGTGATATTTCAATCTCCACAGCTGATTGGTGGAGATTCAACATGTACCACCCAATAAGCAGCAGGCATTAAATGTCATGTGGCGTTCATCTAGCTGGGTCTATTCAGAGGTTGCAGACTGGTGAAACCCTGGGTGACATATCCGTGGAGTGTTGTGCAGTGTCAGCATTTCATCTGTCTGTTTACTGCTGGTTTTTACATTGGTAAATGATATCGATATTTTGGAGACGAAAATATTGCCTTCCAAGGGAAAACCCTCCGGGCTTATAAAATTTTTAATTGTCCTTGAAATAAAGGTTAAGTAAACAAAGGATAACATAATACATGTCATAGGAGTCCATCTCTTCACGTCGGAAATTTGACGTCACGACGTTTAATGTAAAAGTAGATCATAAAGCAACATCGATGACAAGTCCCAATGGTTTAAAGTCTGTTTTTGTGTCACGTTACTGTTAAAAAAATATTCCACTGTTGCTTAGTCACTGATATACCCTCTTTTGCTTATCCTCCGACCTGACGTACTCCGTAATTACCAATAAACATGATCTATTGTGACCTAAAACGGCAAAGACGCATACTGCCAGTGTAAAGCTGTTCACACAGAACGTTCTGCTTTGCAGGTTGCTATTTTCTGTCAGAAGGCATTTACTACATTGACAGTAAGATGACTTCTCTACGTTGGGCAAAGTACACAATAGCCTATCTATAATGATTGCTTGATAAAGTACAGCTTCAGTTTCTGTTAGAAATATATATAAAGACATATAGAGAATGTTGGTCATGTGTAGATGCTGGTAATGTCTTCTTTTTTTCCACTTTGTGTTTTTCTGGTTTACTTCATTTCTTTGTGTTGTATTTGAGTGTTTTGTTTGTTTTTGTGAGTTTCATTTTGCGTTAATTCCCTAGGGTACGGGTACAAACTTTTCCTTTTGCCCCCAACAAAATTCACAGGTCATCAACTTTTTTCATGACAAACAACCAGGGATGCTAGAGGGCTTTTATATCTAAATTGGTCCTTAGTGTGAAACGGATACGTCATATTACATTTACAGCGAAATATTGGGCGATTGAGTGGCTCGTCAGAGCACACGAAAGGGGGAGATCATGTGTACTAATAAACACAAATTTCCGAAGGGCTTAAATCTCAATCTCTTATGCAATGGAGGTTTCGTAATATCTATGCTTCATATATGCCTTCCTTTTTGCTCCCTTCTTTCCTTTCATTCGGTATCTTTGGTCAAGTTCTCCCTGTCAAAAGATCTGGTTACGAAAAGTAACATCAAAGCAACCAAAACTGTAGCTCTGGCATCCGAACACTGCACGGTCAAGAAATCTGGCCTTGGATGTGTTACTCTGACAGAGTAATACTTCCATGGTCTGGTCTCTTGCCCATACGGAATGTTTTTTTTAAGATATCAACACGCCCTAAAAATTAAGGAAATATATCCAGACTGTAGCGGTTTTTAATGTGATTAAACTTCAAAAAGCAATTCGAAGTTTTCAAGTGACGTAAATGGACCGGGTTGGGGAGTTTTCTTATTCCGCTACGTATCCCCAGACCCCTGAAGAAAATGGATTCCCCCTTTCTCAGGCAAAGAACTATACTATGCAAATGCACACATCGATGAGCTGCCCAGCTTCTATTGGTATGTTCTACTGTTGTGGTAACTGATGAAAAATGTCAGTAATGTTTTAAGTGTAGAAAATCAGAGTCCCCCGTCAACCCCCCTCCCCACCCTCCTCCCGCAACCACCTATCAATCATACAATATCGACAAAATGGAAAAGAGAAAACAATAAAATGTCAAGAAAAAAGTTAAGTTTATACATAAAGCATTTTAACAACATTCCACTCCTTCAGCATTTGAGAAATAAAATGTTTCATTCCTCAAACACTTCAATTTCTGTCTGTACTGAATTTGTATGTACAAATGACTCTTCTACCTTCCCTGCCGCACATATAAAACTTTTTCTTTTTTTTAAGTTTATCCTTTACGAAATCCGTTCCGTGGCTGAGCCTTTCCCTGACCCTGAGGTCACATTTTTGGATCGCCAAGGCGGTAAAACGAACAACATACGTATTCTCTCGTAGTGCTGTTTCGAGCCGACCGACGTCTGGTTGTTGCCGCACCTCTGGCATAGCTTGATGTTAAAGAAGCCGTACATAACCGGATCAAGGCACACATTTAAAAAGCTCAGGGACCACAGTCCATCGAAAACCACCGGTGAAACTTTCTTCTCGATCGTGTATCTGTCGACGTGGTACCACAACTCCATCCCGTAGTAAGGAGACCAACATACCAGAAACGCTAACGTCAACGCTACGGTTAGACGCATGACTTTTTTACGAGCCCTGGGAATGGTATCACCGCTACTCTTTCGGAACACGTACAGCGCACGTTTGTCGGGAAAACAGCCTGGCGTCATTGAAATAGTGAAGAAGAAAAAAGAGAAGATAAAGCAATGAAATCCCAAACTAAATTAGATTGGGTGAAACCCCTGGTAAGGATTGCATAAAGAGGACACAGATACTTAGCAATGCATATGCATATGCATACTTCTATTACACGAAACCATGTTTCTTTAATGAAGTTCACATGCCCTCATATTTTTATGCATAAATATCATGTTAACCGCTTTACCAAATGGTATGACATGTAAGGAATGTGTATTGCGTGAAACTACTCTTGAATGTTCAACACGTGATTAATACTGTGATAGTCACATATAATTGCGATGGATGTAAAGAATTCTGTATTGACCTTATCTATAAATGTTTTTAATTATAAGTGCCACTTTGATTCATTTGAGTTACGTTAATGAACTACGACACTTCGATTGCAAATCAAGTACGTTTATTTTATACACTCATCTTATGTAGATGACCTCAAATCCATTTGTCTTCAAAATTATCGTATCTGTACTGTGCAGGCATTTATTCGGCAGCCCTACGAAGAACTTCAACCAATCCCAAGGAAAGCAATAGTTCATATGGCTTGAAGACAAGTACACCGTTGAGAATCTCATACTTTTATATCGGTTACTTTTTTAACTCTGCTAAATGTCGACATAAGTAGGAATTTTGATATATTAATCAATATGACAGCGGGGTAAGGGACTTGCAAACAAAATGCATGGTATTTAAGTCGACTATTTATTATTCAAAAGTATGCTGGATGTAAGTCTGCGATAAAGTCCGACTGCAGACCGACTACAAAGAATGTCCACCAGTTATTATTGATTAAAAAGATACTGAACAGGATCGACGATCAATAATTGTCCCATGAGAGATCCAAAATTACACCTCTCGACTTAAATTACAACCTTCCCTACACCCTCCGTGAAGAACCATTGCAGTAGATCATTTCTTTTTAAGTTGATATCACACCGACACCTAGCGAGGATTTGAACTAGATGATCAATCAGTTTGTGGGAAAGCTTGCGGTCTCCCCGACGAAAGGATTTTTTTGGCAGTCTCACCATCCAGATGGATCGACGATAGGAATGTACACGAGGGCAACGAATTACGCTATGCAGAAACTTTATTTCTGACTTTCTTACGTGACTATCACTTTTTTTACCACATCCATATCATGATAGCATGCATTTTGATAAGTCTGTCGAATTGGATCTCCCCACATTTCCTTCTCTCTCTGATTAGACCTTTGCTGGACATATCGCAGTTTAAAAATGAACTTTAGCAGGACATTTTCGATAGGAGGACATATCTCTGTCCAGCTAATCTTTGAACAACAAAATGTACATTGAAACATGAGTGAATATCTGCCATTTTATAATGATGAATAGTGTATGCCCCCATCTACTTGGACAAGCATTGTTTTCTACGTTTGCCTTATTTTTTACGTTTAAAAATGAACATTTGCAGGACATTTTTCGTAACCATGTTCTCCGAATGTTCAATTTTAACGTATGTCCAGCAAATATACAGTCCAGGGTTGTATATATATATATATATATATATATATATATATATATATATATATATATATATATATATATATAGGTATATATTTGAAGGTAAGTGATATACTCACTACCGTTTCCACGGGAACAAATCTTTATCAAGATGGCGGCGTAACAGGAGAGAAGCACGCAGAGTGGCATGACGTAGTGCATTAAAAACAGGAATGCAAAGTCTAAATGCCAGCGTAGTGTATTTTCTGTGACTATGTTCATATCGATGCACTGTGTAAATGTTTTGTCATACTCAGGAGAGGAAATAGCGTAGACGAAGTACTGTGAAAGAGAGAAAAAACAATGATATTAATGATATACGTAAATGACAATTTACACAAATAACAAAGTACCAAAGTAATCACCGTCATTTCCATCATCAACGTTGTTATAATCATCGTCGTCCACATCATACTCTTCATCATTTTCATCACTTCCATGTCTACATCATCGCCACCATCATGATCATCTTTACCAACTTCCTTTTCAACATCATGATTACCATTGCCAACATCATCCTTGTTATCATCACCGTCATCATTGGTATTAGTTTCATCACTAACATTATCATCATCATTATTTTTATCAACATCGTTGTCAACATCAAGGTCATCAATGTCGTCAAGATAGTCGTAATCATCATCATCATCATAATCATGATCGTGATCACCATTGCCAACATCGTCGTCGTCGTTACCATCAACATCATTAATGTCATAATTATCATTATCAACATCGTCGTTATCGTCGAACAAGTATAATCTTGTCAGCCCATTTGTCACATGAGGAGATTTTCATTTTCAAGGACAGATTTTACAAAATGTTCACCTTCGAAGTCATTATAATAGTTTTTTTTTTGTGTGTTTCATTTAGCAAAGAATACCAACCAGGTTGTAGGTTTAAATTTACAAATATCGTAAATTAATGTTTTTTCCCTGAAGGCAAGATCATTCTTTGCTCGATCATTGAACTTATAAAATACACCCTCTGGTGAAGATTGCAATAGATAGGAAGGAATGTCACTCAATGCAAAGCAGACAGTTAAGAAAATGTAGACAACTAAACTTGTTTTTAAATTAGCTAAAATATGACGTCATTAAAATTGAGCATTTGAAAACAATTGAAAAAAAAACACAAAATCCTACACTATGTTAGCAATTGAGAGAAGCTTCATGCGTTTTCCTCCAAGGTTGGCCTTAGAGATGAGTGTTTCATTACTTTAAGTTTACTCGTGTACGTGAGAAGGATACTTCATGTATGGGATTAGCGCACATCCCCTAGAAAACCCTCCATGAGACCATAGAGATCGACTGTGCGACATGGTAAGTAAACAATTTGAAAACCTTATATCCTCAGAAACCGTTAAACTACAGACTTTGTGTGAAATTTATTTGAAAGCCTCAACATAGAAATTTAAGGGATCCTCACCGATTGTTAGTGAAAGGGGTTATTATTTAAAGTTCTTTTTGAGTTCTACACTTTAGCCTTCATTCTCAGAGAAAAGGAAAACATGTATGCCCACTTAACGACAGACCTTTGACTTGTTAAATGTATTGCCTAACACATTGTTTCAGTACACAGAAAAAGATCGACGTCATAGAACATTGGCAAATTAACTCATCACGGAAAATGTTTTTCAAAACTCAAGATTTGCTTACAACTGAAAAAATATCTTTCCACTTTCAAGAATTCATATCTTGCTCAACCTACACTCATTCAGAAAATTTGTATATGCTTTGCTCATTTTCCAGACACAAATGTCTTTTTAATATTATCGGATACCATTCTCTTTTGAGGTGATATTGTGGTCTACAAAAAATCCACCGTTAATGTTCATATTAATTTAACTTTTGTTTCCAGTTCGTCTCTGTTTGCAACGAAATCAAAAATCATGTGAGCTTCTCGGATGGGAAATTGCTTCCCATAAATCACCACAACCTTTTACGGATTATGTGCACGATACATTTTCCTATTTTAGTATAAACATGGAGCTATATGTTGTAAAACACATGAAAGAGTTTATTCGATTATTCGATTCCTTACTTCGATATAAGTAAACCACGGTCTGGAATACATCCGTACATACCGTAAGGCGGGTGAATTGGATGACATACATTTCATGTCATCTTTACTCCATATTGTCCAAATATGTGCATTTTATATGTATTTCTATGAAATCTCATACCTTTGTTGTGATAATTGAAAGCACAGTTAGCAAGCGATATGAGCGCCCTGAATTTATGTGTATGGCTCCAAGGATACTGATGAAGCCAAAAAAAAAAAAAAAAACTAATAGGCAACACGGAAACTGGAAATAAATAAAAAATAATAACAGAGAAGAAAAACAAGAAATAAGTAATGATAGGATAGACAATTACTTTTGCATATATCATGAAACCAATGGCATCACCTTAGGCGTTTCGATTACCAAGACCTAAGTAGTTTTTGACTTGGCTAAATGTCATTCATATCTCTTTGTGTTTGCTGTTCAATCACGCTCCTTTTTTTTCAGATTTGTTTCACTTATTACTCCAGCACTATCATAATGCTTAAGAATCTTAAAAAAAAAATTGATTACGGAAAGAAAGATAAGCATTGCATTAATCAGAAAACAAAATTTAATTTTACACAATGAGGCAGCTGCTTATTAAAGAATACAACTAAATATGTTGAATAGTTTCCAATAATTAGTTCTACGTTTCTTATCGCTCACTTGGTTTACCCATGAAATATGTTTTCGACATCTAAAGCAAAGTTAATGTCATATCTGAATTCAAACGTTTTTGAAAGAACAGAGTTGTTTAACTCCGTCCCCTTCCCCAACCTCCCCGACACAAATAAATCTCTATCACTGTGTACGTAAATTTTATCTTCTTGGGCCCCTTTTCGGTTAGAAATTTAAAATTTATTAAAATCTGTGAGAAACGGCAACATTTCTGAGACGGAGTACATCGAATGTAATAAAGGCCCCTAGAGGCCGGTACCAGTCTACAAGAAAAAAAAATATGGATTTATGGGAACATTTTTTGTAGTATTTTTTAAAGCCTCTTGTAATATGCCCTGAAACAGACATACATAAATCCTTCACTCTTTACGAATCACCGTAAATGTTAAATGTTTTGTTATCGTCGATTAGGGACGTTATCGATGCTATTATCAAGCTATTTAGTCAATTTCGCTTTCTACAAATAATCCGTGAAAGTTACTTTTTTTTAACTCTTTTTGGACGAAAGCCTGCACAGAAACTGGAATAAAATCTTTCTCATAATGACCTATCCTACTTTCCAAATAAACTTTTATCGGGTTCATCGGCTGCTCCAAATCTACGAATCCGCGACAAAAGTAGTTGGAACAACCCTCCCGTTTCCCCGATCCACTGTTGCTAGTTTGAGATTTTGGAGAGATTCCCATCACGAAGTGCCCAACATCGAATGGGGGGGGGAGGGGTAAAAGTGTCTATTTTCCCAACTAAAATGCAGTTTCAACTGTGAGGCAGCACTAGAATTTTGTTCCAACACTTTTGCCGCTGATTTTAATTTCAGTTTGACTATTAAAGTACATGGAAGTACTGTGTCTGTGATGCCAGAATTGTGCACTTGTCCATAATTGGTGAAAGTATACGTTACATGTGCTTCCTAATTAATTAATAACTTACCCCAGTTTTTTTTTTAACTCATCGTTAATCACACATGACGGCATTCTGATGCCACGCCACCCCGCCCTAAATTATATAAGGTGAAGATTTCCACATTGGCTTTTGCAGATCGTAAGAAATAGCAGAGCCACTGCTAGAGATTAAGATCCTACATGTCGCTCTGAACGAATTAACCTAAAGAAGTGAATCAAAGTATCCATTGAAATTAACTTTTAATGGAAACCCTCGTAATCCATACCTTGATCTAATTGTAAAAGGTTTAGCTATATAATTTTCCATCGCTGATTATTCGCTGATATTTGTTTCAATTTCGAAACAGTACCCCTGAAAGAGTAAGACGGGAGTTCCATATAAAAGTCAGAAGTGAAATCACTTTTTCGTTCCCCGATAACTGTGTGTTGCTGTACTTGAAGCTATTGATCAATTGGCCTACCTGTCTGCAATTATGTCGTTTGTTCCGTTGGGCCTACACTACACGAAGCATGCTGAACATCTTATTCTCAAAGGGTAACGCATCGCCTGACATCAGGCCCGCAGCTAGAATATTTTTAAGATGAGATAGGCCCCATCATTCATGCTGTCGCATGAATGAGGGGGCCTACGTTGCACAAAAATTACATTCATTTTTTTTTCTTAAATACGCCACTGCATGACATACCCCCAACATTATCATAATTGTATTATCTCAACAACATCGTGTGACACTTATGCGATGGAACATGCGCCAGTGACACTACACTAGGTCACACTACCTCATGTTACCTACGTGTATCACTGAAACCATGCCGTAACCGTGATATTTATAAGACAGTGACGGTATGCCATGTCTCATTTACATTGGTTTGCCAATGACGCTACATTTGACATCTGTCATATAGTCAGTGACGGTATATCTCATACTATTGACGAATGACACTACACCATGTGACTTCTGTGATATAAAGTAGTTACTGTGTGACATGTGACATCTAGTATATAAATTACTCGGTGGTATGCAACGTCTAATACCATTGATTCGCCAATGGCATCAGTGATGCAAATTAATCAGTGATGGTCTCGTGTATGGGGGTTGCTATCGGTTTTCCACATCCCAAGGAACTGCTCACCGTGGTTCATTGATGCTTTGAAGTTTTTGGTAACATTTACACAATGTCACACTCGTTATATTGATGGCGTTGACGTTTTATTGAAAAAAAAATCATCTCCAGTATCACAACAGAACTTCGCATAACAGAACTAAAATTTAAAAAGAGGTTTGGTTTCATTGATGCTTTGGTTTTCTTTCAAATGATCGTCGTATATTCGACTCTTCTAATTACAGCATGAATACGACAGAAATGAATGGTATGTCAGTAAACCCGGCATCTTACTTATAAGCAAAAAAGAAAGAGGACAAGACAAGAAACAACCTCATGTAGTGAAGGCATATCCAGCAGGAGAGGAGAAAATTGACATACGCTATGATATCGTGCGTATATGAAATCACAGATGTGCGCGAAGAATCACTGTAAGAATAGAGAAAAGTAGTATTTGAACTCCTAGCGCTAATCTAGAGCCGGTAAACACTGAAAGGAGTTTTTGATAACGTTTTCAGATTAATTCTGGCTAATATCAAAGGTAGATCTAATCTGTATTTCTATCTCTGGTCGTTACAAGCAATAAGTGAAGATAATTACTGAAACAAAATTCCGAGGGAGGTACAACGACCACGTAGCATAAAATTAGGGCAAAAGAGTGGGTTGTTTGTAACTGCCGAGAGGCAATGTAGGCCTAACATCTTGACAAGGTGGGTAGATTGCCATATAGGCCTACATCTCTCTGTGTAACGTAACAATATCGGTAGGCTACCTCCAGTCGTGCACTTTTTAATGTACTGAACACAATCGTTTACTCGAAAGATAACTATGCTGTCGCCTCATGCTGTGAAATTAAAAAGCAGCTCTGCCTTTGTTCGTGGTAATCAAAGACACTTATTTTCCTTCGTTGTTTTCAAACGAAACATTTAATCAATCATTAATCAGGTTAATCACTTCAACTTCGCCATCCATCAAGTGGCGTTGTTTATTTTTAAATACTTTTGCAGGTGTACATCACAGATCAATTGCGACAGTAGAATATATGGAAAAGGGCCGGAAGAGCATACAACCATTTCGGATGGTTTTTGTTTTTCCGTTTCTTTTGTGAGTCTTTTTTTTTTTTTAGTGGAGAACAGAAATAATGCTGCATAGGCAAGGGGTGGGTAATAAACATCACACATCAATTTTATGTAAATGTTGTTTTGAAGAAAGAATAAACTATGACTGGGTGATGAATTTTGTCTTGTGAAAAATTTTATTACGTTGAAGAGGAATGGAGACGAAGCGAGTTTATTAATAAATGATGCATATGATGTTGTCAGTCTCAAAACTTTAAAACTTCTCGTTAGTTGTCTTTATATCGGCATTATGACTTGGAACTGTTAATGTTGTGATAACCTTTAGCCTAAAACTTTTGCCATTTGTAATAAACACAACGGTGAGAGAGGATAGCCCCGCATATTTGACTAGAATGTAGCACGGTTACGTCTCAACTGAATGATAATGTCGCAGGGAAGCGTTTGTCGTTACTCGTGGGAAGCGCGAATGACAAATCTTTGACAGGTTAGACCAGACCTGGTTATGCTTGCGCTCCGTTGCCACGTCGATAGTAGGAAAGAAAAGTATGTTAACTTGCCCCTCGTGACCCACGCGTTAAAAGTTACTATCCCCCCCCCCCCCCTTACTAACCTTAACTCAGGATTCAAAATTAAGTCTTTATGCAATTTGTTTTTAAGTACTTGTTGTAATCTTCCCATTTGGACACTTTGCACGTAATATCACAGTCTACCGAGTGCATTAATTCAGAAAACTTTTACTCTGGATGTCGCCTCACTTTTCAGTTTCGGATCAGAGAATTCTAACCTGACTTGAGACGAGCTTTTCTGCCGTGGCCCAGTTTAGTGTGGCAGGCTGGCATTGTATTTAGCTGACACGTAACCCAATCTAACTCATACATCCTCTTGTCTTTTATAGCCTGTTGATATTCATATTTTATTCGACACAAACCACAAACCATAAAATATTTTATTCGAATAGCAGATGTCGTGAGAAGTGGCAAAATCTCACGCATTTCGTCATTGTCTTGCAATGGCTCCCAAACTATAGACGGTTAAGCTGGCTTGGCGATCCTGAACCCCACTCGCTTCTATTATTTAAATGCACTCATATTTAAATACTTTGTGCTGTTTCTCCTTGAGATCCCAACCTTGTTCAGAGAGCTCCAAAACTCTACAACAGGGAACGGAGAGTTGAGGGGCGGAAAGCAGGCCCAATTAATTTCCTAGCGTCTGGTTTCCCATTCAGCGACCTGAATAATATGCACGTAAAACGATCTTGACAAGGTATGACGAATACTAAAACTTATAGGCTGTAGCCTAACCAAGAAAATTCGGAAAATTAATGTCTCAAAGCAGACACATACACACGCACAAATAGAACTTGAATGAGATCGAATACATAGGGATATACATTTCAATAATAGGATACTAGTGATGCAGGCTACGTTTATTGTCATGTGACATAGACAATACATTGTCATGCACTGTAATGCATTCTATACTTTCGCAAATTAAATTTCACAACTTAATTCCGAAATGCAAACTAATTAAGGGAAACAGGAATCTGCCCATTCATCTTATGTAAAGGAAATGTCGATGATATTCCATTAAAGATTTTTTCTTTTGGTTTTAACAACAAAACATGTAAATTCCGTTACATTTTGTTTTGTGTGAGGCGTCAATATTTATTAAGAAATCTTGATAAATTAAACAGGTTTGCTTGTCGTAAAACTCACACCGAACAGATCAAATACAAGAAACCTTTGAGAAACTTGGTTATTTTCTTTGAATCATCAAATTTCTGTTATTGCGGAATGTTACTTAACATTATCCATGTGTGGCTAGAAAGTAACTTTCCAGGATAAGGGTTCAGTTTCAATTAGTCACAAGTACGTAACAACAGAAGTCAACGATTTTAACAGTACTTTTCACCATCCAAGGGGGGAACAGACGAAAAATATCAGGCGGGGGTTTGGGTGGCTGAGTGCCGGCAGGACCGTATTCACGGGGCGCTACCATCGGTTGGGGTGGAGCGTACGAGAAATTGTTAACAGGTGCGCTTTACATGCCTCCCCAGACAACGGTCAACGGCGTTTCCCGGGTGCACCCTCTATGCTGCATGTATCCAGCCTTGAAATTAGATTCTAATTTCTGCAATTTCTCACTGCTTTCCACTTGCCAAACTTACTCGTTTGCATGAATTCAATCACAATTAGTGATAGCTCTTTAAACGGTCTTCATCAGCGATCATAACTATAACAACATTTCTTTAAAAACAGTCACGTTTTATGTATATATAAAAGTCTTTCTTCGACAATAGAAGAAAGAATTCCGTTGGGTGGTTTGCGATTATTTAATACATACCAGTTCTGCGAGAAATGATGCGCAACCACATTCAATTCCAGCACAATTATGGTCTCAATTTCCTTTAAATATGACGATTTTGTGCCAAGAAGACAAAGGAGGAAAGACATAATGTCCAGACTGATAGAATACAACTCAGAAGCCCTAAACACTTTTTACTGCTGTACCTATTTTTGAATTAGACTCTCATGAATAAAATAGTCAATGATGTTTGTGGGTTTGAACTTTGTCAGTTAGGCTGAGGTTGTCGAAAACTTAGAAAACCATCAATAACTAGGGCAAGGGGGAGCGAGAGAGATAGGTTGTGGGTCAAATAAAGCGACTTTTATTGCTTATCACAGACTGTGATTCTGTCCCTTTGCCCTTTACTGCAGATTTGACATTCAATTGAAACAAAATTCCCAAGAGCCAGTCATTAATGATTTCAAACAAAGGATGTCAAGGGGCACAGTCTGCTTTGTTAGAAGGTATGGTCCCAAAATAGGACAAAGACAGTACATATGAAAGGGGGGGGGGGGGGCATCGACAAAAGTTATACCTATTGTCATTTTCGTATAAAGGCAGTTGCATATCTCGTGCAAAAGAGAACTTTTCATGTAGTCCGGGTCACTTAATTACTGCATTAGTCAATTATGACGTAAAAAATAGCATATGTTATTACATTTGACAAAGTGAACGATACGGGAGACCCCCTGCAGGTTTTCTTTGAGAGTAGAAATAAATGAACAGTGAGCAAGTCTGCCCAGGCAATATTATACACTTTACATGGAAAACCTCGAGTGATATCGCATTACCTGCAGCCACCGTATACAGCCCCGTGATAGTGGGGATTGAGGGGAGGATGAATGGGCAATGAACGAGAAAGATCTGTCAGTGGTACATGCTTAACGACCTATCACAAAGAGGTCGTATAAGCAATGGACGTTTCGTTATGTATGCCAAGTGGGTCAACTTTCATGTAGCATGCTTATAGACTAGTGTAACATTCAGTAGTTAGTAAATAATTTGGGTTTAATTTCGTCTTTTTCGGGTGATCACATCATATTCAGTGTATCTATCACAATCCCATTTGCATCCCCCGTCCCATAGAGGTAACTTCAACGTCAGTTCTACTTTGTATTGTATCAACAATTACACGAAGGTCTCTGGTTTACACACCCCGCAATCCGACTGCCTCCCACCCCCTCCCACCCCACCCCTCCCGTCTCCCGTCTCCCGTGACTGAGGGTACGTTTCACTAAGCTAGAGAGTTTACACTGTGTGATTTGCTATCATTTTTGTCAGACAGTTTCATCTAAATCTGGAATTAATCAGAAAAGTAGTTATGCATCGAATTAATGTTATGCCTGTAACAATGCCTAAAGAAATTACCTGATTCATTAAATTGAACCGAGTAAACTCCACACCAATTCCTCTATCGGCGACTTTAAAATAACCTTGTTCAGCTCAAGACGTTCACTCATCAAATGCAAAGTCGGCGCTTTTTTTATATTTTCCTCTGTTTTTCTTTTGGTAGCTCGTTCCCCATTAACCCCGCATTGTCTGTCCGACTGTCACATTTATAAAATAACAGTATATTCACAATATCGATCAAATAACCCTTTTTGTCGTCTGTGATACCAATCACTCTCAGCTCATTGATAAATTACCTTGCAAATTACAAAAATTCCATTTTTGTTGAGATTGTAGAATGTCAAACTATGGTTAATACTACAGTTTTACCTCGTTTCTTTTTCCTATTTCGGCCAACGTGGATTAATTAATTTTCTAAGGCAGGTCATTCAGCGTGCAGTTGTCTTGCATTTGTATGGTTGTCACCTGATGACGCCGGTGATAAATCAACTTTATTGACTTAGTCAACTTGGTTAATTGGTCAATGGCTGTCACGAAGTCCTGTATGTTAACTCCTAGATGCATGTGTAATTACATACATGTATGTATATATACAACAGCAGCCATATACAACAGCAGCCTAGCTAATTTATATTATCACTGTTGGCAATTGTAAGATTATGCAGTTTACCCTACAGGCTTGCACCATCATTTTCTCTTAAAAGCTACTGATATGGAGATTGATTATGTAAATTGCCAAAGAAAAAAAAAACGGCCAGGGAACCAAATGAATTGTTTGATTTTTTTTTATAACTTTAAAAAGTGGAATACAATCTCTTATCGTGGTTTGTGTCGAATGTGATGGATGCCATTAATTGCAATGACACAAGAACTAGGAGAGAAAGAGAGGTGGGGATTGTCATGAGGTAAACGCTAAGTGTTCGAGTTTGCTCCAACTTTCGCTACGCGAATTGAAACATCAAAAACAAAAGGTTACGGGGGAAAAACATTGCAATAAGCAGTCGGTTTTCCCAGAGAGTTTTAAAAAAAAGAATCGATGCGTCTAAAAAGGAGTCACTGTATTTATGTCACCTAAAATCGTCATACACCAGTTTAACTCGACATGAGTGGTTTATGTATAGCTGTAACTGTTATATTATTGTTATATATTATTTTGTTGTTGTTGATATTTTACCAAATACCAAAGGAATTTAGATGCAACTTTTGATGGCATTTACGTGTGCGTCTGACGATGTGGGTATGCGAATATGAGCGTGGGTATGTCTTCGTTTGACTCCTTGTTAAAAACCACTTTTGTGATAGGTCACCAGTTTTGATTGATTGATTAATTGAATTGATTGAATTAGTTCTTTCACATATGTATACATACAAGTAATATAATTATATAGGTGATTAATTTCGTAATTATTAAGTACTATAGACACATACATGAAAGGGACGTCGTAAGCTCTGAGAGAGCTTGAGGTGACGTCCAAAAGAAAAACAAAGTTACACAAATTAAGAATGAACATTAGGTGAATTAAGAAAAGCAAAACTTTGCAACAGTTATATGTACGGCGAAAATTGTGAATGAACAAAATAAGAAAAGAAGAAAAAAAAACTGTGGGAGTAGGATGAAAGGGGGGCTGGAGAGAAGGAAGGAAGGGGGTGGGTGGATGTTTTAATTGGTTTAACCACTTTCGTAATAAAATTACCACTTTTGTAACGTTGATGTCACCACTTTTGTAACGCTGAACGACGACTTTTGTTACAGAGATCTTTCAACCACTTTAATAATTGCCAGTCAACTACTTTTGTATTATACTACAGCAGATGAGGGCGAATATTTTTAGAAAATATTGCATTTTATGATACAAACGTGAAAATTGATACACAGTCAGAGTATGACCTAAGGGAGACAGGTTTGTAAGGCCTTAGCAGATTTGTCGAGTAAGAGCAATGGCGACCATTTTAAAGGGCGGCCGCTGTTTGTTGCTACACCCTTAATATAAGGCGCGATATCGCTGAACGGTTAATGTTCACTTAATTCTTCTTGTCTAGAGTTACAAACGATAATGCGCAAATGCATGCACTCTGCAATGGCCTACTTAGTAATGCAATATGAAATCCCCAGTCACCAACCTGAAACTGCAAACAGAGAAATGCACGGTCAATGCGGACGCATCTTTGTACATTCGGAACGGCCATCTTATTGTAGGCGGCTTTTGTTCATATTTACAGCTGGAATTGTATGATAATTGGTGGAAAAGAATAAGATTCACTCACAGATAGTCCCCCTTTGCAAGGTTAATATTACACACGTATATACAAGGCACTGGTGTATAAACAAGCAAAATGGACGAACAACCGGTTGCTCAGTAATTTCAGAAACTGGTGCTTTTATTCAACGACCTGTCAACGTATTTTTTTCAAATATTCATAATGTCAGGCTATCATGGTGTGTTCATGGTGACTTTGTAAGCGTTCAAAGTAGCGTTCAAAAATGCAAAGTAGAAAAAGGTACTGTTTTCTACTCACATTTACCGTCTCAAAAAGACATTGGCTAGACAAATAATAGAATATTAGAATAGAATAGAATAATAGAATATTATTTAAATAGAATATTAGTTTACAGTCACTAACTGTTCGTAAACTCACACCGACGGACGCAAAAGACGTTCTTCCTTTTGTGAGACTGCTGTCTATCATGTTTGAGCACCAAGCTAAACCTTTCAGGTAGCATACCCTACACAGAAGTTGGAGATGCCACCCTCAGTGAAAGTCCCTAAATTGGACCTTTCGGCAACTTTTTCGGTATTTTATACTATGGGATATGTTCCTTTTGGATTGAATATTAAATTAGGCGAGTTGAGGTGTACATGGTGTGTAAATGGTGCCAATTGAAGCAATTGTGAGGAAAGTACGGACTTTTAACTGGCGGAGCTGTACCATTAGAGGCGAGGTGTGGTTGTCCCTATAAAGTAACAAGGTACTTACAGTTCGATGGCCTCTAGCTAAAAATCTAACCACCTAAGTGACAAAAAAAAATGAAAGTGCCATGAATGTGCTAATGTGTCAGCCTTCCAAAGAGTAGCAGCTTATCTGTTTAAAACTTCTACAAGGCTTTGGAGAGACCATACTACTTTTACGATTTAGTGTGTCAGTGAATTGAGCAATTAATTGGGGTATGCTGGCCTGGTGTTCACTTGTGTTCATTTTTCAGACCTCTCGCGAACAATTCCCTGATGCAATCACATATTCAACCAGAGAGCAGTTATTTGCTACAACAAGGACAGACCTAAAATAGACCTAAAATTTAGAGCGTGGCTAATTTGTGAAAGAAGATTGAAACTAAGAACAATTCCTCAAAATTCTTTTCATCTTCCTGCAGGCTAGATTATTAGACCCAGACAAACCTACTGAGGGGGCAGTTCCATGTAGATGGAGGAAATGTGTTTCTTCATATCCATGGGCGTCGACTTGATATTCCAAGTGGGAGGGGGGGGGGAAGCCAGTGGAAAGAAAGACAATGTGGGGAGGGTGAGTGCCTGCACTACTATATAAGTGGAGTGCCACCATCGGTTGGTGTGACCATTATCGTGATCGTACAAGAAAATGTTGGACTGTGCAATCCCCCCCCCCCCCCCCCAGATGGCGTCAAACGGCACTTCCCTGGTGTTCTACTGCATTTATCCAGGCTTTGAATAGGGATCTCATGTCTGCAATTTTTCAATCATAAGGAAGTTCCATCTATGAAAAACGGTAACGCATCGATTTTTGCACCCTATAGTCACTTTCAACTTGCGATGTGTCGCACACATGTCTTTACAAAATAAATATTTCATCGGTAAATGTTATGGGTTTTTCTCGCAAGTTTTTTATGATGCCCGGAGCACGGCATAAGCCCCTTAGGAATTCGGGGAATTCAAATCTTCCAAAATATCATAGCCATAACAGCAATCTCACGACGAGCATTGACTGCAAATGTACAGAACAGCTGTTATTTTGATTGCGTGTAATTTTTTATTCAAACCATTTCGAGTGTTTTCCAATGTGCTAACGGGAAATGGTACTTTAAAGAGGTGTTTACATAGGGTTCAAATTCGGACCGTGGTAATGGTCGGTAGGGCGCACGAAAATGTAACTTACGTTAGGCTTTGTGTCGGTTGTGACGTCATAATACGTAATTTCGTTTTGCAACACCATCTATCTTTTCGTTGTGCGCATGACAATGAAGTTATATATGCTGAACTTTGTCCCATGTACAGCTCATCACGTTGATGTTGGAACTTTGGATCCTGGTATAACAATTCCAGAGCCTGGTCCTTTCATCGTTGGTAGGGTACCCGGATACCGGGTAAAATGACAAAGACATTTCCTAGTTATTGGCTGTATTAATCATTGAAGACGTTGAAAATAGCCACGAATTTCATTGAAATATCAAACCATCAAATATTCACCCTTTCTACGAATAAATTCGTGTCAGTTACACCTGCTTCATGAATGAACATTAGCTAAGTATGCAAAATTCTTACATGACTGAAGGGTGGGACTCACATAATGTGTCCTGAGTTATATTTTGTTTTCTTGGCATTTACTTCCAGGACAATTCAAAATTAGGTATACCCGGGTGACCATACTAAGTTAGGAAGTAGATATTGTTTTCTTTGAAAATATTGACATCGCTCACCAATATGTAAGTAAGAAAGGCAAAGAATAAACATACAAAAAGGGTTAACAAAGGAAATGCTGGCACTGTGCGACACACCACATTAAAATTTTTGTATAGGTGCTCAGTTCTTTCAAAAATCTTCAAACTTTGAAAAGGTATATCTTACTTACTGCAATGGACAATAAAAACAGTTCCAACAGATTGGTTATTTGATTATTATTTTTTCTGAGTAAAAACAGTTCCTTTTTTAGTTGCATGTCACACGACCTTTAGGACTGCTGACTATGACAGAATTAACTACGTGATACTCCGTCCAACATTTCTGACACGAGATGGAATACACTCTACTGATCAAATGAATACCCTGTTACCTCCAAATGACATCGTAATTGATCGTCAGTGAGAAAAACAAAGTGAGTGATAAAAGTTTAAAAAAAAAATGAAAGCAGAAAAAAGAAGCAATAAAATACTGACGGTGTCCATAACATGGCATCCGAGATGTAGAGATACGCCCTCAGCATAATTCTGTATGTCTGCCATAGGCCTATTTTTTTTTAGTAATTTACCGAGTCTACCCGGCTTACATTATGTTGACATCTTGCTAACTTTGCCAAGGTCTCCACATATCACCTCAGGCCTTACCGTTGTGACATCCCTCGACAAAACTATTATCGAGATATTGACATCTTGACTAAGTAGCCGTCTCAATTATTTGTGAGAGTTTTGAGATACAATTTGGGACCTGACCCTTTATATCTCCCCATGAAATTAAGTACCGTAGAAGTAGGCCGGCCGACGTATATACTTACGTATTCTTAAAAGTGTCAAATTGTTTATCGACCATTTTTAGACGTAAAACTGTATCTCGATTCAGTTCAAGGTTTTGTATAATATTGTGACTTACGTCAACCTCACATTACGAAATTGATGAATTGTCGAGATAACGACTTAACATCTTAACGTCTTAAGCCTTTATATGCTCGAGAATTCAAAGCTTGGTGGAGATACCAAATTTTCCTATCAAGGTATATCTTTTTTTCACCTCTCTCATGCCACGTCAAGGGTACCTTACGAAAAGACAAAGGCAAAATAACTACACAAAAATAACCAACAAAATGAGCTTGAAGTAAATTTGTGTCTGTTTTAAAAGAAAAAACAAAACGATTTTTAAAAACCTGCAATTTTTATTCTTTTCATTTTTGAAAACCAATATTTGTGGCCAAGGAATGATAGATTAGTCAAAGTAAAGAAGGACGGTGGCCCTTTTTACATCAAATTAGTTTCTGACAGATAGAAATTCAGTTATGTGTCGCTGAAATTTTTTTGTTGACCCTAAAAATTAATAATTCATATCATGTCAAATTTTCGAAACTCATTTTAGGCACACTGTTTCGGGTAGAATATGTTCACTGGTGAGAATGGTGTTTCGACGAAGTTCAAAGTTTTCTGTCTTTTTTTTTTCTTTTCTATGTATGCAGTGTAGATGCATGTTCCCTTTAAAGAAAGATGTACGTGTTGTGCTGGGCTATAGTGAACTGGTGAGTTGTTACAACCCCTAAATGTAGGTTAAATTTCTTTAATTAGTATACCTGCAGGCATCCCATTTTAGCATCTATACATAGGCAGGTGAAAATTCAGCCTTGTTCTGCCTTGCTGCTGTTAACCAGGATACTTGATCTTACTTGATTTTTTTTTTGCCTTTTTGGCTCTTCTTTCTTCTTTATACATCACGGAGAGACTTTCAGCCATAGACTGAGAAAGTTTAAGGAAAGTAACTAAGAGGATACTGTTTGATATTAAAGGTGATAGGTCGTCTCTTAAATATCTTGTGTGACGTCAGTCTAAGTTCTTGACAACTCTTCCCATACTGCTACTATTTGTCAGTAGCAATGTAACATCAGTAGTGCGTGTGTGAATATGGCTTTGGTATATCATTCGCAATCGAATTACACTATAGTACACTATAGTACCCTGTAAACTGATTAAGCGGAAATTAGTCTAACGTTTGCATGGATTCATCAAAAAGAGACTTGAGTGACACTGTGAGGTATTAATAACACTAGCAATCACTTCTAACCTAAATACCAAAAAACTCTTTGATTTGTCAGGGGTCTCAATTTCTGTAAAAGCTGAAACTTTGAGGCATAATAGAAACGATTTTCCTCTCTACGTTAAACCAAATTTATACCCGTTTGTTAGCGTCACTAAACATATTTATCAGCACCCCTTAAACAGTATTAAATTACAAGGAATCGAGTGTATTATATAACAATTTAAAGGTCATTGATCTCTTTATTAACACCTCATATATGACGTAAGTCTCTCCTTGATAACTCTCCGAAATGCTTCTTACTTCCGGTTACTCTTTGCAGATACTAGTGTACAAAGAAAAAAATTCCATTACGAATGAATACTTTTCAATAAATTGACACTTCGGATTTTTGTTTGCATTTGAAACAGACGTGAAGGCGTTTCGGATATTTCTGATATTCATATTCAATAAAAGCTTATTTCTTTGTCAGAAGAAAAACTGGAAAATTAATCAATACGATATGAGATACCTTGGATGGGTAGTCTGTATATCGCTGATATGTGTTTGGCTTTTCTTTTCAACTAAACCAGGGCCCCCCATTTTTTTTTCTATTGATGCCCTATCATGGGATCTAATTACTTTTGGTGGCATTTACGTGTGTGAGATGTGTGTGGGCGTGCGCATAAAGTGTGGGTGCATGTATCCACGTTTGCGCTTAACGACTACATATTTGAAATGTTACGAAAACTAAGGAAAGCTGAAAGGTTCTTGCTTGAATTTCAGTACAACTTAGGATATTTTCAAAGTTAACGGTGCGTTGCCTCTAAGGTTCCCGTGAGGGTAAATAATCATTTGAGGTCACCAGAGGTCATCTTTGGGGTAACCTTGTAACCTTGAAACAAAAACTCGGCTTGATGGAAAGAATATCGTTGGGTGAACTTAGTATTTAGAAATCTCTAATTGAGAGGCAGATAAATATTTTACGAAGACTATCAAAGTCTTTTCAATTCAGTTTAAGTCTGAATGCAGTACGTTGTAAACAAGGTAGTATTCCTAAATAACCAAAACGGAAATGTTGAAAATGATTTTGAAAATAAATTTGACATCCGCGATCCTAATAACACAGGCTATAAAACAGCAAATAAAGAAATCACTGTTGATGTAAGTTGAATGGAGAATGCAACGACTTTTAAGAGAAATTCAGAGAGTCGAATGTAAAACAGAAGAAATCGCAGTTGATAAGTTGAATAGAGAAAGCAACGACCTTTAAGAAAATTCAGAAAGTCGAATGTAATGCAGCAAGAAATTACCGTTGATAAGTTGGGAGGAGAAAGCAACGGCCTTCGAGAGAAATTCAGAAGATCGAATGGACACAGACTGCACTTTAAAAGGTGATTGTTAGGAAAATCAGCCGAAAAATGCCTTCAACTAATACATTTTTTTGCAAAAGTTCTAAAGTATTCAAAATTCACGTAATATTTCTACACTCAGAGAATTATTTACCTAAATTATGTAAAATAAGAACCCCATAAATTTTATGTAAAATTAATGTAAGCAGTATTTGTAAATTTTACATAATTTTGGTAAATTTTACTACATTTTAGTAAAATTGTTACATCATAATGTAAGACTTGCATTAACTGTGAGTAAAATTTTACCAAAAAGTTATGGAGTTCTTATTTTACTTTACGTTTTTGTGAGTGTATGAATTCTTTTGACTTTTCATGAAGTTCAATCACCCAAAATGAGCACCAAGCGTTATTTTGATTTGTTTTCGATATTATGCTTCCTTTTATGAAGTTAAATTAGACAAAAATCCGATCGCCGATGGTCTCTGGAGATATAAGTCGTGTAACGTTGCACTTACATCTTACCAAATCAGACCCCCCACTCCCCTGAATCCACAGTTGTACTCAAAACTCTCACAGTTTTGTTTAACTTGTGATATTCGTAATTTAATTAGGTAATTTAATTAGGGTGACTAATTGGTATACGTCCCAGGTCAAATTAGGGTCAAATTCTTTAAACTGTTTGTTGTATCTGTAGCAAACTCATTTCACAAATTTCACCTTGGGTCCCCTAATAGCCCTCAGTTGTAGGTACTATCTTTACATCATTTCTCCATGCCCAAGAGGGACCTGATTATATCGATGAAGATCTCCCTGCAAAATCCAATTCACAGAAAATCTCACATGTACATAACCCTGGATGAGTTACCTGCTGCCTTTTTTTTTCTTCTTAAAAAGTACGTCAGGGGGTATTCGTTGGAAATTTGTTACTCATACTTGGTCATGAAAAGGGATGATCAGATTAGAGTAAGGTTATAGAGTCACGGAAAAGCGAAATTGGATCAAAAATATTCAATTGCAACAAGCCGCTCCCTGACCTGATCCCACACCAATCCCGGGGGGAGGTGGGATTGACTCCCTGAACTCAAAACCAAAATCACCCTTGATGTAACAACAAAGGGCTCTTTGATATTCCTAGCGATATTCAGTCTCATTGGTTAATACACATACTACGATCTAAATCTATATCTATACATTAAATGCAAAATGGATTCGATTTCTATCGGTTTGCTAACGGGAGAAGTTGGCGCAAAACGTAAACAGAGGTCCTGTCCTTTTGACACTAAATTTCTCTCATACAGACGAAGGCAGCAATTCGTCGTAGAACCCGGAAGCCTTTTTCTACAATGCTGTAAGTTACATGTCGACTTTGCCAGATGAAGGCAACTTACGCTTCATGTCATTGTTCTGCACTTAATCTTAATAGAGTTCACATAGTGACATTCCCATTTTTTGTTTTCATCTTTTCTGTTATATGTTACGACCATCATTAAGTTAATGTAAACATACAGATCACTCTTTAGCCCTTAGACGATACTTTAGAGATATTTCTTTCTGTTAAATCTGACCTTGTTTGGAATGACATGTGTTTATCTAATAATAAGGGGTTCTGGAATGGCCTTCGATTATTTTCTGGTGCTGGCCAACGAAAAAAAAAAAAATATTGTGGATGGGGTGAGTACTGCAGGCTGAACTGAGAGGAGCGCCACCATCAATTGGCAGGGAGAGTACAACCGTTTTTTACTTAACAAGCGCCCAGATGGCCGGAAACGGCATTTCCCGAATGTCAATTACCCAGCCTTGACATAGAGATTTCATGTCTGCAATTTGAATTATGTATCCCCTCTTCTCAGAGCACCTGGTAAATATGTGGGGGGGGGCTACACATACCTTTAGTCCCTCACTGTTTTCATGAAAAAATGAGTCCCAAGCCCCACCCCTCCCCTGTTCCAAGACATTCAGGTGCCACCCCCCCCCCCCAACACACACACACACACAACTCCTCCTGGCACATCACGTTCTGCACACTTGGTGAAGTGACTTTGAAATGAATATTTCGGCTGGAACCCACGAAGTAGTTCGTATTAATGGGTACATTTGTCATTTGTCATAATACAGAACTGAACGCAATGTTCCTTGCCTTCCTGTTTGAAATTTCAAAATCCAAAGCCAATAACCGCTATCATCTGACAGATCGATTTTGATCACACGCGGGATCTCTTACAGCAACATGTGGAAATAAAAACAAGACTGTTATTGACTTTTCGTGACAACATCGCATAATTTATATCTTGCAAGTCGTTCGATGAGATGATTTGTTGGGTCGACCGGCGATCCCCAAAACAAAATTGGTGATGTTATCGAAGTGATTGTTCTGACTGAGGATCCATCCAATGATCAAGCAGAGCTTGAAGGTGTCAAAATTTAGATCCTTCGATAAATATTTTGGGTCGAGTGACACCATTAGTCGGAGTTTTTGTTGGGATTTTTTTAAAGTGGAAATTGACATCGACATCTGATTTCCAGCATCGCAAAAGAAAAGCGAATCAAACAAATGGATGACCACGTGTTGCTGTGAGAACTACCATAATGTTAATAAGTCTATGGAAACTTGCGGAAAATACTATTTACAATTACGTCAATTCTACTACTTAAAGTAGGTTAATTCTACAACTTAAAAGTATGTCATTTTCATTTTTTTTTTTAAGCTGTAAATTTTTCAAAACCAGTGTGTGCAACAAGTTTATGTTTGCCCACACTCCCCCCCCCCCCAAAAAAAAAAAAAACTCCAGTCGAGTTCTGTGTCACTTCGTTGCTTTAGATGATGTTTAACAGCCTACCCCCTATTTGCAATTTATTTTCAAGCTCAGAAATGGGTCATTATCAAGCAATGAAAAAGTGGGGTATAAATGTATGTTCAGCACCCCCTCTCCATACTTTCTGCGAACTAGTCCAGGAATAAATTAGACCCAATGAATAATTCATTATGATTCTTGTATCATCTCAACCCATATGATATGTATCACCATTTTTCATACATTGATTCTTATCTCATGAGGTCTAATTGAGAAATTGCAGGCATGAGATCCTTATGTCAAGGTTGGGTACATGCAACTTGGAACTCTTGGGAAGTACCGTTTCCGGCCATATGGAGCTGGGGCTTGAAAAGTCAAAAGTTTCCTCACACCCTCAGCGTCCAACTATGGTGGCGCTCCGCTTAGATAATCCTGAAGGCACTCAGTCTTGCATTACCCCACCTGCATCGCTTGCATTAACCCACCAGAGTGCGTTATATTTCAGTTAATACACACGTCCAACGTTGATTAACCTTGTTCATACATACAAACGATATTTTGATAAAAAAAAAACACGAAAAAGAAAAGAATTTGTTTCTTAAATAACGCCATTTTTATTCAAAAGAAACCCTGGAAATAGGCAAACAAATCTGCAACATGTCAACAATATACGTGTGCGAAACAGAAAGTAACACCTAAACTAAATAAAAAACAATAACAACTGACATTGCAATAATGCCTACTTTAGTTAGTTTACTATGTAGTGTACTAATGTGCGCATGCTGTTCAGTGTACGTGTATTCACTGTGCAGTGCACGTACGAACTAACTCGGAGTACTTAGTTACTTCGTTACAGAGCGTGGACTTGCTTTGCGGAATTTACTTACTGATTAGACTGATTTTGGATAAAAAAAAAGAGTGACAGATTTATTGAATATACATTTAGAGGAAAGCTTGGACATGTTTGATGCCTTACTCTCCGTCCTAACAGCAGCAGTAAGTGGAAGACTTGTTGTGTGGGAAGCCTAATTTTCCTGTGAGTGTGAGAGTTAGGCTTTGCAAAATGTCGGAACTAGGCCTAAGTTAGTTCAACAAAGAAGAAGATAGCACATGGCCTATAAACGTTTCTGTCAACATTGGTGTAAGATCACTTTATGGTAGGTTTGGGATAACTCATGTCAAGCCCTTTCCTTCTTATTTTTTTTTAACATATAGGGCATAAAGCCTATCAATATGCCTAAATTATTTGTCCTTAAAAATATTAATCCGGTAGTTGTATGGAGACCCTTCAAGATGACGATGTATTGCAGTCCTTAGTCCTCTTTACGATTTTATTGCATGAGGAATTGTTTTTAAACATCTCAGCAGAATTCGACAAAGAAGGAAAGCTAATTCCAGCAGTCTATCAAACTTTCAAAGGTGTTCAAAATATACTAAAGAAGCTTTCACCCGACACAATTCTGATATTTAGGTAAGATTACCGTAGTACGTCAGAAGAATTACCACTGACAGTATACTGTGCTGTTGTTACGTAGATTTACGTAGATTTATATTCTACTTTTGAGCAGGTTTAGGCCTATAGGCGCGGCCTAAGTAACGTTAGATCTACGAACTTCAAATCGAACGTTATTTCACTAGTATTTCACTTGAGAGGGTTTACATGGGTGATCTTAACCTACCTGTACATATCGCATACGACAGATCAAACTTAAAAAGTCATCATCAGAATTACAGTATCAGTTTACTGTAAATGAATTTTGTAACATGTTACATAGTGCTAACAGTTGTAACTGTTAGCAAATTAGGACAAAGTGTAATATACTATGTATGTACTGATTTGCTAACAGTTATACGTTGAACTGATGACATACGTAGGACTGTTGCTGTACATGCATGGAAATTCACCTATGTGAAACTATTTATTACACATGTAGAAGTGTTACCAGTACTACAAATAAAATTGTGAACCATAAATGGAACTGTTCCCATATGTGTGAAACATGCTGCCATGTGAACTAACGATAACTAAATTTGCCATACAAACTACCGTATACTGGTATACCATGCATGGATCTGTGAAATCACCATGCAAATAGTACTCTCTACAGGAGCGGTACCACATCCGGGAATTGTTCCCACAAAGTATTACCATACAAGGAACTGGTACGGTCTACACTGAAAAGTGTTATTATACATGTTAACCATAAAATAATGTCTTACACGTATGACACGTAGATTCGTACAGTGACTAGCAGAACAGATGGACAAATAAGATGAATCGCTTCAGACAATGTACAAGATTAAAGCATAATTATGCAATTGAGGACAAAATATGATCTGGGCTATGACGACCACGTCAAGCCATTTCTCCGCCTCACAGTATTACCCTACCAGGGATGGCCAAAAGTATAGAATAAGCTCGAGTTTCGATTTTAACTTATTTGACCGCTTCGCCTGTGCATCCAAAAGAAATAAAGTAATGGGTCTAGCCGTCAAACCATTTTCTCAGGTTTTTTCAGGTAGTGCCACAGAATAGTAACGGGTGATTGTTCCCTTTTCACTTTTTGATATTAATGATCTAGGGGCCAGGGAGTAATTAGGCATCAGGGGCACTCAGGCTTCTTGCACGAAAATTACGTCATAGGATTCGTTCGTTTCGTTACATGTGATTCAACCGCTCCATAAGCCTTTCACCTAATAAATGATTCTGTTTAGGAAATTTTGAACCACAAATGTGGTGGTACTGCTGAATATGGTACCCGAATTTTTTTGCAGTGCTCGTACGGACAAGCAATCGTATATGACGTAAATTACTAACAAACCTTTTGACGTTCCATGTCGGCCATGTTACGACACACAAAGACTAGTGTCGTTTGGCTTCACTGGAAAGAGCCTATTCTGTGTTGAAGCGCTATTGAAAGGAGAAGCTAGTCTCATCCAGATAACGTACAGATCTGGGATATAGATCGAATGGCAACATTTGAGGCGCAAATCACTGGACAGTTTCTCTGCTTTAGCTGATGGAATGTCTCAGTTAGCAGCACGGTGCTGTACAGTGTCCGTTGCGCGATGTGCGCGTCGTTTGTTCGAACTACAGTATTGCTTGTGCTTTTATGAGGCGTAAATGTATGAAACTATTACACCTACCACAACAAGTCGTTCCCAGGGCACGTGGCCCTACACTCTGCTGACAGTTTAGAGCCATTTTGTCCATCGTCGCGCTTCTTCCAGCAAGTTAGGATTCCGATTTCTATGGTTTGTTTTTATGGGACGTCAATGCAAGGGGTTTATCAAACGTTGATTTTCTCAGCATCGTAAACTATGATAGGAATCCCACCATCTAATTTATATACATTATTATATTTGGTCCAGGTAATACAATACAAATATTATGACATATGCGGTCCAGATTGCACAAACAGATTACATTTTAAACAGCTAGACCGAGTTTTTCACACAAGTGAAGCATTACGTGAAGACAGAACTTAACTTTCTAACCCTTCAAGCCTTGGTTAGGAGATGAGAGAGGATCCGGCTCCTAATCGACCTAACGTGAAGGATTCTACGAATTGGATGTCGACTAACATGTCAGTTTAAAATCAGTCCATGAGCAGATACCTCGCGGGCTGTAAGATAAGAGAGACTCAAAGGTTGAGTATACTCCATTTAAGATATCAAATTTTTCCAAGCGTCAGTCTCTATCTGTGTTCTCAATTTGTAGACTCGTCACTTCCTCATGACGATTCAGCCGGTGAAACACAACTCCTTGTTCTCTAATATCAGCAGAATGAAAATAATGAAAACAATAACTTTACTATTATACTTTACTGAGTTCAGTGACCTCCAAGAGGATTTGGTTGAAATAAAAACAAGACAATCACAAACTGGAGGTCTTAACTTTTTCCTTTACACGATTATAAGAGTCATATTTCTACAGCAGTATCAGTGCTTTGATCATCATGAGTTATGGCTGTATCCCTATCCTCATCATTCACATCTTCTTTATTAAGTTTACTTTGCAATTCAAATATACTTTAGGATATGAAATGGTAGTAACTTGGGTTAGCTAGACTTAGAAGTTCGGTCCTGTGATTTTGCTTTGGGCAACACCTTCCTGAAAAGGAAAGAAAAGATGATGCTTTTATCCATATTTACTCCATTACCTGATGTTATTTAATGCTAGTAATGTTGAACCAGTTCCCTGTGGCAATGGTACTCACTAGGCAGGTTAACGTGGAGATACAGCTGCTGCCAAAGGGTGTGTCAAGGCATGTGAACTATTGAGGGAGAAAAACGATTGCTAGCTGCTAGAAAGTTCCAACGTACACGCGGTTCATCGTCTGAAGATGAATTTCCGTACAGGACATGCGAAAAACTTTGTGCTTCTTAAATCTCCAACAAGAGGACTCACTCAGAGAATCAACCTAAATTCTGTAATCAGTTAATTTTCATTTCGCGTTCTATTTTGTGAAGTGTGCATGATTAAATTATCTTTTGACGAAGGGGGACTTACAATATTTGCTCCAACTACAGGTAATTGTATAAGACCCTCAACAAACAATTGTTGCAACAGAGATTAGTGAATGAACCGAAAACGTAGTAATAACCGGCCTGTAGTGAAAAGAAAATATCGATACTTTAGGAGCAACACTAGCGTAGGAAAAGTTAGCGATAACCTAGTGGCTCGATAATGTAGGGAAAAAGTACTTATAATGTAGTATTTTTTTTATTAATCGATAATGTAGTAAAAATACCGATAGAATAGTAACGATGTAATGAAATATTAAAAGCTATTTAGTATTGATATCACTACCAATATAAAAAATGCACCGTACCTTGAGAGCTTGAGATTACCTTGACACTAATTGGAGGTGATAGAAGTTTCTACATGAACAGTCCTTCAATGACGTAGCACTGCTGTGAAGTGAGGTAGTATTGTATATTCTTCACTTAGAGGCATCTGCAGATTTTTAAAAACTCGTATTCTTGACCTCTCTAATCAATTTTCTACTTTTCCTGTATTCTAATTACCTCTCTTTCAGGCAATGGGCCTTGGCCGTAAATAAAGGTGTCGCTATTGAATATTTGTTTAAACTCTATATGAACTGTCTTCTGGTAACACGGTCGATCGATTAAGTCAATCTTTGGACATTATCTTATTGGCCAACCAACTATGTGACCTCTTTCCCATACAGGTTGAAAATCGTCTTGTACAAACATCTAGTACAGACAAAAATGATTCCTCGTAAAAAGGAATGGCCTTTCCTCCCGTAGTACTCTTTTCATCAATTTTTTTCATCAATTTTCAACGATTTCGTATATACTAAACTCATCTGATTGTCTTTCATCAAATTATTAATTCTATCTGAGCGTCTGACGGTTCGAAATAAATGGAATTTTGATTTGTGGACGGAATTAAAAAAAAAACAAATTCTCGGACCTTCCTCTGTCTTCTTCGTGAGTCTTGGCTCCTGTGGGTGCTCTCACCATTTCTCTCTCTCACACTCAGTAACCTTACGGTCTCGACGGACCCAAAGCCGTCTGCATCGGACAAAAATCCTCTCCAAAACATCCGAAGAGTACTCAGGATACCTCCCAATGACACAGCACACATTCGAGCATAGAGCTTCACTTAAAGGCAAAACTTTGTTTCCACGTACTTCAATTTGCAAACATCATCTGCATCAGATATTTTCACTTTATAAATTTCTCGATCAAGACGCTTCAAAAACCTCTTAATGACTTCCAACTAGTCTGAAGTCTCGTCATTTCGTGGTACTCTTGACTGCAACCTACTGATTGACTACATCACAATGGAAAATTGCTCCCAGCCTCATGTTAAATGTTATTCAACAGGAGAATTTTCTTGAGTACAATGTGAACGAACAACATCGATGCATTTCCCATAAGAATGTGATTGTTTTCTTTTTACTTCTCCAACAACCAACGATTATTAACACTCCTTCTTTTTTTTATTGAATTCAAGTTGAAGGAGAGGATATTTGCACGGTGCGAACTATAGGTCGTAAAATGAAGTTGCATTTTGGATCAACAATTTTGCATTTTGTCTTTAAACTGATTAAAATTAGATTGGACGTTGCTATTGTCAAGCTATGTAAATAACAATTGCAAAACATAAAAGACACTATTTTGAGATCGTTGCTTGTTATTTTGTAGAATTTTGTAAAATTCCAAATCTTTGACTGGAGTAATCATTACGAAATTTCAGATGCAATATCTCATAATAATTGTGATGATTGTTTGTCCTTGTGCTATATTCGCCCCTCCAATCGCTGTAAGAAAACGACCATCTTGAATGAGTAGTGGTAATATACAGTCATTTAAGTTCAAAAATATCGAAATACCGAAATATAGAAATCAGTTGAACCAAATACTTCTCATTGCAAAGAAAAAAAAAACATTTTCGTCTACGTTTGACAGCTGTTAAAATGATTTCAAACGCACTTGGGACGTTGGCAGCGATTTATTGTACAAGAAAGACAAATGGGTGTATCCGTCTTTTTTCCATCATGGTCATGGTGAAATAACTGATAAGAATTTTTTAATAACTTCTTTGCCAGTAATGGTTCTACATTTGGCTCCACCTTCCAAAAAGCAGTTTGTACAGCATGCATTGACAAAACGGTTACAGTTCCACTAATTGCAGCAAAATAATATCAAACCTACAACGACATGTACACTTACTCCAGACATTACCCTCACCTCCTCACAGGATTTAGATATATCAACCCTTACCAACAACCCAACCCCTACCCCGGCCCCGACCACACCCGAGGTGAAGTCGAAACAACAGAAGCATAGATATACAGTCTATGGAATAGAAAAGGTTACATTTTGTTTTCTTTTCTAATTCAGGTTAACATGTAGGGGAGGTGATGCATCTAGCTTAAGCACTTTGGTATCTAGTATATCCATATTATGTTACATGTATACCGTTCAAATAGTCTCCAAGATGTGCGCTTGAAATCCAATTTGTGCTCTCAGTTTAGCTTATTTACGACAAAATTCTCAGTTTCACACAATTTACCGTAAACGTGATACATCGTGGATATCCTGTCTTACGTTATATTCTTACCGGCGGACAGACGAACACACCTACACCAACTCCGCAAACACACCCACACACACCCCCACACGCAATTATTTTCACTTATTAAAATGCACTTAACAGGACACTTCTGTATGGGTCGTTTTAACATGGGCCACCCCTTCGAGATGTCGCTATGACCCACCCCAAGGATTTCCATGTCAACTTATCCTCTTGTACGGTCCAATGTCATATGTAGCTCCAGCATGCGAGTGACTATACAATATCTACAGGCCCTATATTACATTTTCCCTACAGGGTAGTGAAATAACAAGAAACAGAGAAGGTACAAAAGACATTTTGAGGTTAGAAGATAGAAGTTTTGATAGTCATTTTGAAGTAGTTCCCAGCAAGATAGTTTCCCGGCAGCAAAAAAGAAAGAATTTCCACCTTGTGCTTTCATGAAATCTTTTCTCGAATTGAATAAGTCTTTGAGACACTAACAGGTACATTGTTACGTCTGGGTATGGTTATATTTAAGGAGACACGTATAACAACATCCGTGTTTTTTGTTTGTTTGTTTGTTTTTGTTTTGTTTTTGTTTTCTCTGGAGTCTTATCCAAGAGAAATTCTGAAATGCATGGTTTGATTTTGGGATTGCTGGATTGAATATGAAAACAACGTATGGAGACCGAAGGTGTTTTGGTAGAAGTAGTACAGGGGCATGGATTTAGTTTTGCCATAAACCTAATACAAGATAGTGAGGCTGTAAGGGCAAACGTCTTCCCGGGCAACTAAAATTTACACGGTGGCAAAGCCTGTCCATATAAGGAAGGAACAGTGGAATTTAAAAAGGCTCATTGATTTGATATCTTTCATTTTATGCAAAGTGTTTAAAAAAATTCATGCCATAGTTCTAGTTCGCATCATTAGTAATGTTTTTAATCCTACGGTAACTGAAAATGTGAGAAATTGTAACTATTAATGGACAGTATTATACGCCTAAAACTACAGTGAAAAGTGTCTGGTCACAGATTTGCAACATAAGTGATGTTAATTGTTAATTACCCTACCGTCGTTCATTCAGTTGTGAGTCAGGTAAGTTCAGAATCTGTTCCTTTGACCATTTAAGATTAACCAATGAGTAATATTCAGCAATAACCCCCTTTAAACTGCATGATAAAGCAGTTTAAAGTTATTTGTTTTGCTTGTCAACCCGGTTTTACTGACATCTTCGGCCGAAAACTACACATACAAGCATGTAAGCACTGTAGCAGACGTATCTCCCCTTTGATCAAATTAAAAATCCACCAAACGACATGCCACACGTATAAGTTTCTGTGGTAACGGTTACCTTAAAAGTCATTTACCTATATGTTACGGATTTATTCAAGATTTCGACGGATTAAGCCTAGTCTCACAATTCTATAGCTGTCATTTCCTTGTTTGGAAAATACGATACTCTTAATTCGCTCTCTAAAAAAAAAACTTTTTGTTTTGCCAGAGTTGTGGCCATGTACCAAAATGAATGTCAAGAGTGAAGTATAAAAAGGTGGGGTTTGCTTTGAAATGACTTTAGAAATTATGAAAGTGCCAAACAACGAGCTGTTAATTCATTTTCCTAAAGGAAAAACTTAAAAGTTAGTCCATCTATATCCAGTTGTAAACATCCCTCCACGAATTGTTTAATTCTTTAATTTGGTATAAATGTATATGAGGCCCCACATCTCGAATCAGATAACAATTCAGATCAGGTCATTTTGTGTGTTGGCGTGAATTAAATCCTTAAGCTTTCACTGCAATGAATACTAAATAATTCATTAAAGGGGCTTTCTTGTTTGGTATTAATCTTTCTCTGAGATGTCGGTCGAACAATTGCAATCACCGCCTGCGCAGATCCTGTTCAGTTGATTTGCTTTCCAATCTCTCTTCCTTAAAAAGAATAAAATAACTAAAAGCAGATTTTTCCTGATAAATGTCTAAATTTATTCTCATGTCTCTCGAATCTTCGTGCGATTGAAATCCATTCGATTTCAATAATTCATGCACCCCCAGAAAAGAGAACATTTCATTTGTTGTGGCAGCCTTTTATGATTTGTGGGTGGGTTCTGTATCTGAGGTGGAGGGGGTGTAGGTGTTGTGGAGGACGGGGTGACAATATTTTGTATTGGCGAATGGGTCGAATGGGTCGTGGAGGACGGGGGTGACTATATTTTCAATTGGCGTATGCTGTATTCAGTGACGGAAAAGTGGCCAAAGAGAAAGCTATACAAATTGATAGAAAACGGTTATACTTGACAATATAAAATCATTTTAATGGTGACCCATCTCAGCAGATATGAATTGCTGCTTTTGGTGCAAGTTGAATAAGACAATGTGGCATGAATTTTGAAGGTTAAACAGATTGTGAGTCAATGATAATGTATTCTGTAGTCAGCACTATGCCGTCATTTTTAATTGTGACTTTGTGACCAAGGATACTGTTTCAATGTAATTTACGTTATAAATTGATTCAAATTACGTACGATAAATATGAGATGAGTCAGATGGTGACTTACAAATCATTTTTGTCATTGTGACTTATTAAATTGATGTACGATGTATTCAGAAATATACCGTATAGTACTACCAGTTCATGGTAGCATACGAAACTCTTTAGTCAAATATGACTCACTAAAGGTGATAGAAATTATGGTTGGCAACGTTAATTCAGGTTAATTGTGATCCATCATGGAGTTTCTTAATCGATATTTCTATTTGCGTTCCTGTAAAAAGGCAAGGCTGAGATACAAATTGGTGCAATGTGTGTAAGGACATCGATTCAAGTTGCTTTGAAGCTGAAAAAGATGGGAAAGTATGATGAGCACATGCACCTTGCCGAAAAATCACCCGATATAAATCTTGGTGCGGGAAATCGATACAGACAGAAAACATTATTCCGCCTTTAGAAGCCTCAGCAACATACTTAATTCGGTAACAATTGCTTTGGGCTGCAGGAAAAAAAAAAAAAACTTTGCTTCCTTTACGTTAAATTGCAGACAAATACTTGAAGGCCTCTTTTCGGATGGAAGTAAAAAAAAAAAGTCAGTGAAGAAATTTTTAAATCTTCGGATTACAGAAATCGTTTCGTTTGATCTACTAAACCAAAAGTGCATCGACGGAACAAAGTTGCTGACTGTGCTACACGTTACTCTTGTACATATTGTTTTCCAGAGGAAGAAACTCGGTAGAAACACCCCGATGTCCTGTTGCCAAAGAAAGGTCACCTATACATGAACAACAACTATTACCGACGGTGTTCTTGTGAGTTCAAATACAAGTTACATGATAAAGACAATTTGGGTTATTGACCGAATTAATCATTTAAAACGTTGAAAATAGCCACAATTTTGATAAAACCCATCTAACGTGGACCATCTTTCACTGTAAAAAAAATATCAGTAAATTTACAAAAAGTAAAACAAAGAAGTATATAGGAATTACAGAAATTTTCTGGAAAGTAAGTATACCAGAGCATTCTGTATTCCTTGTTTATTTTTTCATTTTATTTTCTGTAAATTTACATTTTTAACAGTGTAAAAAAAATTTCTGTTTTACAATTGCATTATGAATAAGTACAAGCCAAATATGCGAATTAGTGACGTCAAGTGAACAATTCGTATGATATGCCTTATATCATAGTTTGCTTACTTAATCTTTATTTCAATGACAATTGAGGAAGTTTATATGTCCGGAGGGTTTTATGTCGAAGCTGTATCGGCTTCTTGACAGCTATTGATATCACTGGACCAATTGGAAACCAATCATAACAAAATAAATACTGACACCGTGAAACACTCCACTTCATCAGTTTTACAATTCCATCAAACTTTGAAAAGCCATATCGCACAAAACAAACAAATCCATGAAAGATACAGACACAGTTTCAACGGATTATCATTCAGGGTTTCACTGCAACTTCTGGATGAAGGCAGCTCTTTTCAAGATTCATGTCACTCATGGTCTTACTGATACAGTTGTAAGAAAAAAAAAATGTGATAATGGAGAACGATCCTTAAACAAAGATGTATGGGTAAAGTAGCGTGGGGAGAGTCACCGTCCAACATTTTACCCTAAATGCTTCACTTGAACGCCCTCCGATAGTGTATTACTGACATGATATATATACCGTATGATGGCTCACTGTGTAACACTCATATTTTTTTCTTCTTCTGTGCGAACATCTCCACAAATTATTCAAGTCCTAATTCTAATTTTTCGATGTGCTTTGTAAAGTGTATCAGTAGGAAAGAAGTGATGTGGCGATTTCTGAAACGTCAATATCTCTAGAGATTCTTTAGAATGATAATTTTGAAAGGTCCCAATACAGTCCATAGGCAAAAGATCTCATCTCGGCCAGATCTGCAACGACGGGCGACCCTCGCCTTTCTACTTAACTTTGACGTAAAAAATATCTATCTACATTCAGAAGAAAAAAAGATCAGGTATTTCGTCGACTTTGCATATATTGGATAAGTTTCATTCAAAACTTATAAACTTCACCGAAAAAAAAAAAAACAGAATATGGGTCAATTATGTTTGAAATAACCTTTGTCTTCTATGCAACAGTGTCTTCCGAGAGTTATTTGCAACGAAGAAATGGCACTAGAATGAACATTTAAGAACCCCCCCACACACACACACATGCACATACAAGTTTGTTTTCCATTCAATGATTCCGAGGACCTCATTGTGCTTTCTTTTGTTTTCTTCTTCCTCAACCCTAACCTTAACAATAGACTCTCTCTATTGTTAATCTAATGTTTCGGTCCTCGATCCCACCCGAAAACAAGGGCATGGACACCGCCCAGCACGGAACAAGATGCATCACAAATAGACCTAAACGAACATATCAGTGGAAGTCAAATGAGATTCGTTTATTAATTTTTAACAGTTCGCGCAAATAAAGACGTAATGGTGATTTAATTTGCACTACCGTTTCAAATTATTGTGCAAACATCACACTACTGCAGATGGTCGAAACAGCATACGTGTAAGTGACCATGTTTAATTGAATATGATGTTATGCGTAAAAATTGTGCATAGATGATTATCCTGCATTTAATGAGATTTTAAATCCGGAGGAGATAATCTTCGTTTCCTCGATAGAATAATTCTTTCATCAGCTGAGGTCCTATGTACCCTTCTTGATGCCCTCACAAAACGTAACGGTAAAATAAGAACTCCATAACTTTTAGGTAAAATTTTACACACAGTTAATGTGAGTCTTACATTGTGTATATAACAATTTTACTAAAATGTAGTAAAATTTACCAAAATTATGTAGAATTTACATATACTGTTTACCTAAAATATGTAAAATAAGAACTCCATAAATTTTACATATAGTTAATGTAAACAGTATATGTAAATTCTACATAATTTTGGTAAATTTTTCTACATTTTAGTAAAATTGTTATATACACAATGTAAGACTCACATTAAGTGTGTGTAAAATTTTACCTAAAAGTTATGGAGTTCTTATTTTACCGTTACGTTTTGTGAGTGTGCAATGGAGGGAAATATACGTACAAGAAAACGATAGCCTCTTCAATCAAACTGTCTTTGATTCAGTCAAATGATGCGCTTAGCACAAATTTTCAAAGAACGAAGCGATCACTGATGTTAAAGTACATAAAAGTGTCATTTATTTTTAACAAGTTCTAAATACTTAATCTATCATTCAATTGATCGATCAATCAATCAATTTCTGTTTCTATTGGCAATCGTCTGATGAGGCTGTTCATAAATGTTAATATTCAAAGCCGCTTATAAAGTCGTTTGCGTTCAACCAGTGAACTAATCTGAATTGCGATCCTCTTGCAGAGTCTGGTTGAGTCTCACTTGAAGGTGGTGCTGAGAAGCGAATACAGTTGACTCCGTTCCATTTACTGAATGATGTTGTGGTTGTCATGGAGATGCCAGAGGTACTAACTTCAAAGATGTTTTAAAATCTCTATTCATATAACTGCACCGACGGAGATCAAACTTTGAGATTAAAGGACAATAGCCAATAGGCTATTCAGTAAGATGATATCAGCTTTATGCCCTATAATGACACTCGATCATATTTGAAATCCCAGAATATTCAATTTGCTTTTCTTTGTAACTTCGTGATAATATCAGAGATAGGTGTTTGGTTTACTGGTTGCTTTATGAAATCAACGCAAAATTAGGCATCTTTTGTTTGTGTGCCTGTGAGAGGGAAAATTTTTCGCCAGTATAAGCTCTTTCTGGTTGGGAAAAATCCAAGCATCTCGAGAATGAAGAAAACAAGAATACGTCGTAATAAAAACCCTTCGGAATTATGGACCGCAGTCGTTTACCTTACCTCTAGTAGGCGTTGGGTTGGTCGTTTGGCTCACGATCTTGGCTCCATCGCTGAGTGTTTGTTTGGATGGAGAACAAACCTACTGTATTGAAATTAAGGAGGCGGGTTGGGGAAGGGGGGAGGGGAGGGCTAGTGTTCCCAAACTGAAGGTGTACCACGCGTTACCAGTTTGGAAGAAAATGTACCTTACAATAGACGAAGGGTGAAACTTAGCATCCCCTCTTCATTAACAAGATCATGCACCCCCCCCCCCCCTCTACTACAAAATGACTTCTCTATCTCAACGTGACAAACAGGTCACAGAGCAACATGTTATTGGTATCGCAGACGATGCCTGTATTTGTCTCACTATACAGCTGTGAGCAGAAAAACAAACATCTTAGATTTCTGTGTCTAGTTGATGATCCTTTACTGAATCTGAAATTTTGTGCTTTGGTTTATAAGCGATTATACAGTAAAATTATGTTCGAGGATTTGATAAACAGCTCTTTATGCGTTTGCCTCTATCATCCATCATTCAAGTTACTTTCCAAGAGAAATGCGATATCTCCACTTGGCTCGACATTAATCCTTCCGTCCATGATCTCCGAAAACAATTTCAGTTATAGGCTTTCGAACCGATAGACCAATAGAGAGTGAGTGTTTTGGTCTAAGTGGAGTTAAATACCATCTGTATACAAAAAAGGTTTGAGGCATATTTAAAGCATTTCCTCGAAATTCGGGCTACCCTTGAAAAGGTTGAGGTGAATCTCTATTTTTTTTGCATAGAAATCGTGACTCAATAGAAATGGACAGCATTTTAAGATGGTAACTTTGCATGATTTTCAAATTTTTAAAAGAAAAAAAAAGCAAAGCGCCTCGGGAAAGGAATATCAGATGACCATGCTGTTCAAGAAGAATTTGCATGTGAGACTATATTGAATGTTGAAAAGCAGCCCCAGATATTTTTCAAAGTGAAAAAGTTGTATTTCGGTACCTCCAATCTGCAAGAAGAGTGTTTCTCATTTCGTGTCATCGGTGTACTACATTTTCTGCTTCCAAATCTCATTTATTGACTTTTACAGGGCCTAATTTAAAAAATATAAAAACAAAAACAGACTTTTGCCTTATCCGAGTGTATTCCTTATTCCTGCAAAGAGGGCAGAGAGACCAGAATTTCTCCCTGGAATTATGTTGGCCCATCAGAATACAGCAACCGAGGCCAATAATCTTCCTCCCTGTGACGATGACGTCATCACCGATCTCGCACAACATTTGAGGAATCCAAGCCCCTGTTTGCATTTCCCCTTACTGGGGAAGGCCTTCATCTTCCAAGAAAGATATAAATACTTATATGACCCTCCCCCCAAGATAAGAGTATGGTATGAACGATTATTGAGCCTGAGAAGGTGCAAAAGTATCACCTGGTATGGCGATCCAAATGAAATACAAGATCTCCGACGTTCAATGGTTCTTAAGGACCAAAGCAAGAGGGGGGAAAAACCATCCAAAAACCAAGTTCTTGCTAACGTGGCAAATTTTCGATTTAATTTCAAGGCGAATGACTTAAGACCACATTTTAGAGTGACTGTTATAGCACTAGTAGTGTGGTGGAGGATGGTGAGAAAAAATTCCAAAACCGAGATACAGCCTTCGATAGGTTACTCATAATGGCCAGTATTATGAAGCGTGATACTAAAAGCTTTTTTATTTACTACTCTTGGCAAAGCGAAAGAAGTAATTGTGAATAATGCATAACATAACACTCGTTGTTTTCATTTTTGTTCATCCTGGCAAATGCATCCATCGAACG
Organism: Stichopus chloronotus; assembly: GCA_021234535.1. NCBI lineage: Eukaryota > Metazoa > Echinodermata > Holothuroidea > Aspidochirotida > Stichopodidae > Stichopus > Stichopus chloronotus. Next base: position 17,841,798 of record CM037836.1, on the reverse strand, counting down.
ATCGTCTCCAGATATCTGGGATGCTTTAATTTCATCTTTGTTTCTGTCTCTCTTTTCCTCCTTCGACGCCTCGAGGGTGTCGGAGCGTTATATCCTACAGTCCAGAACCCCAAAAACATATCCGCCAACTCTTTCCTTTCTGACTTTACTCTTTCTATTACTATTTTTTCATCTTTCATCTCAAAGTTTTCAAAATTTGTGTATTTACATTTTCCTGAATACTTGCAGATGCTGCATAAGTGCAAGAAATCGATACAATTGCATTTATGAAATTACTTTATGAGATGAAATGACTTCCCAAGGAGCATTCAATATAAAGAAGTATCGGGTGGAAGGAAGGGCCAGGAATTAGGGTTGCAATCTGTTAAACAAAAAACAACATAAACAATAAAAAAAAACATGTGATACTGAGTGTACCGGAAAGACAAAAGCATCATTTCAATGATAAAAGATGAAAAGAGGTGCTCTACACAGAAACAAACAAATTTTTTGGTAGCCCAGGGGATATTAAGTCTCTTCAACGTTTAAGGCGATTCTTCAGTTTGTATTCATATTTTACTGAAATGCCAGTTGTTTGTGTCTGCGTGTCAAATCAGCGATCTGACAGATTGAATACTGTCAAGTACAGTACACCATAAAAACTTCTGTGTGAGTGACGTATAGACAACCTGAACTTGAAAACTTGAACCATCTCCATTAGATAATTCTAATTGTCTGGTGAAAGTCGAGCTGCTTTTCTCGCGTGATTTTGTTTGTTATAGCCTCTGAAAATTTTAACATAGATATAGGGCCTAGGTACTTATTAGAAGGTGAAGTTCACTGTTTTTGTTCTATCCTTGACTTCATAATTCTTCCATACAAATCAATTGTCCATAATAGACCGTAACCGTGGAAGTATTGACTGATTATCGTCACCGATTTTCTTTCTTTTCTTTTTCTTTTTAGCCAGTGTTTGATAGGTTCAGCAATCGGATAGGACACGGCAGAAAAGTTCATTCTTTCTTTTCTGTTAAAAGATTATCAGAACCTTCACTTGCAAATCGTGAATCTGTGATACATGACCACATTATGTATTGCATTGCTATGAGGTTTACTGCTTTCATAAACACTATGTAAAAATATCAATTACTCTGTAAATGATAAGTTAGATAAATATTAAAGAAATTCACCTCCGAGCTCGTGCATTGTAACAAAGCAAGTTGATCAAGTCGATCGTCCACAGTGAAAAGTCATATAACTAAGTGTTTGGCTTTTCACTGTCGAATAGGCAGACTTGTCGAAGCTAGTGCTACCTTTCGCCGAGGCATATCACGCGTAGTCACCAAGTTAAAGGTCGTCGGGTTGCATGGCCTCATGACATATTACCTTTGCCACTCGAGTCCACACATTTAACTTAACATAGACATAGAGCATAACAACGTTGATTCTGGATATCAGTAAATAACTGTACACCTCTCAGATTCTCATCTTACTTGGTACCGTACCATACATCAACCGTCTGGATGTTATTAGATTAATTCTGGTAACTTTGAAAACGTAGCGATCAGAGGGTATGCTAGTTTCGTTCCATCCTTTCCTTTGGTTGTTGTTGTCGTTGTTGTACTTTTAATGATTTCTAATAACATTGTCTCTCTGAAGTTGAATAATATCATACGATGAAATCATATTTACCGAGAGACTATATAAACACTGTCCTAATACAGTGTCCTGATCCAGGGGAGGGCGTTCACGTCCTCAGTCACCCTTAATGTTAATCTTGGAATTAGTGAAAGGGATTTTTCTCCAAACTCACTCTTTCTATCTTCGAAACCAAAATACCAAATATACAATCCTTGTAAGTATATGCAGCCCCACCCGACTCTTGCCATGTCCGCAATAACAAACTCCCATAATAAGCCAGTTCATAGTCAGTCAGAGTTAATGAGATTATTACAGTATTAGAATGATACGAGTTGAAACACAAAGGTACGGTAGAAACACGGATGTGTACGATATCGACTGTACGAGCTATCCTCAAGCTCACTCCTGGAGTTTACTCTCTGAGTCTTGGAAGGGAAATTTCGGCGATCTATGCATTGTTTTCTCCTAAAAATTTACAGGGAATGTCCCCCCGACTAATGGCGGCCCTTCGCTCACAGAGTCTTCCCTCACCCCCTCTTAGTTCAGACTACTCCCATTTTCTCGGTATGGCTGAACCCACACTTTTAATAGATACAAGATCATGTAAATACATCATATACATTCAGAGTGAAGTTCACCGTGGAGACGTATTCGATCTTTCCAAAGTTTATTGCCTTTACCAAATTTCTTACAACTGACTTTAATTACGTCAGATTTCATATATCTTAGGCAATTAAAGCAGAGTGATAATCTGGTAAATATTCTTAATTTGAATTTTAACTCATAGTATAGTGAACTTTTGAGAAATAGCTGACCTTCGTCTGTCTGCTTGCAATGCAGCTTCTTCAAAATTACATTCGGTAGGGTGAAAAGTATAATCTGATTTTTAATTAACATGACACAGGGTAAGTTTGACATTTTCACTCAAACGCAAGGTATATTGTATTGAAAGCTTGCTTATGAACACAAACGACCTTTTAGCAAGTTGAAGCATAAGGCATGGATAGTCGGGGACAAGCCAATTCTTAGGAGATGTAGTTAAAGTTTGTAAAAGTAGAAAATATGATGCTGATTAACAAGCAAGTGCAGTATCATATATGTCACATCATATGCATCATTCATTCATTCATAACGTCTCTGTCTCCCTCTCCTAAAGGAAAGAATCGAGTTAGATACTTTAGATATGCATATAATTTAACGTGATTACATCTGTAAATATACGTATCTCGAGACACTGCAAATACGTGTCACACGATTCACGTCTACATGTGGCACTATACCAAACATTTTGTGATTTATTAGCCCCGTAAGTGCTATTTATTTATTTTTTTATTTACTTTTTCGAAAATGTTTCCATCAACCTGCCCACATGAAGTGGCAGAGATGGAGTATTTTATAGAGTATATCATGATAGTCTGGATGGACAAACGTCATATTCAAAGAAAAGTAGGCCTAAGGTTATAGGTTGAAGGGATTTATGCTCTCAAGTTACTAAGAAGTATGATGGAATATCCATGAATGACAAGAATTGGATAACGTTGATACTGACATCGTTACAAACAAAAGCTCTCTTTCACAGACTAGTTGCGTTTCATTTTCATGACCTATTTGGGGTGTTATATTGTTTTGAGTGGAAGAAAAATAAAACTTCATCAGCAGAGTGGGAAATCCAATCTTTCAATTAGATACTCATTCCTTCCCATAATGGGACAACAATGACAAGACGGTGGAAAGTGAAACCAGGGAGCAAGGAAGAAACATGGTAATAAAAAGAATAAAACCTCGTCGACATGCATATCGAACCCAAGAGACATTTTACAATCTTTCAACAGACTCAATTCCTCGATTTTAAACTTCAACGAAAGAAAAGGCTCAAACGACGCAAACGGTCGAAGAAAATGTCAAAGGCTCTTTCGCGTGGTGCAGCTTATTCAATGGGGTCATCTCTTCCGTGTAACGGTGGCGTCATTTTAAGCAAGGAAGCCCAGCAATCGGGAGGTTCGGGATTCGATCCCTGCAGACAGTTTCACAGAGAAATGAGTTTTAATCCGAGAACTATCTAAGGTTTTCCCATCTGAATTGACCTTTTGAAAGGAAAAGATGCTTATTTTGATCTAAAATTGTTGAGTTGGTAGTCACACGACGCGAAGTTGTAATCTATCAGCCACTGGTTTTTTTGAGTCGTACATATATGCCGTTCATAAATGATATATATATATAAATATATATATATAGATATACATATATATATATATAAACCTGTTCTACATAATACGAATGACAATTTTACTATTGAACTTGATGAATCATGGAAGTATGGCAGGATATGGGTTTTATTTTTAATCGATGAGTTAACTTACTAGTCCTTCGAACATATGTTTCCGTGAGAAAAATAGCCAAGATTGTAGCCCTGTTTTATGCAGAAGCTTAGATGGATTAATCTTGACGAAGTTATGTATGTATATATCATTAATGATAGTTTTGGCTCACTCAAAGAAACTTTTAGAAGAACCTTCAGTTGTAAATAGCCATAAAGGTGGCTCAACGTAGATTTTGCAGTGGACAGATTTGAGTATTTGACGTAAACGACAACATGATAGACAAGCATCGTCAAGATTTAACCTGTCATTCTGCTCTTAGAAAGTTTTAAATGATTTGAGAAAATCCATGTGAACATATTTTGCAAATCTCCATTGTGTATTGAGGTTTTTAAACAATTCTGACCTGAACGTATACCCGATTGTTACTAACGAGTCCTCGGGTAAAGATCATCTTAGAAATAACGTTTTAATTTAGGAATTAATTAACTAGGACAATTCAAATTGCTATGCGGTATCATTTATGACAAAAGTGTTACAGGTTCACCTGACAGTAGCACAGAATCAACCAAGGAAACGCTAATGAGAGCAAAGAGAAGAACAAGAGGAAGACAGAAGAACTAAATTACAATCACCAAGGGACATGCAAATTTAACTTTCAATGATTTCATTAACCGACATACTATGAGATAATCTTGTTACTTTTGATTGTGATATTTTACATATTCGATACAGTTATTAATTCTAGCATAGTTTTTCCATCAACTGGTCAATGGGTATTATCGAACCACATTTCGAGCCAACGGTTCCACTGGTGGTGCTAACAATTGCCGAGGAAGATCTATTTGTTTGTTTTTTTGTTGTAAAGTTGTAAATGCTTCACTGCCGTCCTCGATGAGAAAATTTGACAAAAAATGACAAAATTGAAATGTGTGGATGGATTAATCAAGGGGTTTGTAACTAGGTTTAGGAAGTGGTTACTACACCCTGTATCATATCCTTACTCTTCACCTGATCATAAATCTGTATCTTAAGGATGAGTTACCTGTCTACTGTACTTTCATCGATTTGGTTTTCTAATCAGTGAATTATATACTGATCTCTGGTGGAAATTTATTATTCATTGCAAAATGATGTCAGTGGTGAAGTTCTCTGTGTGACTTACAGTGTGCATAAATACGAAATCTGTTGTTAGAACTTAAAGCATCAACTCGAATTTCCAGTACTTAGATTTCTTTGGTCGAACAGTAGACGCTAAAAATTGTTATTGAACACGATAATGCAAAAAAAAAAAAAATGATTTTAACCAGAACACCTGAAAATTTAGGCAATAAGGGAATGGTGATGAGGTTCATTACTGATTTAAATGTCCCGCTTTGTCAGTAATGGCAAACAACTTTGGATTTAAAACTAGACCAAACTATATTAGCAATGGAGCAATTGTTTCAAGTAAAGGCAAATTCACTTTTATGGGTGAGGATTTTACTTTTAAAGGATACTTAATGAGGTTTACAATCGCTAGACTCACTACTCTTATTCAAATCACCATCTTATTCCAATTACACTCTATCTGGCTCAACCATTTACTTTTGAAAAGCTTGCATAAAAAGTGACTGGACTGTTACAAATTACCACCACCCTCCAATCAAAAGAAAACTTCAGGTAAATTGTACTTAAATGTCAGAACTTTTCTTCCAAAAAAGATCACTTTCCTTCCATGGTACTCCTTCAATGGTACTCACCATTAATCTTCAAATAGGCGATGGTTTCAACGAGTCCTTCTTATCGTACGATAGAATATTATAGAATGATATATCACATTGGAGTTGGAGAATGTGGTCATATAACATTGCATGCAGTTTGAAGGGGCATTTTTTTTTGGGGGGGGGAAGCAATTTTTTCTGGTAAATATGGACATTTATGTATATATTGATATTATATTGAAGGGTAAACATTTCCAATCCAGGTTATTGAGTGTCTTAAAGCTTTTTATCTAATCTCATTATCTATTATAATTTTACTGATTTCAGTTGTTGTACTATTTTATGGATGTCTATTGACGATGAATGTGGTCATTACATTGCAGTTTGGACGGTGCAATTGCTTATCAAAATGCACGTTTATGTGAAGTTTGATATTGTATTAAAGACTTATCATTTCCAATGCAGGTTAATTGAATCTCTCAAAGCTCTCTATCTAATCACTGGCATTATCTTTTTTAACATTTATTGTTTTTTTTTTCTTTTATATGGCTATCTCTTGACGATAAAACAAGAATACATATAGGCCTACTTTTCTTTGATATGCCAATCCATGAGAATTGTGGCACAGTACGAAAAGGACATGTTCTTGGATTCTGCCAATACATCGTAAACTTTGAAAACGACTTTTGCAATAACGGACTTGATACATCGTAAATGTGCCAGACTAATCGAAGAGACTGACCAGAGTTATTGCATTGTTTTTAAGCTTTTCTTTATTATTAAGCATAAGGAGCTTTCAAGTTACCCTGTCACATATGTCCTTTGCGTTAAACTAGTTTCGTTAAACTGTAGTTTAACTGTAATATTTGTATCGCACTTGCAGTTTGTACCGAAACGTCGGGAAAAGCGACTTCACATTATTTCGAAACGTCCTCGGGGTAAAGAATGGAAATTCATGTTTCGCCAAACTTTGACTGACGGGAAAGTTGTGAACTGAATGCACCGCACTTGTGAAAATTAATTAATAACTGAAATAAGATATATCAGTTTGAATGGTTCTTCATGTTTCATATTTAAGGATACATGCGAAATTTGAGGACATACATCCGTCGAGCAAAAGCTGCATGCGAAACAGAGCTTCTGCCTGGAAATTCGGTAAAGTTGAATCAAAGGAAAATGGTCTACAAAAACAGTGTATCGTTAAGGCCCCAATTTCTGACATTTAGGTCATTTGACATTTAGGTCATTAGACATTTTGGTCATAGGGTCTTTAGGTTCTTCGGTGCCAGTTATTGAAGTTTCCATAGATTAGTTCAGGTCATCAACTGCGAGGTGCTCGGAGATTAAAAATGGCCTATCAGCAACAGGGAATAAGAATTTGATAGCATGTACTGCATGGATATTTATCGAATAATGCCAGACGTAGGCGGAATCAGGCTGATCGACATGTTGTTGTGGGGGAGTCTGTTTGCTGCCATGTGGGAAGGGTCCTAGTGGGAGAATAGTGTTGAATCCTGGAGGCTGGATATGCACTCGGTGTCGTGATCATGGAACCATCATCACATTTCCCACCAGTGTTGTCTGTAAGACGGTTTCTGTTAGGCAAGTGGGAATGATGAAATGGGTTGCCTTCTTGCTGCAAACTCAGGAATCTGATTAACTGATTAAAGACCACTCTAATCTTTATCAAGCTGCAGTTGGTTTCATTCGCGTCTTACTTAAAGAGGCCATGACGTGTAGACTAAAATTCGATGGAAACTGGTTTTCTAAATATTTTGCAAATTGATATCCAAAACTGCCTTTGGTGTCGTTGGGACGTCTTTCAATTTTATGCAATCAAAGGTTTAAGTTTGAAAGTTTTCACAGTTGGTAGCTCCTTCTTGAAAAAGTCTTTTTTTCCCCACAAGGCAGTTTGTGGCGTCATATAAAAAAAGCTGTTCGTGCACGCCCTATCGATCCACAAAACTCCACGTACTCCTATTTTCATTCTCATCAAACTGTAAAAAGCCATATATCCAAAACCGTTAAAGGCAGAAACACTATTTCAAAGGAATTTCATTCAAGTTTCACTTCGCAACTTTTGAGAAACCAAAGTTAATGTGTGTCACGCAAAATTTAATCGCACGATTATAATCCGGCAGGAACTGGTCCAGCATACAGAATCATGTATGCCTATCTGACGCATTAATAAAAGGATTTCTGTATGTACGAAAAAGTAAAAAAAAAAAATTTTACATCTTTCCCAGGCTTGTGAGTGACGCAGGTAGGATTTTGACTCATACCTAATTCAAAGGCTTTCTTACTGATATAATCGCATCAAAAGCATCCTCCTTCCTGCAGGGTCGACTTTAAGAATACATCCATACTGACGTAATCAAAAGATAAACATTAATTACGGTTTCCTATGTTCCAACGTTTTTTCTTTGATGTCTTTAATTTTTTATTAAAATTTACTGCTCAGTGAAAACTTTCTATACCAATGGTAAACGTCCTTGATTCTTTTAACTTCTCGTTTCTCAAAATTGGAAAAAAAAAAGTCGAAGTAGAAAGATTGTACTGTGAAACATGGAGCTATTACAGTAATAACTCCGTGTCTGAACACAGTGATACCTGATCACAGTGATACCTCACATAAACGTAACGTAAAATAAGAACTCCATAACTTTTTGGTAAATTTTACACACAGTTAATGTAAGTTTTACATTATGATATAACAATTTTACTAAAATGTAGTAAAATTTACCAAAATTATGTAGAATTTACGTGTACTGCTTACATTAATTTTACATAAAATTTGTGGAGTTCTTATTTTACATAAATTAGTTGAATAATTCTGTGAGTGTGGGAAGTCCTATGTGAATATAGCTGAAATATTCATGTAGGCATTTGTCAATATTGATCACGGCAGTCCTCAGTTGCCTTCCGGTATATGAATGAAAGGTTAATCGACGGTGAACAGTGCATTAACAAGTGGTTAATACACGACCGGGTTAATTCAAGCGATTCTCGGCGGCGCATCTAACGTTAACACAGGTCCGAAATTGATTAGCCTTGTCTCTATACAATGAGAGGTTTTGATGAAAAAGACAGTAAAAAAGAAAATTTGTGTTGGTAAACAACTGCGTTTTCATTAAAAAAAAAAAGGGGAACCCAGAGTGAAGATAAAGACGATTCACAACATGTCAACAATGTTCGTGCCCTATAAACAAATTTAAGACCAATGTTAGGTTTAAAATAGCAGACGACAAACACGATTTATAGCTGCGATTTTTGTATTCATCCGTCGGTGATTTTACTTTAAATTGACCGTGTATCATCTGCCGGCCAATTCACGGTAATCTGTTGGTAATGACCCAATACAGGAGTTCAGGATTCTTATCAAGTACGAAATGAATGAAAGATACTCTGTTTTCTGCTCTTAAAATGAAAACGATCGAATATACAAGTAAATTGCATATATGAACAAACAAACAGTACATTTTTGTATAAACAATTGCATCAGGAAAAAGAGAAAATAGAACATGGTTTAAAAATTCCGTCGTAGAATTCAAGTGAGGACGTTTCAATTTGAGGGTGAAGGGGGAGGAGAGAAAACGTTCAACACGAATTTCTCAATTGACATCATCCATTCACCACCTATTTTCTGCCAGAAGTTTATAGGTTTATTTGAAATAGTAGAGATGTTCTGAGAGAGGTCATGTCCTTATCCAGGCTGCGTGTACTTAATGCATCTAGTGAGGTATCTTTCATCTTTTATCGATCATCTTCTATTCAATCTATTGTCTTATGTTTAGAGTGTACGCTTATGTTTCGTCGACGACACATAAAACGAATTTCAACATCAATTTCCTGTCTAGCCGATAGCCAACCACACAAAAGAGCCCTTATGACAAATGACTGCTAATCTGTCATTCCCATCACTTCCTTTTCCCGTCCTTTCCACAATGTAATGAGAAAAAAAAAATCTTCAAAACAGGAAACAGTTTCGTCATGTTCGTCAACTGTTCTGAATTTCCGAAATCATTTTACAGAGTTTTGGGAATAATTGTTCATAAAAAGACAAATGAATCAAATTGCCGGTATTCATTTACAAACCTGAACAATTCAATCTTTTAACATGACTTGTTTTGAATTGTTATTGTTATGAACAAGAGCGTCGAATCAATCTGGTACTGAACATAGACGTGCCAGTGTTCTTCAGTCTGTCGATTTGGTTTCAGTTTTATAAATCAAACTGAAAGAAAAAATCCTTTACGGTAGTCCTCAGCTAGAGGTAACTGCATGTGAGCCCGGTTGAGGAAATTAGAAATAGAGAAAAACCTATACATACAATTACGTCATAAGAAGTAACAAACTGACAAATCAGTATATCTAGACTGATCATCTCTATAGCTGCTATGATGTAGATAACAATTAGATACACCTGCTCCGTCACCGGATTGGTTATACATTTTTGAACACGTTCAATCTCTCTGGACTATTTGTCATTGATTCTGTTCTTCCAACTGTCACGTCAAATAAGGGGGCCAAACAGGGCACACGTTACCGCCGTAATTGTTACTCTGGTAGGTCAGACATGAAGATATGATCAACTTCCCTTACACTTATATTCGGCTATCCAATCGAAAAAGAAAAGGACCCCATTTTGCCTCTCCCTTCTATCTTTCTCATCAATTCAATGTCAACATATTTATTTAAGCAAGAATAACTCCCGGGGAACATCGCTATTTGTTTCAAATTAACGCAAAATTTCGGTGATTTTTTTTCCTCTCCAAATTTTGAGTTCGGGTAAAGTCGAAAAAGCAAAGGGAAGAGAGGAAAATAGGGTGGTAAACGGTACTCGGTCAAGAATGTATTTACCACGTTTGGTAAAAGGTCTTGTCACAGCTCTGATGATATAAATCAATATTTTTTTTCTCTTTTTGTCTTGTTTTGCTTCCATGGTCGAATGGATCTCATTCCTGTGGCTAATTACTTTATATCCAACAAACAGTTTCAGTACCTGGTAATTTACACTTGCAATCTCAAATTCTGGTCAAAGTCAACACTCTTCGAAGTTCATATTTAGTTCAGTTAATTATGACACTTACCATGCGTGTAAACCTCGCCTGAAGCAAAACGTTATCTGATACCTTTCCTTCCTTCCTTTGCTACATCTGTTTTGTGCGTTAATCTCGGAGGATCTGTTTGTTTTCACTCCACTATCGTTTTTTACCGAAATGTCACATGACATTACACACAATACAATATGGATTAACTGATTTGATGTTCGTTTTCTTCCTAATCTACAAATCATTTTCCATAACTTTTCTCTTCCGTCAAAATATCTCCCATTAAACGTATGATTTGAATTCGTGTATCACAATATATAGCTTTATTTCTAAATATTTACTTCGCGACAGTTTAATCTTACATCTTTCTGTCTAAGGCGTTTGTGAGTCATTTTCACTGAATCTAAAATAATTTTTTTCATTTTTTTTTTATTTTTTATTTTATTGATTTCCATTCATGATCTGATTTCCTTTGTTATACTTTCAGGAAAAAATTACATAACGTGCAGGCGAAGAAGTTTCCACACTGAAATATTGCAATGGTGCTGTAATGCGTAACGCAGTCTTATATAAGAAGTGATTTTTAAAAGCACACCTTTCTATGGGAGACAAGATGCTGAAATGTGAACAACATTTAGCAGATCCCAAAAGGGAAATCGCAGGTGAAATGGGAGTCGCTGGTATAGACATTCAAAGACGTGAGAGGGACGGCGGGTCGTAATGTAGGAACTAACTATCAAACTCATTCCATATGTCAATGGTTTTCAAAGTGGTTCCTACAGTCCCCCCCCCCCCCCTCCAGAAGGCGTTGGAAAGTCTCATGTGGCGATACAGAGGCGCACGGGAAACAGGCGGTCAGTGGCAATAGCGACACATGACTGGAGCGATTTAGAGCACAATTGAAGATACCCAATAAGAGAGGCATAGTTCTGTTAATCTGCAAGTTCTCCTCCTCTTCCGTCTCTTCGAAATTGCCTTGTCATGACTCAGTGGAAGAGGCGATCTGCGTGTCTTTCGCGCTTAGATGGATGGAGGCATACCTTCTCAATTCTCTCAAGAGTTAACTGAAAAGGACAGGGGAGGGGAAAGGGAAGGATGACTAGGACAATCCAAGATGGTGGAAGTCTAGGAGGGGCAGTATTCTAAAAAAAAGTTTGAGAGTCACTGCAGATACACCGATGACTGCAAACATGGCTGGTGTATGTAACGGTAGATAAACTCTATAAAGTCGAGGGGAGTGATGTTTGTTTGTTGACTGTCTGGAAGGATACTATTAAATTTTCTTGGGTGAGAGGTACTCTCAATGCGTTGAAGTTACACCATACACCAAGAAATGAAGAATGGAAATATTACACTAATTGCTATATGTACGGTAAAGTATTTTACAACTTGGCGTACATTATTTCAAATTCTTGCTCATCTTACATTTTCTTTGGGAAATTTCTCATTTTAAGAATGTCCTTCTTCATAGTCGAAAAGCTCAGGGCGTGCAATCTGCCATTGTGTTTATTGTTGGGAGAGTCTTTCCACTGCTGAACGATGGTACGTTAATAGAAATTGTATTGCGTTCATATGCATTGCATTCCAGGGATAACTTCAAGGTGTACAACTGATTAATCTTCATTGTGATTTTAATTCTCCCCTGAGAAACCTAGTTAAACCTTAAAGACAAAAACTCATCACCCAGACAGTTTCAATTCTCTCAACCACTTATGTGTAGTCCCTCCCTCAGCCAGGTCCTCCACATGCGTAATCAAAACAATGCATTCCCTGTACACGCTGTGTAATACGAACTGCCCTGCATCCTTCGAATTTGCTGTCAATCAAAGAGTACTCTAACTTAGTGACGTGCAGTTGAGAATTTTGCTTTCCGGAAGTAAAAATATAGCTTAAGGTGATGAGTTTCTGCCTTTGAACTACTTTGTATATAATCTGTCAAGAGTTTTCCTGTACGTGGCCCAGGCTTGTCTGCTATTACCGTATCTTGCTTGCATCGGTAATTCTCATTGCTGGACTTTCTTGTCTCTGAGATGTATAAATTATTGTTGCTTGAAGTTTCCTGAAGGAATTCTCAGGAGCACTCTCTCTCTCTTTCGTATCCCTTTCCATGCGTGCTTAGAATCACAATTAACGTTACTTTCGTTTAAGTTTTAGATTACAAAACAAAAACAATACAGTTTAAAACCTGACAACTGATCACAAAAAAAGCATTCAAATTCTTTAAAAAGTCATTTATAGTTTCTTCCATAATCTCAAATATTTCTAAAAAGGGTAAAAGTAAAACAGCTGATTATCTTTCTGGGAAACAATAATTACTTTTGTTGTGATTTCTTTCCCGACTGACTCAAACCATTTTATTTCTAAGCTGAGTTGCAGATCAATCCTACTTTATTATAATTTTGGTACTTGCTTGCTGTTACAGTACTTTAAAACTGCCATACTCGAAGTTGTCGTTTCCAATGGGAAATGTATGATAATGTAAATGTCTAGAATGTATAGTTTAACTGACATTGGCACTAATGCGTTTTAAGTAGCTCAGTTCATTAAAATATTTTATTATGATACAAATATTATAATTTCATGTTGCATTCGTTAATATGTTTGTCGTAATGGCCTATATGCAGCCTGTGATAATCCAATGACGTATGCCGGTAGACTTTACTAGAGCATATAGCTACCTTTAGTCCATCACACTGTACGGTGCAGTATACATTCCGATATGGGCCAGTCGTTATCATCTCCTACACAGACAAGATTGTAATTGGGCTTAATATATGTTATGTTTTGGCATGACAAGCTAAATGAACTTATCTGTATCGCTTTATATAGATTTATCTGTATCGCGTGTTCTTTTAACACTCTACACTATTCATTCTATCATTTATATAAAGTATCCTTTCCGACTATTTTGCCAGTTGCGTATGTAAGTTATTGAAAAGTTTGAATGAAAGTAATTAACGATTCAAATAACTTGTCTTTTTTTAATATCAATCTTTTAATAAAACTGCAGTTGAGTTTAAACAATTATAATTAATTATAGGTGCGATTACTGACTTTGAAATGCTTTATCACTTTTTTCTCTTTTTTAAAAAAATAAATAAATAAATATGGTTGCATATGCAACAATACACTATATTGAAATTTCATCTGCATTTTACAGTTGCGTTCTATCTCTCTATATGTCAGATATAGGTGGGAGGGGAGAGAATATAGATATATTCTAAAATTTATTTCCGTCCTCTGCCCGCTCCTTTCAATAGGAGCCGGAAAACGATTTCGATCTTTTTTTTTTTTATGTGTTTTTAACTTTTACTTTTCGTTTCCTTATTATTTATGTATCTCATTAAACTATATGTACCATTTTTATAGTTTTTCATTGTCATTTTCGAAAATTGCAAGGTGCTACCATCGTAACTAAATTACTTGAATGTTTTCATGGCGGAGATTGTCGCAATCCGTCGGAAGAAATTCGTAGAACTAAAATGAATTATTGCAAGAACGAAAATTTTATTAGTAATCAGCCATCGTCGTTAGGGTTACGTTTGTAGGTTAAGCGGGGTGTTCGATTTGTTCGTATGAGAGAGAGATTTCCCTCCATAATTTGCCTGTTGTTTCTGCGAATAGTCGCAACCTCTCATGAAACTGCTAAACGTTTGCTTCCAAGTTCAAACATCAAATATGAAATTTACGGTTTCTTCATGGTCTTTTATTTTTCTAACTCGTATTTTAAATTTTCTCATTAGTGATTTATCTAATTTGACTAACGCCTTTAATTTATACGTTTATATAGATTCTGCTTTCTTCCAGCCAAGACACATGTACACGCACGCACACACACACGCGCAGACACGCCGATCAAGCTGTCGTCCTTACATTTTTCTTGAGGTGATTGAAATGTCACATGTTACACAATAACAACTTAATAAAAGATATTATTGAGTTATCGGAAGTAACGAAGAAAAAGGAATGTAAATAACAGCCCCTGGTGTAGATTAAGAATTAAATTTCAACCCACGCATCAAGTGTCACGATTTCGTTTAGTCCTATAATGTGTTGGGTAAAGTTCTTCTTTAAGAGGTTCGACCAAAACGTTTACCGAGCACGAGGTGAAGCTTTGCTCAGAATAGTTTTAATCTGACAGGTGCACATGTGCAGGTGGACTGACAAACTAGGTTGGGTGCCTTACAACGGTGTTAGGACCTCCTGATGCGAGTGTTCATGTTATCCAAGACGGTAAAAAAAATTGCGAGGTATTGGACCTGAGTTAGGAGTTTTCCTTTTTTTCCCCTCCCGAGGGAATTGTTGACATTTCACACGGTAACTTTCATAATCAGTATAAGCGCCTGCAGGATCATTCGAAAATGAATGATAAAATTAATAGGCACTGGTTTTGCAAGACACATGTTTTCTGAAAGTTCCACTGTAATTTCCTACCAGAAATTACTAATTATGTAGGCCCAGGGAAATTCTTACGATATTTTGAATGATGTCGTACTAAATTCTGGATTGTGAGGGTAAAGTCCCATGGCTTATTTCTATAAGGATGGAACGAGATTACAGAAAATAAAGATGTTGTTTCTTAACAAGTGTCGAGCTGCCAACGTAGATGTTAATGTAACCCATGGGAAGGGAGAAAAAAATAGCTCGTCAGTCTTTCTTTAACCGCTAGTCTACCGTCTATTGGAGATGACTACAACAGAAAGGTTAACCTAATCATGTGACCAGTGCAGTACCACCTACGCATGGGAGTTGCTCAGCAACTAGCTGACTTGGTGTATTCGTTTGCTGACGCTTGTAATAATGATAAAAATGACAGAAAGAAGTTCCCACAGCTGTTTCTATAGTGATTTGAATTTCACGATTGGTATTTTTGTTATCATGAAAAAGAAATTAGTTACATATATGAGTTAGTAATATGAAATGAGCTTTATAGTGGATTACCGTATGAATTAGTTCATAAGGACTGTAGTCACATCAAAAGACACTGTGGAATCAGGTCATTTCACTCTCTCCAGAGTTCCTAAGAAGAGCGTTCTCACTGCATTAAAAATCTTGTTTTAGAAGAATCTACAGAAGTGCAAATATCCTCCCCCCCCCCCAAGTTTCACATTTTTTTCGCTAAGATTTTAGCAATACTTAGTTGCGTTCAGGTAAGTACACAGACCTCCTGGCATCGCGGATGGCCGGGTATTCGATGGCTGATTATTTGCCGGTCGGTTAATACGCCAATGGCATTTCATCCATGATGTTCGAACCAACTGAAAGGAAAATGTTATCCCATTATGGGTGCACCTTTTTCAATCCGACACTTTTGTTTTCAGTAGGAAAAAATGAAACAAAAGGAGTTTTCAGGAAATAAAATACACGACTTCCAGTCCGAAACATATGGGGTAGGTTTTATCAGAAAACTGTCCAAACCGATTCTGACTTGCGCAGAGTCAGAGAGTATCATCCTATTTAAACACATACGCGTATACACGATGTCCTGTGGAAGTATACGGTCGTTGCAAACTGATTGGCGGAAACGGTTTTCTTTTTTCAGGCTGGTTCTGAATCAGTCCTAACTGGAATATTTATAAATAGGACAAAATTTCTGTAAGACTACTACAGATGTCCTACATAGTTGAGAGTAAAATGTGGAACTGTAGTCTGAGTTGCCCACATCCAAGCCCCCCCCCCCCTTCCTCCCCGGCGCTGAGTTCTCTCAGAAATGTTTCTCTCACGTCTTGCATACCCACCATGGTACACTATCAAAGGAGACGTGTTGCCGGTGATGATCTTCACACCAGCAGACGAGGAAAAACGCCCTCAAACTGACGTTAGTTTCCAAGAGCGTGGTGAACCCTCGGTCACTCAATACCGTCAGTTTTGATAACCATTCAGCTCCCTCTGTTAGCATTATAGATTACAAAAAAAAAAAAAATATATCGATGGGCTCAGGGAGACTCTGAAGTCCCATTCATATCAATTATGCCGGCATACACTGTCGCATGACTGCCGGTAAGATGACGGCTCTGCGGGTATCGCTGCGTGAGTGCTCCGCAAACTGATCATCATTACGTCCCTGTGATGCATGCCTGTCTCATACGGTAGTGACGTGACATACATCAGAGAGAGTCAGTGACACACACTGAAATGTATTTTAGGGATGAGTTGTGGCTTTCAATCAAAGAATTCAGAGTCTATTGGGCATTTCTTGTAATCTCGGCTAAAGCACTGTAACTTAAAACGTTCGCTACTATAGGTTAGTTCCGGAAAAAGCCATAAATAGGACTGACTTCCATTTATAAATGTGAACAAAAAAAGTAATTTCTCTGAATATAGAAGGAGTCTTTCCGGTTCGATCCGATGACTTAACCTACCTAAGACGTTAACGTAAGTTAGGAGAAAAGAATTTAAAGAGTTTCACCATACTGTTTACGACTCGTTGTGTCATCTGTTTATTTTTGGATTCTTCCTCACTTTGTCTGTTCTCCTCTTCTAATCGAATTACTTCTTCGTTTTCTCTTTTGTGTGTCTTTGTATGCGTGTGTGTGAGTGCCCTTGTTTTCGGGTGGGATCGAGGACCGAAACGATAGATTTTATAGGTCCCCTGTAGAAACTTCAATAGATTTCTCCTGTCCTCGCAAGATTAACAATAGACAGTCTATTGTTAAGGTTAGGGTTGGGGAAGAAAAAACAAAAGAAAGCACAAAGAGGTCCTCGGAATGGATGGGAAACAAAGCTGTGTGTGTGTGTGTGTGTGTATTTTTCCCTATCCTACTCCCATTTCTCATTCACGTTACCTCTTCTATAAAGATGTATTTATTGGTAGATCGCACGCCAACACGACTTGAAAGGAAACACCAGATTGAAGGTGGGACTCTACAATGGTCTGGTCTGGTCTTGGTGTTCACTGTCTCAAAATGACATACGCTGTCGTTCAATGTCATTGCACGTATATGTTTTTAAAGCACTCTTATATACTGTTCTTATACTGCATGTCTCGAATCTTAAGAATTTAAATCATACTCGGAAAATATTTCGTTAATTATTACTACTTCAATCATCATGATTTCCTCCTGTTAGCATCTTAAGTGTGGCAGAATTAAAAAAGTAAAACAGTTTTGTCGGTTGTGAAGGTCAACAATGGTATTAACATTTTGTCGTTCTTGTTAGGGATTTTCACGTCTGCACTAGTTATGTATAATTATATAGGTTAGTCGTGAAACCGGTCACCCGTGAGTCTTCTTCGTGCGTGCATATAAAGATAAACTACAATCAAAGATAAAATGTCATTTTAATATTTTTACCCCATCTTGGAATTAGCAAACCCGACTTTGACACCTTTACAGTCCTGATAGTTTTCGTGTGTGATTGTACATGTGTGTGCCATCACATTCTTTCAAAGTGGTGAGCTTGGAATATGATGGTGTATGTGATGTCTTGTCAAAAAACAAACTGAGATTTTATAGGCATTTAAAAAGACTGATGACTTAATATATGTTTGGACAAAGTGTACTTCTCCGTAGTGACAATGAATGTTACTAACCCAACAAAACAGTTACAATGTTAACGTAACGGCTACATTCACGATAGAAAGTATTGAGACGCAGCTCTTGATAAAGCTTGCTAACCAAATTTGTCTCCTAATAATTTCTTTTCTATCGTGATCACGTTCACGATTATTAGTCTGCAAATTTGTGACAAGGTGCAAGTTGGATAACTTCTTCTGGGATAGATGCATTGCAAGCCGAATCGCGAAACTAAGCGCTTAGTTACGGTGGAGGTAAAAAAATGTAGGACTATGTACGTTTCTATTTAAGTGTCGTTTCTTAATGCATTTCTTATTTATATTGACTCTGAGGTGTTAAATTAGCTACTTTAGTATAGCCTACTTAATGTATAGTCCATGTTTCACTGTGCAGACGATCTCGAATCCTGTTTAAATTTTAATAAAAGGCTGCCCTCTCAACGTACACATTTTTTTTTGGACGTGTCTCTTTAATGTTGCCGACACCCAAATTGTAGGTAAAGTGGAAACAGATCAACTTAGAATGTTCAGATTGCAGGAAACTGATATAAAATTTGGATCATGTTTAATCTCTTAAAGCGATTGTTCTTAATTTAGTGATCTGCGTGTCACTTTTGTTCAAGATGGTTGAAATAATTATCTTGTCTTGTTCAAGCTTCATGGTGTAAATGAATCTGCTAACAATTAAGCGTCAAGTTTAACGTGAGAGTTTCATACCTATAAGTCACTGCAATGTTAATAAGAATGTTATTCTCTACAATGGGTGAATATACGTCCCCGCCTGATGAATGTAAATATTCAGCCAAGGGAGGTTCTCAGAAGGTATTCGGTTTATGAGAAAACGAAAATATTTTTTTTTAAATAGTACGCAGTTAATGTTACATTGTTTCCCACTTTGATTTGATTACAGTTCGCAGAGTCACAATTGCTGATTTCCTTTGCTTCCTATTTGCGTACAGAACGTAATTCAGATTTCATTCTTTCTAAGGCAAATAGGGTAGATGTGCACATTGAAACGTTTTCCTCACACCCGATATGGCAATCCTGCTTTGATGCTTCGATTATAGTAAAAGTGAGAGAGAGAGACAGTTTTAAGAACACACTTTTCAATGACTTTGTCACAATACTTTTAAAAAGTGAGTCGGTGTTCGTGAGTCACGCATTCAAAGTTATATATGACAATGATTACATGGGGTCCGTCAAGGTTTTGTTGATCATTTAATTTTGTCGATAGTATATCATTTTGCAGATGAAATCGATATTCGGTGTTCTTACCTGAGGAATACTGAAGAGAAAACTCGCCACCCATGCGATGGTCAACATTATCTTACATCTAAGATCTGCTTGGCGTACACTGAGAGGATGGACGATGGCCATACATCTGTCCAAGCTGATGACCACGACGATGAACGACGAAGAAAACAGGTTGGCCTGCTTTATGAAACTGATGATCTTGCAGGCTTGGTTTCCCGCCAAAAACACCTTGGTGTGAGTCCATATGACGTTCACCGGTATATTGAAGAGAGTGATGAGGAGGTCGGAGACCATCAGATGGAAAACCACCAAATTGATCCTCGAGAAATGTTTTCTATCCCTCCACAAAACCAGCCCGAGGAAACTGTTGAGCACGATGGAGATGCAGAATACAGATGTCTCCACTATCCATTTGACGGTGTGCCCGATATCGTGGGCTCGGTAATCGTAGTCCTCGCTCAGAGAAGTCTCCAAGAAACCCGAAGTTGCATTTTGCAGCTTCATAGCTCACTTTTCGGTACAAAGACTTCTCCCTTGCTTCAATCTGATCCAGATACGTTGCAGATTCCGACGATTTTTTCTCAAGGTGTATTCCCTACTACTGTAATGATACTATGTTAAATAAACCGATTAAAAACTCAACCCCTGCAGCTGATAATCGATTAGTCAACTTTACCTCCAGTATGGTAAATAGCAGTTCTTGATTTGATTTTTTTTCCCTATGATTTAACCTATAATCGATTAAATGCAATAAATTACGCCTAATTGTTTTGAGAGTGAAAATGCTACCGTCGTTGCTGATGCCAATTGATATAATATCATGATCAAAATTGTTATCATCTAATCGACTTACACTGACACATATCTTCTTCAGAAACATTTAGTCTGCAAGATGACACGTAGCTTACACTACGTTAATCGCTTTCGTTCATCGCTGTCTTGTTTACCAAGTTCCCTCCGTTAGCAAGACGATGTAAAGCTAAACGATTTGCTGGATGATTTCGTCCTGTCTGCCGCATCTTAGTCCCACCCTTTAAGCCAGTGGAATCACAGATGGCTCGTAATATGATAAGTACATTATCCAGGAAGCATGTACAAGTTGAGCAAATACGTCTATCGAACACATTAATTCAAGAGTCTAAGCTCCGTCTATTCGTTATACTTTCGACAAGGCGCCCTATGTCTCAGTTCCATCAGAATATGGGATCAAAATTGCGGGTGATAATTTTTCAGCTTTTCGATTTCAAAATATGTTTTCTTCTAATGTGTGCCTTTGACTCTCCTTCTCGCGTTCATGGCATATTATCATTACCGCCTTCAATAAGCTTTTGAAGAGCTATAGTTGTATCTTTCTTTTGAATACGTTTGATTTTCCTCCAAAAATTTGACAAACATTCCAACACCTCGAAACACAGAAAAAAAAACGTCTTCTGAGTAAAAACTGAAAACACTCTCAGGTTTATATAACTCTCGACGAGAGCAAAAAAGTTCTCATCGTCCAGGGAGCAGAAACAACTCAATGTCTTAGCACAGCAAAAAACCCTTTTCAGCTTACGTCATTCTATCCAAGACAGCTATATTCGGTTTAGAAAAAGCAGTGTCTGACTCGATGCGATGATTTATAAATCCAACGCACCTATAAAGTCCCGTCTTACGTCATTTCATAAAACAGGTTCTTTCATTTCTGTATTTACTTTATAAGCGGTTTGAATTTTTTTTAATTCCTTCTACTCGCTTGATCACAGGAGTCTGTTTTACCGTAGGAGCCTTCGAGACGGAATAATCGAAGAATATTCATAGACGACGGTGTCATTAAGACTAATAATTCACCAGATGAATTATGCTCAGACAACCCATCTTTTAGTCAACTTTTTATTCTTCTTCTTTCCTTTTTTAAGGATGATAATTTGCTAGAAAATTTACGATGATGTAATTTACCGGTAACAACGAAAGAAGTGCACTCCGAAAAGCGATATTCGAAGTACCGGGGGGGAGATGGCACATTCGTAAAAGTTGAATAGTCTCGTCTGAGAACGGTAATTGAACATTTCGCTAAATAACTCTGCATCCAGATGAAATATTTTACTTATTTAACAGTCAGCACGTATCCTCTGGAAGATAAAACTGTTTTCAAAGTTTTCCTTTCGTATCAAAACTATATTCACACTCTGCCGTTGCGTGACTCTAACACGTCCGTCAGACTCCCTGTATACCGACCTGGTATTTGCGTCTGTCTATACGTCGCCAGGTTCACAACGGTGATTGGTTGATCCATATTTCCCGTTCTTTACAGCCTCCAAGATGTTCTAAATGAATTTTGTCTCTATAAACATGCTTGCCATATGAAAAAACTAAAACAGATCGAAAGTTGACTCTAGACTAATCTTCGTAGGAAGAGGCGCTTTAAGATCAATTTAGAGCATCAAATTGATGTCATCTGTTCCTCGGTTATTTTGACCGTTTGCTATCTGTGAGTAAAATTTTCAAGATAACTAGTTCAGGTGCGTCATGAAATCATCTGTTATATTTGGGTGTTTGTGTGTAGCCTGTGCAATAATTTGTGGGGTACAGTAGTATACAGGAAGCTGTAGGATTCGGGTATGGGAGATATATATATATTGGTTGTGAAGGTTTGTGGTATAAACAACGCTCTACCTACTTGACAGAACTATGTGATTTTGTGTACGGAAACCCGGCAAGTTCAATCACAAAATGGATAAGGCAAAGATAAAATCTTAGATTAACCGAAGTAGTATTTTTTGCGTGAAAACATTGTTTTTTGGTACAGATCGGCCGAGAACGTATTTCATTCGTCTTGTTGGCCCATGTGTCATTTGACACTTTGTGACGTGACAGAAGGAAGAAACTGACATAGTAAAAGCGTCATTCATCAAGCTTACCCTTGATGAATGAAAGGCCTTCCAAATCATAATAATGCTCTGAATGTACATATGGACGTGGCAGAAGCTTTACTCTGTCAGGCTAATTTTGATGCCCCCCTCTCGCCCCCTCCTCCTTCCTTCAGCACTTCCCGGTCACAATAAGATGTGTACTACACAACCCCAGCATACAAAAGAGTATATATGCTAGACTCATCAATTGTAGATGAATACAGTATTGACGGGCTTGGTGACCTCTCGTAGTTTTAAAATCTGACTTCCGTGGGTGTTTGAGTGTGTAAAGGGGGGGGGGGGGGGGAATAACCCGAATGAGCCATGTAGACACTTCACAATCATTCCAGTGACAAATACCAGTGGCGACGCTGCAGCTTTTGCTTCACATATCACTTGAAGTTTATTATTGTTTTTTTTTTCGCATCCATAAATTTGTTTTTGACACATGAAAGTCTCTTATTCAAAGCAGAGGATAGTGATGCTCTGCACGTCAACTTTATGATTCACCAATCCTAAACCTCATAATGAAAACATTTTCCTTCAGTCTGTTTATACCTCATTGTTTCTCTTTGAAACAAAGACAACATCTATCACGACTGGCTTGAATAAATGAATAAAGTGGAGCTGGGAGAGAAAAAGAAGTGGGTTCAAATCTAACTACCTCAAACAGAGCTGTCTGTCTTCTGAATGATAATTTTGGAATACATACGCAAAGACGGTTTTACAGGAACATTCAGTTAACTTAATTATATTTCTTCTTAAAATGAAGCTGAAGTTTTTCTTATATGTAAGAGTTATCTTTTGATGCTCTCTGTGACACTTTTATTTTTACAAAGTAACTGTAATAGTACATTTTGTGTGATGAAAACGAACTTTTGTTTACAAATTAAAAGTACCATTACTAATCATGCCTTAACACGAATGTATTACACAAGCGACATCTTCTTTCCGATGGAGACTCACTCTGCTGTAGAATAAGACCAAATATAAAGAGGAACAGTTTGCATCTCTACATAGGAAATTAAGACTTACAAAAACATCCTTGTTTCGTTGTGACAGAATGCTTTTACAGTTTAAAGGATAGAAAGAGTTAAAGTGAACTGTGATCACTTTAAAGAAAAACTGGAAAGAAAAGATTTCACATAATTGTCTGTGAACCATACCTCATCCCCACACCCACCCCATCCTCCAAGTGATCAAAACACATGCATACAAAAAAAAAATGGATATATCAATTGAATTTACGGCCTAAGCTTTAGCTAAAAAGTTTTACTTACTTGACAGCGATAATTCTTTTTGCATTCAAATTTCCTTTGAAAGTTTGGTACATTCTTGCTGAAAAAAAAAAATCATCTGTTTAGTCTGCCTCCTCTTGAATAATGCACTGACTGGATTTATTTATTTTTTTTAAAAAAAAAAAAAGGTCACAAAGCAGTAAAAGGTTTCTCACAACTATCCATCCTGATCACTATCGATCAGTGGCGTAACCAGTGAGGACTTGATGGATGATGGTACAAAATAAAGGAGAGCAAAAAAAAAAAAAAAAAAAAAGGACCCGAAGGGGAAGGGATAAATCTTTACAGAGTTGTGCTAACTGGGGGGGGGGTCGGAGGTGGCAGGCCTGCTTCACAATTGTGATCTTTTTATGATACTGAAAAGTAGGACGAAACAGATGAACAAAGGTTTCGATTGGGTATACGTGCGTCGATTGGGCGTACGCAAAATACGAGTATGCGGTACATGGGGGGGGGGGGGGAATCCGCAGCAAAAAGGACGGCATATTTATTTCACATAGGAAGCATCTTCGCATTGGTAATACGCCTCCCCGAACAGTCAATCAGAATCTTAGATATTAATGTTGTCATAAAATCCTGGAAACAATGTTCCTATATCAACCCTGAGTTGAAAAGAAAACAAATAAATCCCTAAAAAGTATTGGTTGTCAAGGCTATTGCCAATACGAACCAATATGCTGTCATATTACAATCCTAATTCTGCGATTAAATAGTACGTCAATTCTACTACTTAAAAGTACGTCATTTTCATTTAAAAAAAAAAAAAGTTGAAAATGTTTCACTACGGGTGCATGCAACAAGCTCATGTTTTACCCGGGCGTTTCCCCTTAAAAAAGTCCAAGTGGGTTCCGCCTCTCTTTGTTCCGTCAGATAATGTTCCTAATACAATTATTAGCGCCGTGATTCTGCAACTAAAGAAAGACGAACGATGTTCGTTTTTAGGCAAAAAGGGGGGGGGGGGGAGAGGACGGGGGGCATCAGGTTAGACCTCTCCTTATACCACGTATCTGTGGACTGACTGATTTGAAATCCTGGCTTAAGCCCTGGTAGGGGATATCCCCTCCCCTAGTACCCCCCTGACAGAGGTCAAGAAAAGGGACGATGAATCGATTTTGCCTCCTCCCAAGAAAACCTGACAACGTCTCTTTGACGAATTGATTAGAACATTAGATTCAGCTCAGTTCAACTTATTTATTCCGGACTGTGATCTATAGATCGTTGGCAGACTTATCGAACTGCTTAACTTATCGACGAGAGACCTCATATATGGAGGAAAAGAGAGAGTTTGAACTGAATCTAGCGACTACAACGTCACTGGTGTTTTACTTGGTCCGCGATATGATTGAATAATGGTTAGTTAACTTTGCAAGTAGAAAGGTTGACATCACTGTTTCTGCACTGCCCTTGTAACGAAACTATTACCGGATCCACTATATCAAACCATTAATTG
The DNA here is from genome assembly GCA_021234535.1 of Stichopus chloronotus. Lineage (NCBI taxonomy): Eukaryota > Metazoa > Echinodermata > Holothuroidea > Aspidochirotida > Stichopodidae > Stichopus > Stichopus chloronotus. Next base: position 17,816,700 of record CM037836.1, on the reverse strand, counting down.
TGTGTACATTATTGTGCATTTGAATACTGCAAACACTAACGGTGATATTTACTGTAATAAGGACGTCATTATTAATATCCACAGTCACAATGTCATGGGAAGATGCCTCTATCCTCTAGTGCAACGTAAAATTGAGATCGGTAAAGGAATCCACAGAATTTTAATTTGTTAAACAGAGAGAGTTGTGTCCACTTAGATTAGCGAAGTATAGTTCCTATCAAGCAATCGCATAATAGAGTGATGCGGTGATAGTTGAAAGATAATTTCAGAGAGTCCGCGCCATGCTTAAAGGAGTACAATGCAGTTGTGATGAAAAGTTACTCACATTTCTTTAAAATCTTTCTTTCAACGAACTTTGACATTACGTGGAAAGTAGGTGAATGCTATATCTTTTTGGTCACGATATGCTCTCTGAAGAAAGAAACTACAGCTTAAGTTCAAGTTTTCATGAGATTACAATCTTATTCGTTACAGGTTAGCTTTAGTTGGGGCGTGTATGGGGCGTAAGTTTAGGATGTGCTTGGTCAAAATCTTCAGAGCGTTTAATCAGTTTCCCACTTGCTGAATGTTTATCACTCAATTTGGAGAAAGCCACTCACTCCGTGTCAACGTTGAAGCGAAGTTGCATCATGCCTTTATAAGTTTCGGCTAAAATAGTTTGAAACTCATTACAACAGGATGTTCCATTAGAATGAATGGTAACGTTACAGTGGTGGATAAGGCAGTAGTGCGTATTTTAATCTCAATCCCCCTCATGTATCCGGCCTTATTCCTGATAGGGAAGATACAAAGAGTGTAACACTAATCAGTAACACGGTTTGCTCTCGGAATATAGTGAAATGTAAAATGACTATAAAGTCTATGATATACCAGGCCAAACCCAGCACACGGCATAACATCACTTCCTGGAGGCCTTACGGGACTGCCTGGTCAACGAATTTGCATCCAGCCAATCATGTAGCTTAGACAATAATTCAGGATCTCTGATTCTCAGCCTTCCCTCTAAACGCAATTTTGTTTCTAAAGCTCAAATCAAACCTTTGTCTCTAACTGTACACAGGCAGCTATAAACCTTCTTAAAGGCAGTCACACATCGCTTCAGACGTTTCCAGTTCTCCTAACCACTTGCGTTTAGCCCCTCCCACAGCCTATCTAAGACTTCTTAGTTGAGCAAGCACAATTGTATAGTTTCAGTGGTGCATATCATAGTTAACATCCGAGGGCCCGATGTGTGGTCTGTGTAATATGAGCTAGCCTGCATCCTTTGAAGTTGCTGTCAATCACAGAGCAGGACCAATTGAGAATTTTACTTACCCCTAGCCAAAAATGTAGTATGAGGTGATTAGTGACTGCCTTTATAACGTGATGTTCAGAGATGCAGCACTGTGCATCTGAAAAATTAAAGTCGTATCCAAGGTAAATGGGGGGCACCCATCTTAACAATCAGTAGGCTGTGTATGGCTTTGGCAATTCGTGGAGCTTTGACACAGAACAACGAATCTGACTTGTAGAGAAAAAAAGGCCACATCAGCTTGACCACCCTTACAAGAAATAAAAAATGAATTTCCCATGGAAATCCCCATGGAAAATTCTGTGAGGAATAACAGTGAAATAGACTTAAGTAAAACAATAAAGAAAAAATAGAAGGCTAGCTACAGGAACATATGATTTTGATGCAGCTGTATTTCTTGCCTCCAATTTTGAAGTACATTTATTTCATCGCCTTAAAGTGAACGTGCAGTCTTCTCAATTAGAACTTAGCAATTTTAACTTAGTGCAAGTATGCTACCATATTTCTTGAATGGTTCTTGATAATCGTGGACAGTATTTTCTCACTGACTTAGGAAATTTATGAGTAGTAAGTCATTTGTTTACCTTTGATATGCAATATTTAAATCCTAAAATAATTTCCTACTCATTTTCCCCATGAGATATGAAAGTTCCCCATGTATGTAATCATTATTTTCCATGAGGTGGTACGATACTTATGGCAGATTTCGATTTCCCACTTGAAAAAAATCAATTCTGATGGGAATAATTATCATTTTTCCAATGAGAAACTTGAAATAATGCTATATAATAATACTACAATTTTGAATTGTAGTGTTGGAATTCTACTTCCCATGGTAGACTTCAATTTCTCATGTGAACAATATCCAATCCCGTGGGAATTCAGACGTCTCGTGGGTAATTTCTGTTTCCCTCGGGAAGTCCATGCGAAATGGTGCATTTTCCATGGCAATCTTCAGACTTCCCATATGGGGATTGCTTGATTCCTATGGAATTCCAATGGGGATTCTGGATTTCGAATGGGGAGTGCCCACCTCCCGTGGGAATTTCATGTTACATTTTTGTAAGGCCAATATTGGTCAGCCCAGATACCCAACAACCAAGGATTTGCATGGGCCCAGATGGGTACTAGACGTGTATAAGGGGGCTTGCATATGCACTGTTAGAACGTTGGTTAAACAGTTAACCAACACTGCTCACATTTGGCAAATTAGACATATTGGTGAAACATTTAACCAACACGGTGGCCAAATATATCACATATTAGTCAAAACTTTGCACAGCAACCATTATTGCTGTATTTAAAACATTAATTTTGGTAATCATTAACCAATATTTCTAATTTGACATACGTGACCAGCGTTGATTAACTTTTTTTAACCAACGTTCTAAGAGTGTGGGACCGAGATGGGTAACCTCAATGGAGCTCGGACGGAATAACTGGAACCCAGATTGCCAAAGGGACCAAGCTGTCGTTTGCACCGTGGGCCTCATCTGGGACCCATCTTGGCAATGCAGCCTGGTTGATAGGCCTATATGGGCTATACATGAGCAGTCTAGCTGTGCAGTTCTATCGTCTTCGATAGTCAATTTATATATATTTAAAAGAAGAAACCTGTTTGTGTAGCACTTCTATTCTATTGCATTGTACAAAAGACAAGCAAAACAAAAGATTCCTCTTTGTATGAAAAATTTATAAAAGGCTTTCTTGTTTACATAAAAGATTGGAAACGTGTGTGAAGAAGGTAGGCTCAGTGGATATATTGACAAAATTAATGCACTATGATTAATGTGAATCACAACCCACTGAATTATTAACCAACAACAACGATACTTGAATGAAACCTATGCACATATGTCAGGTGCACAAAACTCCCACAACAATTTTAATTAACTAAACCATAAGACTTTTAGTTAAAGTGTGATTAAGGATTAATTACATTTAACCCTTTAAATCCGGATGAAGTGACAAAAATGAATGTAAATGAGTATTCATGATATATCTTTGTACACTGATTTTACACAGTGTGAAGCGCGCGACGTACTCAGCAGAACGTTATGTTAGGCCATGCATGGAGTAGAAAAAATAACCAAACTTAAGTGCAGAACTGGAATTAAATTGCTCTCTTAGGCCCGATGAAGCCCATCTGGGTCCCACATGGATAAAATGGTGCGAACATAGCCCATATGATACCCATCTGGGACCCATGTGGTACATACGGGCACCATCTTGCCTAGTTGAAGTCCAGGTAGGTGCCAGATATTTTGCTAGCTGGGTCATTTGACCCATATGGGTTAGCTATGAGAAACCACACCGACGCACTTCAGTGCCATATATCATGACGTCACTGAAAAGTTTTCAGCCAAACGTACGCGCCTAGTTTGAGTGTAGTGAATTGCGCATGCGGTGTAGTAGCTACAAAAATCCAGGCTATCGCTAGGCTAGGCCGACCGGCTAGCTAGCTAGTGGTGGCCGGGGCGGCCCAGCTAAATAGGCATAGCCTAACTGGAACGAACATGTAACATATATTGTAGGCTATCTGATAAAGGTCGTAGCTGCCTGATTACCAAAAAGTGTTCCTATCGTAAGTATGCAACAATTTTGGTCTAAATGGTAAATGCATGAAAAATTCACCGAAGCAATAGTTTATTGTGCTTATTTCGTTTTACGAGTGTATAGAATTTAGTCGCAGACGACATATGCTGGGATCGTTGGTCATTGTGCGTCTGAAGACACTCAACCTTCACAGCAACACTTGTGTGTCTAAGGCCTAGTTCCGCTACGCCTATGGCATACAGTACCAATAGCATGGATGAATAAAACTTCGCGCATCTAACGTAAAAGCCATGGAATTTCTAGCTGCTGGAAATTCAAACATCAAAAAATCCCTGCAAATGTAATTATCTTGTTTTCACAAGTCTAAAATTCAATTTTACTAGTAATTTGATCCAATGTGCTATGTTGGTCGAAATCTGTTATTATAATTATGTTGGTCGAAATCTGTTATTTTAACCAACATTTAGGCCACTTGAGTTCACAATATGATATATTGTACATACACCAAACTTCACGCACTGCCAAACTTCGCGCACCCCTAGAAAATAAGCCCTAAAATTCGATGACTTAAGTAACTGGACAAATTTTTGACTACAATGCCTTGAAATGATTGAAAAGAAAGCTCATGCACTGTTTATTTAATCGCCCTTGCCTTGTTAGTCAACTCTACGGTAGTGCATTTACATAGTTGATGCAGGCTAGGCCTAGAGCATCCTATTCACAGTTTCCGCTGAATGTTGCAAATTTTCAAATCATGATTTTGACTCTTCAGTGGAAGTTTTCCTGACCATTTTTGTTGCTAGCTTGTTCACAGGTTTTGCTGTAGGTTTGGGCACAGGATTTGTTTCAAAGGACATTCTTCATGTAATGATTGTCATGCTAACGTTCGTAAGATGCGCGAAGTTTGGCAGGTTTACATCGTATTGTTAACTCAAGTAAGTGTTGGTTAAAATAACAGATTTCGAGGTACAATCCAGGGCATATTGGATCGAATTGCTAATAAAATTGAATTTTAGGCTTGCAAAAACAAGATATATGATTTTCAGGGATTTTGAATTTACAACAGCTAGAAATTCCACGGTTTATATGTTAGATGCGCGAAGTTTTATACATCCATGCTAAACCTGCCAAACTTCGCACACCTCACTAGCGTTAGCACATGTGGCAATCATAACATGAAAAGTGTCCTTTTAAACAAATCCTGTACCTAAACCTACAGGAAAACCCTGTGAATAATCTAGCAACAAAAATTGTCAGGAAAAATTCCGTTGAAGAGTCAAAATCATGATTTGAAAATTTGCAACATTCGGCAGAAACTGCAAATAGGATTCTCTATCCCGGCGTAGGCTATGTCTCCAATGCAAAGGCAGTACCGTAAAGTTGACTAAACAGGCAAGGGCGATTAAATATGTAGTGTCTCAGCTTTCTTTTCAGTCATTTCAAGGCATTGCGGTAAAAAATTGTCCATTTAGGCCTATTAGGTCATCGCATTTTAGGGCTTTTTAGGGGTGCGCGAAGTTTGGTGTATGCAGTAGGCCTATGTTACTTGTCATGTTTAAATTAGGGTCTTAGTAAACTAAGGCCAAAACAAAAGGCTAAGCCTGAGTCAACAATCACCACTCACACAATACATTTTAAGTAGACCCAACTTGCAGCTGATTTAGTTTCAGACACATCAAGAGTTCAGACTTAGGCCTAACAGCTATGTAGGCTAGGCCCAAGGCAGTACACTGATCATGATGTACGTTAAAACTGTTACTACGAGTTAGGCCCAAGTCTACTCCTACTGTACACTATATTTATTCACCTGATATTCACCTGATGAAGTCATGCGAATATAACCTGTTACTCTTAGCAGACTGGGAACTTGTGCTCTTGAAGATCTGCTGCAATTATATGCTGTAGTATAGGATTTTAATCCGATATATGACTGAGGTTGCTGAAATGAAAATCCAGAGTTGGGTAACTGGGACAAGTTCTCCAGCATCTCAGGACAAAAAAAAATATTTTGGTAGTATTGTAGTCTACAGTGTTTAGGTTTGAATTTCTTTGTGTGGTCCCTTGTTAGTTGTTGTTGAAGATTTTTGAAAGACGAGAAATGAGGGAAAGTTGTTGAGGTGAGAAAACTACTGTACAGTATGAGTGATGTGGTCCTGATGAGTGCACGTGTGGTTGTTCCAGTGTTGTACACTGTAAGCGACGGGATCATTTTTGTCACATGCCTAAGCCTTTGGACACCTTCAGTCAAAGCCAAGATTAAAGCCAGCTACCTGTCTGGTCATTTGGATACTGCCTGTTTGTTACACACACACAAAAAAAAAACATTGAAAAACTAAGAAGGAACTAAAGTAAGATGTTGTGGAAAAGATATAAAAAAGTACAGAGGACTAGGATTGGAAATAAAGCTGGAATGTCGGGTGATTGCATCATCCACAAATGAAAGAGTAAATACCCACTGGAGAAGTGTGTGGGCAAAATATCAAGCTCTTGTTACCAAAATCGCTGCTATGTGAGGATAATGAGGAAAAGTCATTCATTATTCTTCATTGATGGTGCTGACATTGCCCCTGTACTTGAAAATGCAAACAAATATTTGTAGTAATGATTGTGCTTGGCTGAAACTTCTGCTACACTGCTGCTCCCAAAGGTAACTTTTTCAAACATTAATTGTATCCATTTAAGATAACTTGAAAAGTAACATTTCGTATTGAAAAATCAACAGGGGTCCAATTGTGAACAACTTGTAAACATGATATCTCAAGAAGGTAATCTTGGACAAATATTATGTGTGGTATGTACAGTAGATGTACCACACTGAGAACAAGATCCCTATTAATTTTGGTGGAGGTCAAAGGTCATTCAAGGTCAATAGGGGTCAGATTGATAAACATGATATGAAACATGATATCTCAAGAAGGGAAGCTTGGACAAATCTCATATGTGGTATGTAGATGTCTCTCGTATGGTACAAGAAGTTTGTTGTGTTTAGTGGATGTTGAAGGTCATTTGAGGTCAATGGGTCAAAATGTGAAACTTTTTAAACACTATATCTCAAGAAAGGAAGCTTGAACCAATCTGATATTTGGTATGAAGAGTAAGTGTACCATATTGAGTGCAACATTCATATTGATTTTGGTGAAGGTCAAAGGTCATTCAAGGTCAATAGGGGTGAAGTCGTGAAAACATTGTGAATATGATATCTCAACATGGGAAGCTTGGGCAGATCTCATATTTAATATGTAGGTGTATCTTATTCAGTTTACAAGTATTCTATTGCCTTTGATGAAGATCAAAGGTCATTTGAGGTCAACAGGGTCACATTATGGAGTTCTCTTAAACATATATATGAATAAGGGAAACTTTGACAGATGTTATATTAAGTATCTCACTGAGTACAGTAATCCCTTGGTTTTTAGTGGAGGTCAAAGATTATTTGAGGTCAACATGGGTAAACACCTTACAGACATGATCTCAAGATCTCATATTTCATAAAAAACATAGGTAGCTTGTGACACCTCCTAATGCTATAATGTCAGATTCAGACAAAAAGGCTTATAATTGGATCATCAAACCCACAACTTATTTGTGCATTCTTGTTTTAGTAGGAGGTCTAGACTGTCCTGAAAAGCATGGCACAATCTCACAAGTTACATGTATTGCTGTCTGCATATATACCTTTTATACTGTAGAAATCTATTAAGGGAAGCAAGCTCAATCAACTTAAGTATCAAATACCCCTCCCTTCCCCCTACCAGTCTGTCAAGAATACCAAACACATTTACCTGACATGCACAAGACCCTAAACTAACAGTTTATAAAATATAATCTTTAGTTTGTAGGTTTTCTCCTGTTCAGTAAATTCTCCACAGTGGCTTTGGACATTTGCTGCTGCCTAACATGTAAGCAATACTCCAAGTACCTTTTTTATATCAAAACTTCACTAATTATGCTTAAGAAATAGTTGAGAACTAGTGTTACAAAAAACCAAAGGAAACTCAGGACTTCAGTTCTAACTTAAATGTGATATTGCAACTTAAATTGTGAAAATGCATTTTCCACTTGTTTTGTCCAAGACTCAAGGTTATGAATGTCACTTTGGAACAGATGATGACATAAGAATCTTAGTTTCATCACCATATTTACTTGTGAATGAAGTGACAACTTATCTCTAAGCAATATAAATAATATTTAAAGCAAAGAGGACCAAGTAAGAAACGAAGTACTGTACTGACAGCTGCTCACAGATAACCAATTAGACTTGTGGCCTTGTAACACTTCACTTTTACGACAGTCCGTCAACCAATTTTGAATCCAAACAAGAAGTTAACTGTGACTTCCATACATCTTTAGCATTGCAAACACTGTAGTCTTGTATGAAGAAGAGTGTCAATGCTTTACTCAGTCATGTCTACAATACATAAAGAACATCAATTGGGATTCCACTGTCTATATTTAGTGACATCATTTTTAATATGTGACTTTTGATCGTTTAGTTCTAAATAGATGCTGTGAGTTGCTGACAAGATATTGTTTGCTTCAGTGTGCTTGTACTGCAAATGTTATTTTTCATCAACATTTCAAGCAGTTTACACAGCACAGATGTTAGGTTTATTGGTCTGAAATTATTTGCAATTGATTTTCTACCTTTCATAAAAATAGGTATGATGCAGTTTTGAGCCATGTGACAGTTTTTGATCTTTGACTGACATCAACATGATGTAGGTCCTATACATAGCAGAAGTGTGATAATTTCATTTGCTAGTCCAACTAAGACCCTTGGATAAATACTGTCAGGTCCAGGTGCTTTTGATTTACTTAGTGATAAGAGCTTTTCCATTAACATTTGTTCTGCTATTTCAGTATCATATAACAGGAATATAAATAAATGAGTGAAATAAGGTCTCATTGTTAGTACTTAGAGAAGATGCTGGCAAACCTTTGGTTCAAGCATTTCTAGAGCTCAATCAATAGAAGTATTCTTGTCATCTTGTAGTGCAGTTCAACATGGTCTTTCAATTTCTGTTAGGAACAAGTACATAGAATGATTTAGGATTGTTGTTGATATTCTCAGCTTATTTCAAAAAAGATTAAGCAGTACGTATCTCTTATATTGACTTCAATAATTCGTGCTTCTTGGCAGGAGGAGGCTCCCAACACCTTGCTTTGTGTACATCAAATTTTTTCAAGGTGAAGAATATGTTTTTTCTGTGCCTTCAGTTGTAAGTTGCAGTTCAATATTTATTATTCATTAAATATAACTGCAATATTACTCTTTTTCTTCTAGCCATGTGCTACAAGCACCAGTGACAGCTGTAGCTGCCATGGGGAAGAACTCCAGGCGAGCAATTGTGAATGAAGATTTCAGGATAGGCGTTGATGCACTGGTGAAGGACTTCAGATATGATGAAACAAAAAGAGGTAAAATATTTTCACACTAAATAGGAATAATTCACATGAAAACTGCCTATTAAGTTGGTATCTTAAATATAGTGAGCAAACAGACATGTCACCTGTAAAATGCAGTCAAATTGTTTGCCAACGTATGCTTGAATTTTAACCATTTAGCAAATTTCTGGTACCTAGTATTATGGTCAAATGAAAGTTTGCACTATACTGCACTCTTCAAAGTGATAACACTGATGATTATAGGTCAGTCATGTTTTTTGGACAATTTCTTACCGTAGTCACTGCTGCAGACCTACAGTACATTCCTTGTATTAAATTTTGTGTATTTCTATTGTTTTGATGACATTATGCTGTTCAGCGTATTTGCTGAACATTATGTAAAGTGTACATACCAACTGTGTGTAACATGCATACAGTACAGTAGCTTTGATAATGACACAATCAAAAAGGTGATAATGAAACAAAGGTTGACCATCTGTGAATGTTCTGAGTACTTGCCTGAAGTAGTACCTTAAAGACGGGTAGATTTACTTTGGGAATCCTTGGTAAAAGAATAGCATTAATCACTGTTTGACAAGCGTACCCAAATTTATGCTAGTCACCTCAATAGACAAGTTCTCAACTTGGAAAACTCATGCTGCCCAAGACCTGAAACCATAGGGATGGCTAAAGCAGAACTTTGCCAAAGTCTGCATCAACAGAAAACCAGTGTACTGTAGATTTTACTTGTGCATACTGTACCAGAAGTACTATTCTGTTCATTAGAAGAATTGTATCCAGTAAATGAAGAAAAGTAATATCATGCAAACATTGGGATGAAACTTGAACAATTACTGGCCCAATGAAACCATTTTTATCTGCAGTTAACTAGAAAGTTTGACAATAACTTTAATTGTAACAATGACATTCCTCAACTCTCACTTCCCTCAGTTTGAGTTTCAGTTCAAACATTCAGCTACATGTACTGTAGCACACATTGGCAGCTTCAGGTTCTGGAAAGTGGAAAGGGCAAAAAAGTGGGTCACAGTCACAGATAGGGGCAGTGCTACTTCAGGAGGGGGAGGGGTTGAGGTAGGGTTGGTCATTTGGGAGAATGTTGGTGACCAAGTACAAATACAGTATGTTGTTGAGCAGCAAAATACATGCTCATTAATTTTGAAACAAAAATCGCAAGCTGCATGTATCATGTGATAAACATGCATACTTTTTTGGGGTTTTGGTCAGGAAAATTATTCTGTCTTTGATGGAAACTAGGGTACGAAGTGTGCAAAATTTTTGTGGTTGTTTGTAGGGAAAACATGGCTTTTCTGCGACATGACAAGCATGCTATTGAGTCTTCTTTTGGGGGGCTTGTTTCAGGTATCTCACTTCATTCTCTACAGAGATCTACTATATAAATGTGCATATGCAATTTATAATAGTTATGAAGTGATTCCTCTTTGAAAAGTGAGGAATTAGACACCATTCCCTACTCCCCGGTGATTCCACCTGTGGTAGGCCATGTACAGTACAGTACAGTAAAGAATACATGGTACACAGTTTGTATTGTGTGGTTCATATTCTGTATCGGGGTAGTGTGCAGACTAAGTTGCATGTGTTCTATTATTTCCGCAAAGTACAAGTTGCTATACAGTCAGCTGCCACAGGTGGGGATATTTCAAAACTATACATGTGTCACTTGACCTGAATTTTTATTTGTGAGTTGGAATTGCTTCAGTGATGTTTTTGTATTCATTATAGTCTAAAGTTGAAAAATCAATCAACCTGGTAATATCTTATGGTTGACGTATTATGCAATGCGGAAAGTGTTACTGCAAAAAAGGGCAAAAATCAGTATTTTTGATTCCTTGCCGAAGGCAGAAGGAATCTATGCGATGGTGATGTCGTGTGTGTGTGTGTGTATGTGTGTGTGTGTGTGTGTATGTGTGTATGTGACACTTCTTGTAAACACGATATCTCAAGAAGGGTAACCATGACTGATGTCATACTTACCGTGTGGGTTGGTCATATTGAGTAGATGATCCCTATTGTTTTTGGTGGAGGTCAAAGGTCATTTGGGGTCACCAGAGGTCAAAATGTGAAAACCTTGTAAACACGATATCTCAAGAACGGTAACTGTGACTGATGTCATACTTACTGTGTGGGTTGTTCATATTGAGTAGATGATCCCTATTGTTTTTAGTGGAGGTCAAAGGTCATTTGAGGTCACCAGAGGTCAAAATGTGAAAACCTTGTAAACACGATATCTCAAGAACGGTAACTGTGTCTGATGTCATACCTAGTGTGTGGGTCAGTCATATTGACTAGTTGATCCCTATTGTTTTTAGTGGCGGTCAAAGGTCATTTGAGGTCAACGGAGGTCAAACTGGAAAAACCTTGTAAACACAATATCTCCAGAAGGGTAACTGTGTCTGATGTCATACTTACTGTGTGGGTTGATCATATTAAGTAGATGATCCCTATTGCTTTTGGTGGAGGTCAAAGGTCATTTGAGGTCACCAGAGGTCAAAATGTGAAAACCTTGTAAACACGATATCTCAAGAACGGTAACTGTGTCTGATATTATACCTGGTGTGTGGGTTAGACATATTGAGTAGATGATCCCTATCATTTTTGGTGGTGGTCAAAGGTCATTTGAGGTCAACGGAGGTCAAACTGGAAAAACCTTGTAAACACAGTGTCTGCAGAAGAGTAACTGTGACTGATGTCATACTTACCGTGTGGGTTGGTCATATTAAGTAGATGATCCTTATTGCTTTTGGTGAAGGTCAAAGGTCATTTGAGGTCACCAGAGGTCAAAATGTGAAAACCTTGTAAACATGATATCTCAAGAATGGTAACTGCGACTGATGCCATACTTGGTGTGTGAGTTGGTCATATTGAGTAGATGATCCCTATTGTTTTTGGTGGAGATAAAGGTCACTTGAGGTCACCCTGAGTCAAACTGTAAACACATTGTAAACACAGTATCTCTAGAAGGGTAAGTGTGACTGATGTCATACTTGGTGTTTGGGTTAGTCATATTGAGTAGATGACTCCTATTGTTTTTGTGGAGGTCAAAGGTCATTTGAGGTCCCCCGAGGTGAAAATTTTCTAGCACATTATCTCCAGAAGAGTAATGTTGACTGATGTCATACTTGATGTGTAGGTTCCCCATACTGGGTAGGTGATCCCTATTGCTTTTAGTGGACGTCAAATGTCATTTGAGGTCACCAAAATAAAGGTTATTTGGGTTAAAGGCTTATTAATGTGGTGTTTCAAGACCAGTAACTGCAGTTGATCTCATACTTGTCATGTGAATAATTCATGCTTGTTATAATATAACCATGTGGCAAGGAATCACAAAGCCTTTTGGCTTTCTGGTTTTTTATTTTCTCATACCTGTGATATTACTGTATGTGTGGTATGCAATTATTATAATGTTTTTTGAAGTAGTTTTTTCATCTATTTTTAATATCAACCACCCAAACTAAGCCAGTAACAATGACTCCCAGTTGGTGGGCACCTAAATTTTAATGTCATGCCCTAACACAAAAAAACACATAAAAGTTTTACACACAAATCAAAAATAATTTTGGCTAGACCAAATACAGCTAGATCATCTCTAGGACATTCAAATAGCTCAGATATGAGAACTGAGCCACAATGTTGGGCAAAATACCTTGGGACACCCCGCGCCCCCATTCAATGTTGGCTGTAGGATCGCTGTTCAAAGGGTACATTCATTTCTATATAGCGCAACATTGTAAAGGGGCGCGGGGTTTCATGTTATCCCCTCACCTGAAATACAGTATTATATTTGACAGAATTTTCTGAAGTAGTATGTGCCCAAACTTGCTGGCATTTTGAGTGCAGTAATGGACTCCAATAAATACAGTGATATTGCATTTAGTGAGTCAAAGTGCAAAGTGCTGCTATTTTGTAATCACATAACAGATAAGGATTACTTGTATTTGATGCGTTATGCAGCTGAACATGCCAATTGTCGCTGGTTTTTGTGTGGCAACTTCTAGCAAATTGTGAAATCTATGAGGGTACAGATTGTTTCTTGCAAAATGTTTAATAGCCCAATCATCTCTAAACTCTTATCAATTTTGCTTCTATGATGTCCCCTGCCAGTTACATGCCTACTTGATTGACAGATTCTTTCTAAAAGTACACTTCACTCAATATCTAGCATATTGCACATTTTGTTTTCCCTGTTGATCAGTGTGTTTTCAAGGAGTTTCAACCATTTCAATGGCATATGTTGTAGACACAATACATTTGTTTTGTTTTCACTTTTCTTTGCATGGCCTCAATGTCAACTTGTCAAAATGTGAAGCACATTTGGCCAAAAATGTAAAAAAAATGAAGTTTTAGATGATGTCATGCCATAACCTCACACCATAACATTGAAAAAAATAACAATCAGAGCCATATTTTTCCCAAACAAACCACCCATTTAAAATTTTCCTTTTTGTGTAGGCAGACAACATTGTTAATTATGAACGATCCCAAAGACAGTATCTCAAAACCTGTATTTGAGATAATATTCATCATTGAATTCGACCACAGACAGAAGTACAAATTTGTCCTGTCACGCTGTAACAAAATTTCCTCCAGGAATTACAGCAAAATTTTTAATTCAGATTTCTTCTATGCTAGAGGATGGTAAAGACCTACCAACAGAGGTAGTTGTGGCTTATAGGTCACAAGCACATTCGGAAGTTAAAAGGATGGTCCAGCCACAAATTTAGCTTGGATATGTTGAAGAGTAAGTTTATCCAACCATTCTGGTGAAACTTCGATTCAGTTCCCATGTGTGGTTCTCAAGATATTACCAGTTGAAGTTACCCCCTTTTCTACCAACTGTGAACTTGAGGCAAGCAGGAGTGACATCATCTCCTCACATGGCTGAATAGTCTTTTGTTTTCTTTATTATTGAATTTATTATTTCGACCTTGAAATCAATAGGTGGTCACCTTAGGTACTGGTTATGTGCCGGTCGCAAAACTCTCATACCCATCATGCATTCACATTGTGATAGCACTAGATATTGAAGTATTAAATTTGGTGTAAATTTTAAAGACAAACATAACAGGCTTTATCAATGTGGGGAGATGACATCACTCCTGCTTGCTTCAAGTTAACTTTCGGTAACAAATGTGGCAACTTCAACTGCTCATATCTCCAGAACCACACATGGGAATTGAATGGAAGTTTCACTGTAATGGTCAGATTAACTTACTCTTCAACATATCAAAGCTATATTTGTGGCTAGACCATCCTTTTTTAATGAAAAAATGAGACTAAGTGTCACGCCGTATAAAATCAGCATTTTGAAATATCCCCCATATACTGTACAGTACTGTCATTTCAAGAATTAAGTTACACAATACACAGCACCTGCTTTACCTGTGAATTTCTTCAACGCACATACTGTACAGTACTGAAGAGCTGCCAACGGTTCTGTTTTACTGCATTTTCCTTGTGATACCGCAGTACAGTACTATAATTTTTTTTTTTTTAGATAAAATAAAAATCCTCAGGAATTCTTGCCGTAGAAGCAGAGAATGCTCCAAAAATAGAAAGACGTCACCCTTGTGATGGTTTTGTTGATTTACTGTGTGTATCAGAGTAGACTTTAATAGCAGGAAAATTAAAGTATTTATAAACACTCGTCACATTTGATGTGACAAAGTACTGCAAAACCCTTAACAGATGTGGTCAGTTCCATCACTGCAAAACACAAGCCATAATTGATTTTAGGCTTGGCATGTACTCTTGCTCGAGACTTCATGCTATCAATCATATGATCTCCTCTTTACGGAAGTTTACATGTACCATTATCAGAAGTTTTTGTAGAAAGTCTGTATTGAGGTGTTAGTGTATGGCATTCATGCACATGACCCAGTGGGGCAGACCAATGGTTGATTCTGTGTTTATACTGTATATAGCAGACTTTGTTTCTTGGTCAGCCCTTTTCTCATGGTAGACCTATAGTATGCTTTTCTATTTCTACTGGGTAATATAGTCAACATGAAATCCATAAAGTTATGAATCAAAGACAAGGAATTTTTACTTTCCTTAAAACTTCAATGTTTAGCTAATTAGTAATTTGTGAAAAATTATTCACACTGTATTAATACCTTGATAAGAACAAATGTTGCAACATTATTTCAGTCAAAGTCAACATTTCAATGGTGGTACATACTGTACAGTACAGTATTTTTGACAAAAACATCAACTGGTCATGAATCACATGATCCAAAATCTAGTATCTTGTGGAAATACTTCTTTTAAAAAAACACACTGGTATCCACCAAACGAAATGGAAAGTTTCAGACATTCTCCTTGAGTAAAACAAAAATTTAATATTAGTCAAAACAGAAACCTTTGAACAGGTATAGGACATGTGAAATATTGTAGAAAATGTATATTTCTATTTGACAATGTTTCTTTCTAGTATTTTACCAAACTTTTGCCCAATAAATTGCTGGGGAAAAATTATACAAGTCTGTCCATCATACAGTATAAACAGATTTTTAAGAAGGTAATGCTGCATACCAATGCATTCTGTGACCTGTATCCAGATAAACGTAAATGTAATGGGCAGGAAGTTTCTGAAGATGGTCTTCAGGAGGCCATTTCAATACCTGTCTGCAAGACTGAATCGTAGATTTGTGATGGACCTCATTGAGAAACTTTGAAAATGTGATCATTGTCTGCAGGTCTTGAAAATGTAAAAAAAAAAAAAATAAGGTGATCAATACCTGTATCTGCAACAATGCATACTGTACAATAAAGGATGACTGCTCAGTGTAAAATAATATCATTTTGTTTGCTCTATATCAATTTGAAGCCTGTTTAAAGCATTTTGGGACAGTCTGCAGTATGCCAGTTTTAGTAATAGCGTACCTGTACATCTACTATAACTGGAAACTGATTTATCCAACATTTTGCTACATGGTTACGTACCTTGCCCTGTAGTAATGTCAAATTTGAGGGAGAACTGATTCAACTGCTGTGCTGTATCATCAATGCAAGTTGCTAGTCATTTAAGAGCTGCAGTATTTTCCATATCTCTGTAGCTACTGTACGGTGCATTGAAATATGTTTTACTTGATTCTTTTGATATCACTTTTCATATTGCACACAGTTCTGCAGGCTCACTTTTCAGTGAATTTGTCTGTTTGGGAATTCCTGGTGCATGGAGTGCATTATGTTACAACTGCTTGATGGAGACCCATGTTGGCTTTTATGGCATGTTACAAATGTATTTGTATAGCTACTATGCAGACTCGAAGAACATTGAATCTGGTGCCATTTTTGAGTTGTTGAAGTGCAGCTTAAATGTCATGTCATAAAAGCTGTCAAGCTTCTGTAATGTATATCATTTTTTCCGTTAACTATTTAAAATGCCATACTGTTCTAACTCATGCACAGTGCAGACTGTCAGGCTGAATAGACAATGATATTTCTGTTAGTGTAGTTATATAACTGAATTACTGTACAGTATGTATGCTACCAATCTTTTTCCGTCATTAGATAGTAGAGATGCACAACGGACAACTTTAACTGCAATTAATGTCCTGACTTTACTTCAGATGTTATTCTGTGTCAAATTAATTTGCTCACAGTTTGTATTTTTCCATTGTGCTTTTTTATGTTAAGGATGTTTTGTTTTCTTCTTCTTCTTTTAAACAATACAGAATTGGAGTTCCCTTCTTCTTTGGATTCTGTTCAAAGGAAATATATTCATCAGTTAGCAGCCCAGCTTGGATTAAAGTCAAAGAGTAAAGGGTAAGATATCAGGAGACAGTGAGAGTTTCTGTGAAACATTGGTGGTGTTCATTAAAACCAAACTGTGCCTTGGAAATGTTGCAGAAATTCAATTAAGTTTGTCTCTTCTTAAAGGTTGTGTTACATTGTGAAAAGAGCATCGTGAAAAGAGCGCTCCTCATGTGGAAGTTGCAAAATAAAACCCTGAGTGAAAGCCGTCGAAACTTCGTTTATTACGGTTTTTGAGATACGACTTTTCAAAGTTTGATGAAAATGCAAAACAGATGACATGGAGTGTTCCACAGCACCATTATTTCTTTTGTTATGCCTTTATATTTTGCCTATAAATTACTTAATTGCTGAGTATCACATTGGTCAGTGATATCAATATTTTTGAAGAAGCAAATGTGTGCTTCCATAAAAAAAACCTGGCATATAAAATTCTTAAGAAGCAAATGTGTGCTTCCATAAAAAAACCTGGCATATAAAATTCTTAAAAGTCCTTGAAATAAAGGCTTCATGAACAGAGGCTTAACGTGAGCCTTGATGAGATGATAACGAAGCATCAGCAGCTGAACATCATTAACGTAGCCGAGAGTTAGCAGTGGAAACACTACGAAGCTGAATCTGCTCCACGTATAGTTGCCAAAAGTCCCTAAAAATTGCCCATCATTAGATGGATAAAATTCACTTAGATTCTGCCTAGCGACCAGTGAACAAGTACACCCTAAACTGCTGAATAAGAACCAGCCGTACATGGCATTGTGAATCACCCCGTGTCTCCTGTAAAATCCTATACAAACCAACCATTGTGTAAAGTTCTACACAAAACCAACTGACCAATTACGAAACGGCAAGTCAGATTGATTTGTGGAACGGTCTAATCACGAGATCGTCTAACCCATACTACGTATTAAGCAAATCAATCCTGTCTCACTGTCTGGACAAACCTCGCTACTTCCCTGGCTTGGGGGAACAAATCTGACCTTGTGCATCAGAAGTCTCAGAACTCTGGAAGCATGGAAGGACCACCACGCTACACGTATCAGCACAAAACTCAAAATGTGGTTTTTCTCGGAAATACCACCTCGCATGCTCGTAATGGGATGCAATTAGTTACAGAAAGCTAATCGAAGGTTAGGGATCTAAATATATTGAAAGATAGCCGTTTTTTCGTAACAATATACTCAAGGGAACAGTCAAGGTCAATATGATTCAGTCACTGAATTCTACGAAGAACTACTCTGGTAAATGCCTAGATGCATTCAGCCAGTTGGATCATGCAAGCTTTGCAAGCATTTGGTAATGTAAAGGGGGCCAATAACAAGTACCAGGTGATATTGCTTTGAATACATTCTACCATTTTCCCAATTTTCCACATTTTCCACGTACTATTGTGTGATTTAATCACTGAAGTCCGTACAGTAGATGAAATTCACTAGTCAGATTATGCAAGCTGTGGATACAGTAGTTGGCAATATACAATACACTTCTGTACATTAAGGGTCCAATCATGAGCAACAATGACAATGGTTTGAACAAAGTGTAAGAATATCTGCATCTGAGACACAGGAACAATGTTATAATGAAATAATTGAGAAAACCATGCTGAAATGTTCTTCACAATGTTTTGTCCACAGTGTATTAACTGTGTTGGAATCCTAAGTGTACTTGCTCTCCTTAAGTTTCCACTTGTCTGTGGGTGGTGAATATATTAAGTTTAAAGTAAAGCGATCTGCATGCAACACAGTGTTTTTATGAAAGAACCTTATTTTGTTTTTGAAGACCCACATATTCCTCACTAGTACTCTTTTTGCTACAATATCCTGTTTCTCATTGTGCTACTCTTCATCATGTTAGCCCAAAAAGTTAATGCAGGCAATGTATTAAATCTCCTTCCCATTCTCGCTCCTCCAGATGTATGCCTTTTGCACTTATGTTTGCTCGACTGTATGCTCCTTGTAACTTACATTGGTCTTGCTTTTCCCTGCATCTTTTCCCTCATATTGTATTCCTCCTTATCTGGCCCCTTCTCTTGCTCCTTCAGTTCTTTCAGTGATCCCTAGCCCTCTCTGGATCAGGGGATCAGTTTAGGTTGACTGTATTTTGTGAACTGAAGATTAACCTCAGTGCTGTTTAATAGCTTCTAAAGTGACCTAAAGACCTTACGTGAATAAAATCTGATCCATACAGTAAATTGCCAGCAAATTCAGAGTTGAGCTTAATGTGGAAGAGAAATAGTTGGTATTGATATTTTCAGAAGTGCCGTGAAATATTGTCAACTTTTCAGCAATACATTGATTTATTGCCTCATGGTAATATTCTAACCTGTATAGCATATTTTGATACACTGTGTTTGGCTATTGTATCAAAAAATCTGTCAAACTAGATTTACTGTGGAACGTTTCTTTGGATTAAGAACGATTTTGGCATTGTGTGAGTGCTATTTGTGATGAAAGTTTATTATTTCAGCACACAGTATCATTAGTAAAAAATTTCGTTTGTTGCACTATGTTTAAATCATTTTTGACGTAAGCAGTACGTCATTGATGCTAATATATTGCCTCATGCTGTGATAGTTTTTTTTAAGTATAGGTACTGCATTTGTAACAATACCGCATCAAAACTTATAAAAAAGACCTTGAAAACTTTGGGCATGGTTTGAAGACAAATTATGTATCTTTCCTCTAGAGATTATAACTGTTCTGGTTTAATCATTAAGTTAATATTTCTGGTTTTTAATTACAGATGAGTTACAGACTATCATGAGGGCTAAATGTGTATTTGGTAGTAGTTTGCTCTGTGCAGAAATGGGAAATTAATCTTTCATGTAAGAATACCATTATTAATGCGAAAGCCTCTTCTGTTACTAGCTTACTTTTAGTCAAATATTTAGCTCTATGAAATTCTCTAGTTTATTTTTAATCAATAAAAATATTAATTTAATGATGAAACCAGATTTGTTACTATCTCTAGAGGAAAGAGAATTTTCAATGTTTGTTTGCAAACCATGCACAAATGTTGAAATCATTCCATTTTAGGGTGTACACCACGCAGTGGATGAGTTTTCCCGTTCAGGCCGTCAATACAAAAAAAAAAATCTAACTTCCACACACTTTGAAGGTGAATTTGTTTCAACTCCCTAGAAATCCTACTCAAACTTCATTTACATAGCTTTATAAAGGTGATTGGCTAAAGCAGGCTGCTACCATTGCAGGTACTGTAGCTGTGTAGATCGATGGTGAACAATGTAATTGGACACCCTCCCGGTAGTCCATGGTAATATGTACAGGATAGCAACAACTATTTGCAAACGAATATATTGGTAGACCAATGGCCAGTAATGCTCATTTATATTACGTTCATTAACTTTTGGACTCTTCGAAAGGAAAGTTTGACCATAGGCTCTTCGGGACAGCAGTCACATGAGGGTGGGGGCAGCAGCCACATGGGGCGGCAGCCACAGAGGCACTACGCAGGCTTAATAGTGTCCGGAGAATAAAAGCTGCTCTGTTGGTGTGCATCAGTTTCAGTTTTCATGCATCCAAATGTTTATAGAGAAAACTAAGTACTTATCTCAACTCACTGTAATATGATGAAAAGGATTCATAAAAAGGATACTCATCCGTGGGACCCGCACACATTCCAGAAAGACTTGACGGATCAAAATCTTCAGTACAATAGTAAGCTTTCATTTGAACCAATTCAAAAGGACAGAAGAAAAAGCACAAGCAAAAGTTTGAGAGTTGTGTGAAAACAGTTCCAGACAGGTTAAATGGTAAGCCGCAAAGCTGTGTAGGGAAAGTGTCCATACAGCATAAAGGGGCAGTTCTGTAAAATGGTTATCAGAATAGGTAGCCAATGTTGCTGTACGGGAGGCAAGTGAAATGTTACTTTGCAAGGTGCAGTTGGGGATCGCTACATGCTGTATCTAAGTATTTAGAAACTGAATTGTTACTAGAAGGCTTTCTTACGTTTGGTATTTTGTACTTCAGATCTGGACTTAACCGGTTCCTCACTCTCTTCAAGAAAAATGCAACATCTTTGGCTGATAAAATTCCTGTCTGCCACCTCACCCAAGCTTCCAGAAATGAATCACAGGCACTATTTCAGAGGCTCCCAGTGTCAGTCAGGGAACGTCAGGAACTGTTACCCAGAATGGAACGGAGAAGACTCGGTCCAAACGATCGTAAGAGAGCTTTTTTCGTTCTAGTGGTACACGTGATGTTATTTGGTGGTACTTCTGTGTCTTCATTTCAATATAAAGGTCTACAGGAGAATCGCTCATTTGATTTTGTAGGCGTTGCACGACATTCCTACAGATAAAAAAAAAGATGATCCTGTGGGTCAATTTCAAGATACAGTATCACTACTAAATCTATTATCCTTTGAGAAATCTTGTTGTGATCATGATCACAGGTAACCAGATCACCTTGACTGTAGTTTCTTGTCATGATTATGACAGTTCTGTTGACATGAAGCTACTCTATGTACACACATGTGATCAGGGTTGAGCTATCAGCTGACTTTTCTCTTTCAAAAATGGGTGAGACTTGTTGGTATAGAAAGAACACATGTCACCCCATAGCACTTCATATTACTCCAATTTTTGGATTACCATACGAATACTTTATAAGGGGATGCAATCGTAATGGTCATGATCGTATTTAGCTAGTCATTGTGAGTATTTAGTGGTTGATTTTGATTTTGAGGGCCAACATTTCTTTGTTTAGTCTGAAATCCACAGTCTGATCCAGGATGTAGGTGCAAATGAAAAATATGAACATAGGAATTACCTCTTTTGAAATGAAAACTCTGGAATAGCAAATTTTGTTCTGTTTGTATACATGTATACACAGTTGGTTTTTAGTTTAAATCTGGATTAGAAGAGAAACCTACAGAGCGGTGATGATGACATACCTGTGTAGTAGTAGTGTATGCAGCATGCACTGCTATATTTCTGACTTGGAGATGTTTTTGAAAATGAAAGAATTTTTGGAAAACACAGTTATGAGTCTCAAAAAAGCAGACAATGAAACCTTCATGTTAGAAACATTTAAGGTAATGAGATGTGCATTAATGACATTTGTGGGTATCAAAAGTCATTTAAGATATGCTGTAAGTAGCCTCTGTATGATTGCAAAAACTTTGTAAACCTACCTCAAGAAGAGAAAATGCAACTGGTGTACTACAAGATGAATAAACCACAGAATGAGTAGCAGTAATTTTCTATCATGTAATATTGGTTACCATTTTGTTATTTGAGCTTCCCGTGCATCAAACTGGGAGAACCTTGTATGAACACAATTTGCATAGGAAAGGAAACTCTGGACATCTGTCATCCAGGGTTTACATTGAGCTTGGGGTTGGATGATTCTCTCCACAAAAGGGAAAACATATCCACCAAAAAACATTTGGGAGGGACATTCCTTCCCAAATGTTGTCAGTGGCAAAATGAAGTTGAACTGTAAAACACTCCCTGTATGAAAAACAATTGAACAAGAATCCTGTTCGCGACAGTCACCATCTCCCTAAGTCGATTCATGATTTCATTCTGCATGTATAACAGTTGGTGAACTTTATGGAATCTGGTAGGTAGTTGTCTTCATTTTGCATCTTCAGTTTTAGACAACACAACAAGATTCCTAGCAGGAAACACAGCAAGGACATGAATTAATTTATCTACAGTAGCACCAGCTAGATATACTGTAGACAATCGATTAAATAAAGAAGTGTTGGATGAATGAATAGTAAACTGTTTGTTACTCTCTTTTGCACAAGTCCCTTCCTGAATTGTTCACAGTGAGTAACATTGCCTTCCAAAGTGGGGAAGCCAGCACGTGTATACTGCTGTCATCTCTGCTTGCATGTACTGTGGTATGTAGGTGTATCATTTACCATACCAGGTGGTTACCATATAGGTCAGTATGTGGAAAACTTGTGAACGTGGTAATTCAGGGGCATCATAGCTACTTCTCTTGCTGCATTTAGCATATTGATGGCCTACTACAAATTGAAATGGGTTTTCTGTGTAATTATGCTAGGACAGAAAATGTGCACTTTATCATCATTTGTAGAGCTGAATTGTCTTTCTGGAAATTCCTAGCCACCAGATGTCAGATAGAGTCATTAGTATAAAATGTTGTACCTCAAGATGGGAGGCTTTGGCGAAGGTTGCACTTGACATGTGGACGTACCATATTATCTTATAGAACCCATGTAGTCATCGGTATTGGCCAAAGGTCAGTTACAGTTTAGCAAAGACCAAACAGCATTCATGGTCAACAAACTATCCAGAATGAGGGAGAAAAGCTGCGTACTAATTTGTGGTGAAGATACAATGATCATTTGAGGTCATATCATCATGTCCAGTGATGTTAAACAATGACCTTTAGTGAGGGTAACTGGTCACTTAAACTGATGAATCAATTGGCGTTAACTATTTTATGTTGGATGCTACTTAGAAGAATACTCGCTGGCTTTGAGATATTTCTTCTCGTTGACAATTAGTAGTAGATGTATTCTGTTAGTCTGTTTAATTGTACAGTACTTTTAGCATGATTGGCATTCATTTACCAATGAAAACTCAATGCAGTGTGTGCTCTGGTTTGAAAAAGCACTGTTCTGTCAAAAACTGGCAAAATCCCAACTTGATCAGCCTAATCATCTTTTGCACTTACCTTAGCCACTTGTATGAACTGTTGTTCTTGCCAAAAGAACCATCCTTACAACTTACAAGGATCAACATGTCGTGGTTGTCACAAGTGCGGTTTATTTGGTCATATAGCGGTAATTATACAAGTGTAGTGTATTTACATGTGTATTCTATTTGGATAAAAGCAACTTGAGCTGACACATACAGCAGGAGCTGACACAAGGATTTCATCCTTCATACTCCAAAGCATAATATGTGTTGAAATTGTTATTTTAAGCTCCCAGGCTACATTGTGAGGTGTAATTTGTTTATGGAGTAAGTAAGTATTCTCAATTCCATATGACATTCTTAATCCTCATGGAAGATCAATGCTTTCTTTAGTGTTACAGTTGTTTGAAATGTTTATATCAATACAACCATGTAAACAAAACTTTGCCTACAGTGAGTTGTGGCTATAATATTACACTGGATGTTGGCTGTTGTACGTAATAGATGAAGTTGTAGAGGTGTGAAAGAAGTCACCAGTAAGCCTGTGGCTGTCAGCTAATATCTCCCCATCAGTCAGTTCAGTTTCAAATGTATTTTTGTCATCAACTTACACAGTACGCACACTAATACTTTAATGCTGTTTTGGAAATGTAAGTGGCTGTGGCAGTACAGCGTTTAATTCAGTATAGGAGTAAACTCCTTCTCTTGACTGCAGTCGAAATTGAATTGACAGAAGGAAATGGTTTAAGCGTAGTAGATAAGAAACTACAAACTTGCAAAATGTTTAAAAAAAAAATGTTCTTAGATCTGTTTAGCACATGAAGTACTAGTAAAATGCAATAAGATCATGAAACAACAATCTTGACAATGTTGTTTCTGCTCGAAGAACAGTAAGGAAGTCTTTGAAAATTTTCTTTGGAATGCTGGGTTATGCAATCAGTTACAAATTAAGCATCAATTGTAACATTTTTATAGCAGAGTACACAATGTAATCACTATTGAGGTACTGTAATTTTGGTTGTATAAATTGCCAAGGGTTTTTGGTGTCCTTTGCTATACTCAAATATCGATTACATAATTTGCAAATGGAATCTTTTTGTCCTCTTTTTTTTTTTTTTTTGCTTTTTTGCTCCTTGACAATGTTCCAAATGTCTGAGGCCTGTATCTCTTGAGAGGCAATGAAGTAAAAATCTTCCATCAACTTTAGTTGCTTTCATAAAGCGAATACTAAAACAGCATTCCTGCAGACATGTGACCCACTGGAACAGGGGACACAATGTCACAGGACATTGACCTCTCACTAGAGGGAATTATCCCTTGTTCTGCAACGCAGAACCTGAATCAACCACCACATGTCAGAAGATAATTTTTATGACAAGATGACATCACACCTGTGAAGATTTAAGTACTGAAAACTGTGAATATTCATTCAGAGTCATAAAGAGGTAACGGTATAGTAACAGCTGTGAGGGGTTTGAAAGTCTACACCATACTGTACACATTTTAAACGATCTCTTCACTGTTTTCGAACAGGAAATCAGCGGACGTCGAGAAAACAAGCTGCCCAAAACAGTGGTATTGTAATAATTTATCACTTTTCCTTACACATTTTTCTTTTCTATCTCAGTGACTGTCTATTAACCTTGCCACTGTGTCATTGCAATCTGATTGTCATGCTACAGTACAGCCTCTCTAACTTATACTGAATCTTTTGCATTTAATTTCAACTCGCTCTCATCTTCAGTAGATATCCTGCTGTTCTGGTTTACATCGTCTTCTTGTTGTGACTTTTTTGTGTGTCGTTGATCCTTTGGCCTTTCCATGTGCTTCATTTCAAAGTACTGAGCGTTTGACCATTTGATCGGTAGGATAGATAATGGGGCAGTAACTTTTTGTAAACTTCATTCTTTTACTTGGAGAGGAAGAGGGTGGGGCAGGAAGAAAGTAGGATAACTTTGAATCTGTTGCTTGACATATCACTTTGCCAAAATATATACATGTATATATATATTTTTTTTAAGAAATCAATCAATTGGGAGCAGGGGAAGGATTCAGGAATAGGACAGTTTTGAATCTGTTTCTTTATGAGTCACTCTGTTTTCAGTTTGTGTGAGCAGGTCATCAAATGATGTGGAATGGAGGGGGAAGAAGTTGGAGTAGGACAGTTTTGATTCTGTTCCCTCTTATATCAATCTTTTAAAATACAAAATTGTGTGAACTGTATTGACTGCCATAGATACATAAGGTATAGAACATTCTTCACTGTTAAAGTTCCATCTGTTTCTTAACTGTGCTTTCATTTGTTCTGTATCACTACCTGAGATAACTGCAAGCATGCCATCCATTCTACTAGTTTGAACACATCTTCTTAAGTTAAGCCCCGTGTAGCTACTGGTCGAACGTATCACACTGACTTTTGGGTAACTTGTGAACCACTAAATCGACTTCTACATTCATGGCACCCATGGTATTATGTTAACTGCATGAAATTTTCTATCATGGACTCCTATACTGACCTTCATTACTAGCTTACCTGTCTCCTCATAGTTCCCAGAAAGCACAACTCTCAGCTATAATCATTCAATCTCTCTTTCCTTTTCACTTCACTTTGTCACATGTATGCATTTATTGTGCAATACTCCCAAATTCACCCCTCTGTATCTCCTTCGACATTACTGTATGTTGAGCACTTCTCTATCAGTTTAATCCAAAGTGTTGATTTTAGAAGGCAAGTATATATTTTTGATTCCTTGCCGAAGGCAGAGGAATCTATGCGATGGTGATGTCATGTGTGTGTGTGTGTGTATGTATGTATGTATGTGCGTGTGTGACGCCTGCTTGTAAACACGATATCTCAAGAAGCGTAATTCTGAGTGATCTCATATTTGACATGTAGATTGCCCATATTGAGTAGATGATCCCTATTGTTTTTAGTGGAGGTCAAAGGTCATTTGGGGTCACTAGAGGTCAAAAGGTAAATACCTTGAAAATTGCTTGTAAACACGATATCTCCAGAAGAGTAATTCTGAGTGATCTCATACTTGACATGAAGGTTGCCCTTATTGAGTAGATGATCCCTATTGTTTTTGGTGGAGGTCAAAGGTCATTTGGGGTCAACAGGGGTCAAATTGTGAAAACCTTGTAAACACGATATCTCAAGAAAGGAAGCTTGTAGAAATCTCATGTTTAGTATGTAGTTGCACCATGTTGAGTAAAGGAACCCTATCGTTTTCAGTGGAGGTCAAAGGTCATTTGGGGTCAACAGGGGTCAAATTGTGAAAACCATGTAAACACGATATCTCAAGAAGAGAAGCTTGAGCAGATGTCATATGAAGTGGGTAGGTGTATCTTATTGAGTACAAGGGTCACCAGAAGTCAAAAGGTAAATACCTTGAAAATTGCTTGTAAACACGATATCTCCAGAACGGTAAATGTGGGAGATCTCATAGTTAGCGTGTGGATTGCCCATATCGAGTAGATGATCCTTGTTTTTTTTGGCAGAGGTGAAAGGTCATTTGGGGTCATGGGAGGTCAAAATGTGAAAAACTTGAATCTACAATATTTAAAGAACGGTCCTTCTAGTGAATTTTATACTTGTAATGTAGAATCCTCTTGTTGATTTGAGAACTTATTTTAGGACATACCAACATAGTCTCTTCGATAACCATAAAGAAAAGATGAAGACAACATTAAATTTGGTATCAAAGATTACTATTTTGCAAACCTTATGCTACTATCCTCATAAGGACATGTGAGCATGCATGAATTGTAAATTGGAATTGATTAAATATACCATGGGTTATTAGCTTTATAAAAAGAACTAAATTACTGATCATTTGGATCAAATACCCTTGAGCGTGCATGAACTGTGATTGCTTAATTGAATGAATCAAATTGTAACTGACCCTCCTCTGTTCAAATTGGTCACTGTTATCTGACATAATTTATCACAGTTGACTGCTAGTAGAAACCACAATGTCCAGAATAAATCATACAGTCTGTTGAGCCAGGTGCTCAATGGACTTAACCATTTACTGTATAAACAGTGTCTCTGTTTAGCCCTAAAAGGTAAATAGGGCGTTTGTTTTACAGAAAACAACCATATTTTTAAAACCATTATTTGTGGACATAGAATGATAGATTATTCAAAATAACGAATTACAGTAGCCTTATTTTCAAGGAATAAGATTCTCACAGATCAGAAATTTAGCTATTTGTTGCTCAACAATAATTTGTTCAACCAAACTTTTTAAAATTCAAATGATGCATCCGTTACTCATCACATGCATAATGTTTTGAGGAGATGAAGCTTTGACAGATATTTATTGATGAGACTGAATGGTTTAACAATGGTTAAGGCGAATTTCTTTGTATGCCATGTTGATGTATTCTAAACGCCCTATTTCACTTTACAGTAGTTCAGGTAAGCTTTAAACAAATGACTACTGTGTATCAAACCAGGGAAACTTGTACTGTGTGTTGTGTCTTTAAGTAGACTAAAGGCAAAATTGCAAGTCATGCTAGATTCTTGTTTAATAGGAATATCAGTTTTTACTAATTTTCAAGGACCTCATAGCCATTGGGAAGGGCATCATGCCAAAAAATCAAATATGAAAGAGCTGCCACCAATAGCTGTAACTCGACAAAATAAAGTGCTATAATTTTGATTAAATAAACATGTTTACCTTTTTATCAAGTTATTAGACACGACAAAATATAATTTGTTCCCCTGCAGCATCATATCCGTTTGGGAGTTTTCTCATGTTTGTGTAGGTCAAAGGTTATTTGGGGTGACAAAAGGTCAAAACCTTGTATGCATGATATTTTAAGGGTGATAAATAAGAGGGATCTTATACTTAGTTTGTGAATTGTTCATATTTAGCATGTTGATGGCCATATAGGGTAGGTGATACCTATTGTTTTAAGTGGAGGTGAAAGGTCATTTTGGGTCATGAGATTTCAAAAGGTTTTGACCTTACTAAGATGGTATCTCAAGTAGGATAACTGTGTGGGATCTCATGCTTGTCATGTGGGCGATTCATGTTTGTTACAATATATATCATGAGGCAAGGAATCACTAAGCCTTTTGGCTTTCTAGTTTTTATGAATAACCAAATAGTAAAATTTTGTTTATTCTCAGATGTCTGTGAGCTATCTGTAAACAAGCATTTGTTGCATGCATGAACAGAATGGTTTAAAGCAGGGGTGGGGAACCTTTTCCCCAGTAAGGGCCACTTCGGTGATCACAGCATTGCTCGCGGGCCGTATAAGGAGACAATCTAAGTGGAGCGCCACCATGGGTTTGCGTGGAGCGTACCTAGAAAATTTTTGTTTCACAGACCCCCTCAGATGGCAGGAAATGGCCTCTACGACTCTATTTGGACCCATTCGAAACCCTCTCAAAATGCTATTTTTCCTCACTTTGGAACGGACAGGTGGCCATTACGTTATATTTCTGTTGTTTTGAAATTAAAAATTGTATTCTGTAGCTCGCCTCGCGGGCCGCATGAATTTGGCTTGCGGGCTGGATCCGGCCTGCGGGCCGGAGGTTCCCCACCGCAGGTTTAAAGTACCTACAGTATGGTGTTTCTTTAACCACCATCGATGCTATTAAGTTACGTGACAAATGTACCACAGATACGATTCCAAGTTTTTGGATTTAACCTCACTTGCTGATGCTGGTGCAATGTTGTATGCAGTCTTACTAATTTATTATTTCACTGTCGACATCAGGTTCTCTGCCATCCATCAGAGACTTCAAACAGTCAGCAAGATGAATTTGTGATGGGACAAAACTTCTAGTGAGATGGAACAGATAGTGAAGTGGAAGGATGTATCATTTGATTTCATTTTAATACACCAATTATGTTTGATCCCTATCAACAGTGATGACACTATGGATGTCATGTTGGATCATTTTCCCCCAAATTTTGACAATTAATTGCGACTTTTGTGGTACAGAATTTCGTCCCCTGCTCATTTTAGGATCAAGGCTTTGCACTTATCTGCATAGAGGATGGTAGGATTAGAAATAATTGATGTGATCTATCAGTAGTTAATGAGTTGAACTACATAAACTCATTCGCCTCTGTTTAACTCATTCAGTTTCAAAAAGCAATGGAAAATTCCACCACAAGATGGAATTCTCCCTGCGAGGGGACGGAACTCCTTTTGCGACAGGGAGGAATTTCTTGTGTGATGGGACAGCCAATGAAGTGAGAGGATGTATTATTTTTCATACAGTCATTTCATTCTACCATACCAACTATGGTTGCTTTCTATCAACAGTGATGTCCATGGATGTCATGTTGGATCATATACCCCCAGATTTCCTCTTGACCCCCATGAGACAAATTGAATCTTGGTGTACATGATGTACTATTGGCCTAATTCCTGGATAACTTCCCAAATATGTACAAGGTAAAAACCACTTCACATACAGGTACCACTGCTCTTTGTGTGGCATCACTTTGGCAATGTAGGGGCTATTCTTCGCCCTGAAAATTTCTTTGGGGCTAATGAGCCCCATCCCCACCCCGGCCTCCTCCACAATAGCCACAGTTTGCTATTGTTTACAGCAAAAGAACATGGTGTTTCTGGGCCATAGGACACAGTGGATTGGATACATACCGGTTGTAGTCATAGTATAAACATGGGCAGCTTCAGCTGTCCTTGATACAGTAGCCCAAACCAATGAACATTAACCATTTTCCATTGAAATTGTGTGGGCATAGTTCACCATTATATTGTTCATACAGTTGATTTTATATTGCTTGGTAGTTTACAATCGATCTGATCCTGATCTAAATATTACATATTTAACCAGTAAGCGTCAATCTGTTATAACCTCGGAGTTAGTTGATCAGCTTGATGAAGAATAACATTTTTATTCAAATTCAAAATCACGTGATCCAATCAGTCCACTCAGCAACTGTGGACAAACTTCTGTCCCGTCATATTTCTGTCCTGCTGCAGGCAATTTTTTCTTTCAATCCAATTTGATGCTGTGAGGCCATGTTCATTTTTTGAATGTTTTAACTGCATTTCTGAGAAGAGCTGTTATACTCATGTACTCTTAATGTCATTTGGAATTCATTTTTCTCCTGGTAATTCTGAAGGAATTAAATAAAATGTTCAGGACCTCCAAAAGTGCTGTTTCCTTCACTTCCATAATGTCGCAGGTGAATTTGTGGTTACCATGGCAATGGTGGGTAGAGGGGAGGATTTATTGTCTCATTTTATGAAAGTTCAATTGCCATTGGTCCTTATTATAAAACAATGTCAACCACAACTGCCATCAATAAGGAATCCCATTAGGGAATGCACATCACTTTACGTCCTGTCGTATATATGGTACTTTTGGATCTCAACCCCTCTCTCAAATAATAGCAAATTCTTTCTTCCATTGTGTGTTTTGTGTGGAACAAAAAAGTAAGCTGAAATGTGACAGAAAAGAGTTAGGCGGTGCTATTGCAGTGGGATCAAGACATAACTTTTCTAAATTTCCCTTCAAGTGAACATTATGATGAGTGGTAGAGGTTGATTGTGCATAACTGAAGTCAATTGAAAGTGAAAAATCTCCAAAACAGCTTGAATTTATTTTATCAAAATGAAAGCATTTGCTAATTCATAGCAGACAATAAGCCTTATTCTAAGGGCATGTTTATATTCCCTCTATCAACACTGAGTTCTTTCCCTCTTTCCACCCCGTCTTCATTTAATTATATCTCCTGTGCTACTTCATCGTTAATGTATCATCACAAATTTGCAGGCACAATAAAGGCTCAACTTCAGTTATCCACTTTAACTATATTGTGCCTGCATAATATTATTGTAATGAATAATACAATACATATTTAGAACAATAAGAAGCATCTTCACAAAAGATTTTCAAGGGATCAATGGCCACCTGCAAAGTGCATGTACAGAACAGCAATTGCTGGTGAAGGGATTTGAGGGAAGGGAACAGATATTTAGTTGATGCTTCATGTTTGAAATGGTGTCATCACTTGTAGATGATTTCTTGCTCCATTTGAAATGCATAGCAGTAACCTGTTGTCAACTTTTTTTCACAAGGCCAGTTCAGGAATTTCAGGATGGATGTTGGTCATTTCTTTTATTGGCTGACATATTGTAATCAGGAAGCGGCCTGCACTCCTTAAACCCCTCATAGAGAATATTGACAAGGGTTCACAAAACTGCAGTATAATTTGTCAACCATCAGCAAAGTGATGGCAAATGGTGTAAGAAAACACCACTGAAGGCAATATTCAATTGTTGATAGCTGATGAAAGTGCCTTTCAAGCGCGCTACCTCTGTCAAGTACTTGATCTTTGAAGTGTGCTCAAAACCCATACACTTGTAACATCTCTGTAAATTCACACAGTGATGTGTCTCAATGTCTTCTTTCTGAAATTTTGTAATGAAATTTATCACATGAATTCTCACTAGGAAAAACGAATGTTGTCAGAATGTATTCAGTGTGACTGACAACTTGAAATAGACATGAATGAGTTAAACTATGCTTATGCACACATGTCAGCCAGTTACAAATGTTTGACAAGTCAATTGACATTCTACTGTGCTGAAAAGAAACCATCACGAAAGTTTGTCATGTCAATTGATATTCTAAAAGAAACACAATGGGAGGAATGGTTACCATATTTTAGTGTGAATTACTTGGAAATATTTGACTGAATATTTCAGCCCCCCCAATCTTGGACAAAATACCTTGGGACACCCCACTCCAACCCTCTGTCAATGTTGGCTATAGAATTACTGTTCATAGTGTACATTCACTCATAAAGTGCAACACTGGAAAGGGGTGCGGGGTTTCATGTTATCCTCTCAACTGAAATTTGGTATTATAATTGCAACGTACAGCAAAGTGTCCCAACAATTTTGTCCAAGATGTAGGTAGGAAGGTTATCCGTAATGTTAACGGAGATCTGCCATAGGGTGTGAAAAATATCCATTAAGCCTCTCATGCTGTTTCACTCTACTAAGTCAGCTACTCTTTATTCTCAAGAAGGTGTTGAAATTTTCACCCAGGTATTTTAGCTTTTCACTCTAATGAAATATTAACTTTTTTCCCTTTGTTCCAGAAAGTTTCAGCCATAAAAAATTGATAATGCAGGCTGTATCTCTTTATTGCACAAAGTGTGCTTGAATTCTAAAGCAGTCCCAGCTGTCAGTAAGTCACATGTAAACTAGTGAAAACACATGTGATGAAAAGCAACAAAATATCATGGTTGCATAATTTAAATGTTGTTTAAATTTGATCTCATCAACATTTATCCTCTAACAATTTATCTCTTCTATACATACAGTGTAGTAATATCTTTATGTATTTCTTTCAAGAGTGTTACACCTTTGTGCTAACAATTCCTATAATTACAGAATCAAAGGATTCTTTGTTTGTGCTTTTAAAAATAAATTGATTTATCCAAAAGAAAGTCTTTGTTTCATATTGGTGAAACCTATATTGCTGATTTTCCTCTATGTATGCTTACCTGCATGTAAGCAACTCCCCGATGACGTTTCGTCTTCATGTCCCTCTATCAGTCATCTTGTGACCTAATTTATCCATCATCATTTTGTGTTTTTATTGTTAATAAAGAAAACTTTGGTTAGCTGGATAATCTTCCTTAAAACTGTATATTTCCTGTTAGGGATATATAGGAAACATCAGCAAGTGCTGATTTTTTTTCTCTCTCTCTTGCGCCACACCTGAAGACCGGATTTACATACAATGTCAGAAATTGTCAAAATTTCAAAATGTCAAAATTTTGAAAGCCAGTGGGCTCAGTTTGACAAAAGGGAATTGACTTTATCTTGTGGTGTGTGGATATCTCACATGCACAGTATAAATGGCTGAGACTGAAGTGACAAAATTACATTCCTGTGTGTTCATTAAACCAACTTTTGTTCTCTGTCAGAATCTGTCATTTTAATTTTCTTTATTATACTGTACAGTAGGACCCTGTCAACTGTGTGTTGGCTGGTTTACATGTTCATCCTTTATGCTAAAATTTACACTTCCTTGTTAATATTTTGGGAAAAAAGACAAACTGTGACAAAAGACAAAACATCTCTAAAGAGAAATTGAGAAGGTGAAAAAGTAGACCCTAGGCACAATGAGACTGTCAGAGACGATCTTTTTGACAAACTCACAGTTTGAAATCTGATGTGTCCTCACCTTGTAGGCAAAGATGTAATGAAGAAAACTGATTTAGTGTTTACGTGTGTATCACGTGAAGCTGGTATGGCAAAAAAAGTTCAATATGATGTCTATTGTCACACATTCAACTTTGAAATTTGAATTAATTGGCCACCTAATTTGCTTTCTCTTGTGTACCAATTCCTTCAAAGTTGCATAAATTTGAAACTACCGTAAAGATATACAGTAGTTTATAGTATTTGGTCGACAAAGCACTTTGGCATGCATATTACCAGTTTGAACAACATACAGAGGATGGACAAAGTGATGAAATTGCACATACTCCATTCCTGTCTTACCCATACAATGGTCAAGCCTGTGATTTCATGGTTCACTTGGCGTCTTCCTCCTGATTTTCCCACTTCTATGGCTATGATGGTTGGGAAAGTTTCCTGAACTGACTACAATGTAATCAACCGGCCATGGTCCAAATATGAACTCAGGCCCATGCATGCATACTAGCCCAGATGACCATCATTGTGCATTGCTTTGGTATTTGTTGTGTCACACCTTGGGAGGGGAGTTTGTGCCCTGTAGATTGAAGATTGCCCATGGCATGTAACTCATAAAGTTAAATATTAGGTGTTTGTTTGTAATTTTTTCCCAGCAGAATATAACTCATCACAATGCAGTCTGTATTATGGAAATTACCGGTTAGGCACACCACTTATACATACACCGTGCACTACAGAAATTACTTAGGTACAAATTTTAAGTTATTCCCAGTGTTTTGTTGTTATGCCTATAGGCTAGTTTTGAATGACAGGCTCATGGTTTGCTGGAAGAGTTATTCTGCAGGATATCTGACATTTGATAATTATCAAAATTTTCTGCAACAAGTGATTGTTATAAGATACATATATAGCTGCCCATCAAAAACTTTGCCACAGAATACAGAATACCAGTACAGTTACGGTCCAAATTGTAATTCAGTTAGGACTGTCTATGGTGGGAAAGAATTGTAGAGACATTCCATGGTAAAAAGACAAGCAAATAGTAAGTGCTGATTTTGATGAAAGAAGAGAGTGATTCATATGACCCAAACTGATTGCTGCTTTCATAACAGGTGAAATATAAAAGTAGAAACAGATCTCTCTGTATCGTTACTACTGTAAGACACCACACTCATAACTCAGATCAATTGTATGCTTAAATTTCTCTTTGGTGATGAGTGCAAGAAAAAAAAAGTAATTCGGTAAACAGTAATTCAATTGCAAAGCTAAGTGAGGTCAGACTGTCACTTTGTGAATTTTTTTGCAAGCACATCTTTGACTGAGCTTCATTCTCTGCTTGATAGAAAGGCTCTTGCATTTTGTGAAGTGCTTGTTACATACCTTTGGAAATCAATCTGTTTAAGTCATCAAACGTTGCTGGAATATCTATACAAGTAAGGATTGTGACACTTTTCAAGTTTGCACAAAAGAATCATTGTAAATGCTATCTGACTTTTTTTGATGAAATGAAAACTGAATCCTGAGACTCTTCCCAGAAAAAAGTGAAGAATTCATATGATCTTAATAAATTGACAAATAAAAATCATAACCCTCCTTTTTTGTCTCTCAATAAACATCTGTTTGCATAATTTATAAAGATAAAATTGGAATCAAAACATAAGGCCCACTTGCCTTTATGTAGAAATTGTTTTCATATTGGGATTTTTTTTTTTTCATTTTTTCTTTCTATCTGTTATTGCAATTCTGCTGGCCACACAAGTAGAAACTTATCTGGTATATTTTATTATTTCAAGAGCATTTCTACAGAATCTCAGTCAAAAGTAATACTGAGAAAAACCCCTTAATTTTTATTGCCCATTTTTGGGTTGATTTTAAGCTACTTTTTACGTATAGTTAAGTGCATGGTTTTGTGAAGTCAATTAACCTGACATGTTAATTTTTCACTTTTGAAATAAGTATTTTATACACAATTGCCTTTGGAATACACATATCTTTAAATGTTTTGACGAGCCAGCATGTGGCAGATCTTAAGCAGGGTGAATAATGGATGTAATGTATCAAGTGTCAGAAAATTAAATTTCCAGGGTCGTGTTTGTCTAGACACATCATGACCTCACTTGTTTAACAGGCATCAAACTTACATTTGTCGAAAATTGAGAAAGCAGTTTGAAACAGGTGCAGTATTAGCTCGTCCATCTACTGTAGACAAGCGACTAAACTTATCCACTAAAGTATACCATCCCTTGTCAAAACTTGTATCATGATGAGTTTGCGACAGGTGTACCACCAACTCTCTGAACTTGCAAAGTGGCTGTTTCTTCATAAACTTCATTTTGGTATCATCGTTCTTCGTGGTGTAGTGTTTGTTGCAGATGTTCTGTATGTGTTTGTGGTATTTGTGAAAATTAAGTCCTCCAGGATCACCCTGAATATAGTAACTAGGCTGTATAGTATTTGTTTTCCTTACCCACTTAGATGCCTCTTGCACTTATTAGCAATTTGATATCATGAGGATTTAAGGTGCCAATTGTCACACAGAGGTTGCATAAAATGACCTACATCTTAATTATTTGACACCCTTATGGGTCTGGGGGAGCTAGCCGGCATAATTTGTCAGAGGTATAGTCAAGCTGCTCTTTTTTTCAGGCAATGATGGGAAGGCTTGAAGTTGTCCCAGGCTGTTCTTTTTCCTTGTGATGGAAGTCATTAGAATGGCTGCATGTATACAGTTTTTCTTACAAGACTGAAGGTTGAAAATGCAAAGGAATTACTGTCATTAGACTTGAAAGTCTCCTTTTAAGGTTTATTTTCTATGGACACATCCAAGGAGTCTATGAGAAGTCAAAATGATTGTTCAGTGTCAGTTCACAAACCCAATTAAATTTTCATGTTAGCACTTTGTACTTCATTTCATTAAACACTGCAGGACGGTATTGTAAATTTGAAGTAACTACTAACTGACATTCATGGCTTCAATACTAATCATTAAAGGTTACATAATTCTTCTGCTAGTGAATTGAAGGCATTTGTGGCACTTTAATTTCAATCATACCATGTGAAGTGCTGTAAATGTCATACACCCTCTAAGATGCAAGTACTGCATTCAGTACATCTTTTCAGTATTGTATTCGACCATTTCATTCTATAAACACTGCATCAGCTTCTTAGTAAAGGCATGAATTTTACACTGTATGCGTACATTCTTTGATTCTGTTACACTGTACAATACTGTTGCATTGTTCTGCTACATTTTATTAGCTCACACTAGGTAATTGGTGTGAGCTTTTGCAATGCTAAAAAGCTTTCTATCACTCTGTCTAGATCTGTCTAGCTCTGTCTAGCTCTGTCTAGCTCTGTGCTCTGTCTAGCTCTGTCTAGATGTCTGTCTGTCTGTCTGTCTGTCTGTCTCTGTCTGTCTGTCTGTCTGTCTGTCTGCCTGCCTGCCTGCCTGCCTGCCTGCCTGCTTGTTCACTTCTCTGCATGTCCACATGTCTATAATTTCTACCTATCTGACTGTCTACCTGTCTGTTCACAATATCTATAAATTGCTCTCTCTCAAACAATGATTGATGGATTTTCATGAAACTTGGGGGACAATGATCCTTGGAAAATGGACTATCAGCAACTTTAAAGAAAAATGAGCATCAAAGATCACATGTGGATCATGGGGGACTTAAGGTCCCAACTCTTGCAAACTGCCAAAGGCTTCTCCTGAATATTGCATGGTTCTAAGTTGAGGTTGTGTCACATTACTACTATGGTGCTACCTTTGTGCTACCTAGTGCTACCTTTTTGGGCATTCAGGATTTTTTGGTCCAAGTTTCCAAATAGGCCATACAGTATGAGTCATTTTATGAAATTCTGCGAAATGCTTCTCCTCGTACAGTTTGTATGGTACTAAAATGAAGTTGTGTCACATGGCTACTATGGCACAGTATTCAGAATGTGCAGGATTTTTTGCTCAGAGGTCCCAAATGAGCCATTCAATAAATCATGATTCCACGGATTGTATTGTATAAAAATGACATGGTGTCACATTCTGCTATGGCAGTGGTACCTTGGAGGTGTTCAGGATTTGGGGTCCAAGTTCCCAAATGGGCCATTTGAGGAAATCATGCAAAGTACTAACATCTCCTATAGATTGTATAGTACTATTGTGTCACATTAATACTATGGTAGAAGTACCTTCAAGTTGTTCAGGATTTTTGTTCCAAAGCCCAAAATGGGCCATGTACTGTTGGCCATTTTATTTCGTATTTCCCCAACAGATTGTATAATACTGGTTGTGACACAAACTTGGCTTTGTTTCACTTTATGACTGTGGAAGTGATATGATATTAAGGATGATGGTATGATATATGTGTTAAGATTTTTTTTGGTTCAGTATCCCAAATGGGCTACATGGGCCATTTTATGAAATTATGCAAATACCTCTCCTACAGGTGGTATGCTACATTGTATACAGTTATTCAGATACCATGGAAATGGTCTTATTGGGTGTTCATCATTTTGGAGTCCAAGGTTCTAAATGGGTTTTATATATGCTATTTTACAAAGTCATGCATTGTACTTCAGGTCTATGTATCAGTGTGAAAGGACATTACATTAGCATTGTGGTAGTGGTACCCGTGAGATTCTTAGGATTTGGGGTCTAGTGTCATATGGGCCATGTGTATGGGCCTCAATTGATTGAATCATGTAAAAGGCTTCTTTTCCTCCAATAAATGTGACAATCTAGAGGCTTTGCCAGATCAGAACTACAGTACAGTAGTTTTACCTTTTGCTGTTCAGGGTTGTTGGATCTACAATGAATGGGGCCATATGGGCCATTTATGAAATTACGCAAAATGTGCGCTATATCCACTATACTATTCTTAGAACACAGTACTATATATGCAAAATGAAAACAGACATGACTACCTTCAATCAAATAGCTTCTCACCATCTATTCCCAAATCCTTCCTAAAAGAACAAGAACAATGAGAAAATATGAAGACCCAATTGTCACTGCCCAGGCTAGTCTGTACTCCAGCAAACAACTGCTGACATGTATGCATTCCCTTCTTCCCACATACATAAGCTTTCACCATAATGTTACTGTGTTTAAAGTTACAGCAATGCCTGTGAACCAGATGCTGCTTCACAATTGACTCCAAAAAGTTTGACAAACTTTCAAAGTTTGCAATGGTGCCCTATGGTCACAAGGCCACCAAATCTGCCAAAATTCGACCATGGAATGAGAGTTGAGGTGCAATACCATAACAATTCAAAACAACTATTTCATAGTTACCTTAGGAAGTCCTTAATGAAAGAATATCATAGCAGTCGCGAAAGTTCCGATAGTCCTAACATTACAAGTTTTGTGTACGGACATGTTGCAGCCTACGTATTCAAACAACTATTCAATGCACTAGCACAGAAGTTATGCAAGGCTTACAATGGATCTGCAGAACTTTGTGTTGCTTTGGTACTGACGGGAAAAATGTTTCCAAACTGCTGACCATTAGCCAATAGAATCATTGGAATTCATTTCGACTCAAGAGGAGGAAAAATAGACAAAATTTCTTGTGTTGCTGTTGTCAGCATGTTTAGGTAGATATTTCTGTGTAACTCTGAAGTATATTGTTTATGATTGGGAAGATTCTGCAGCCCATCTTGATCATGAATTTTTAGGAGAACGAAAAGTATAAAAACTTGTTGTCTCTATCACTCTGTATTTCAGGGGACTCTAAAGCTATATTAGGGAAAAAGAAGTGCAATACTTAATGTGGTTTTAAAGGGAAATAGGGCGTCTGTTTTAGAGAAGATATCCATATTTTTGTAACCAATGTTTGTGGATGCAGAATGATAGATTATTCAAAATAAGGAAGGACAGTAGCCTTCTCTTCAAGAAATAAGCTCCTTATAGATAGAAATTCAGTTATTTGTTGCTCAAAACTAATTTGTTCACCCAAACTTTTCAATATTCAAATGATGCATTTTCCATTACTCATCACATGCATAATGTTTTGAGGAGATGAAACTTTGGTAGACATTAATTGATGAAACTGAATAGTTTAACAATTATTACCACTATTTTCTTTAGTATGTCATGTTGATATATTCTAAACGCCCTATTTCCCTTTAAAGAATTTTTGATCAGTTATTAAGTTGTAAGTAAAGTTATTTGGTTTGAAAAGACTGAAGGGTTGCATGTTCACTGATAATTATGTAAGAGTTCAAAGGTCATCACAGGTCAACCCAGGTCAAATACTAATACAAGCCATGTAATCACCAACAGCATCTTAACAGCTTTAACTTGGATTTACCTTATTTTGGTTTGCCTGGTATACTGTATGAATTAAAACTAATGGGTTACATGCACACTGATATGTAAGAGGGCAACATGGTTGTGAGCCTCTTCATCATTGGTGCTATAGTTTCTGTCTGGATTAAAAACATTCATCACACTTTGCATACTTCTTCCAAGACAAACAAGTTTGCAGTATGTATACCAGCTGCTGAAGTTGTATGTTGTACTTAAAAACGTGCTCCACAGAAAAACAGCAACATCAGCTGATTTGTAACTACTTTTGCTGGCTGTGCCGGTGCAGCACAAAGAACAGTTTATGCAAAAAGCTGAAAACAATTTCATGAGAAAATTATACTTTGTGGCCACTTTTAGTGAGATAAACAATAGAAGTGTGTTCAAAATGGTCCTTTTTTTTACAGAAGTCCTTTTTTTACAGAAAGAAAAACAATGGAAATTATACAACTATAGACAACAATAAACACAAATTGAGGCATCATATTTTCCCTGGCCTGTTGTCATATGAATAAGCAGAAAAATATCTATCCTCCTGCCTAAAGTCTGCCTACAGATACTGTAGCTACAAGTAGTACATTGTAAATGCAGCTTGAAGAACGTTGCAAGGCTGGTTAAAGTGAATCTGATGTATTGTCAAACTTTTTTGAAAGGGTTCAATGCTTTGCAAATATCTATCATCCCTTGAAATATGTAAATCATGCGTTTATACACTTTCTACCGTATAGACTGAAGTCACGATGATTGGCGGGAAATAAGTTTGAAGTGATTTTCACAGACTTAGTCCTTTCAAAACAAACAAACTAGACTTCAGTTTGAAAGAAGCCATCAGGAGTAATAACGTCATTTAAATTTCATATGGTACGCTTTCCATCATGACAGCAATGAATCATCCTACGTGGCGATGGAGGTACAAGTACTGTTCATGTTTTTGAAATATGTCAACCAATGATTTTAAATTGTATTCAGATGAAGAGGCCAGATGGGTCGGCAAACCATTTTGAATGGTTTCAAGGCAAACATGTAGAGCTACAATTTTATCAGGTGCAGTATCTTGAGCTGATTAAGATATGAATATTGGAGAGAACTAGCTCCCCTGGCACTTAATGTGTCATCTCCCGCAGGTCATTTAAATTGATTCATACTGTCAATGTTTTAACTTGCTCTTGAGACCAAATCAGCATCTTTTGGTTATTATTGCAAGTTTGCCCTTAAGGCAATTGTGCAAATTGTAAACAGTGTGGTTAATTGTCAAAACTGTGGTTAGAGCTAACCCTGCATTCTGTGATCTGGCTGTTGGTTTATCATGTGCTATCGCACAGTCGCTAACATTCTGTGTGTCAATCACTGGTGTAGGTAGTCCTCCTTTTGGTAGCAAGTGTTAATCGATAACATGTGTGATATCATCGTCATTTGAAAAGAGCAGAAACATATCTTTGATGGTCTTTCATGCTCTGCTGTCTCCTATTTTCTCCTGCAGATTCTAAAACCATTTTGCTCAAGTCATGAAAAAATGTTGCTTACAGACACCTTGAAATAGACAAAAGTTGTTACTGTTTATGGAGGAAACAATACTTGGAGGTTTTTTTCTTGCAAGCTGCTTTAGAATAATGCTGTACCATTGATAGTTGAGAAATAATGTAACAGCTAGGTTTTGAGTGTAATCAATCAGACTGCCAAAGTGTAGTCGTGATTGCTGGTGAGTTGTCAATTAAGATTCTCAGTGGTCATTTACGATATCCCTTAATGAGACTCTACCATCTACTTGACCAGTTCATCAAATGCAAGCTTCTTATCAGACAGGATCTGGGCAAGGAGAAGTGATGTTGTCACAGTACAACTTGGTATGGCTAGTATACTTGTAAGAAAGTTTTGTCCTTTTCTTGTAGAAAACTTACGTTGAGACCTTATAAGCGGTGAACTGCACTCACTGAACATTCCTACAGCAGATTTGTCTGTTGCCTATTTCATGTATTGGATGGAGCCTGGCCCTAGGGAATGATTGCCAATGTATCTGGCTATACAGTATCCTACCACACATTTTCTCATTCGCAGTCGATCAAATTATCATTGTACAGTAACAGCTTCATAAGGTGTTGGAGACTGTCACAGATAGAAATATTTGGTGTTGGTGAAATGAATTTTTGGCACCTATTACCTAATGTGCAGATAACAAGAACTCGACATGCAGCTTCGCACGGAGAACTGACGTAACGTCCACCTTCACTGTACATGCGCATGCATAGAAATCTATACAAAGAAAAATTCAAAATTTCTATGTGTCCTTGAGACTTCACAAGATGATGAAGTTAATGTTTATCTTATTAAACACTAAAAGAATTCTATCAACAAGCATCTATGCTGGACTTGTAACAGAAAAGTTTGGTTACAGGAGAAGTACCCCAAAAGTTTCTGGAGTACGTTCTAAGGGCACCTTCACTGTACATGTAGAAACCAATAGGAAGGAAATTCAAACTTTTACTTTTCTTATCAAGACAAATGTAACCAACTAGTCATTCCTCGCTGCACTTGCAACGTATCAATGACATTGATCACTTAGCATATAGTTACAGTATCTTTGCAAAGTGTATGAAGTATATGTGTCATTAGGAACCGTACAATGATGAATAATGTGTAGAGGCTGTATCAGTGAATTATCCTCCTTCAGGTGAGTGTGGGTATCGTTCACGTACCTGCAACGTAAAGTCAGATGTGATCGTTCACACTACATTAACCTCAGTAATTGCTCTAATATTTACAATCTGAAATGTTGCTTTTAAGAACATTCTAAAGTGCAGCCTTACATGTGCCAGAATGGGTGTTTAGTTTACAGATGTACATAAATCTGCATGCGTTTGTATCCTACATACTGTAGGTCAAAGTTTCTGTTGAATTAAAAAAAATATTTTAATGTGGACAGTTAATAGAAACTCTGATTCAGATATTGGTTAAAGGAACTAAATATTTAGTTATTGGCTCATGTTGTTTAAAGGCTGTATTGCATCACCCTAAGCTATATTTTTACCTCCCGGAAAGCAAATTCTCAACTGGTTCTAAGTTACAGTACTCTCAGATTGACAGCAAATTTGAAAGATGCAGAGCAGCTCTTATTACACCGCGTACACAGGGATCCATTGTTTTGATTACATATGAGGAGGAATTTAAGACAGGCTGAGGGAGGGACTAGAGGTAGGTGGTTGGGAGAATTGAAAGTGTCTGGGGTGATGAGTTTTTTCTTTAAAGATTTGTTGGTACAATGTTGCATGTACTCTGTAGTGTTATTGAACCTAACCACAGAGGCTTTATTATATTCTTTGGTCGACTGGTCATATGGGCAGTTGTTAAGACATACCAATGGTCGAGCATCTTCAGAGGAACCTCCCATATAAACCACCAAATAGTTCGTTGAAAGTTCAAAATTCATAGAAATGAAACACTGAACATGTTACACATACCCCTCCCTGTAGCATTGTACTATACATGTGGATTATAATCATAATGGCTTTTGGCCTTACTGTATGTGTGCCATCCTAATGAATACCAACTAGGGCAAGCTTATTTATTGGT
Organism: Stichopus chloronotus; assembly: GCA_021234535.1. Lineage (NCBI taxonomy): Eukaryota > Metazoa > Echinodermata > Holothuroidea > Aspidochirotida > Stichopodidae > Stichopus > Stichopus chloronotus. The sequence goes on along the minus strand of CM037836.1, from coordinate 17,772,996 downwards.
GCTCCATGCTTTTACTTACACATGGCTCTTGTGATCAACACTTTCAACTTTGACCGTTCATCAGGTACTTTTGTCACCTTTATTTCAACTACTTTTTTAAAGCAATAGTCACCATTCATGTAAAAATAATTGCTCAGAGTTCGTACAAGTTTTAGACAAACATTGTAAGATTTGTATTACCACAAGATAATCTGGTGAAGAGTGAAAGTATCTTGCTTTGTATTTGAAGCTGAGGAGCAACGTTATTGGTATTATTGCACTTTGTTTTATTTGGCAATACACTGAAGTTCACACACACAGGGAGAAATAATGCAAATTCTTTTGTCCACCTTGACATGTTTAGTTCATAGTTGATAAACAACATAAGTTGTGACTTGGAAACAAAGTTGCACAAACCACACACACAAATCTGCCATCTCAGGCAAATGTTTGAAATTTTTGAGAAATAATAATTGATGCTACCGACTGATTTCAAGTGCACAGCATGGTGTACTGTATATCCATTATTGATATAAACAATAACCCTCAGTTAAATCCTCAAGCAAAATGCATAAATGTGAAAGTCAATTAGATCAGATGTAAATGCACATGAAATACTAAACCCCAATAACCTTAACCAAAAATGTAAAACATTACTTGGAGAATAGAAAAATGGCAACACTGTAGGATGCAATGCAACATTAGAAGGCAAAAGAAGCTAAAGCTCCAAAAAGAAATAATAATCAAAATTGCCCTCCAAGATGCATAATTAAAAGGCAACTTTGATTGAAGAAGCCAGCAAGACTTTGGAATGAATTTCCTAACTTTACCAACTTAGGACAAGGAATGAATTATACAGCTTTGAAAAGATTGCCAGAAATTTTACTCTAAGCTCCAGCTCTAGAATATGGGTAAAACCTGCAGCTCATGACATCAGAATATTGTAAAGATGTGCATTAAAATTCAATTTAGACTAGCTCGGCAACCATTGATCCCCACAAGTGAGAGGCACAATTTGAAAGAAAATTCATCGCATATATAAGGTGTAAGAGTAGGGTTACTCAAGGAAAATCCTTTTTTAAATATGAAATCGTGGATTCTCTGGAAATTCAGGAGGTTCTTTAGAAAAAAATAAAGAAATCTTAGGTTAATGAATGATGAAAGTAAAAAGATTGTCCAAGTTCTATAGAGAAATTTTAAAGGTGGTTCTTCCAAAGAAATGAGTATCTGTTCAAACCTACAATCTTGAACAAAATTGTTGGGACACTTTGTCGCATGTTGCAGATATAACACTGAGTTTTAGGTGAGAGGATTTAACATGAAACCCTGTGCCGTTTTCCAATGTTGCGCTATAGGAGTGAATGTACCCTTTGAACAGCAATCCTATAGCCAACATTGAACAGGGGAGCGGGATGTCCCAAGGTATTTTGTCCAAGATTGTAGAACTTACACAATACACTGAGGCTTATAATAAATTTGGAAGTTCATTTTGGTATACTTTATCACATGTCAATCAAGACTGAATATTAATGTGAAATGAAAGAAAGACATCTTTATGGGCTTGAATTTTCCGCCTCCTAGAAATTTCATCCCAACTGAATATTGGGAACATCCCATTCATAGTTTGGAACCAAAGTACATGTCAGCCATTTTAATGCCAGGGAAGTTGTACATGTAAGTTTTGTGATGATGTTTGAGAAATTTGAAGTGACTCTGAAAAAAAAAATTCCATTGACAGCAACCTGCAAATCAGTCAGACATTAAAATATATGGGATAGACAAGGCCTCAGATAGCACTCAATGGTTATGAAACGTTCCCGCTCAATTTCTCAGAAAAAATAAAAAACATTTTGATCACAAGTTGCTTGTAAGTGGAAAACTGATTAGAAATTTTAGTTCTACTAACCTATGACAAATGGCAATTGATTAAAATCTATGAATATCAGGGAAGGTGTCAAACCAAAGTACCCTACAAGTACTGCAACTGATTGGAGAACCTGTCTATGAAGTGACAGAGTTTACTTTTGCCGTAATTTATCTCAATGTCTTGCCAGAGAGAAATACATGTGTCGTGTGTGTGCCCACCTCTCTACCTGTAAGCTTATATTCCAGTAGAGACATGTTCTTGCCTAGACAGTTTTGGTTGAGATTTAGTGCCACCAACTAATCCACAGGTCAGAGTGCTGATGTGATCTGATGCAGAGAAAATTGACCAAAGCAGTAGTGAAATCATGTCCATATTTTTGGTCATGTTTAAATGAGCAATGCAGGCAAATTCTTGTAATTTTTTTTTTGTCTATTTTACATTTTCAAGTAGCTTAGCTGCTTTTCCTAAGGAGTCAGCTTGTGCTACCCTTGAATTATCAAAATTAATATGCCAGTTTAGAACCTAATTTAATTCATGCTAGTGAAGGGGTCAGCCTTGTTTATCTGTTTTTCTCTTAAGAATCAATCTACTAGTCCCTTCTTTTCTGGAGTTACCATCTTATGTGGTTGCACTGTCCAATTTTTCTAGTTCCATCATCATGTCCTTTGACCTCTTCCGAAGACGTCGGCAGTGTTGTTTAATGATTTGCCTTTTTACGATATGATGAAGCAGCATATGTTCTGTGTATCTAAGCTCAGTATTTACTGTACAGTGGATATTGTACTCTGCCTTCGCTTGCTTATATTATAGTTAGTTACTCACTAACTGTTGATGGTTATGTCATGCCTTAATTCACCATCCCCTCGACCTCCGTCCCACTGAATTTTAAAGGCAACGGATCGACTTGTGAATTGAGCACACCAGAATAAGTAGTGCAAAATAAAAAGCGTGGTAATGATCACTGCAAAATAATGGAGTTGTCAAATTGCAGTTGCCTTGTACACTCAAGGAATGTACATGTGCAATATGTGGAACTACACAGTGCATGCAGCACAACGCCAAGCTCGGGCGCTCAATCAATTTATGAGACGATCTGCTACTGTACCTTTAACTTCTTTTTCCATCACATTAGCTCAAGTTGTAAATAGTTTGGCTGTAGCCTAAGTTACAAGAAATGATTAATGCATGAATATAATGAACACCACTGGCAATATTACTTGATTGTTGTACGCTATTCATTCATGCCACAGGATGCTCAATTTCTTCCCTTTTCCTTGTCAATTCCATGTTCTGCGGATATTTATCAATAATGATAAATTAATATGAGGGAATCAGAATGCATTAAACATTCCCACCAGTATATTGTATCAATCTAAAAACAACTTTATAGCATTGTGTTGTAAAATCTAATGTGTCAGCCTTTAGAAAATCCCAACATTATTCAAAACTTTCATCACTATTGTAAGATTTGAATTTCAGGTAGAATTCATTAAACCAATTTTAAGATGAATAGGTTTTAACAGCATCAGAGAGGATAAATCACTTTGCAAATTAAAAGCTGCACTGTAATTCTTCATGAATTGGAACATGGGGAAAGTATGGCTCAAGGGGAGGAATCATGTATTACAAGTATTTATAGCTGCCCACTTAATTTTATTTCTTTTCTTTTGCTCTATGCAGATTGCCACATTTACATACAGTATATACCTGAAATACAGCTTACTACTTGAATAAATTTTTTAAATATTTCAAATATAAGTTTGTTTACTATTTTTCAAAAGGGAAATACAATTATTTACAAGACAGCAAAAAGAGATCTACAGTATATCTTGTATAAAGTATATTATGTAGACACAGGATGTGACGAGTAAACACAAAATGTGCAACTAGCAACATCCACATCTATGTGATTAAGCAAGTAAAAAAAAAAAGAAATGGGAAAGGAATAATTTTTATAAAAATTTATGCAACTAGGCTAGCCAGTGCTGCAAAGAACGTCTAAGATATTTCCTGAAAACAGTAAATTTGACTTTCGAGTAGGTAATTCTGGAAGATCATACCAATTCTGTGACAGTAATTACTATAAGGTACACTAGACCAATCTTTGGGTGCATTCTTTCTTTTCACAGATTTACATTTAAACCTGTTGGAACATCTTGATTTCTTTGTACCCTATCTCTGTTACTTTTCTTGGTTCAATACCCAAGCGCATCAAAAGCCTTACATTGAATGACCTCGCCGCAATGATCCTACATCATTGTCTGATCCTATGTTATGGTGCTAGCAGACATAACCGTGAGCAGTGCATGGTCAAGGGTGTTCATTCCTCTGAATGCAAGATTGGTGACAAATTTTGTTTCTTTGATTTACTTGTGAGTTGTGACCCAAGTCCAGTATGTATGTCTAATTCTACAACGCAAAGATGTGCGTATATGACATTATGACTAACCCCGACTGGGTTACATTTTTGACAACATAGGCTGTTTACTACATGGTAGGTTAGTTGTGTTTGATAATTGTGAGCTAACCTCTTATCCAGCGGTAGGGTAGTTGCTAACTGTGCACATGCACAACTTGTAGCAGTCTTCTTAATGGACAAGGACAATTCTATCCATTTAGCAGAAATCCCGCTGTACTGTGTCGACTTTCGTGCAGAGAAGTCGTGGTGAATGTACCATAACTACTGTATACATGTACATATACTGTGTTGAAGGAATTATTGTGAACCTTACAATATCTGTATGGCCTCAGAATATGTGATCCTTCATCCACCCCTGAGATAGTGTGATAAATGTTAATGTCAGAATCACTTAATTCAGATTATAGTCTTACCTTTAAAGTATAGCTGAGGAGTTGCATTATTAATTTTTTGCTATATTACGGGCCAATAATTTGCTACATTTTGGTGTTATTGTCGTGACATGTTGCTAACAAACTGCAATTGGACAGCAATTACAGTTGTTTGCTGTGAGTGATGATTTGTAATGGAATCATGCAGGTATTGTTGTGAATGGCTTCAACCTATATTTGTGTTCACTCAAGAATTAAGGTTTTATTGATAGCAAAAGGGACTTGACAAAAACAAAAGTGGTTGATGGGGGACCACAAATGACTGAATACTGTAAGCTTGGAAAGCAAAATGTCAAAATTGCCGAATGTAGACATTGGTGCCTTCAGCTAGATGAACTTAAAGTTGACAATAGAGTGCATTATGAATTATAAGAATAATAAGATAATGCTTTTTGGTTAAAAGGCCTGCTCATCATTTGATTCATCAGATTTATATTATAATCCCTTTTCGCTGTTTGGTACATGTTTGTCGATTTTTTTTTAAAGTACACATTTGGTGCATTGTCTTGTAAATTATTCTTATTAAATATTGTTACAATTTTAGTATGCCTTGAGCTTATGAGATTTTCAAGCATTAAGGTATTGGGTATTTGTACTGAACTATAGCATTTCTCATTAGCTAAATTAATCTGCATGTACTTATTTAGAAGGATTGAAGTTCAAACATAACTTTTTCTAATTTTGCCTTCGTTTTACATGCAATGGGGCTACAATGCTCTTACTCCTTAGTGGTCATGGCATTGCTTCATTATAAAGCCATGAGGTGTAATTACCCATGTGTTGCCCTTGTGTACAGTACAGCTTATGTGCATAGTTACAGTACATAAATCCTTTTGAACTTTGAAGCATTCATGCCATTAAGGCTAGTCCATCTCCACATGGGATTCAGAGTGGTAATTTCTAAGATCTTCAAAACATTCTGTCTGAGATACTTAGTAAGTTCTACTAAAGTGTATGTTTACAATCATTAACGCTGTCGGTCAACATGCATTCTTCATGTAGTTGAATAGTTGGTACTAAGTTTGCCCAGCTTGCCTAATAGGCATTGCACTGAAACACCATGGCAATCAAGTTTAATTTACTTCACTCCTCACTTACCTGTCTCAGCATAAAAAAATGCACTCTCATGCATCATACCTAGAGTCAGTTGGTAAACTTCAACAATGAAGTCTAATTCATGATACAAATTTCTACCCAGGAGTTATGCAATGCAAACCACAGATTATATCATCACTGGTATGAAATTTTAGTATTCCTTCAAAATTGGCACAGTTCATATCATGCTACAATTCTCATGTATCAGCTAGATTTTATTGTCCCAGTTCTAATGACTAAACCTGAATTCACACATCTCCCGGAAGTTGAAATAAGGGTGAACCAGTAGTATGGTTACATTTTCCATACCCCCAGACTTTATTTTAGGCAGCCATAACTCTGTGAGGGGTTAAAGCTCATGAATTTTTGGCAGACACATTCGCTGTGGAATCTTATTTCAGATATTTAGTATATTTAGTATATTTAATACCCTAATGCCCCCCTCCCCGATCCCCATTCCACTTTCTTTGGGAATAATGGAAGGTGAGAAACATGTTTCAGTTCCCCATCTGCCATTAGTGATAATATAAAGTCAGTCTAGAGCACCTTCATCCCCACACTTCTGATTGAACTTGTTTCAAGATGATTGTCAGTGTTATACTCTGTGCATTGTTTCTTGAGATTGTAGGCTCCATGTAAACTAACATTTTTAAAACCAAAGCCACTTACATAGGGCCTCAAAAAGCTTTTGTAATGTGATTAATAAGGATTTGTTTTGTCAAAGTAATGCCCCCTTCGTACTGACGAGTGTAAAAATTGCAATTAATATCCACTTTATTATGAGTGGCAATATGTGTGGTTGTGATCGCAGGATGAAATACATCCTTAGGTTGCAAAATGCTTCAAGTTTCCCTGTGATCTAGGCCACTATCAGGTTTGGATTATCAGAGCTTAGTAGACATTGTCCAACCGGGAGCTTTCTGTTCACGCACACATTAATAAATGCAGTCATTGCTTTCAGAATCAGAGTTTAAATAATGGAATTTATTTAACCTTGAACATGATCCTCGCATTTGCATGAGGATTAAAGGCAGCTTAAAGATGGAACATTTGGGATATTTTTTTACAATCTCTCTGCATGTTGCATGACTAACCTCTGGATAAATGCTACCTTTGTAGTCCATGTAATTTTCTTCACTTCTGCTTCTCATTCCTCACGACCCATGCACTCACATTCTACCATGTCATGCATATGTAGCACTGTGGTATACAATGCAAACACTGCCCTCTCGAATGGCCAGTTATATCTGGCCATCCCTTCCTTCTCATTGTGTAAATCATGACGGTGTCAGGCTGTCAGTAGGTGTTTGACTAGACTACAGCAAGTTTGCTTCTCTTGAAGTTATCAAAACAGGTAAATCAACGGATATATCATATAAATGTATGCATCCTGTACGTATCCAAATCTTTAGTTTTCTATGCATTCACCTTTACAGTCCTTATCCTAATACGGATGGTGTGTATAAATGTAATCTGTCGTTTGATGACTGTCTCATGAAAGTACTGTACTCAAGTTTTACTACAGTACTAGAATACTTTTGCAGATTAAGAAAGGTAGACATGACCTGGTTAGGCTGTAACACTTCTTTGACCATCGTGAGAGCTAGCATACACATACTACAAATCACATAAAGCTGCTTTTTAGGTCTAGGATACGAAAAGTTTGATGCAAAGATTGAGCAGTTGTATTACACCAAACTCAGGGCATTGTAGCATTGCTGAGGGTTAGACAGTACTATGTTACATGTATTTATACATGCAAACTTGGAAAAAATAAAGCCATTGGACTGTGTGATGACCAGAATAAATGTGCCTTCAGGGTATTGAAGTGGTCAAAACCAATAATTCAAAGTGATCATTTACTGAGGATAAACCACATTTTGGGGTCAGTCCGCAAAACACCTGTAGAAAAATGCTTCTTTATTTCATTTTTCCCTTTCAGCCAATCCTGTCAGAGAGATGGCCAAAACTACTGGCAGGCTCAATAGTGGTCTGCCACAGGCTCCTCCAGGCAGACGGAAGTCTGAGCTAGATGCATTTCGTAAAAACCTTCCCATATTTGGCATGAAAGATGACATAATACGGCTGATCGCCAACAACAGAGTGACAATTATCGCAGGAGAGACGGGATCTGGGAAAACAACGCAGGTACATGTTTTTTCTTCACATGGGCTAAAGCTACAGTGTCTGTCATTTTGCAGTGTATACATTGGCAATGAAACTGTCTCCATTTCTGTATTGTATATATTTCATCAACTTTATTTATTTAGCCTCTGGGTACAATCAAAATCTTTCAGCATTATCTTGATGATGGTTTTTTGAAGATTACTTGAATGGATTGTATACTTTGGTAAAGAAGCTAGTATCTTGTTTATTGTGGTAGTGATCAAGTCAGCAGAGTGTTCACATACTGTTATTAATTATCATTCAGGCAACATGAATGTGAAGGGGGTTTAATGCTTTGCATCCAGTTTGGGTATGTTTTTTTTCAAGGTATGTAGGCATTGTAGGCATTCTTCTTAATAAAATTGAGTAGCTCCCGCTGTAAACTTGGGAGAAAAGAAGTATTGTCTTGAAAGATTTTTGAAGTCTGATTGTCTTCAGATCATTATAAGGCGTAACCAAAAAGAAATGTTGGAGAAGCGCTGGAACAAGCACTGTAAAAATGTTTACAACTCAGGGACATGGATATGTCTCTGTCCAGCTGAATTATTGCCACACACATCCATGCTGCAGATCTACAAATTACTGTTCATTCAAATTGATACATGTTTTTGGCATGCATGTCAATTCTAACGTTATGTTTTAGTGGACCACATGGTAGACATGTACAATTTTTCCCTAACGTACACTTTAATATTGCAAAGCAGTCATAATGATTTGGGGTGTATGGAGGGTGCGGTGCTAGGACTTCATTTGGGAGCCCTTTGCGCTAAATTAAACAATGCTTTAGTGGCTGTTGTAGATATTAACTGTTTGCTTATGAATGTTATAGAGTCACACTCCCGAAACATGCATTTTTTTATCTTAATATTATTTCCAAACAGTGCACAGTTGTGATTAAAATTTTTTTATTTATTTTAAACTGGAAAGGATTACACTGAAGTTGAGTATATCTATGAACCCAGTAATTTTCCATTTGTAAATCTGTAATTTTTGTTTGATCATTAAATCATCAGTGTGTAGTTAAAATATGATCAATGGGAGCATACTGAATCACTGTAAAATTGTACATCAGTAATCGTTGCACCATCTGGATGACATTTTCTTTATCTGGTATCACATTGTATCAACGAAAAAGAAAGGAAAACTTGATAATTCATGCGGTGCATTGGAATGTAATTACAACAGTATGGTGCATGGTTCTATGCGAATATTTTGGGCACCACAGGCGTCAGCCAATTCAGACACTGTACCATGTACTGTCCGACACTAAAGAGCAAGGATGAAACAAGACTTTCTAGTGCCATTTTCGCAACTGTACAAAAGTCTGGAAGTGAGAATGTATTTTTTGGTGCAAGGCTATGCTTAAAAACCTTAGAACCTGGCTAAGGTGCAGTTATGGCTATGGTTGCTTCTGATCATGATGAAGAGGGTGTTAATTATTCCATATGCATGCCCACCCCATGTCAGTTACAGCAGTTAAGCTAACGTGTCTCATTTTTTTACTCTATCTGAACAGGTACCACAGTACATCTTAGACGCTTGTTTTGAATCTGGAAATGCCTGTCGTATCATTTGCACCCAGCCTCGGAGGCTCTCTGCTCTCTCGATATCAGAGAGGGTGGCAGCGGAAAGAGGGGAAGCTGTCGGCCAAACGGTCGGTTACCAAATCAGACTGGAGAGCAGGTAATATTTAATCTTCTCTTTCGACTTTATGTGATTAGTATTACTTTGTTTCGGTACTAAACTAAGAGGTCCTGTTCAAACCTAATCAACATTCAGTGTAGAGTTATGCTTAGCTGATCAACAGATAGCAATTTCAGCATACATGCAGAAACACAGATTGGACAAACCTTCCTGTGGAAAAGCTTCCAAGGTTTATGCTAAAGAGAGGCGATATTTTTGATGAGTACACATTCCATTCTTGCAAAGGAATTGTGTGTTTCTGTTTTAGACTAGACTGGGTTTGATAAATTGCAAGGTATAAACTTCTCTACAGACTTCTCTACAGACTCAACTTTGATGTTCCCAAATTATTGCAACAGGGAATTCTATGAAAAATTTGGGAGACCGGATTTGATGTAAATTATCCTCTCAGAATTAGAACAGACCCAGGGACAAGTATTCCCTTTCACAGAATAATGGTGCAACTTCGGTAGGCGTGTTAAGTATGTTGTGTATCTATTGCTGACTATAAATGCCACATCTTGTTGGATCTTACATGGCTAAATTCATTGGTAAATAATCACCCATATATGAACGTTAGTAAGCCCCTCAATGATCGGGGCTCAGTTTCGTCCTGAATAAGTTCAATGTTTGAGTCTTTGTCTGTACAAGTGAATCATGCTCTTCTTACATGTTCAGTCTTCATTGGATATTAATGCATGACGGAACCATTGTGTTCACCACATGTACTTAGCATCACTGGAGTATTAGTGTAATACACAGGTGTATTTATAGCAAAAAGCAGCTGACAGCTGTGGACCTACTTGTTTAACAATTGTGTAATGTATTGGTGCAGCCAAGAGTCACCACATCTTGTCATTACTGAAATGTAATATGAAGGATCATTCACATAAGCCCCCCCCCCCCCTTGCTCCTTGCCAAGAAGTAGATGTTTAATGGTGGTTAAATGTTGCTAAATCGAATGTGGTCTCATCTTCTTTAACAAGCTATTAACAGCCCTGTTTTTTGTAACCTGCTCAAATCAACATAGCTTTTTAGATTTATCGGCTTCTTATTTGCCAGTAACTCCTGTTAAGATTAGTAAGTACTTTGTTTCAGTCACCTTTTCCCAATTTAACTACCCTTAAGCAGGGAAATACTTTTGGTTGCCTTTTTCAGACTTTTTAACCACACTTTGGTGTCACAAACTTTCTGTCAACTTAACTACCTTGGTGTAGTAACAGATATATCATTAGCACAATTTTCATACTTGGCTCACATTTGTGGTTGACGTTCTTGTGTTCTGGTGTTCGTTTTGCTATGTGGCTTTCCGTCTCCCACGGTAGCTTTTGTTTAAAGTGCTTGCATACAAGTTTTTGGAATAAAAGGAGATATTGGCAAGGAATCACAAAGTCCTTTGACTTTCTTTTTCATTAAGTTTGTCTGTTGGCAAGAAAATATTTAACATTGCAAATAAGTCAGCCTCTATCAAGGGACTGTCATTTTACAGTACAGTCTCCTGTGAGAAGATTGCTTTGGATTAAAATATGTACAAAACCTTTTGCACCCTGGTGCTGCTTTACATACAGCCAGGCCAGGTGCTAGAAAGTCCATAGATGAATGATTTCTACTAATATCAATATCGAGGATGGATTTGTCCACCTTGTTGGCTTCATTAAAGCTGACATTCTTGCATTTAATATTCCAATAGGCATCTTAATGTAGGTGTTGCCATGGAAATCAAATATCCATCGCTTAGTCATGTGTATAGTAGTAGTTTCCTGACTGTTTGCTGGTCAGTCTTTTCCGTTGTGATTGGTTGCTCACTGTACAGGTGTAAGTATAGAGTGTAACTATGTTGACCAATGATTAGTCATCATAGCCTCTGCCAGTTGTTTAGGTCTTGGCAGATGTACGATATTCATTTTGAGATGGAAATATAGTGATATAAATGTAAATATACCTAACTTACAGTAAAACCAGTGGTGCCTTCCTTAAGGCATGTGAAGATGTAGTTACTTGGGCTGAATCACTGCACTGATCTCTCTACCAAGGTTTAATTGGACCTCTACTGACCTCAACTGCAGACAGCATGGAAGACGCAGTATAGTCAATCAATTGACCAAATACCCCCCCAGATAATTTAGTTTCAAGTTGGGGCATGCAAATGTAGACTGTGCTTACTGCATGTAAGAACACGGTTCTGGCCAGCTTTTCATGAATCTGTAACCTGAAAGCTGGGAGTAAGTTGTGAAGTTTGAATGACTTTCCTCAATTGAACATGCGTTGATGTTTTTATGAAGGCACTGTGACAGATGAATACTGTTCGACACTTCCGGGTCTGTCATGAGAAATAAAACCGAACTTTGAGTTTCGTTGGTCATATTATCTTGAACATTGTAAAATCTCACTACAAAAGCAGACATGTAAGTTGATGGGAATGATCGCAACTGTGTTGGGAAACTTTTTGCAATTTTTCTTCCATGCAATACTTTTGCATATATATCTCAGAAACACATGGTGACCCATTGCAGTGTTGGGTATCTGAAATTGAACCAAAAGTGAGAAAGCATTTGACAGGCCAGCAGTGCCAAACAGAGTTGTTGTGTTTCTTGTCAAATTCAGAGTGGGCAAAGGAATGCAATGAAGTCTCAGAATGACATCAAATCAGGTTGGATTGAATCCTCAGTTCTGAGTCAAAGACAGGATTAGTTAAAAAATGGCAATTTTGAAAAAAGGAAAGAAAATTCTTCTGCCAGTCTCCATCCCAGTATTGACACTTTCATGGCAGACATTTATAGGGTCTATACTTTTCGAAATGGTTCAGGTTGGCACTAAAGACGTATATTCCTTCAAAGACAGATTGAGTTCGATTGTACTGTAACATCCGGATCTGAAATTCCTGCCTCATTGTGATCACAGTGCCACACTGGCCCGTCTGGCATGTTAGCTGCAATCATCTAGTGGACTTCATTTAGTTCTTTTGTCATAATCCAAGAGCATTTTCTCACTTTACTGAAAGGCTTCATACATTAACAATCCTGTTAAGAAAACTCAAAGATACAAGAATATTAATAGTACTGTAAGCAACAAAGTATTTTTTTAAAGGAAAATAGGGCGTTTGTTTAACAGAAAACATCCATATTTTTAAAGTCTGTGTTTGTGGATGAGTATGATAGATTATTCAAAATAAGGAAGGACAGTGGTCTTTTTCTCCAAGAAATAAGTTTCTCACAGGTAGAAACTCTGTTATTAGTTGCTCAACACTAATTTGTTCACCCAAACTTTTCAAAATTCAAATGATGCATTGTAGGTTACTTATCACATGCATAATGTTTTGAGGAGGTAAAGCTTTGGCAGACATTTATTTATGAGGCTGAATGGTTTAAGTAATGACTAAACCTATTTCTTTAGTACGTCATGTTGGTGTATTCTAAACACCATATTTCCCTTTAGGAGGGCGGTGTCAAAATAGTATGTGAACTCATCTACCTATTTAGGCAGAAAACTAATGGATTGAGTAAGTGGAGTGTCAGGTCGTTGAAAACTTATCTCTTGTGGATGCAACAATAACCCAGACTGACCTCACTACACACTCCCTGCACATCATATCCAACATGATATGATGTGCTGCATGGACAGAAGTTTGTTTGCCAGCTAACTGTGAAACTGATAGCATCAAGAACTGTTTGTAAAAGTCAACAATCGTACAATCAAAGTACCAAAGCCTCTTAATTCTAGAATGAACTTTCAATGAGATGTCATTTAACTGTCTTTCTTCATGCATAAATCCCTCTCTCTGTCTGCGGTACACATAGAACTATGATAATGTTGTCTCAAGTGGCAAAATAGTGACGTGTAGGAAACTTTGTATATTTAGTAGATCTAAAAGTGTAAACCATTGTGGAAGATGGTATGGCTGATGAAAATTTTATAAGTTTTTATAATTGATTCTGCAGCAACTAATGCTGATGGGGTTAATGTTGATGGTGTGAAAATTCTCCTACTTTGATCAAGGGTATCAGGGAACTGTGAAGAAATAAAAGTTTATTTTGCTTGTGCATGTTAGTTGCTTTTGGTAACACAAGCATAAAGGAAAGGTGTGAAGTTTGTGAAAAAGCAAAGGTTGTAAAGAAAAAAAATACATCAATTTTGAATTAAAAAAAAAGCAAAGAAAAACAAATGAGATAGAAGGAAGTGAAAAAGAAGAGTGATTCTAAATTACCTTTTCCTGAAGTGGAACTCAAAAATCCCTGAAAATTGGTTGGGTATTTCCCAAAATTTTAAAAATGCTTCTTGAATGTTACTACTTTCGTGCTTTAATTTGATATCTGATCCAGAATTTCATCTTGTCAAGCCATACGCTTAACCCTAACCCATGCACCAAGTTGAACATGTACATTTTTTTTAGATCTCACTTCCTGTACCCTTCTCATTTTTGTCTTCACAAAAGTTGCCCAGTAGGCCATCTGGGCTTGCTCTTGCACCATTTGTTGTCACATCCTACAAACTATTAAAGGCAAAAAAGGTGAAGTAGCTAATCCATCATATAGCTTATGTCAACTATCTGGCTTTTGATTTTCATATTGATGTTCAAATTTCATCAGGATTACTGTATAATGTAAGGAACTTTACAACACTGACCGCTTGATTACGGTAAATTGTGTAATACTGTACAGTCCTGCCTCTGACCCAGCTAGGAATGTGAACACGGTAAAAACAAGAGACACGATTCTTTGAAATTTCAAAATAAGGGTTTCCCCCAAATGTCCTGAGTTTTTCCCCGAAGTCATCCCTCTTCCCGAAACTTTCCTGAAAAGCATCCAAATTTCAGAAAGGGGGAATCACTGCTTTGACACTTAGAGCAATGTTGGCTAATCATAGTCTGGAGAAAACTAAGAAAAAAAGATACTTTTTGTGGGGTTTAGTTTGAAGGCAGTCACTCATTATCCCAGACAGTTTCAATTCTCAAAAACCACTTCTAACCTCTCACAGCCTTTCTAAACTTTCACTTGTGTAATTTAAGCCCTGGGCCCCTGTGTATGTTGTGTTAATGTATGAACTACTCTGCATCGTTTTAGTTTGCTGTCAATCAGAGAGCAGAATGGAGAATTTTGCTTGCCTGATCAAGCCAAAAATGTAGCTTGGGGTGATAAGTGACTGCCTTTAACTTTACGAACAATACGTGGCTTTAGTTGTGTGTACATGCAATAAGGCTGAGTTAAATATCTGCACGATGTCCTTGTCTGACAGACAACATTCTCCACTACATGTGTTCTCAAAATGTAATACATGCAGTAGGTTCTTGTTCACTTCCTATACTTGTGATACTAGCCAATGTATGTTGAAAGGTTACAAATTAATACTGATTTTTAAAGTGTACATCAGCACTGACAGAGGTGAGTCTGTAAATATGAACCATTAGTGGATGTGTGCATTCCAACCGTAATCAGACTGTCATATTGAGGGCAGCAGATATTGTCCTTTCATGCTTCTCTGTCAGCTGTTGTTGTATGAATTGTTCTCCTTTTCCTCTTCAGTTACCATCAGCCTTAGTCAAATTTGTCCAACCCTCAAGAAAAAATGTTAAATTCATCGGAGTGGTTGTTATTTGTAGGCCCTGATGGAATTATTAATTGCAACAGTATGAGAGGGAAAGAATGTTTAAGGAAATGCATATTTTTACTTTAAACATGTCGTGACATTTCTTGTACAGTTTTAGTCATATTTGTGTTAAAAATGCAAAGCACTTAATTTGTTTTGAAAATCCATGAAAATTGCTCGTTAAGAATTTGATCAGAGGAGGATTAACATTGCAGTACCTGTTAGTACGGTAATCTGTCCTTCATCTGATCACAAATTCATAAATGCAAAGTACATCATGTAGAGCACCTTCATGTGGGAAAGAACATGATTTTTCTGAAACAGTCAGTGGCATGATATTTCAATGGTACCAAGGTGATGCCCAGTAATGTTGAAGCAAGTTGCAGATAGTCTAAAACAAACCACAGTGGGATCTCGATATGAGACGGAGGATGTACTTGTGCAAAACAGAAGAAACGATAGTTGGATCCACTGTTTGTCTTCCCTTCCCTTGTTTTGATGATAATTGCAACCATCGTAATCATGCATATGCATGTGTGTGCGTGTGTGTGTATGTTGTTTGTGTATGTGTGCATGTTTGTGATGCCCAAATCTTGTAAACGCGATAGCTCAAGAAGTGAAGCTTGGATAGCTCTCACATTTAGTATACATAGCTGTACATACCATATTGGGTAGAAGAACCCTATAGTTTTTGGTGGACGTGAAATGTCATTTGGGGCCAACATGGGTCAAACTGTAAAAAGCTTGTGAAAACAGTAGATGTCAACAAGGGAAGCATTGACAGATCTCATATGTACTGTGTAGGTGCCTCACATTGAGTAAAAGAACCCATTTGGTTTTGGTGGAGTTCAAAGGTCATTTGGAGTCAAAAGGGGTTAAAGTTGTGACTAGCTAGTAAACATGATATCTCAAGGAAAGAAGCTTGAGGCTATGATCTCTTATGTGTAGGTGTTGCATCACTGTAACTTGAATGTGCAGTTGTGCATGTTGAGAAATGGTACATATCAGTCATCAAATATCAGATCCATGAAAATCCTCAAAATGAAATCATCAAAACCACAATGTGTATTCGGTTTTGGCTGGCTAGGTTCATAATCCAGTAACACCCTGATAAATTTGTTCGTTGACAGTGGAGTGTTTCTTCTTCCATCATCTGAAATCTTATTGTAAATCCTCTTGATTCCTTTGCAGTAGTGTTAAGGCTCTCAAGCAAGAACTTTTTGAGAAGTTGACAATACAATACCATACACTACCAATGTTAATATCATTTTGTCTGTACATTTTATGGAAGTGTCATTAGAATTGACCAAATTTTACTCCATTTGAAGTTATGAAACTTCTTGTAAACAGACACTTGATAGCAAAAGACTGGTTGCTATCTACCTGTTTTCTTGGTATAATCTTGTTGCTGAAAGCAGTATCCCCTCTGCTTAAAGAAAGTGACATACATTACTTTTGTGATATTTGCTTCAAAGGATGGTCTAGCCACAAATATAGCTTTGATATGTTGAAGAGCAAGTTACTCTAACCATTACAGTGAAACTTCCATTCATTTCCCATGTGTGGTTCTGGAGATATGAGCAGTTGAAGTTGCCACATTGTTACTAACAGCTGACTTGAAGCAAGCAGGAGTGATGTCATCTCCCCGCATTGATAAAGCATTTTATGTTTTTCTTTAAACTTTACACCAAATTTATACTTCAATATCTTGTGCTATCATAATGCGAATGTATGAGGGGTATGAGAGTTTTTCGACCTTCACATAACCAGTACCTAAGCTGACCACCTATTAATTTCAAGGTCGAAATAATAAATCCAATAATAAAGAAAACAAAAGACTATTCAGCCATGTGAGGAGATGATGTCACTCCTGCTTGCCTCAAGTTCACAGTTGGTAGTAAAGGGGGAATTCCAACTGGTAATACAGTATCTTGAGAACCACGCATGGGAACTGAATCAAAGTTTCACTTTGAATGGTGTGATAAACTTACTCTTCAACATATCCAAGCTAAATTTGTGGCTAGACCATCCTTTTAACAATTAAAGAAATGTTCAGCTGTAAATTCCATTATGGTAGTACAGTAAGTGAAGTTCTGGAATAAACGGTTGAAAAAAAAAAAAAGCAACCTCTTGACATGTGCAGCGTGTTTTAAGCCACTTAATTTGAGTAGCTGTCTCGAATTGGAGAGATTGTTGAATAATTGCTTTGTACCAGTGTAGGCATTGAATAGTAGACCATGTAAGGTTTAAAAATGTGTACAAAACATTAGGAGACCACAGTTTTTTAATCAAATTTTCTTTTGCTTTCATAGGGTTTCTCCGAAGACTCTTCTTACATTCTGTACCAATGGTGTTCTTTTGAGAACCCTCATGAGCGGTGATAACTCTTTGAGTTCCATCAGCCATGTTATTGTGGTAAGGTAGCCATAAGTGCTTTTGCTTATTTATGTAAAGATATGAATCAAAGATTCCTGCTGTAGTTGTTTTTATCAGTGGTTTATGTTCTTGGGACCTGTCGTCCTCGACTCCCTTTTTAGTTAGGTAAATCATGCATTATCCATGGGATAAAACTCAGTCAACTTTAGAGTAAGTGCGGGGGTCAATGCTATCGCTGGATGCAGTGGAGTTGCATGCTTGTACATTGCTTCCATTAACCCTGATTGTGCATTACCTTACAGTTTGTGCATTGTCCAGTGTTGATTAACCTTTCATTAATATGTTAATGTTTTGGTGTCTCCAAGTACTGTAAACCTGTCACCAAAGTGAAGCAGATTTGTTTTAAAAGGTTTTTAGAAAAAATTGACCCTTTGCCATTACAGTAGAATGTTTTCTCTCAAAAACAGTGGAATTTTACCTAACATTCGTTTGCTTCAATTAACCTTTTTGCAATCATGATTTGTGCTAGGAATTGTGGAATGCACGGAATAGAAACAACTGTGCTCACCATACATAGCAGGAAAATGCACACACGTTTTGACAGATTATCAAAATTTTATAGACGACAAAGGCAGTTACCTTGCTGTTCCCAACAGAGAACTGCAGATCTGTGCAAACCCTGTGAATATTGTCAATTGGTCGAGAAAAAAGGATTTGGATACATTTTAAACAGACTCAGTTTATTGGCATGTGCTTAGGACAGCAGGTTTGTTTGTCTTTCCATTTTTTAAGATGTTCAAATGCCCAGTCGAGATTGCAATTTGGCTTTATATTGGTCTGAAATAACATGAAACACAATTGACTCCTCATAAATAGACGCACTTGAATGAGATCTCTGTTCATGAAACTAGGACACCTCAGTCTATAAAGGTTGGTGTCATATTACTGCATCATTTTCATTTCATATTTTTGGGCACAGCAGTTGAAGATATATCACAAAACTGGCTAAAAGAGTCAATGAGCAGCTTACGAAACATATACATATCAAAGGAGAGCATACTTTGTGGTTGATGGCTTTTGTAGTACTGTAGCTCAATAAAATCAAAAGCTGTACAGCAGCACTTTGAGGAATCACTGCAGGACCAAGCATTGTTTGTTCGTATCCTGTAGCGTTTATATTGTTGGTATCCTTCTTCTTAGAACAGTTCATAGATGTTGCCAAACATCTACAGTAATCAGATCCAGCGTCATTTGTATATATACTCTTCTTCCTCTTCCATTTTCTTTGAAAGATTCATGTTAGAATGCAAGGGCTTTGAACTTGGAAACACAACATGCAACCAAATGTTCATATTTATCACTCATGGGGGGGGGGGGGTGTGTGGGGTTGGAGCAGTCTCACTGCATGTTATTTGACAAAGTTTAATACTTGTTTTGACATCAGCATACCCACAGAGGTCTTACACTGTGCTTATCCAGGGAATATTTTGCTTTATGCTCTGCTTTGTCTATTTTTAATCAAGTGAGACATTTGTTTACACGTTGCCCAAAATTCTGTCAGAATCTTGCCCAAGGTGCATGACAAAAACCATTAAGGATTGTATACTTATACAGCGGTAGAACCATCTTATGGAAGTTCAAGAAATAAAGCAGAAACAACCAAAATATTCTTCTCTGGCACAAGTTGTATAATCAGACCTGCCAATTAATATAACCGTAAATCAAGGATTCTAGAAGTTCATT
Source organism: Stichopus chloronotus (assembly GCA_021234535.1). NCBI lineage: Eukaryota > Metazoa > Echinodermata > Holothuroidea > Aspidochirotida > Stichopodidae > Stichopus > Stichopus chloronotus. The sequence continues at coordinate 17,753,654 of CM037836.1, read as the reverse complement.
GTTTGCTAAACATCCTTTCCCTGCTGAGCATTTTGTTTTTTTTTATAAAATTTCGTAAACATTTAGGACGAGATTCACGAGAGGGATCAGTACAGTGACTTCTTGCTGACGCAGCTCAGAGAACTCTTACCCAAACATCAACACTTGCATCTCATCCTGATGTCAGCTGCGCTGGACACGGAGCTCTTCGTACGTTACTTCGGTGGTGCGCCATTGGTCAATGGTAAGTGTGGTGTTATGGTCCACATACACTGTGGGAAGCCACCTCTGAGATTTTAAAGTGTGCTGGCTGCTAAGTAGAGAGTAAAGGAAGCACTTTCAATCGTGCGTGGTAATAGAGGGCACATGGTCATGAAATGGCAGAATCAACTGCAAATGACCTCTCATTCAAAGTGAAACCAAAGCTTTTCGGTTCCTCCCTTTGAAAATGTCAAGAAAAATATGAGAAAGTGAAGAGTGCAGGAGTGAGTCGACATATTTGAGTTGACCTACAGAAATAAACTGGACTGAGAAAAACATTAACATGATATGCTCAAATTTTTGCCAGAGGCACTCATGTGCAGGGATAAATGACCTCTCCCTAGATTACCTTCTTTTCTGGTTCTCTACTTCCCACCATCATGCTGGTGCTCTTCTTTTGCACCCCTTTTCCCCCTCAACCTGTTCGGGCATATATGTTCAGTTCAACAGCTGTGTCCCATTTCACTCTTTGTGTAGTCGTGGCTCGATCGATTTTTCTTCGGGCTTAAAGGCCTGTGAGGCTCCAGACCATCTTTATTCTGTCGCTTAATAACTTGCAAGATTTGAATTTATGAAATCAATTCACTTGTAAGTATTCATTTGTATGTATATGCTGACCAGAGGCGGGCTCATCGATAGGACTGATGAAAGCCAGTTGATTTGTGGTTTACACAAACTGATGGAAACAGAGTTTTTGGACTGCCTTAAGGAACTGGTCAGTGATTATGTCTGTTTGTTGTCTCTCAGTCTTGGCTCTGAATTATCAATTTGATATTTTTCCCTCTGGGTGAAGTTTTTGCTTATTTATGATTGAAACTGGATAAGTTTTCTGTACCGAAATAGGTAAAATATTATCTTATTCTGGGGTTTACAATTTCATTGTCTTGGAATATAGTATGATGAAATTTAAAGTCTGTAGTAGGGCACCAAAAACCTAATAGTGTATTTTTTTGTGTTGAAAATTCAACTCCATCAGGTGAAGGTGACTAATTTAATGACAAATTTCTCTGTCAAGGATTTTCTATTTACACAACTGTAGGTGATGAATGGTTTATTAACACTTGCTCTCAGAATGTGCTGAGAAAATTCATCTCCAATAGGTTAAAATTTGAAAGATACTACTGGTGTGGATCACCAATAGAAAAAGACATTGCCATGTCATCAGGCCAAGTGAACTAGAATTGCTAAGTTCATATTAGCAAATCTGGATAAGCTGTATGCAGTTGTGTTGCATCTTTCTGTCTGTCTGTATGTCAATATGTCTGTCCCTATTTTGATACACAATCGTAATAATTAAAAGTACTTTCTCTTGTCCATGCTTTGAATGCATTTGGTTCCTTGTGGTAGCAAAGGAATCTATGCAGTTTCTGTGGCATGCGTATGCTTGTATGTGTGTGTCTGTGATGGACAAGAATGCGAGGTATGTTAGGCCATAACTCAATAACAAGTAGTGAATGTTCTTCAAAGTTGGTGTTCACATGAATGTATGATATTGAGTATATGTGCGCTATTGTATTGGTGAACGTGAAAAATCATTTGGGATCACCAGAGGCAAAAACTGAATTTCTTGAGTTGCTGAAACTTGGTGTCCATTGTTTAAACAGTGACATAATTTCAGGATAAGATAGATTGGTAGATGGAGAAAATACAGTGACATAAATCTCATTAATATGAAAGGGTCAAAATGTCAGAAAGTGATGTTTTATTGATATCTCTCCAACAAAACATTTTAAGTGGATGGTGTCATGGAAAATTTTGTTAATCTATGTGAAGTGCATATGATGACCTCAATTGACCCCACTTGCTCTCATTTGACCTTTATGACCTTTCTGTGATGTAAGGATAGATCTTGTTAAGACAAACCAAAATACAATTATAGTACCCTCCCATCATGCTCCGAAGTCAAGTTATTGACATTTTAGTGCAAACACATGAAAGTAAGAGCAGCACCGGTTGTGCTTAATACAGACTTAGTGTATGCACAGTTGTGTCACTGCTTCTGCATAGAAGGTACACACACAAAACTACTGTACTGTACTTTTAGTAAATGGGAATTTCCATCCACATCATCAGGGCCTGGTTGACCTTGATTGACCATTGCCCCTTCACCCCCCCTCAAAAAAAATGACTCTATGTTATCAACAAACTTTGATATAGGATAGGAAGGCTGCTTAATGACCTTGATTTTTACCACTGTCCTGCAGTTTCTGACCTCCTTATCTGAGGCTGGGTTTAAAGTTAAAGCATCTTCACACAACTAAACAAAGTGCCTTTGGGTGCTTGTTTCAATATATGTGCAGTGTAGGTCCTTCAGTTGTGATGGCCATTGGTCTTAGTCAGGTATTTGATTTCATATCAACACATAAGGAAAACTTTCTATCAGGAGCAATGGTTAACTTTCATACTTGCTCACTTTGGTAATATAATATTGGGCCATATGGGGGTTTTCTGGGGTTCTAAATATCTGCCAGCAGTCGCCCCCCACCCAAATTTTAGCTAAACACTTTAAACAATTCTAAACCCCAGATGTGTTCATTAATGGTTTTGCTCCGTAGTTTCTGAAATTTTAGTCAATAGAGATAATGAAAAGGCCAACATTAATGTACTTTTCTTCCTCCATTTGCATGGATAATGAGAGAAGTTTGTCATAGTGTTTGTTTTTATTGAGGGACATGTGCGAATGATGTGAGTGAATTTCAGGTTCAAAGAGCTCATTTAAAACCCTTTTGGATTCATTTGGACCCATTGTTTTTAATCACTTGTTGTTGCTAGCCACACATTTTAGTCATATGCCAATGATAAATCTTGTGTTCTAGCAGCTATGTTTAGCAATTGCTACCTTTTACTGTTGTGCTTCATCAAAGGAAAGCAAGAGGTCTCGTAAGGACATAAGCAAATAGCCTCAAAAGGTCAATCAACAAAAAGAAAATGCCATTTATAGCACTGAATTACCTGGAGCATTTTGCATAACTGCTACGAAATTGTCAGCCTGACTTTACTTGAACCCTCCATGTGCTGTGAAACATTCCCAATGACAGTTTCATTCAAGAAAACTGTTTAAGATAAAACATGAAATTGGTAAAAAGTAACTTAATGGTATCAGCCACTCAGTTTTGGTGCTCTATTTAATAGACTCATCTGTGATATACAAGTTTTGATTGTGCCAGAAGCAACTTATTGTACTTCTTTGATAAAGAGAAACCTCTTTTGTTTTAGGGGCTTTCTCCAATTTCCGCTAGGTTGTTATGGACCGGAAATTTGATCATAACCAACAAATTACTCATGTTCTTTCCCTTGTTTGTGTAAGTAATCTAATTACTTGACACACAGTCTGGAATTATAAACCAAATATGTTCGATGGTGTTCAACAACGTGGTGCTAGCCTCTGCACTTCTGCCTCTTTTTTTCCCCCCTTTTTTTTTTAACTGAAGTGCTTATTTTCAGTGCTCTGTAAGAACTTGCATGTTTAATCAATAAAATAGTTTTATTGTTCATACCCTCTTGAAAAACAACAGTTTTTGCTTACTTTCTTCTTGTAGTCCCTGGAAAGTTATTTGAAGTGGAGGAACTTTTTCTGGAAGATGCTCTGAAATGGTGAGGGTACCTTCATCCTAATTTGTCATTTTCTTTATCACATTTTGTTCACTTCTGACTCTCCCATCTCTGACATATTTGTCAAATGACAAGCTTTCCCTTGTGGGACCACCATGATTTTAACAAAGGTCACATTTCTTAAAGCCTTGATTACTAAGCCTATATCATGAGGGCCCATTGACAGTAAATTTACCCTTAAACTGCTTGTATCAAGTCCACACAGGGCTGAGGGTGGGGAGGGTGAGATGGGAGGGCTGTTGTGGGGGGTTGCTGTCACCTCAACATGGATAAAAACATGTAAATCATCAGAGAATGGTTGTAGAGAGGCAATAATTATTGCCTTTTTAAGAGTTTTTGCTCTTTCAATGAAGTTATCACCCTTTTTGCCAGACTTTTTGTAGACTTAAATCAGCTCTTTAATTTAATAAATTCCAGTTTGCAATCTCACCAGTGATTCCTTTTTCATCTGCTGTGTCACCCAGCAATAAATGGTCTTGGGTGACAAATGTGTCTCGGAAGTGTACCAAATCGACAATTACGAATGGTAACGGCAATTATTTTTATGGGCATCGTAGAGAAAGGTGAGGCGTCTGTCAGGTTGTCTCAGCGTTGCCATGCACAGCTGATGAGATGCCTGATTAGGAATATCACTACAGAAAGACAATGATTCGGCAAATTAAACTCCAGTGTAAACTGGTTGATACCTGTTAAAGAAAATTTAGGGCTTTTTTGTATTAGGTGTCGCATGGCTAGGCTTTATAGTGCACTTTAACAAAGAAAGGGGGACAAATAATAGTCTAACAGATATTTCATTCCAAGATAGGCATTTAATTGGACATGGGTACTTGTTCAGTTCATGCGCATACCTGATAACACTTTTAAATCGTGTTGCTTTAATATTTTTCGTCTTCCCTCTTCTTGTGGAAAGACATCAAATTTGATTGAAACAAGAAAGGTAGATTTTGGGGTTTAAGGGTGGATGACGTGACAAAATACCTATGTTTTTAAAGTTTTTTTTAGCAGTCATTGCCCCTCACTCTAAATAGCAACAGCAGTATGAAAGAAATATTTATCTCTTGTGAAAATCTCAGTTTCAAATATCAAATAACGTGAGAGATTTACATAACTAGGATAATTTCAATTGTCACTCCTCCTGAAGTCTTGATACATGTGAGGTCAAGAAGGTGCCTTCATTTGTGTGGGGCACCGTCAGTCAATAGTAAACATTGTTTTGGCGCCAGCTGGGGTGATCTCATTAGTTCCGCATCTGGAAGCAGAAGTGGACTAGTGGAAATTACATCTGCAGATCACTGTCGATCAAGTGACGCCTAATACCTGTCTATAATATATTAATAATCAATGTCCTCTGAAAAAAAAAAATAAAAACATTGACCTTGCAAAGAAGTATAATTTGCAAGGAAAAGTGAAGCCAGGGGCTAAATGTTGGAGCCTGAAGATTTAAATTTGATATGTTCTGTAGCTCACGCCAGTACATCAAGGAACGTCTTCATGGGTAGTGGGTAAACGATGATTATTGGGCGCTTTTCTTCAGCACAGCATAGCACTGTTATTTGCAGTAAACGGTTCGAGGGGCAACAGAAATATGATGGTGACCTTGCTCAAGGTGAAGTAATAATATTTTAAAACACTGGCTATAAGTCCTGGAGTCATGGTTCAGACAAGGGTATTATAAGTATGTTAGATATATATTATGTAAAGGTGGTATGTTAGACACCATAGCTCATTGAAACGTGGACAGTGATAACTTAGATACTAATGGTGAGTATTATCAAAATATGAGAAAATAATTACAAGGCACAAAGGACATTAAAAAGTAGGTATCGCAATAGAGATGATGTAAACTTGTGTCTTCTATGAAGGTATTTTACAACATTGACTACATTAAAAGTAGATTAGTGCTAGCTTTAATCAAAATGATGTTGAGGATGCTTTTAGAATGAGATAATGATGGTGAGAAACAAGGGACATTAAAATTTGGGTATGGTGGTAGAAATAATGTTGTCTTCTTTAACAGTATATTAAGCACCGACCAGTACTTGTTCATGTTTGCTAACCATAAGATGATGTATTGCAGATTATGACTCACACTGAAATGCGAAACAGGAAAATAATTTAGCTTTATTTTTTACAGCATGCAGGTATGCTAGATACTGACAACAAAATATATGGAGGGGAACTTCATTTTACTGGTTCCTATTATGTTTCGTTGAATTTAGACTGGAGACCACCTTAAACTTGGACCATTAATAGAAGTAATTTTGACCATTTCTCACCCTGGTGGGATTGAACCTGTGACTCTTTTCTTCTACTTCCCTCTTGGCTTTTGAGTTTAACCAGAGCAAAGAAATCTGCGGAAGGGTTGAACTGTCGCAATGTTTTAATGAATGTGCACTGTACGTGTAATGAAGAGATTCAAGGCTGGTCGAGGGGTCAATCACGGGACTCATTTTAGTACAGAATCAGCGATAGGCTCTCTCAAAATTGTTTTGGTTTTTCAACCAATTTGAGAAAATTCTTGCATCATCGTAAGAAGAATTAGGGAAGCTTTGTATTTTATTCGGACAGGTCTGGTGACATGACTCCTGTGTGACTGACAGAAGCTGAAAACTAGAATTGTAGAGACATATAATTTGTAAATTGCATGGGAGCAGATAATTTGAAAATGGCATGGGAACGAAAGAAATCCCCTTACAGATGACATAGCTATGTCAATTTGAAGAACAGCATATGTGTTTTGCAGTCTTCTATGGGTCAACGTGACCACAGCTCTCACGGGCCGGAGTGTGCATGCTAAGGTTTTGATGTGTGTGTGAGGATACTTTTGACATCGAGAAGATTAAATATATTATTGACAGTAGTAATGTTTACCAATGTTTCCACTGTACCATAAGATTTTATATCAGACTCTGAGTGCCTTTGAATTAGAATAGTAAAGACAGTGAATGACATATAACTAGTCTCGTCATGCTAAGGTGTCTAAGAGACCGTATGTTACTTGAAGTTCGAAGTGAAAATGCCATTGGCATTCACTGGTGTTTCCAGGTACCACATGAAAAGTTGAATGTCAGACAGCGCCTGCCTTTAAGAGTAGTTAAATAGAATCAATATGGACTAGATCTCATCATGTGACAGTATGTGTGACTTTGATTTCCTTAAAAGTGAGACAGCGACGATGTCATCGGTGCCTTTAAAAAGGAGTAGTTACGTAGAATGACATTGACTTAAGTCTCATCATATGATTGCCTGTTAGACAATGAATGATTTGAAAATGAAATGGTGGTGAAACTTGTGTTAACTGGTATTGTTTTGGTTAGGGAATATGCTTTTAGAATGCACCTGACAGTGAAAGATGAAGCAGTGGCAAATGTAGTGGCAAAAATAGCAGTAGAAATGATCTGTGAAGATATGGTGCAACTTTTAAATGATGATTGCCACAGTAACCATTGAAACATGTACTTGCATAAATTTTGTTTTCTTTATTAAAGAAATAAGTCATTAGCAATTCTTTATCATTTATGCTTTAAGTCATATTCATATGTATCTAAGACTGCCAATGAATTTTTAAGCAAACCTTAAAAGACAAACATTTCATGTTTTTTTTATTTTTGAAGGAACTAGATATGCGTACAGAATTTTGGCTAATTGAGTTATGTGGAATCATAAGAAAAGTCATGATACCTTCTTTTTGTTTCAGCACTGGTTACACAACTAAATTGATGGACCAATACAAGAAAGATAAGGCTAAAAGTAAGTGTTTCTTCCTCTTTACACTTTACAGGGGTTTACTGACTGAGGATTCTCACATTTTTGTCTTTGTGTACATCTATCTCTGTTTGTTCCAGCTAAGTATGACAGACAGCACTGACAGCACCAGTGCTGGTTCCTTCTCGGCTCTCTGAAGATAGCAGCTGACCTGTTTTACATTTAACATCCTTCAAACACCAATTTATATTCAACTGTCAGCTGCATTTTTCACAGATTCTCGGGTTTGGCATTTACAACATTCGTACCAGGTGTAAAGCAAAAGAGGCGTATCGACAATTTTTTACCGTGAATGTTGTACGGTGTTTGAATTGTTTAATGAAGCGCTATCTTCATTTTGTCCGATCGTGAGGAATGATGTCGTGGTCTCGTAGACAGACTTCTGACGGCACATTGTTGCTGAACTTGAAAGGTACGTAGTAAAATGGATCAGATACCACAGTCTATAGGCAAAGTGAATGCTGTAGTTTTGAGGACTATAATGGTCTGATTTCTGCATGTGAAAATATTTGGAAAAAATAGTATCTTGCCCAGTATCGTGGAGGTGATTTTCAGGTTTGTTGCATTATTGAGTGACATCTTCCTTGGTCACATGAGCGGCTGAGCCAGCCGTATATGTTGCATACAAGATTTCGGATACGAAGAGACAGTTAACAAGATTTTTTTTGTCATACCATCTAAGGCTGAGTTTCTTAACATTATCTCATGATTTTCATCCCACTTTACATCGAAATACATGCATCCAACCTTCTCACTTCTCCTGCGAGAGGAACACAATAAATATTTTTTTTCTATTTGAAAGATGTAGTTTCAGACTGTGGTCATTCAATATAGTACTGTCAGCATGGTTTAGACTGAAGGAGGCCCAACTTGAAAGTCCTCTGGAAGTGTTACTTCCTTTTCCTTCATTCCTCTTTCCTTGTGACCATGTATGTACTTCACCCTGTGGGGCTGATGTTCCCCAGTCGTTGATCCCCTGTAGGTTGGATGTCCAACCTTAGAGGCACACTTATGCCTTTAAGGTGAATCCATGTTTTTACATGTAATATGTTATCATATGGTAGATTGGGCTGGCTGTATATAACTTTCTACTTGTCAGACTTTGATCCAAATAGTATAGAATTTTCATTCTTTCCTTTTTTTTTTGTTATGTCAGACTGTTTCAGAGAGATTTAATTCCTTAATACTGACCAGACTGTATCTGTATCATACTGACTGTATGATACCAGTAAAGCCTGGTTTCTAATACCTCCATCTCAGAAAGCCTGGATAATTGGAACTATGGTTGATGTGCTGTAACATCAATTTGAAATAATTTTCTTACGTCTCCCCTTATTCTGACATGATTAATACAGTCGTAACATCTTAATTAGGACCTATCATTTACATTCAAATGTGATTGACTGTAAATTCTGATACAGTGTTTTAAACTTCTCCGCACAGTCACTACAAGCTCTACAGCCCTGAAGACGTGCTTGTCACTTGTCTCCTCTTGGAACACAGATTCACTTTGTCAAAAGAAGTTGCTAAAAGCTTGGTTGCTCATAATCTGTGATTCCTCTGTGACTAATAAATTGTTACAGCACAGTATCTCCTGCAAAGTGAGGACTGTGGCAAACGTTTAATGTCAGAATTTCGTTCTGGGTAATTTTTTAGAGTAAAAAGTACGCACAGTAGTGGGTTACTTCATTGTTTGGTGCGTATGATGCTTGATCGATGTTTACACACCTGAAACGAATATTTAAAGAACGGTTCATCCACCGAGAGGTGATTTAAGATCATCCGACAGTAATATCGGTGTCAGATTGATTGCCATGAATGTTGTCATTGGTAGTTCGTTCATCAATCCTCACATCTCAAGTTGTTTGTTTGGAATGTTTGTTTTATTTTTCACTTTATTTTGATAGCTGAAAGAGTAGTCTGCAAATGTTTTCAAGCAATATCTACGGTAAGCTTTCACCGTCATTGACGTTAGCACTGAACATGGAACACAAAAGTCAGTCCGAATTTGTATTACATGAAAGCTCATAGAAAATGGGGACAAATCATTGAAACAGGTCAAATGATCAGCTTTGGTTACTATTATTTTTTTTTTTTCATTCAGTGTAATACCTTTAAAGGAATGATCTCATTTATTCTTTTTCACTGTTGTTATCTGTTTTAGTTCTCACAAGTAGTTTGTTTTTGTCCTATAGGTCTTCTGTCAGTTGGTATAGTGCACAAGTAGCATGTCACTCATGCTCCTTCACTCTCTTTTAGTATGTATAGTAGTGTGCCATTCTATAACTTTTCCCCTGTCAACAAGTGTAGTGTACAAGTAGTATACCATCCACCCTTGCTCACTGTCCTTTTCTGAGGTTCATTCATAGTGTGCTATTGTACAGGTTTTCTGCTGTCAATCAGTGCACTGCACAGGTAGTGTGTTATTCACTTGCATTTTGCCCTTTTGTGGAGCTCATAGGTGGTTTTGGTATTCTACAGGTTGTCCTCTGTAAGGCTCTGTCCATCATTGCAGGGACAGAGATACAAACAGTTAAAGTTATAGAGTTTAGATTTCAGATCATTTGGTTGAACTGTGCCATTTCTCATAAACTTTTTAAGTTGATCTCAACTTCTTCAAACAGAAATGTGGATAAAGAAGCGACTGAATTAGTATCTGTAATTTAAGCCAGGTGTGAACTGTGACTGCTGCTCCTCTGCCATTGTAATTTCACAACTTATTGCTTTGCAAAATAGGTTGAACTCAATCTGCAGTTTAAAGTTTATCAGTTAGACCTTTTAGAAAATATGTCATTCACTGAGGATGAAAATGTCAGAACCACCTAGCTGCAATTTTTCCCCAAACCACTGTTTTGAAGAAAAGAGTTTGTTAACTGACATAGTCTGTACGTCAATAATTTATTGCTTATCACGTGGTAGAAAAGTGTCGAGGAACCTCTGGGAGCATCTGGCTGGGAAAATTTTCGTTGCTACTTTTTAGATGATGACATTTGAATTGGCAGTAATGTCCACAGAAACTTTTATTCAATTGTTTGCAACAGTCATTTTAACTCCCACAAAGCATCATTGCTGTTCCCTCCTTGCCTGTTGTCAGTCAGTCACACCAAGTGTGCAGGTTCTATAACATACAGCAAATGTACATAAAATCCTATCAAACTGTTTTACATGTCTCCCATTGCAACCATAAGAAGTACAACCGCTGCCATCTGGCATCACATCTTCTGAGGGCTGTACCTTTGTCCATTGTCAGCTTTAAAGCAGTATGTGCTGTTATTCCTGTGGTTTCAGAAGTACACCAAAGGACTGGCTATACTTCTTACAGTTGTACAAAGCTGTAAAAGCTACCATACATTAGTCCTTTTCACAGAAAATGACAACTTGCCAAATTTCCAAAAAGAAATGCTTTTGCAATGACGTATAAGTGAGACGTAACTAATTAAGACTCAACAAATTACCACAAATCACAACAAAATGGGAATTACAACTTGAACTGCTTTATTTGGAGGTAAATTCTGAACTGGTTGCGATATCAAATCTGTACATGAACTGAAATGTCATACATGTTACAAAAGGTGAAAGGTCATGGAGCTGAGTGGAACAATGGAGGGCAAACAGCCGAACGACTGATACTTAGTATGCTACTATTTTGTTGCGGTTATTTTCACAGAAGTCCTCTATATTGAGCACTCTTCACTGTAAGAGAGAGAGATGGAAAGATTAGCAATATAGGGTTCTTTTTTCATCAGACGCACACCTGCTTTAAGGTCAAACAACTAAGTTTTGTCAAGTATATCTTGTTCTTTTATCAAATTTCTGTTAATTTCCATCTCAATCAACCTCCAGAATGCAACCACTTGTTGTCGATATCATGTTCTGCAAAGAGCTGCTTGTTATAATGATGTATTTTGTTTCAGGCCCTTTCATGAGAAATTAAAAGAGGAGGGGGATGGGGTAATGCCAGTACCCAGAAATGAACATTCCGATCGTATGTCATGTCGTCACAAAGAAGAATTCCTCCAACAGTCAACTAGTGTTTCCGAGCTTATGAAGAATGTATTCAATGGATTCAGAAAATAATTTTGATGATTAATAGTGGTCATGCAGTATAGAACTGCACAAGTTCCCTGTCGACGGCTCAATGTCACTATGTTGAGAAGAAGGGTAGACAAAATGTCACACTATTTAACACTTCTTTTATTTTTCCAACATGCATATAATAACAACTAAAATGTGTTACTGTCATGAGAAGTGTTGTCTTGGAAAGAGCTTGGAGCATCGACCTCACTTTGCTGCTGCATTTTAAGACAGGCCCTGATGTGGTGGGATAACTATGAACCAGTTTGATTTTGGATTCCTTGCCCAAGGCAGAAGAAATGGTGATGTGGTGTGTGTATGTATGTGTTTGTGCATCTGATGCTTTGCTTGTAAACACATTATCTCAAGAAGGGTAACTGTGATTGACCTCATATTTGGTATATGGGTTGGTCATACTGAGTGGATGATCCCTATAGGTTTTGGTGATGGTCAAAGGTCATTTAAGGTCACCATTGGTCAAACTGTGGAAACCTTGAAAACACAATATCTAAAGAAGGGTAATGTTGACAGACCTCATACTTATTTTGTAGGTTTTTCATACTAAGTAGATAATACCTGTCATTCCTGGTGGAGGTCAAAGGTCATTTGAGGTCATCAGAGGTTAAATTGTGAAAACGTTGCACATATGATATCTCAAGGAGGGTAAGCTTGACTGACTTCATACTTGACCTGTGGGTTGGTCATGTAGATGATGCCCATTATTTTTGGTGGAGTTCAAAGCCAAGCTAATGCTTAAACCCCTTTTCGAACGTGGCATGTTCTTCAAGACCCTTACCGTCTTCTTTCTATTTGTCCACATTTGGAGAGTACTGCTCTTATAATGGGGATTTACGTATTAATATTCCCTCCTGTTGTGGAATTTGAGAAAGATTAAAAGCAAGTCTGATTCGATGTTTCTCAAAGAACAATGTCAAAATAGTGCCGTTGACTTACTGTGTAAAAGGATTGAAGAAACAATGCTGGTTGGATAAGTGGGTAACATTAGCTTGAATGCTTGAAAACATCCTTTGAGCCACGCTTACAAGTAGTGCCGGTATTTGACGAAGTTTCTTCATAGACACAAATAAGTTGAAGTTTCATGTAAAGAAAGTATTTTTGAGAGATTTTTTTATTCCTTGCATTGTGGGTTTGTTAGGACACTATTTCTAAAATAAACTAAACAAAACTTAACTAAAACTATTGTATAGATCTCAAGTTCCAACAAACCATCTTATTGACCATTATCAGTACTGCATAAAAGCTAGATCTTCTCTGTTTTTAAGGAACATATGAGTTACCACATTTACCGCAGGTAACATGAAACCTTTGCACAATCCAGCTGGATAGTTATGTCAAAATTTCAAACCAGTATTTGGTTGTCAAGGAATCACTAGGCCTTTTGGCTTGCTGGTTGATTTGATTTATTTTCCGTGTTGATTGCAAAACAAAAAGAAAAATAGAAGACATTACATGAATTATAACTGTTAACAATACACACAAATGAATAGAAGATTCATATACTCAGTATGTACAGTGAAATAAACAAAACAAACAAGAGGGAACTATAGCAGAAAGTGATGGAAGGGCTTTGAAGCGAAAGCTTATACAAACAAGAGCCCAAAGGCACTTTGGTTTCTTGCTTGAAGATGCTTTAGAAGGATGGTCTAGCTACAAACATAGCTTTGATATCAATAAAACATCACTTTGTGACCTTTTGACCCTTTTGATATTAATGAGATTAATGTTACTGTATTTTCTCCACCCCTCAATCTATCTTAACCTGAAATTATGTCACCGTTTGAACAATGGACACCAACCCAAAGAAACAATGGACACCGACTTATAGCAACTCAAAGAAATTCAGTTTTTTGCCTCTGGTGATCCCAAATGACCTTTGACCTCCACCAAAAACAAGGCACATATCATACACGTGCACACCGACTTTGAAAAACATTCACCACTCGGTTATTGAGTTATTGCGTAACACACCTTGCGTTCTTATCCGTCACATACACACACACATACACATGCCACACTGACTGCATAAGTTCCTTTGTTATCGCGAGGAACCAAACTCCACCACTTACTATTCAGAAGTTGATCACGTACAACATGTTTACGTTCATGAGACTTTGTGTAGAAGATTTAAGTCTGTATGCTTTGACAGCCACTTGTCAGTGTGGTGAGCTAGTGGTCTGTAGTTTATACTACTTTGACCATCAAGAGCATGCAGCTAGGTATAAAAAATGGCCCTCTGTGAAAACCTTCTCCAATATATGGGCAGTTGCTCATTGAACCATCTCTCCAGAAAACATTTGACGTAAGAGATTTTTCCTTGTTTTGTATTTGTTTACATTAATAATATCAATCTGAACTCCTTAAGACAGTTTTCTTGCCCTGCTTTACCCTGCATGACAGCTCCCCTCAAACCTGGTTGTGAACAGCCAACGCCAGATCATGTAAGGAGAGATCACATTAATCCAACGTTGTCATCCAGCATCAAGACGTCTTCAGTGCTCTTTTTTACTTTCCTGCACATAGACATGTAGCCTGCAAAAATTTCTCCATGGTTTGAATTTTTTTCAGCAGAGTTTATCCTTGAAAGTGTGTCATTCGTTTATCCTGCAGAGACTTGATCCCTTGTGAGGCTATTGTCATTTGTCTGATGAATGGAGAAAGTGATCCGTGGCAGCTAAATCTGCTGAGTGAAAAATGTTGAATGAGACGTATTAATTACGGTCCTTTATGTGAATTTTGATCCATAAGTGCAAACTCTTTTGATATTTTCTCTTTCTCATATTTTGTTCGGAGGCTTGTCTAGCAGCGAATGAGGATACTGTACCAGCACTGATGGAAATACAAGAGTCAATTGTAGTCATTGAAATTGACTCTCTTGAAAGTAAAGAACCAGTATTTTATGAAAAAAAAAAAAACCTACTGAGGATGCTTGCCTAGTGGCTCCATGAAAAAACATATTTAGTGATATTAATACACCATGCATGCATACCATTTGTAAGGAGATCCACTGGTAATATTGCGATGAATCTCTAGCAAATACGTCAGCAGAAGGTACTTTATTTTCCATTTGTTCTTGGATCATTTTTTGAAAGACATACTTTCGCAAAGTGTACTTGATAAAATCTTTGAAAAGCACTTGATTGAAACCATTTACTCTAAGAGGTTAAATCTTTGTGTTGCATTACTACAGTAACGTGGCAACAGTTTTTAACATATGGACATTCAATTGACAGTTTTACTTTCTTTTTCATTCTTTGGGTCAGGGGGTTGTCCGTAAAGCCACAAGATATATGCTAGACTCTGACTGAGTACACAGGACAGATGGTGAGAAACGGAACAGCAGTCATAACTAAGGGCTTTGTTAAATAAATCCAATTAAATTTAATAGGGATGATGAATGGTGAGAGTCCCGCTTATTTATTTATGGTGTGTTCATTTTGTAAGTCAGCTTAATCAATAGAATGCACTCTACAAATTGGCGAGGGGGGCCTGCAAAATATGGAAAACTAAGTCTATGATGCCCGTAAATTCAGGTGTGTGACATATGCATAGAGGTTTTGCAGTGGAGATGTTCTGTACAATAGTATTTTCCCATACATGAATTTCAGTACAAAAAAACTTTTGATTCACTGTTGGTTGGTTGAGAATGAAATGCAAAAAATGGTTTTGAGTTACAAAAATAGAATTCATAAGACAATTCAACAACAACACCAAAAAATTGGAGAAGAACCATTTCCTCTGTATGCCTGTTGTTCAGACTAGATCAATTTTCCATGTTTCTCAGCTGACAAAGTTCTATAACAAGACACCCCCTGGAAATAGCCTCCCTAGTGGGTGGGTGTTATTTCACCTGGCGGAAAAGATCAGGGGGTATTGTCTAGTCGGTATTTGTCCCGGGGGGAGGTAACTGTCCAGCAGCCATCTGCTGTATCCACCAAAGGTTATACTCTCTGCCCCTCAGGTGACTATAATCCAAGACAGCCTCGTCACAAGAAATGTGAAGATTTTATATATATGTATATATAGAATGAAAGGAAAAACAAGTCAGTGACCTCAGGGTAGTCATATTACTACATTTCGAACTGATCTCCAAGCCACCATCAGGCAAATGCTAGGAGACTTTGATTATAAGCACTCATAGATGAAATAACACCAAGATGAAATACTGTTACCCAAAGGGGAACAAGACCTAGTATAAAAACCAGTAAAGGGAAGCTTAAGACCATACTGTACATGTACAATTTTACTACTGATTCAATTTTAGAGATGTGGCCTGTCAAAGTTTGATGGAAGTGCAAACATGATGACTTGGAGTATTGCTTTGTGTCAGACTTTCTTTTGTTAGACCTATATTTATTATCTCTTAATTACTGGGTTTCACATTGGTAAGTGATCATGTCAATAATTGTAAAGAAGAAAATACATGTCTCTAAAACAAAACTCTCAGGGCTTATGAAATTATCAACTGCCCTAGTTGAAATAAAGGTTACATATTAAAGCAAAGCATAGCATTAGACATATCATGCAAGTCCCTGTCTTGACATCATAAATTTGCATACAATGTTTATTCATAATGCAGGTATAGCTTTTCTTGTACAATTGTTTATATGCTATGGATTATAATGGAATTTGTGGCTATTTTAAACTTTTTTTAATAATTAATACAGCCAACATTCCAGAATGTCATGTCATGTCACACAACCTTTTTTTCTTTAACATCCAGCTATGCTAGTGCCGCAGACACTTTTTTCCCCAACATGTTCATACATGTTTTCCCTGTCTGTAAATATGCTCACCTCAGTTCTCTTAATTTTGCTACTTGTTGAGGAAAAAAAAATCTAAGCCCTTGTTTAAGTAGAAGTAGTGTCATGTTTCAAACCTCATAAAGGGCAGACGGAAAACGTCACGGGACTGTGAAATTTATCACCCGGGACTGTTTTCTCATTAATTAACCACTTTCCGTGGGGTTCGATAAGTGACACATTTTACTAACTTGGTGATTTTTTTTTTTCACACCTGGACAGTTACAGTAAAGCGGGCCTACGGGAATTGTTAAAGATTGCATCACTGCATGGTCAGCATGTACTTCAAAAAAAGAAGTGCATTTTCTACTACTGGCATAGCCTCTGAAGGGATCATCCCAAATGACAACTATGAAACATTTTATGACTTGTCTGTTGACTGCAGTCCCTCAGGCAAAAGGTTAATGAGACTCATATGTCAGGAAGTAGGCACAGATTTTGTCTAAATTGCACCTTTAATGTAGGACTGTTTGGAAGCCTGAATTAGATTTTGACCATTTAAGCCACTAGTGGATGTAACTTCAAACACTTGTGTGAAATGTGATGACACAGTTTTGTTCTACATGTATCCACAGGAATTTTTTCTTCAACCTCCAACAAACTTGTGTACAGAACTTATGCATGTTACGCTGTGCATGATTCATGAATATGCATGACTTTAATGAGTAGAAACTGAGTTGACAGATGTAATTTAGACCAAAATATCCTTCAATCAACAGAGAGCCCAGTCTATTTTTTTTTCTGAGAAAAAGCAAATTGAGCAAATTTGCAAAAGCAAAAAAAGCAAGTTTTTCACTCAAATCAGAAATGAAATTTGCAGTGTTTTGCATGAACTCTGTCAGAGAATATTTTGAGAGAAGTGTTCCCTGCTCAATCAACTTTTATTCTAATTCTTTCAAGAAAAAGGTTCATGGCCAATTTGGATGACAACTGCACAGAGAAGTGTGTAGAGTCCTTGTCACAGCCACAGCACCTACGTGTACAAACCCTCTCCGACTTGTCCAACCAAGTAGCTAAATTTCAGACTCCCCAACTCATGAAGGCAATATCTGCCAAGGATATCGTATAAATTTAATGTCGTACAAGTTTGGGCGCTAAAGCAAGATGATCTCGCTGAATCTTGCTGAAAATTGTTAAGCAGAAGCTCTGGAAAATATCTCTGAATTTGTCGTTCTTCTGCCTGCTCTAGTTGGACTCCCCGCCTCTCATGACTGATTTCACGGGACTTCAGTCACGTGACATCAGGTTTGCTGATCCAGGTGGTGGGGTGCTGTGGGTGCACGTGCATTTCTCAAAATTTCCAAAATTGATCAATTGAGCCTTTGGTGTATTACATTGTAGACATCTTAGTGACTGCTTTTCTCATCATTGTTTTGGTACAGAGACTCATGCCCATTATTGAGATCACTGTTTGTATGCAAATCCTTCAGATGGAGAACACTCTCCCAAGTGCGAGTATCTAGTGCACCCACCCAAACAAAATTCCTGGATCCATCTCTGTGTGAGATGGCATTATAGGCAAAGTCATGGGTCTGTGCTTGTCTCAGTGCATGCAAAGGCGAGGCTTGACGCTGACTGGTGTTAGGTCAGGCCTGTACTAGTTTCTTTGCCATGATGTGGTGGGTCACATATATTCTAATTTTGAAGCTTTTAAAGGGAAATAAGGCGTTTGTTTTACAGAAACGATCATATTTTTGAAACCAATGTTTGTGGATATAGAATGACAGATCATTCAAAATGAAGAAGGACAGTGGTCTTCTTTTCAAGAAATAAGTTTCTTGCAGATAGAAATGCAGAAATGCAGTTATATGCTCAACAATAATTTGTTCTCTCAAACTTTCCAAAATTCAAATGATGCATCTTCCATTACTGATTACATACATGATGTTTACAGGAGATGAAGCTTTAGTAGATGTTTACTGATGAGACTGAATGGTTTAACAATGATTAAAACTATTTTCTTTGTATGTCATGTTGGTGCACATGTATTCTAAATGCCCTATTTTCCCTCAAGATCTGTCGATGCTAGTTTCTGCATCAGGCACCCATCCAACGACATCAGAAATCCGTTCTGAAATTCTTACCTGGATCTAAAGTTCCACTAACATACACATTTGTGTGTTTGACAAGTCTCAGCATGTATGTGTAATTACACTCGACTGTCAAACCTGTGAGATACAGAATGTTGCATTGCATTCAATTCAAAATGTATTATAACTGCACAATGAGCTGGTAGCCTAAAAAGCTAAAAACATTTTTAGGGTACCTGGTTATCCAACCAACTGTGGACTGGTGGAGGTACCTGGGTCTGAATCTTGAACCTGTAGCAAACACTGCTTCATACCCCTTTTCCATTTACAGATAATGCCTTGGGCAGTGGCTAGAAAGGTTTGTTGATTATTAGATGTAATTGACCTGCCATGGTGATAAAAATGACTTTAAGTCCTGATCTGTAAAATCGGATAGGACTGAAATAGATTCTTTACCTGAGAATTTGTTGAACAATCAACTTTAGGAAGCAATGCCCTCGATCTTTTGAGTAAACAGTCCGTGTTTGTGGCTTGAGTAACAGGGAGTTAAGTGTGTATATGTGTTTTGGTTAAATATTCGAAACTTCAAAATCATAAATCTTTGACAGAAAAGCTTTCAGAGTGTAACCTAATAATTTTATAAAGTTCTTTTCAGCAGGCTCTCACTTAATTCCATCTGAATTTAAATGGGTGCCAGTTCAAATGAAGCAGACAATTAGGTAAAGAAAATTGTTCATCACTTTCTCAAAATAGAACAGGATGACTGACATCTAGCATTATGAGAACCATGCAAGCTTGCATATTCCAGCAGTGGTTGCTATTAGCAACAATGTTTGCTTAGCTTTTAACTTAACTTTTAAGTGGTTGTCATGTTCCTTGATAACATCAGAATATTTGCCTAAACATCACACTGATGCTGGATAAAAACCTCTTGAGAAGACAAGACCATCATCACGAAGTAAAAATTTTTGCAAGACAGGGTTTCTGAAGTGTTTTTTTTTTTGTGGGGAAAGGGTTTTTCGTTTTTCGAAGGGAATTTTTTTTTTCCAACGAAAGGTTGGAATCTGAACCACGTTTAGTCTACTGTATACTTTGTAGTGGTAACACTGTTCCATGGATAAATCCATGGATTTCTTGGAGAAGGTTGGATGACTTGAATATTGTGTTGGTCACTTCTTCCACTTAACTGACAGACTGAGGGCTACCAATGTACTGCTGATCAATGATTTATGTGGTATTCTGGGAACACTGGTTGTTCAGTGTTTTTCTTGCTAAGGTTGTCATGTGTGTTAGCCATCTGCCAGAAAAGTTGTGTAGCAGTTTCAATTGGTATAATCGTTTGAAAGAAGGAAGCAGTCTATTTAAACTACTAGATAGTTACAACATCGGAGTATTGGAGAATTTTATCTCTTCATCCCCTTCCATTACATCTCACAGGCTCATCTGCTACAGACCCCTTGTTTTAATATCATTTTTTGGTTCCTTGTGTCAGCAAAGGAACCCATGCAGTCAGCTTGACGTGTGTGTGTGTCTGTGACAGTTGCTTGGGTACGCTGTAACTCAATAAGGGAAAGTCGGATGAGAGTCAAAGTTGGTACATAGATCTGCCATATTAAGAAGGTCTGCCCTATTGTTTTTGGTGGAGGTCAAAGGTCATCCAGGGACGCAGGGAGAAAACTCTGAAAACCTTTTTGACTCAATACCTTTAAAGTGGAAAGCTTGAAGAGATTTTATACTTGGTGCATTGATAAATTATCATGAGAAGATAAATTTGGTATGTTTTGGTAGAGGTCAAAGAAGAGGCAAAGGATAGGGGGCCTATTTTAGCCCTAAACAGTGATATTTTGGCACCCTTGGGCTACCATACCATTTTTGCATGAAACTTTTTGCTACGTTCTGTATTATCAGTGTAAGAGAAATTTAAAACTTCAGTAATCTGTATATATGGAGGTGATTGTCAGACAGACAATTTCTCCCTTCCCCCCTCTCTCACTCTCTCATTCATGCTATGGATACTTTTATGGTCCATTTAATGTAATCATTGAAAATTTGCTTTAGTGATAAAACAATGGGGATTCTATATAGTAATACAATAAAAAAAGGTAACTAAACATAATTTGTGACTTATACTACTTAACCTGAGTGAGCTGTGGTTGCGATGAGGCTTTCAGCTCTTTTGTATTAACCTTATCTGTTCACTATTACTATAATTTTCCCCCTCCCCATCAATGTTTGATGCATTTTCTTGAATCTTAGGGACAATGATCTTTGGGTTATAAGGCCTTTGTGAGTGTACAAAGTGTGGATGTGTGAGGTCACATGTGGGCCATTTGTAGCCTAAAGTGCCCAATGTTTGAAAGTGCACCAATTGCTTCTTGTGAGATTTTACAATTTAAATTATAAGGTTGTATCACATTGCTACTATGATTGTGGTGACTTAGGGGGTGTACAATATTTTAGGCTTCAATATCTAAATGGACCTTATGGACCATTTTATGAAATCATGCAAATGTAAACTTCTACAGATGTATGGTACTAAGTTGAAGTTGTGTCACATAACTACTAGGGTAGTGGTGCAATCAGATTATTCAGGATTACAGGGTCCAGGGTCTGAATGGGCCACTCAATGACATTGTGCACAATGCTTCTCTCCCAGTACAAGTTAAGGTTGTGTCACATCGCTAGTACCATGGTAGCTCTTTCTGGATATTTGGTATGTTTGGGTCCAAGGTCCCATGGTACTAAGTTGGCATTGTGTTGCATTTCTAATATGATAGTGATACCTTTGGAGTATTAGAAATTTATTGGTGGAAGGTCACTGTGGCCATGTTATGAAATCTTACAAAATACTTCTGCTCTTACAGATGGTATGTAACATTGTTGACGGTTGATCACATTAGTACTATGGAAGTGGTTCCATAGGGTTGTTTGTCATGTTTGGCGTCCAATGTCTGAAATGGGACATATGGGCCATTTTGTAAAATGGTGAAACGTGGTTCTTTTGCTGCAGATTTTATGTTACAAAAGAGGGTTCATGGTCAGAAATGGGCTATTACAGAAAATAATGTAAAATGCTCCTTTTCCTTCATAATTTACATTACTGTAGATCTGCACAAGGAACCACGATGCCCTTGTACTCTTGATGGTTGTTCTGTTGGCCACTTTAAAAGCTCAACACATCACATTTATATATTGGTATAGTATTATGGCATTCATGTGCATATGGTACTGAAATCTGCAACCACTGAGATTTGGAATATGATGGTAGATCAATACCTAGGTGAGAGATAAATCTTAGCTGGAAATACCAGTTTTAAGTCACATGCACGTTTTACATAAGTATAAGAAGCCTTTATTTGACAAACAGTTTTGAAATTCAAGCAAGTTTGTCTGTTCATCCCTAAGTGACATCTATTATATGCAAAATAATGTTTTGCCAAGAGCTTTGCATCTTTAAAGTTGTACCGCAAAGTTATGTCATTGATGCATTCACTTTTAAACTTACATTTTCTAGGTTTGTTGAGTCCAAAACAGAAAATTGTACTTGTTCATTACAATGCAAATTTCTTGCCAAATTTTGTAACTATTATTCACATATTCTAAACTGTTTGGAGTTTCTGATGGAGTCAAGGTTATTTGTTACATGATTCTTTTGGTCTTTTAGTCCGTAATTGTTAAGCGTCTGCAAACGGCATGACCTCCTATTACTTTTTCAACAGACAAGTTTTTTTGTTTTTTTCTGAAAGTTGATTTTCGACATTATCGGGACTTCAACCACAATGAAGTTAGTCATGAAACCGATCATCAGATGAATCCATCGATCAAAAGTTTTCATGTGTTTGCTTCTATTATTTGATGACTGCACTTTGTTATTTGTTCAAACATCATAAAATCAAAAGGATGTGGTCGTTGTCTTCTGATATAAAGTTAACAAAAGCAAGGAGATGATAAAAAAAAGGATGATGAGAAAGTGAACAGCTGCACCTGAAACTTTGGAGATCAAATAAATACTACATTTGGCTGATTTTTATTTCATTTTGTGCTGTTGTCAGTTATTGCCAATCCCTGTATGCCGGTATAAGGCTTTGATGAAACAGTATCGTAATACGTTCAGCGAGTTGTGTCCCCACCATGTGAAACTATGTTGTATATCTTTCAATAGAGCTCAGTAAAGTTTCCTCGTGCAGTGTTGGTTTTATGGACACTAAAAATTTTTTACACCATAAGAGGTTTAAAGCCAGTGAGGGATGGTTTTACTTTCTTGTTGTTGATTTGTCTAATATTGTTCTGAAGACAGCTTTTTTTATTTTTCTTATATCTTCTTTTTGTATATTATTTCTTTATAAACCACAATCTTTTCTCCAAATTCAAGCAAATAATTAGCTTGCTAATTTTGTTTGTGTGAATAGTGTCAGCTGTTTCAAATAAACTTTGAAACTCTACTATTATATATCAGAAATTTGAATAACTTTGATAAAATATGGCAACATTTATGGACAGAGTAAAAGTCTTAGCAAAGTAGACAAAGCCATAAATATACAGGCCAGAGGTGATCATGGTACGTGCAGAGCCTCACATCGTCAAGTTTTGCCAATACAATGGTTGCCGCTTGCTGCCAGCAGCACGTCGCAGTTACTATGTTTAGTATTTGCATTTAAGACAGGTCGGCCTGGTGTGATGGTGTGGGGACAAGACAGTCTGTCATTGACAGATGCCATTAGTGTTGTTGTCACTCTCCAGTTTACCCCCAAAATAATCCAGACTTTCAGATTCGCCTGAATTTATATCAAATTAGTGATGCAATCTAATTAACGTATCATTTTGTACGATCAAGTTCGAAGCAAAACGTTGGTAAAATGTCATTCCAAAATTGTGGAAGATACAGTGGAGGGCAATGTACTTTTGTGTGTGAACAATAAGGCAGTGCATGTTCACAAAGGATTATGTACAGAGGGTATCCTCCGTGGCAAATGTGTCATTTACCTGAAACTTGAATCTGCATGGGCACGTTGGTACCTAACTTGTAACTTGTACCAAATATCAACTAAAATGCAGTCAGGAATGGCTCTCAGAATAAGTGAGCCACGATCATAGCACTGTACAGGGTAGTATTTCTTCACGAATGACCCATTCACATTTTCATCAGTGGTGTACCTGTACATACTATGACAGCTGGTTCAGGGTTGTACAATGTTAAAGGTGTCATCCTTTTGACTCGACTTTGACTAATATTAATCAGAACCAGTTGTGTGGAACTAAATTCGTCATACCCTGAATAATTTCAAAATTTGCTGGAGAGAGCATTTGCAGGGCAAATTGCACAACTTTGAAGGAATGAAATTGTTAGATCAGTGATCATTTTTATTTGAAAGTATTTTATAGCTGAACATTTAGTGAACCATGTACCTCGAAAACCAGACTAATTGTGAAGTCCTGTCATGACTATCTCGTTGTTGTTGACTCATTTTCTGCTGTTGCTCTTGAGGCACATAGCTCTGACATGTGGGCCTGCAGTCATGCATGGCTAGGCTTGTGTATGCTTTACCCATATTCTTGTTAAGCTATGTTACTTTTTACAGATGTTTATCAATTTATTTTGGAAAGGATAGCAGATAATGATTAATAATAACTTAATGGTTTTCATAGCCATTATAGCCTGCATCATTAGATTAATAAGACCCTATCATATTGCTCATGGTTTTGTCCAGGGAAATCAAATAAATTTGATCTTGGAAATTGAGATATATGTTGTCTGGGGCCAGACTTGGTTTTTTAATTTGTTCTAATTGCATGGCTTCAAATACCCAGTACATGTCCATGTGTAACTTACCTTAGAATGGACAGAGGTGATGCCACACACGACTGCTGTAATATTTGCTCATATTCCCGTCTGCACATAAGTTACTAACTCAGCTTCATATTCTCACAGACGTTTCATCGTCGTGACAGTTCATGTCTTTCATCGGTCTTTTATCTGCTTCATACAAATCGCTGGCATATCAAAGAGTGATCATATACACTTTTCTTTTCTGTGAAGCATGTTTCCTGTACTTAGGGTAATGCGTGGGGGTCCTGCGATGGGTACTGATGTCTTGTGACATGCAGGAGAGAGATCTGAAGAAACATTACATGTATATGCCAGCTCCATGTCTAGTGTGTTAATTTGACGTAAATGACTTTTTATTGATTCAACCTTTCTGTTGCGACTTGTGCGGTGGATTTTTACCCTCACCCATGTTGATAAATCAGTCGGTTCCGTGGGGCCGAAACGAGGATGAAGAGACAAAAATAGGACTCTTAAAGTATAATCGTCTTCTCTTTTTCCCCTTTGTTCAAATCGAGGAATTGTTAGGTGCTTAATTGTAAACAGAAAAGAGGAACTGTTTTGCAAAATCTCTGACACTTTTGTTTTTGTCAAGATTAATCGTCGCCAGGAATCGTGGATAATGTTAATGTGCATTCAGTCCAATACGGTTGCTGCACGTTTTATGCATGTACGTTGGAATTTAAAACAGTGTGTCGTTCATAATCCAGCATTTTCAAGTAGTGATAGAACAAATTCCCCGATTTGGTCTCCTGACCTTAGCGAACAAATCAATGGTATCATGATTAAAGTAAATTTGTGTCTACCAGCAACTTGCAGGGTCACAAAATGGGAGCAATGTATAAGTATGTACTGTAACATCAAATTGTAATTTCACCTGCCACGGTTTCATAAAAAAAAAGAGATGCTCTAAAGTTCTTCTGAAAATTTTGACAGCATATTTCACAAATGAAGGGAGACAGCCACTTTGTTACCACACTTTTTAGAGGGACAGTTTATATATACAGAAAGGTGCAGTTATCCTTTGGACTTTTGATTGTACCATGGAGCTGTCTTTAGTACTATTAGTTCCCCAGTTGTACCTAGTAGCAACAATTTACAGTACCTGATTGGTAGGTTGGCTAATTGGGTAGTTATAGATTAAAGGTGTTATTGACAAAATTTATCAATTGGATAATTTGCATTTTAATTGAATACACAGCCTTAGTGATGAGCTGTCTGACAAATTTTTTTAGTCTGTACATGTTAATTTTTTTAATATGACAATTACAGAAACAATTCTTTCCACCTGTCTAGCAGGCTCTGTAGCTGTATAAATATGCAGTGTTTTTGTATGTTTCGTGTCTCTGTGAGTGTACATTACATCAAAATCATAACCGAATAATATGTGAAAGCTTTTGAATATAATTTAATATAGTGTAAAGATATTGTTTTCTTTCTTACAATTGTAATGTATCTTCATTTGAAAGAAAGGGATAGTGCATAAGAGTAATTGCTGTCCCAAATTTAAGGGAACTTTTCATGAAAACTCTGTCTCTCTAGATGTAGAAAGTTTTGGTAAGAAGTTCAACAACTGAGGGGGCTTTTATATGCAATTGGAGACATGGATAGTGTAAGATGATCTGACATTTGAAGGAAAATTAACAGAATGTAGTATGAAGAATGATTTTAGAATGTTAACTTGCTTAAATACTTAAAAAAAAATTCAAAAGATTTCTCATCCTTCTAAGCTTACCCTTTCATATTTCAAAATATAACGGTTGCATGGTATGGAATAGCCCTCTCTCCTCCCTGATCCATACGTGCAAGCTGAATTAGACACAGGGAGTAAATCTTAATTCAAGTCCTAAGAAACACTATATCATGTACCTTTGACCAAAAACAAATGGCAGCGATTTGTGATTAAATAAAACCCAGTGACACCATAAATTTCAGTTAATGATTTTCAATTGTACACTTCTTACAATGAGGTAATACTTTCAACTCACTGGCTGTACTAGCTTCCTTTCTTCTTCACGCCATAATCAAAAGTTTACGTTTATCATTCAGGTAAGTAATGGACATTAAACATTCATTAGAGGGCCCCACGTCTTACCCCAAATAAACGTTTGCTCCCAAATCATAAAAGCTCAATTGATGCAACTGCTATGGCAACTTTGTATAGTCTGAAAATTTTTTTACTCCACATGGAATGCCAGTCTACAGTATTTTGCTGCTTTGCCATGCAAACAGAAATATGATACTATCTACGGATTCCTGTCATTGGTAGCCCTCATTGTATAGCAGCTGAGCTGCACATATCAACCATATTTCGTATACCTACACTGCATGTATCTGCTACATCCACTTTACAAATACGTCACTGTACACAGTGCAACATCATCGTCACGTTTCCAGTCCCATGCGTAAGGAAAGAAAGTTCAGTATACTTGTATAAATTTAAATGTATCTCTCTTTGAGTTAATAATCACCTTGTCTGAAGATGCATGATTTACAACTTATTACCCAATTTGGTCTATTGTATACCCTCAGAGCAAGCTCAACAGGCAGAACTGGAGAAGTGGAACAAGAGTAAGGGAAGTGTGAACCCCCAAGGAGCTTCCTCTAAGCAGGCCTTGTATGACCTGACAGCCCTTCATGAATCACTGGACTATCCCAGTTCAGGTCATGCGGAACAAAGAAAGCTTGATGTAAGTGGATCAGGAGGTATCTTGCCATTCCTCAGGATCTACATCAATGGATACTTATTTCCTGTCTTTTTACTTTTTTTATTGACTTTTTTTTTAACTCATTTCTCTGGGAAATAGGGGAGAATCTGTAATGCCTGGAACTTTCACTCACTGAGAGGTATGTAAAATCAAGATCTTGACTATGTGCTGGGACGCTCTTGACCAATATACTCATCTCATTGTGATGAAACTGGTTTACTTAATGTCTCATTCAGTGGATGTTTACTAAGGAATGTTGGAAGACAAACGTAGACATAATCAGACAAAAATCTTATTCCAAATGTCCTCTGAGAGGGTGATTTTAATGAGGAAAAGCTGTATTAAACAAGAACTTTTGCAGAGGTGTCCTTTATGACAGTGGCACAAGTCCCTAATATGATTCACTATACAATCACTGTAACCAGTTTTGTCAACATATTAAATTATCATTTTCCTTAGCTGACCAAGTATGTCAATAACTTTGTTCACCAGTCTTTGTGGTTTTTGCAAAACAATATAGATTTGATTGTTACATGTTTTGGTGGGCTGGATGTGTACACTTTTAAAATAAATTAAAGAATATTGTTAATTTTCGTACCTGCAAAGTTTTCACCATAGAGAGTTCAAATTTATGAGTAGTATATTGATATTTCTAATTGAAGGATTTAGGTTCCACTTTGCAAACATGTAATGATCTTTGTATAGGTGAAATAAAGCATTCAGAAAAAAACTGATCTTTTCGAAGCCAGTTTTGTGGACATAGAATGATAGATTATTCAAAATAAGGAAGGACAGTGGCCTTCTTTGCAAGAAATGAAATTTATCGAAGATAAAAATTCTTTTTGCTCAAGAACAATTTGTCAAACTAAACTTTCAAAAATTCAAATAATGCATATTCCACAACTCATCGTGTGCATATTGTTTTGAGGATTTTGAGGTGAAGCTTTTGTAGATGTTTATTGGTAAGCCTAAACGGTTGAACAATTAGAAAAGCTGCTTTCTTTGTACACCATGTTTGTGCATTGTAAATAACGTGCTTTCCTTTACACAATTTCTCTGTTACCTGCTAAATATTCAAAATATTCAAAAATGTTTTAACTTTGTAGCTCACACCAGGTGACTGGTGTGAGCTGTTGTGACAGAGCTCATCAAAATTTCACAAGCTTATTAGTAAAGTTTGAATGTCCGAAGTGTTAGTGCTTGTAAAATTTTGCAAATTGTGCACTACTACAGATTCCCTCCCACAAATGTCAATGATTTGGTGTAATGATATAGGATTTGACTGAATGATATTTAAATGTTACCTTCAGGATGTTCAGGTGTGAACACCTGCACCCTTGGTGCTCTAATTTCATATTTCCACTCTTTCTCTCTGCCACGCAGAGACCATTTAGTTGTCATATATAGGTGATTGTCCCTGAGAAGTTTGACAAGTGGAATGTTCTTGGCTTCGGCCATGTTCAAATTCTTGAAGCAAGTTCCGGTGAACTAAAAATGTTGGGGCCATAAAAGCTGAGATGGTGTGAGAAATAGTCAAGTATTACAATTCCCAAAGGGGAAATGAATTTTGCTTCCCCAAAAGCAGAATAAATCATGCTGTGAAATAATGATCACTTAGAGAAGCGTTCTCATAATTCTGATAAACGGCTAACCACTTGTTTTTTGGACGATAAGTGTGCCATTTGGTTTTATGCTCTGCGCACTTTGAAATCTTGTTTGATGTTTACGGAACTGGCAGACAGGAAGTGGTAGTTCTCATCTTTGTTTACTCAATTGATTAAATTTTTGTATCAAATGTCAGATCCAAGTCTCTTGACATTTCTCAAAGGGTAGTACCTGTAATGTTTGTGAAGTGAAAGTCTCTTCATGACTTTGGTCAAGCATCAGATCACATGTTGTTAATTAGATTTTTCCTTTGAAGTGCCATTCAGTGGTAGGTCAAACCCCTGGGAGTAGAAAGTGTCCAATCGAGTGTTTAAAATGCGAAGTAGCCCCTTTTAAATATTGTTTGATACATAATTTGAAAACAGAAGATTTGACTTTTAGTCCTCTTGTTATTATTAAAGAGGAACTTACGTAGCATGTTAATCAAAACAAAATTTTGCTTTAAGGCACTTCATGTACGATTGAAAAAATGAAAGGAAACCTTAAAAGAGAGATGTAAAAAGAGAAAGAAAACCAAAAATAAAAAAACTAAAATCATAGAAAAATACAAGGAATGGATTAAAGTATTAAGAGGAACATTTAAAAACATGAAAAGTAGATAATATGAAAAGTAGTCTAAAATTCAGTCAAAATCCAACAGTAGGGTAAAGTGGAGGTCAGACTTTACAAAAGGAAGATAAAAAGTTAAATGTCTGCAGTGCTGTACTAGGAAAACAATAAGAAGCACATAATACAAAATGAACAGTAATCAATCACTTAAGAGCAGACCTAATTAAGAATTTCAGATTAGTTTATTTCTAAAATTCATTAATATTTCTGGCGTGTCCAGCTGCATTTGGCAAACGGTTGCATAATCTTGCAGTGACTGAGTCAAAGCGTTTACTGAAAGAGTTACCACTTAAAGAGATTTAGACTCGGAATGGAGGGATCTAGTAGGGTGGTAAATGTGAAGAAGATTGCCAATGTAGGTTGGATCAAGGTTATTCAGGGCCTTGAATGTGTGTAACAGAATTTTGAAATTTGGTCTTTGATCAACTGGTAGCCAGTGTTAATGATGCAGGACTACTGTGTAAGCTGATGACGACATTGTACTATAACCCCTTACATTAATTTAATCTCTCGCTTGATGTTGAAAGCTGATGAAGGGAAAAAGAAAACCAGTCCAAAAGGAATTGTTGTTTTTGTTTGTTCAGTGCATGTTAACAAATGTTTACTTAACATATTTAAGTGTTCTGTTTGAATGCATGCAAGCAAATATTGTCTTGCTGACCGTATTGTGAAGAATGTTTAATTTCTGATAATTTTGCATCATTTGTTTATCACCGATTCCCGCTGCATTTTTGTCTTTCAAAAAAGATGTCACTGGATGCGAGCGACATGCCAGATTGGCTGGTTCAGGAGATGGACACGGCTCTGTCAGAAGCTTGGAAAGTTGGCACTGAAGATTCATTCCTGCAAATGCTAGTATTAGTTATGAATGAGAATGTCAGTGGTGAGTTGAAATTTCCTCCCTCCCCCCATTATCCCCTAGGCATCAATGAATCTCATATTAGTGAACCTTGAAGGGTTTGCAATACCCAACTATTGCATCCATTACTTTTGAAATAAACATTTCTGGGCATGGTGTAATGCATTTTTCATTGCTAGCACCCTCAGCCCAGTAACAGGTAGATTGATGCCTTTAGTTTTTTAGGACTGATATGTTTGGATAATAAAGCATCTGTACTTCAGCCTTTTTTCCTAGCAGATTGGTTTGGTTTCTGTGGTAGTGTTCATTTATCGTAATTGTTCGCTGAATGACTGCAACTTTGGAGTAGGCCTTGAAGAGGCACATTTGAGTTGATATCGATAAATTTGCCAGGATTTTGAAGAATTTGAATCATCTGATGCATGAAGTGGCTAAGAATTTGCTTAATTAGTCAAGTCCCACATATGCAAGCTACAAACACCATCAATAATTTCAGTCTTTGAAGACTGGCTTATAACGATCCTGTGCACAGTTAATGCTGATCTGAAAAGTATCCAGTCATGATTTTTTAAAACAAATTAGTAAATAGTCATTCCTCAATGCGTCTTTTGTTCAGTGTGGTGATTGTCTTAGTTTGGAAATTTGTAAATGTGAAGAAATCTTGACAGTTTAGTAAAACCTTGATGAATTTGGCTAACCATTTCAAAATGTTGCTGTAATTTCCAAGTAGTTAAAAATGTCCAAATGGAAAAAAAAAAAAAAAGTCACATAAATTTGGTATATTCTCATGTTACTCTTCTAGGATATAGAATATCACACCCAAGAATTTTGAACCTTGAAAAAGTTTTACATGATATTATCATCAATTAAGAATAGTCCAAGTCAAACTGACTCTTTGTTTGCCTTGTAACAGAAAAACATTATTATGTATGAACTTTGCATTGAATTTCCATATATGTGACATTTCAGATATTGACTGCCCCTTGCTATAAAATTTCACAGATCAAGTTAACTTTAAGACCAAACAAAAGTGATATCATTGTTGCAAATTTTTAATATGTTTCCCCAACTGTGTGAGGTTATGAAACAGGATTTCATTTGGCAGGATATTTGTTTCAAATAACAGGGCAGATCTGTAGATCTCTCGAACGGGAATATTAATGTGAAGGATCAAATATGTTTTTTGACTTGAACATTCCGTACGCATTGCTGACTTTGATCAGACTTGTTGACTTTTTGATGTAGTGCTGCTCTAAGCTTTGATGTAGATAGAAACTCATAAAAATGTTGTTCCTCAAAAGTGACATTAATTCTGTCTTGGGGGTTGAGGTAAAATAGGTCAAGAGAGCGAGGATGTTTTTACCTTTTTTTAAATCTCCTAGATAATTCTGGATAGTGTTACTGTACAAAGATACCAATGTGTAACATCTATTCCATGTTTGATACGCACTCCTTACTTTTACTAGTGCTACTTTTCTTGACTTAAATTTCGTCGAGCTTCGTAAATTTATTTTCAGTACTCATGCAGGTGTGTGCATACTTTGCATCAGAATAAATTGCAGGAGACTGCAAAAGTGCCTCGTTAAAATGTATAAACAAATACTTTTGGAACAAAAAGTTGAAATGGATGCATTATCTTGTTCATTGGCATTAGGAGCCTAAAGTGGCAAAAACTTGTTTTCAGTCCATCAAATAATTTTACTTTTAATCACATACACCTCAGTGACATCATCCAGTGAAAAAAAATGTTAGAAGGAAGCTCAAAAGTCACATGCGAAACTAATACAATCTCTCCCACCTTCCTGTGATACCATACCATATTCCACTAAAATGCCATATACTATCCCTCATTATGATATAGAAACATCAGTTCCCTCTCAGCATTCAAACTGTGCTGCTGAACATATTGCAAATCACCCATATTTCCATTCTGCCAGTACCTCCCAGATGTGACATAATACTCATTTCATACGTGTTTTCTGACTCACTTTGCAGTGAACTACCAGCATTCCCAAACAAGTGTCACCCCTTTGATGGTCGCTGCTGCAAAGGGTAACGTAGATGCTGTGGAGAAACTTTTGACGTTGGGGGCCAATGTACATATGAAAGCTGGAAATAACCAGTGAGTAATTCATGGCAATTCACTTTATTTGCACCCCTTGGCTCAGAGTTACTTATGTGTTAGAAAATAGCCACTGCCCTGTGTTGGATATCTAATTTGTGATTTCGTATTCACAGATCTTTGAGATTCACAGCATTTTAGACAAACCAGACTCAGATATTAACTGGCTTTTACTGTTCCAATGAATTTTTACTAAGATTTTCTGCAACCGTCACCAACCTGCCTAATTGCAATTGGACAGTGAAATTGGTTCGTTCATCCATTGTTCAGTCAATTATTCAGTCCATTCTATATTATTAGGTTGTTGTCATCCATAAAAAAAAAAACTTACATATGTCAGAATTGACGGAAATGCTGGTGTCAGTCGAAATATCTCTGAGTTAGAAGGAGTGTAGAAGACTCAGCCATTGCTCTCACATTATGTACTTTTCCTTGATTCTGCTGATAGTGACAGTTTTTACAGATTGTATTTCATTTTGAACTTTCATATGTATAATAACCCTGAATTTTACCTGACCTTAGTTTGTTTACTTTATTTCCTACGACTCGATTTGAACTTCGTTCTCGTACAATTTATCCTTTGTGGTTTTAGTCATTCCTGTTACATCGTTGTGATCTCAAATGTTTCTTCAGGGCAGCCGTGAACCCCAGAGTGAATGAGATTCCAGGTTGAATGTGTGAAACAGCTTAACTTCATCATTTGGTCTAGCTTTCACAGTAAAATTGCAATTTGTGCACATTTCCCCACAATGTTCACATCTCTATAAGTAAGAAACCAACAATGAAAACAATTACCATAGGGTATACCATTATAGATTCCAAAGTAACAGGTAACCTTCATTACCCACCATTGTTGAATCACAATGGAGATATCTGCTTGAAAACTTTGATGATTATGTTAACTTTGGTTGAGGTCCAAATATAAGTTTAGTGGTATCTTACACATTAACAGTTTCTGATGTATTAAATCAAACATGATCAGTCTCCATAGGTTTTCATTGTAATTTATTCTTCAATGCCCTTCTTTATTGGTCATTTACATATCATGCAAAATTTGTTCCCACCGAGTAAGTGCGTAAAATATTCATAAAGTTTTATTTATAACATCCGTGTCTCCTTCATCTATAAATCTCTCAAGCTTGAGACTGGAGATGGAAATCTGAAGAGAGTAGAATAAAACAAAACAAAAAACAAAAAAAATCTGTTTCCGTGGATACTGGTTTATGTGAATTATTTGCAGATTACTGCAGGTTGTTCCTTTTTTCATCAGTTTTGTGTGTTCTTCGTCAGTCATGTAAACATGTTTGAATAATTTATTTATGTCGTTTTAAGACCAAAGGAATCTCTTGCATGACTGGAAAGCACTTTCATGGAATCTTCCCCCCCCCCCTTAGTTAAGATGCCATTTGATGTTATTTTTATATTCAGGATTACAATTATGAACTTTTCCAAAACTTGCCAAACTCTTACAGTAGATAAAAATTGGCAGTTTCAGCAGAATTTAAAAAGAAGCAGTACTGGTTTCTCTGATGGCCAAACAGATCTTACTTCTTCATCCTGTTTTAGTTATAACACTGGTCAAAGTAGTGCCATCAGGGTGAGGGGGCAGGGAAGGTGATCCTTAGGTTGAAGTATACCATTGATCAGAAAGGAGATGTGTGGCATTGAAAATGTCATTTGGTAAGTTTGACTGAATAGTAGTCAGACGCACATGACTTGAGATAATGTATTTATGCTTGTTTTCTTCCTTTATTCCTGGTTTTGGTTTGTACATATTTGTTTGGAATTTTTTCAAACACATTTGTTTATACAATTGCTTTCATTTTTCATGGTTCAGCATTTTTAAATGGTCCATCACAATTTAGAGAACAGTTTAAAGTTATTAGTAATTCAGTAGCAGCCTTATGGTCTGATTTTTGAAGGAAAATTGAAATTCATTTGACTTAATTTGACTTCACTGAGCAAAAGGTGAATAAATTCTCTTTGTCATATATGTTCCCCAGAAATATAGGCATACAGGGGTCAATATTTCAGTGGGGGCAGGGAGGATTTGCCTGAATTTTGATTTTTGGAACAAGTTGCCCAAATTTTGAGGCTCAGCTTCTGTTCTGGCCCCAGTGCCACCACAGTGGTTTTTCCATGGGGGACATCAAGTTACAGTGTGCAGACTCAACCGGAGCGTCAACGCGGATTGGCACAGAGCGCACCAGGAAATTTGTTGATAGAAATATCTCCTGGATCACTACAAATTGCTCTTCCAAAGCTCTGGAAGGGTTGCCATGGCCCACCAAAAAGAGAACTTTTTCTTCCTCTTGGCTGTCCCATTCGCTGGAGCGTTTACACTGTTTTTGCCCGACTTGAGGGGTATATGCCCCTTCCCCAACTCATACACAACCAGATTGATTGTCTATGTGTTTCACAATCAATCAATTTGTTAAAATGCTAGAACTACAAATAATGGAGGGACTAGAAATACTGTAGTTGTGAACAGTCACCGCAGTGATTTGAAAAGTGAGAAACATATTGATAATTGCACTTTGCCTCAAGTTTGAAGTTTCTGAAGTCCCATTACAGGAAACAAAACAAGATGCGTAAAAGATCCCTTGGTAACGAGAATAAATTTAAAGACCAAAGACTGTGTGGTAAGGAATAGAGTCCATTGGCATCGACATCAAAGATCGTTCATGTTCTTTCGTAGGTCTGCTCTGGATCTTGCCAGACTTTCTGGAAATGATGACTTGGTGTCCTATCTGCAAGCTTACATGTAAGTTATTTTTTTTGTTCCAACCTATCTTCCTTTTTTTGTACATTATTTTCTTTGCATCATGTGGCATTTTGTTGGTTCTTTTTTTGTGAGAGTACAAATTATTGCATGCATTAATCTGAGGGTAATGTAACATTTGACATGGTGGTGCGAAGATGGCTGGGAACTGTCTTCATCTTGTCCTTTAATAGTTATACAGTCCATGGTAATTAAAATCATGTTTACTTTGCATATTCAAGAGCTCAGATGTGACTAATGTCTCCGTCTCAGTAATCTCCCTGGTTGTGTAACCCATTGTAGCAAGTGAAAATGCAAATTGCCACAGAATTGGCAAGGACCACTAATAAAATTTATCATAAGCTTGTAACAAACCTGTCGTGTCTCAACGTGAATCAGCGTCGATCTGTGACGTCAGAAGCTTCAACATTGTTAGATTTCTTTCAGAAGAAATCCCACAAAATGTTGGTTGCTGACTTGCAAAGAGGCATTTAAATTTGCTAAAGGAGCATTAAATCCTTGAATTTTGTTATGAAGCAGAAGTGTTTGGAAAGCATCTTCCCAAAGTTTCTTACAACAATGTTGTTTCCCATTTAAGTCATACAGTTGTGGAATTCAGAGAAGGCTGCTGCCATTTTTTGCCTCAGTTGAATGTAAAACGACTTGAGTAAGTCAAATTATGATATCACGTAATCCATGACAGCAGAAGTATAAGGTATTTCTTTGTTCCTTACCCATGTCTTCCACATAAAATGCACTCACACTTGTACATATTGTGTGTTAAAGTGCATCATGCAGTGATCAAATTATTAGGCCTAATACTTTGATTTGAATCTATGCAATTAGAACTGTTGAAAACTGTTTGACAGACTGTGGGTCATTATTTGCTAGTAGTCATTTAGTTACATTACAGCTCTAATGTAGTGATAATGTCCACAGTCATGATGGTCTGTCAGTGTACTCTATGCCGGCATTAAGTTGGGGTATGAACATGCTATAGGTAGCGCTGCATAGCTGCACTTTGTAAATGTTTAATGGTCTTGCGTTCTCATGTATTTGTAGTGCTTTTGCTTTTGAGCATCTGGGCTGGAAAAAATGTTTATTTCCCTGGAAGGGAGTAAAATTATTTCCTTGGAAGGGAGTAGAATTTCCCACAATTCTCGCTACATTCTCATTTACAGAAATGGGAAATTTCCCTCCAAAAGCCAAAATTTCCCTCCAGATGCCCAAATTTCCAGGGAAGGAGCCTCCCAGCTTCCCAACTTTTTCCACCCATGTTGAGCATTTTCTTATGACTGTTCCTATAAGATATTTTAGGGGTTTTTTTTGGTCAATGCTTTGGGGTTTCTACATAGATTTTACTGTCTGAATGTCTTACTTTTGCTGATATCCTTATAATGACATCATTTTGCAAGTACTTCAGTTATGGTCTACAGAGTTTTAATGATATGCTCTTACTGGGGAGCTGTTGTTTGGAAGCAGAGGAAACTGAAAGTTTAATTCTAATTCTTTTGAGGTCACCAGAGGTCAAAATGTGAAAACCTTGTAAACACTAAAGAAGCATAATCTTGACTAATTTCATAATTAGTGTGTCGGTTGGTCATAATGAGTAGCTGATTTCCATTGATTTTGGTGGAGGTCAAATTTCATTTGCAGTCAGCCGAGGTTAAAATGTGAAAACGTATAAAACTGCTTAGTACACACAGTGGTCAAAAGAGCTTAAAGTAGACTTGCTATATCTTGAAGGACAAGGTGTTTGAATTTCAAAATCGGTATGTACATGTTCTGTGTTCTTCATGCAAACTGGCAAGGAATCACAAAGACCTTTCACTTCCTTGTTACATGAACTATTCCACCTGGCTAATCTTTCGCATCTAAATTAAGCTGTTGAGTCCACTGTAACTACTGCAAATAGGCCCGTATACATGTGGTAAATCTTCACCTCCTTACTGTTTTGTAGACCATTCTAATCATATTGAAATTTCACGTGATGCTTTTAAGCATATTAAGGAAAACTTTCCTGTATTGAAACTTGGTCTTGTAAATTCCCGTTCATTGTGGAACAAGCTAGATTGTATCAACGATCACATTATTGACTCTGATCTCAATATCTGTGCCATAACAGAAACATGGCTAAAAAAAAAATGATTATGCTTTGAGAGCAAAGTCTGAAACCTACTGGATACACTGTCCTAGATTGCCCGTGGCTTCCACCTTGTAGTAGAGGGGGACTGGGGTTTGTTTTCAGAGATGATATTAAGTTAAGGTCAAGGGTTGATAAAGCCATCATTGCCACTGATTCTTTTGAATTCACTGAATTATTATTTAAGTTTACACGATCACTTTGGCTTTGCACAATATGTCGACCACCATATTCTCAACAGCACCCCGTATTTCACCCAACATATCCTTTCGTGGGTTCGAGATCACCTCGAAACAGTAGTTCTGTGTGATGACACACTGGTAGTATTATGCAGGGACTTGAATTGTCATCTTGCCTGTCATGAGGATTGTGACGCCAATCCTTTTCCTGAACATTGTATCCTACTTTGGTTTCGTACATCACGTCAAGACTGCAATCCATCGCTCTTGCCACACCTACAGACCTCGTGCCATCCAGAAACACAGAGAACATTCCTCTAGATACATCGGCATCTATGTTTCATGTCTCTGATCACTGTTTCATGGAATGCTCGATAGCCATTCAATGCCCAACACCTACTAAAGAAGAACAGTTTTCCTATCAGAAATGCAAATCCATTGACATCGATCAGTTCAAGTTGGATATTTTGTCTTCTAATCTGTATGCTGAGGAGTGGGTTGACATAAACACAGGGGCGAATTGTTTCGGTGCTACTTTGTGTCGCATTCTTGATCGGCATGCACCGCCGAAGACAGTTACAAAGGTCACTTGTATAACTTCATTGGTACTCTACCTCTCAGTATGTCTATGAGACTTGAAACTTAAATAACGGCAAGCTGAAAAGATCCGGTGCAGTATGTGAACTTTGTTTCAGACAAGTTACTTACCTTTGGCAGACTGCGCAACCAGTATACATATGCCCTTGCTGGCAGTCAGACCAATTATTATAATGGACTTAATATCAATGGAAACCCTCAAAATCCAAGAAAACTCTTTAAGGTATTTAATAAAGTCACTACTGGTTGTAATCATTTTTCTTTACTGGACACTTCTGGTACCTTTAAACTTGCTTGTGACATTGTTGAATTTTTTGTTATCCACAAGATTGATTTATTATGTAATGAAAATGGTAACATTGATGTTGTAACAAGTTCTCTCACTAGCTTAGATACAACTTGTAAAATTCCATTGTTTACAAAATTTAAGATTTTGACCATCAGTGATGTCAATAGACCCGGTAATGTCTAGCTCAAGTCCCTCCTGTACCCTTGACCCTATTCCCACTTCTCTCTTGAAGAAGTGTGATTGTTTGTCCCTATCGTTACAAAGAAAGTACATTTTGCTCTCCTTACCCATGAGTTCCCTGACGCCTGGAAGGATGTCATTATCGTCCCTCATCTGAAGAAGCTTGACCTTGTTACATATTTTGCTAATCATAGACCTATAAGTATCCTGTCATCTATCTCTAAGATTACAACAAAAGCAATTTTAGAACAAGTCAGTGACCCATGCAAGTGTTATATCAGTCTACTTCCTTTATGCCAGTCTGCTTATCGACCATTCCATAGCACTGAGACTGCACTTGTTAAGGTTTCATCCCGCATTTTACAGAATATGGACAAGACACACGTCACTTTTTCGGTGATGCTTGTTTTAAGTGCTGCTTTCTATACTGTTGATTATTCAATACTCCTTAATATTTTAGCTATTAATGTCTTTGGCATTAGTGGACAGGGTGCTACCTGGTTTCATTCCAATCTTCAAAATCATACACAACATTTTAGCATTAATGATTCTTTTTGTAATGTCTTCAACCTGAAATGTGAAATTAGTCGCACATATTAATATAGAAAACCTCTAGTGCTTACAATAAAAATGCAACAAACTGTGTTCCTTAAATTTAATCCTTGATTGTAGTCCCTCATCGCCATGGAGCTATTACAGAGCAACTGAGCCATTTTGAGTTTGCCATGAGTGGCCTATTTGCTACACATTTCATGACAAGCTCCTGTAGTGTATTCCACCATTAAGCTTCGTATCTTCTTAAGTGTCATGTCAAGAAACTGCTCCTTACAGATTTCTACAGAAATTGTGCAGCCATGCTGACATGTTTTCTGAGTTATCCAATCAGTAAATTGTTCTCTTTTCCTGTCTGCAGGTCAAAAACCCAATCAAAGGCTCATATCCGGTATTTAGTGTGTGTTTCTGTAAATACATTTCATGGCATTTAAACAATGTCAGACTAAAATTGTAGGAATTTTCCTCACAGTTGTTGAAATTATACATGGAAATATTTGCCATTTACTTTTATTCTGTATCTGATCCGACTGAACCTTCATTGACCCATTTTTGATGCAAATTGTAAAAACACCTTTCAAACATTTTTTCAAAGAAGAAAGTAAAATTTTCTAAATTGAAGCTCAAGCTTGGATTGGATTCCAGACTACGTCAAAAGTGAACAACTCGATCTCTTTTGATGATATGCAGGCACTCTTCTCCATTTTCTTTTCATATTCTGTATCTGCTTTTTTTTTTTTCTTTTTATGAAAGCTCCTGTGGTTAAACCTGCCTCTCTATCATCATTTGAAAGATGTTTGCTCAATTCACATCTGAAGGGCATTCTACATTCAACTACCAGACAATCACCTAAAAGAAGTTAACAAATCTCTTTTAGAATGTATCTCTGCTTTTTTCCAGACGTTTCGTCACAGAGCAACCTTTGTCGTACCCCCTCCCTCCAGCTCTCTATCACCTTGAATGTACATCAAACCCATCCTCACTCAGATCAGCTGAAGTTGAAATGTTGTTCGTTGAATGTTTCTATGGTGGTGCATGGTTCTGTGGATGGAAACTGACATCGAAATTTCATGTGTGCTGTTACCATGCACTTTTGTTGTATTACAACACATTTTAGGATTCATAAACACCATTCAATCATTGTCGAGTCCCTTTTCGTTGGACAACATTATATGCAGGGTAGGTTTTCCGGCACCGTCAATTTTGTCCTTTCCTTTCACCCTCCAAGAACCTGCAAATAAAAAACCTCAGCAGGTTTATTGCTTTCAAGAGATACTTCAAAAACGTGTTTGGTTTCATGAAAGAGGTCTTTGAATGAAAGAGAAACCAGCTAACACTTGAACTCTGTTAAAGTTGCACTTACCAAAACCTGTAGAATAGTTTATCGCAATTAAATATACTGTAATGTAACAGTTTTTTTCTTTAGTGGAACAAAGGTCCGATATATTCCAAATGCACCAATTATGGAGAACACAGTTTTTTTTTTTTTCATTTTTTTTCATTCTGTACAAGCTGTTGGTATGTTGGGTAGTGCACACGATAGTGAAATTAGGTTCATACAGTGGATCAGACAAGTGAAAGTGTCTGGCAGTGCAGACAGATTTGAGTCTGGAGTCATATGAAGATCCACGTAGTAGGCCCCACAAGTGCAGGTTAATTTCAGTCAGTGCCCATGTGAGGATTAAAATGAGTGATATGGATAATGTCCAGTCAATCAGAGCTGGCTTATTTGTATCAGAGGGTCATTCATGTTACAATGACAGAAGGTCACATCAATGGTAATGTCAAGCAGTGTCATCGATTCGATCATGGGTCACGTCCCGTTAAAGTGGATCAGCATGATTTTGTCAACCAGAGCAGGCTAATTTGTTTCATGGGAACAATCACGGCAACTGGATTATGTGGTGTGTACACCAACAAATTTTTCAAACTGTACTGTTCTTATATAGAGGCCAATATAAAGAGTTTATGAGTGAAGCAATGATGTTTGCATTTAAGGGGAATCAAGTTTTTACCATACACATTACTACACAAGTTCAAAACAGTAGTATGTCTTTTAATACTGAGATGGAATTCAGATGTATGCACCAACACTTAGGCTACAGTCCCGCAAAATCTGACCTTTTCACTCGTCATTTGTCAGTCTCTCTTTCATTCTTACGTGACAGGAATTTCAGCCATGTGGTATTAAACCTTAAAATTTGAATGCTTTGGACAAGGTACCAGCCAAATGACACAGTCTAAAGACAATTGAGAGATTTCATTTGATATGAAAGCATTTTCTGGAAATGCTTTTTGTCGTGAAACAGGCTGAATCCTAGTTATCTTTGTTTAGTAATACAAATTCTTGTAGTCTGACCTCATAATCCTTGATGGTAAGGAAATCAGAAGTGTCCTTTTCCAATATGGCGTTGTGATCGATGGATTTAAAATGGATTCTTTGGCATAAATTTGCATAATGGCCATGATATCACGAGCAACTGTATCTACCGGTGTTGGTCACATTTGTGATACTTTTAGCTTCATGTGATATACTTTTGACTCAACCATAGTACAGTATGTCAAGGCATATATGCCCATCAGTAAGAAATTCATTGGGGTAAGGGTACCATATGATAGGAAAGGGGAGTAGTGTGCAAAGTGGATGTGTAGTCCATGTACATTGCCAGAATGCTGTGATACATCACAGTTTCACCATTTCTATCTTTAACACTTTTGTCCAAATGTATCGATTTAGAGGTGTGAATTTGGATGAACTCCAGCGTTGCATTGCTTCGTCAATTCAACATCAGCTGAAGTTCATCGATGGCCGCCATTCATGTGTATGGTCGTAAAATTCTCTTCTACTCCTTTTCTTTTTATGATGATGAGATTTGTAACCAGACCTTGAAACTTAGGAAGCAAATGTTTGTAAGATGTTTCCTATTCTCTCTGATCTCCCTAATGTATAGGGGGGGGTGTCTATTAGCTGTGAAGCTGATCATTTAGGAAGTGTTAGAGCGTGTCGTTTAGGTTCATTAAATTTCAAGTTAGAAGTATATACTTGAATATAAGTTTACCAAACAATTTCAAAATCACCATTATTTGCTATTTCTTCAACACTGTATGTTACATAACTTTGTCACTGCAAAGAAAAAATATTATCAACATTCATTTCTTTTCATGCAGCACTAACCTTTTCTAGATTATTTGACACTGAGACTGTCTCCAAAATTTTGTACTGAATACAAGGAAAAAATAAATGTGTTTGTCAAGGACATGTGTATGTTGGTGTGCCATGCTTTGGTTCGCTGGTTCCAAGAAGTAAAAGTTGCCTAAACTTCAAACTTGATATGTGTAAAGTACTTGCCAAATAATTGGTGAGCCAACTATGTTGCTCTTCTTGGAGGTCAAAGGTCATATGTCATTAAGGATGATCAACATTTGACTACCCAGTTGGTATGGTGCTACAATATAGTAAAATCCTCAACACGTGGAATTTAATTTGGTAGCCATTAGTGAGCAGATGATTCCTGTTTGCTCTTTTTGTGGAGGTCAAAGGTCATTTGCAGTTTGTACATTAGTTTAAAATATTGGTAGTTAATCAGAATATGTCTGGCAGTAAATATTGGTTGAACATGATACCATTTTGGCCTTGGTGGGTACAGTGGATGATCCCTATTAATGTCCATAAATTGTCAATTTATTCTGGACTTAATAAAGCAGTCTGCATAACTTTGACCTATGAAAAAGTCAAAATTAATGTTTTTTATCCTGGCAGTGGTATAGGTTCACAACCATCAACTCACTGCAGGGGCCCTTTGTTATGTCACTCATTCCTGGCCATCTATGTTGTAATGTCTGAAATTCTAATGTCCCTATAAGTTGTTGATTTTCACATGGGCAAGGAATCCAAAAATAATTTGACTGTTTGAAACTTTGCCAAACTGTCTTTTAACTCCCATACCTGTTAATCTGGTGCAAACTGTGACTGCATATATTTACTTCACTCTCCTCATTTACGTGTCTCCTGCAAATATTGCACTCCAATCTACCTTATCTAGCGAGGGTAAGCAAGAAAGTACCAAGTACCAAGTAGAGGTGCAAATTAGATTAAAATGCCATAGCTGTAGGAAACAGGTAAGTTAGTCATTTGTAACTAACCAAAACAGTGAGTTTGGGGAAAAGGTGCTGCATTAACCACCTACTTAAAATGTCACCTCTCTGTGCAATTTACATCAATAATTTTTGAGATAAATTTGCCAAACCTTTTTGCTGATCCTCTGTACCTCTTTTAAAACCTGCAAGCCTCATCCATCAGAATTTGTATCGATCAAATTTATGTCTGTGAAGCCTGGTAAACAGTACAGTCACAAGTTGGACAAGCTAATGTGCAATATGGATGATATGGGCAGTTGCAGTGATTCCCTGGTGAATTTTCTGTTCAATCAGGGCAACCTAGAAGAAAGTTCCTTTCTTGAAAAGTTCCTTCCTAGTAACCGTTCCTCTTATTACAGCCACCATTTTCAGAGAACATGCATAAAAAAATTAATATTTTTGTGAATAACCTTGCCTTCCAAATTTCAAGAGCATAAAAGACAAGTAGCTTTAAATAATCCACTGTCTGAGATCTGTAACCCTCATGGGGCAAAAATCTTTACCACCAAACCTTTATCAAGAAATGTTAAGCTGTTTGATGGCATTCAGACGACTGAAGAGAGAGGTAGACAATGGTTTTTACAGTGTCTGATCGCTTTTTAGATAAGCGAATACATTAATGTCTGACACATGTTGTCTTCTTGCTTTGGGAATAATAGATCCTTCTCCTAGTAAAGTACGATGTTCAAAATGTTGGCAGTCACGCTTTACGCTCATTGGTTGGTTGTCTGAAATTGCATTGTGATATTAATATCTACGAATCATATCCTCTGAAACATCTCCTACTGACAAATAGTTTACATGATCGTGAAAACCTGCATTTCGGCCAAAATGTGTGGAAAGAACATTTTTCTTAGTTACATCATTGGTATTTCAAGTAATTTTCTTGTGGGATAATGTTGGCACAAAATTTCATAAATCAATGCAATGTGCTGCTCTAAAGCCAAATTAGTAGTAGTTTAGAATGGGTAATTTACTTGCAGGTACGTTATACCCTTGACTATTATCGGAGAAGTCATGTAGCCAAAGGATCAAAGGTCACAAAGTATTTTGCAACAATGGAAGCCCTCTGAAACATTCATATATCTAAAGCAAGATGCACTATTATGTTGAACACAGACAGCTGCAACATCCATGGTGGCCATATTTCTTTTCTTTCCCATTTTTGTATGCATTGCCATATGCTCTCGATAGACAAACCGGCAGTTCTATTTCAAGAGACCTGATTTCTGTAAAATTCTGTAGCATAGGTTTAAGGTCTGTAAATGCTGTAAATCTATCATTGGTACTTTGTGTGATAAAAAGGCTGTCAGTGCCCTTCTTCAGGATTATTTATGCTACCCCCTCGGTAGGAAGTTTATTTTTAATCTGCTTGAACATGCTCTGATTTATTTGCAGAAATAATCTTGATGA
Organism: Stichopus chloronotus; assembly: GCA_021234535.1. Classification (NCBI taxonomy): domain Eukaryota; kingdom Metazoa; phylum Echinodermata; class Holothuroidea; order Aspidochirotida; family Stichopodidae; genus Stichopus; species Stichopus chloronotus. Next base: position 17,709,075 of record CM037836.1, on the reverse strand, counting down.
GCAATGTGAACCTGATGCGGCGTTGGTGGACAGCGCCACCCTCATTAGCATGGAAGACAAAGAACTCCTGGAGGCTTACCAGAACACATTCGATGATGACAGGGTTGATATTGACCTCATCTTAACTTTGATCGGCTACATTTGCCAAAACTCCACAGAAGGTAAATGTTGTATCTACATGTGCTCCATTATGAAACAATTTTTGATTCAATTTTTTTGTTTGTATATTTTACATATTTCTGGTCGTAGGCATCTGCATGCAACAAACAAATATATTGGCTCTATCTTTTGAACAACGTCAAAGTAAGTGAGCATGCGTTGTTAAGTCATGTAAGTATGCTTCTCCGATGATGAATTCTATCACTTTGAGAAGGACGATCACACAAATGTTCATTGAGTTACGGAAATGTGTCTACTATGTGACATTGTATTTAAACTCAAGGTGCAGTTGCACACCGCTTTACACACAGATGCGTTGAATTAGTACAGTAGAATGACTCTTGGGACTGTAATGGAAATCACACATTTAGCTGTTGGTACTTCAACAGAGAGAGAGAGAGCACATATTAACACACACATTACAACCTGCTGTAACTCGCCACATGATATCAACCTAACTTGACAGAAATTGTAGTATTGCGTTCCGAACTTGCGAAAAATGTAGCAAGTAGATACTACATACATCACATATAAATTTCAGAAGTGATAGTATCATGAAAGCACTTTGCAATCTGGGCAACATGTTGCTGGAGGACCTGTGAGCCATATGTTGCTATTTGCAGCTCTTTCCATGTATCCCCAGACTAATCACAGTATCTGTAATTAAATATCTTGAACAAACCAGCTACCAAGGCACGATTGGCCACAACTTCCTTATCAGCAAGTTGCCTAGAACTACTTGCTAAACTGTCACTTCTGAGCCTTTCATGTGAGATTACACATGCACTGCTGTATGGTGTGGTCATTGTCACATTAAAGGTCGTGTGACATACATCAAGAAAAGAGCCAGCTTAATTCTGAAGTTGCAAAGTGAAACCCTGAAAGAAAATCTGTTGCAATTGTATTTATATCTGTCACTGTTTTTGAGATATGGCTTGTCAAAGTTAGATGAGAATGCATATATAATGGCTTTGAGTGTTGCACAGTGTTGATATTTCTTTTGTTATGCCTATATAATCTCTTAATTACTGTGTTTTACATTGGTAAGTAACATTAATACTTGTAAAGACGAACTTCCAAAGCAAAACTGTTGGGGCATACAAAATTCTCGATTGTCCTTGAAATAAAGGTTAAGTAAGCAAAGGATAACATGATAAAAAATGTAATACAAATTCTCTATCGTCCTTGAAATAAATGTTACGTAAACAAAGGATAACATGAGACATATCAGTAGAGTCTATCTACTGACAACATAAATTTGCATACTTAGACAATGTTTATTCATGATTCAGGTGTAAGATAGGGATTAGCCTATAAAATTGTCGATATTCGATGGATTTTGTTGGAATTTGTGGCTGTTAACAACATTTTTAAATATCAGATACAGCCAATATTCCAAAATGTCATTTTTATGTCACACAACCTTTAAGGTGTGAGAGGACGGCTCATGCTGTGATAAACTAAATCAGTAAAACCTCTGCTGACAGGTACGCAACAGGTTTATCATGGTGCGCCATAACATTAATGGGGATTGCAGCAGCATAGAACAAGTGTTCTCTGTAGAGAGAGTGGCGTCGATCATGTTCTAATAATAGAAACAAAGTGGCGCGACTCACGTGCACAGCGTGTGCGAGACGCCCGGCAAATGGAAGCAAAATGGCTTCCAAATTCAAGTTGGTGCAATTCTCTCTGTAAAGTAACTCTACATGGAACACAGTAGGAGTGCTCGACAATATTCTTGACTTCACTCTGCAGTACACCAACTCAGCATTGCTCCTGATGCTCATTTTTGTGGCTTAACATCACAATGATTTTTAAGGTCTTAAAAGGATATATCTCCAAATCTTTGAATAGAAAGTGTTATTCTTTCATTTAATTTGCACCAAGCATATACCTTTGTCTCTCACAGTGCATGTGTATGGGCACTGGTTCTCTCTTACCTAAAAATTTTTCAAGAAAGATACAACAGAATTATTTCCATCATTTCAGCTTTACATTACTATATATTTGTTAGTATTTCAACACATTAATTCTTTGTTCCTGTGCCCATCATGTTTTCTTTCTTCCTTTACAAAGTGCACGACATTTACATTTGAACAACGTACAACAATAACCATGGCAAATTCGGCCCCAAACTCCTCAATCGATCGGGTAGACACCAAAACGTAACTTCTGTTCACAGGCTACAAGTTTGTTGTGAACTCATAGTATGACATTATGCTTTGCTTGATGTATGCAGCATCATTTACCTTAGATGCTTTTGCTTACAAGTACGTACTGAAACTTCAGATCCATGTAGCAATTTCATAACCATGGACTGACACTGTCGGTTGGGTTCTTGGGTACCCAGATACTCCCCCCCTCCAACCCTGTGTAAACCACTGATTATGGCATATACATGGTAAAATTGCCCTGAATTAGGATTAGTGTAGCCAACTTGTTCTCTTCAATTTGAGAATTTCTTGCATAGAATATAATCTGTGGAACATTTTCCTACTGAAGAGTATCTTCACTATCAGTACATTCTTACAGAGTATTATTGCATACTGTTGTACAGCTCACAATATTTCAATCACCATTCACTGTCCGTACCAGAATGTACATACAGTCGCCTCCATCATAATCTGTAGTTTGCTCAGAATTAGTTCACATGTGTACAGTGAGTATTAACTACTTGACGGACCTCTCTGCAGACCTATCGAGCTATCAAGTAAATTCCCCAGTCTCCCTCAGATTGGTCTGCAGTGCAGAGAGCACTTTTCACTTCCGGAGACCTTTTACGAAAGGTTACATCCATCAAGAAACAAAATTGTGTAATGCGCCTTTCTCAAAATGTTGAATGTCTGCTATCTTTATTCCTCATCTGTTTTATTCCCTTACTTTTTTCTTGTTTATCTTATCATTTTGGTAATGTTTCTTTCCCTTTATGCAACGAGCGATAAACAGGATGTGTCAATAAATAATATGATGCTAGTTCGATCCCTCAAGGCCATCGTAGTGATGCTTCTTTGGGAAAGAAAGTTAGTCTCACGGCGACCAGCAACTTCAAAGTGCCGTTCTGCTCTGCTGGGTTTTCCCCCCAAGCTTTAATGGCACAACGGGTCCGATTTCGATGCGACGAGATTTTAATCAGTCAAAGGCAACAAGTATGCATTAATGATGGACATGACGACGAGGATGAGGGGGGGATGTCATTTGGCAGTATAAAGGCAAATGGAAAGTGAGAACAGATCCTGCTGTTACATCAATAATCTATACTTTCCTACCGTTACAAAATAAAATATCTTTTGAAATGCAGGATGGTCAGAGACTTTGTTTTGTTCTCGGTTTTTGCAAACAAGTGAACTTGGCTTGGTAAAATCACCAGTAAAATAGTAGGGTTGATCTGATGTTGCTTGAGTACAAAGTACTATACGTTTAACAGATTTCAAGTGTTGAAAAAAGTAAATAATTTGCAATAATTTATGTTCAAACAGAAAATATTTGCTATAAGATTATGATTCTTATCCTTCATCTTTGTCATGAATATTCAGTAATACATAGTGACATCATGTATGTGTTTAATAAGTAATTACAAAACAAAGGGACTGGGTTGCCCATTCTAAGAAGTATTTATGAGACAAAGGACTGAATTGTCATTTCACATTGAATTGTCGTGGTACAAAGACATGCTGTGATTGTTCTTCTAAAAAGTCTACACAGAGACCTCAGAACATCAAAGAACGGTGTGGGGTATGGTCAAATGGCAAACTTGTTACCCAATCTGTGTCTTCCAGTGTTTTGCTATTTATTCTGCCCACAATGCAGCAATAATGGACCAAGAAATACTCAATTCAGCAGAAACCTCCTCAGATAACTGTTTTAGATGTTAAAAGGGAAATAATTTAATTGTTTTGCAGAAAACAACCATATTTTTAAAACCAATGTTTATGGACATAGAATGATAGTTTATTCAAAATAAGGAAGAGCAGTAGCCTTCTTTTCAAGAAATAACTTTCTCACAGAGCGAAATTCAGTTATTTGTTGCTTAACAATAATTTGTTCACCCAAACTTTTCAAAATTCAAATGACTGCATGTTCCGTTAATACTCATCACATGCATAATTTTTTGAGGAGATGAAGCTTTTAGAGATGTTTAGTGATTAGACTGAATGGTTTAACAATGATTAACAAGTTATGTTCTTTGTATGCCATGTTGGTATATTCTAAACGCCCTATTTCCCTTTAAGGCTTGCAGTAGGCATTAACTTTCTCACTGAGGTGATAGTATGTAATCACAAGCAGAGAATGAGCATGGGACAACTGGCTTTTAGAATTATGGTTTCATTGTGAGCTACATGGCGGATCGTAGGTACACATTTTTATCCTGCAGATTGACCCAAATTTAGTGACCGCTTGAACAACTATGAAGTCAAATGGAAACACCCTGTTCAACAAATAAAAGATACTTTTTTCTGCTTTTTAAATGTCAGTGAGAACATGGTAACGATAGACTTAGCAGGGAGGAAGGTGACCAAAACAAAGGGTCACATTGGCATTCCTTGTGGTGGGTCTGAAACTAGCACTTTTTTTCATCAAACAGCTCATTTAAGCTACCTTAGCTGGATTCAAATACTGTAGGTTACCAACACTGAAATGACTGTTGATAGATCCTGCAACGCTGTCCTGCAGTTTCCCATATTGATGGTTCGGTTTTATTGCATTTCTCTTGCTCTTGATTCATATGTTTCTTCGTCTTTGCTTCTTTGAGATTCTTGTCACCTCTGGCCGTATGTTGACTGCGGTCCGGCCGTCCCTGGTCAGGGTGGTTCGTGTGCCGGCAGTCCTACTGTTTGGTGTCAACACTAAACAGCACCCATTGTCATTTTGTAATTGGTTGCCTGTAATTTGTACCCGACCTTTCAAGATGTCAGGTTGTCAGTATCCCCCGAGCAATATGCGAGAAATGTAAAAATCGTGTCACCATGTTGCCATACTTACACTCCTTCACATTGGTTCCGCTCATCCGTGATTTTCGCACTAAGCCTTCAAATTCTGTAAATTTGTCTTTCCGTGTTTTGTTTTCCGTTAGGAAAAAAACCTGGGGAATGATAAACTCAGGGAATAACATTTTGGGGAATTCATTTTAGAAGTTACACAACTACCACTCCAACTTGATGTCAATAACAGACGACCTACGAATCTGGTTGACTACTGTTATGGATTTACCTGTTTGCCTTCTGTGTACCACATTTACCTTCTGTTTACCACATTTATCTTCTGTTTACCTTGTGTTTACCTGCTTACCCCCTGTTTTTCAAAGCGGTATTGTTGACAAATCTGAGCAGCGGATGGATAGTGTGAAGTGAAAAATTAAGTTAGTCCCTAATTTGCTCCCTTAATCTTGACGTAAGGATATCCTGCTAGGACCAATATGCAATTCCTACAAACTGCAGCTGGATTTTTTACATAGGTTTCCATTGTCAGTGGATATCATATAGACACTTTTGTTAACATTTCTCTTTTTGTATGTGTTTTTTTATGCGTTATCTAATTACTTTCTTTTACTTTTATCCTTTGCCACAAGTCATTTTGTTGCAGTTCCATAGCACTACTGCCTCAGTCAAGTGTGAATATATGACCTGCGATATCCTTAGAAAAAAGATAAAAAATATTGTTTCCAGTTCTGTCGGTCAGTCTTTTTTTTTAAGATTGGCATATCACATATTAGATTGTATGTACGACTCACTTCCTTCAAAGCGTACAGAGTTAAGTGTAAAAAATGTCTAATCAATCTTCATGCAGTGTCTGTTCTATAAAACATTCTACATAGATACCTCATAACAGCAAAGGTAGTTTCGGGGTGTGGTCAGATGTCAGACTTGTCACCTGATCTGTGCCTTTCAGTGTTTTGGCATTAATTCTGCTCATAATTGAGCAGAAACCTTGTGAAATAAACCTTGTGTAGATGTTAAGACTGCTATGTGCCTTATTCTCTCTCCTTGAGGTGGTGATATGTAATCAAATAGATAACGAACTTTAAGATGGACAGTTCTCATCATCTTGGGTCAAACAATGAATGCCAAAAAGGTAATGTGATTTTGCAGTTTCTGAACTCCATCAGTATCTTTGTTTTTGTTTCCCATCACCCAATGTGTTCTGGTTGGCGAATTCTCTCCTCAAGATCTCACTAAATTTCCTTCTCTCTCTCCAGGGGCAATCCTGGTTTTCCTCCCAGGTTATGATGATATCGTGACCCTGAGGGACGCTCTGATGAGCAACTGATAGATTCGGAGACACCAACCTCTTCCGTATCTACACGTTGCACTCTTCAATGCAAAGCAATGATCAGGTCAAGGTCTTCAAGACCATACAGGGAGTCAGAAAAGTTGTAAGTTTTCTTCGATATATTCAGTAAACTAAAGATTTACTTCAGTTAGCTGTTAAACTGATTCAGCCCATCATTATATATGGACATTTTTTTTTTTCCCAAAGTTGCAAGTCATTATGACTGTTCCTGCATTATTCCAAATCAGCGGTGGATTTATCGAAATTGCAGTTTGGTCGACAGATAGGCAAAAATTTGTGTTTTCTGTCGATATGCCAGTCGCATCTCGTCTGGCTCATGTTTCTCAGTGTCTGGATGGCTTCACATCGTCACATCCCTAGAGGTGATAAGATAACCTGCTCGAATATCTCGAGGCAACTGTGGACAGGCACACTCCAGCTCCACCGTGACATGATAAAATACTTCTCTGTGTTTGTTGTGTGTATTGCTAATTGGTAATCAATGGGCAGTAACATGTCGCTTTATGCTGTATTTTGCAATTGTTCACTGCGAGTTTATGAATGGCAATGAGTGTAAAATATCATTTCTTTAGCCAGTTTTAAACTTAGTCTAGCCAATTCCTATTTGAAACAGTGAAACCAAAGCCGAGAAAGTAGGACCTTCTGCTTTTCATTCTCGGAAAGCTACTTAAATTTCTCTTACAAAGTCAGGAGAAACTCTGCCCATATTATGAATATTTAGAAAAAGTCTCGTAGTTGAATAATTGGACCAGCCTCTGGAGTTCAGAGGCTTAACTCTACAATCAGTACTGGATGGAAGGTCACCAATGGCTTAACAAAGAATGTCAAGTATTTATTGCTCAGTGAGATGTATTCGTTATGGGCATGTGGACAAACTAATTGTTGAAGCCTCTGGTTATTTCAAGCCCTGGCTGTAGTTTGCCTTCTATTTTCTTGTAATCACTGCAGGACCTGTGAAGCTATAAATCAACTCTGTTTGATGCTATGCGAAGTTGACTCTGTAGCATTTCTTCCATAGCATTTCTTCCTTCTCTATGCTTATTGGTTCGCTGACATTGAAGTACATAACAAGAAGCATTTTCATCGATTCCTGAAAATCGGAACCATGCAAATTTTCTTGTACCTGTTGGGTACCCGGTTGTGTTATTTTTCACTTCATGAAGGAAACAGGCAGTTATTTTGGATCCGAGTAGTAAAACACTTTGCAGGTGCAATATCTGCAATTTTTAAGGAATGTGAGGATTTGGTGCATTTCCACCTTCTCCTGCCTGACTGCGTGTACATAATAAAGGCCAAAACTGGCATCTATGTGTACAGTTGTATCATTTAACATCCTTTCTGGTAAAATGTGTTTGTTATGTTTATTGTTTCGTTGCTTGTTTTAACATTCCAACCAAAGGTCTTTTCGTATAAATTTCCTTATCACTTTGCCATGATGAGTTGGGCCTCAATCAGCCTTTGTCTCTTCCTTCGTGCGTGCGCCTTTTATATATATATATATATATATATATATATATATATATATATATATATATATATATACACACACACACACACACACACACAAATAGTGTGCCAGAACAATGCATTGAACAAGATACCAACAAACCTTAGCTTGCTCAACAATAATTCTTTCTCATTGGTTCATATATGGAGCAAGAAGTGGAATTAATGACTTAGAGAAGTCTTTCACGGCAGCACTGTGCTAATGTACTCAGATGCCATTACAATAGGAAATTTAAAGATGCCTCTACTGTCATGAGTAATAGTAATGTCCTGAGTAGTTAGGGGAATTGATGAGGGGGGAGGGGAGGGAGGAGAGAGTAAGGGAGCATCCAGTTATGCTCTATAGCAGTTCTTGTCCAACATTGTGTATGACTTCTATGAACATGGATAAAAGGGAGGTACAACGTTACAGTTGATGGAATGCAATCTAAATGTGAAAGTCATAGAGATGTATCAGACCCTTTACAAAATAACTTTAAAAAGGACTGAATTATTCTGCAAATGTTGCATACTTTCTTGATGTTTCCTTATATCCAGGTATTGTCCACCAATATAGCTGAGTCCAGTGTTACCATCAACGATGTGGTGTTTGTAATTGACTCAGGAAAAGTGAAAGAGGTATTCTGCTTCGACTAATATTGTTTTCATTGCTTCTTGCTTTACATTTTGTCTTGTTTATTTCTCATTAAAGGAGGGCGCAGGGTGTTGAGAAACTCCAATGGTTAAAAAAAAAAAAAATGAAGAGTGCACAAAACCTACACCTCACAATGTTTATCTCTTGTACTCAAGAGGATGCTGCAGCATAGGCATTCTTCATTCGGTATCACTTGATTGCATGTCAGACAGAATTTTGCACAAGCTGATCAGAAGTGCTCATCTCCAGCAGATTGGGGTCAACTTTAAAGAGTCCTGGAGTTCTGCCTCTTTTTGAAACCGCAGAACGTGTCACACTGACATGCCGGTCGGTCGTGAACCTTCGATTTGAAAGGAGAAGGGGGACTTCTGCAATACATCAAACTTCAATTTGACAATCTGTATTTGAGGGGGACATTGGAATTAAAAGTCAAGTTTGTTGTCAATATCCTGGGAATTTCTGGCAAAGATGTCAACACCTTTGGCAGTTTTCGTATGGACACAAAACAGGAGGCATACACAGGTAGCTGATGCTGGAATGAAACTGATCATAAAGTGATATACAGTAGAATGAACAGCTACCTGTCCTTCCCTTCTGTCATATTAACCTTGAGTAGCTCGCTGTGTATGAATGTCTGTTCTGTTACATCTATGCTTTGTTAAAGCTAGCCTTCCTGAGTATTCAAGGTTTGTGTATAAAGTAAACTTCAATATTGATTGAAAGACCTGAAAATGTTTGAGTAGGATTATCGAACATCACCTCAGTATCAAACTCTTCATTTGTCCATTAAGCCAAAAAATGATGTTGGCTTGATTGTTATATCTTCTTTTCCTGGTGATTTACTTGGTCCTTGGTCAGACAGTTTTACATCCAACAGTGAAGAAATGTGAAAATATATGATCAATAAATGAGTAATGTTTTGGCAACAATTCAGATTGTAGTCAAGGAAATTTCAAACAGAAGTGAAAACCAGCACATGATGTTGAAGACCATCTCACATGAATTGGTCACAGTTACTTTTCTTGTAAACATTTGGGAATCTTTGTGTGGTGAAAGTTTGGCATTCGGTAAGTTTGTCATTCAGGAATTGTTATGACTGTGGACTTATTTTTACCCTTAATTTTGTCATTCAGAAAACCTATGACGCTCTTACGTCTGTGTCAATGCTGAAGAGTGTGTGGGTGTCCAAGGCTAACTCAAAACAGAGGCGAGGAAGGTAATTTAATCAGAAGCAGAATCCATTTTTTAATTTCACCTGGTCTGGGGAAGGGACACAGCATAACTCCAGTCAAGAGTGGATATTACTGTAGGCTTGACGAGGATTGTGCAAATCCACTCAAAGTTCTTGAGTAGCCAGTTCTAAAATGTGTGAAAAGCTATGACAGACTGTGAAAGATTTCTTAATAAGAGTCATTAACTTCATGATCTGCCTGTGATTGTGTGACTTTAAGGTAGCATAGTGCCGTTTTTTTCCTATCAATAAATTCTCACCTGTAATTGATACTTCCTTCAGACGGCTCATGTGTTGTTTGATTCGTATCCTTGGGGACAGTTTACAACATTTCAAAATTATGTTGCTCATTCTGTTAAAGTGACTACACAGAAGCATAACATAATTTTGAAATGTTTTAAACTGTCCCCAAGGATACAAATCAAACAATAAATAAGTCGCCAAAAGGATATATCAATCATACATGGGACACTCATCAGTAGGAGAAGCTGCACACACTTCTTTCTAAATTGTCACTATTTTAGCAGATGTGATTGTGAGTGAGTGGTTAACATTCTTTAAACTCTTAGGGTCGTCTGATTTTTTTAATTTGTAGGTGTGAGAGTTATGAACTTTGTTTTATTGAAAGATATTGCCAGTTGTAGATTAGGTACATATCAAAACTGGATAATTTGAAATAACTTATAAATTAATTGTCAGATGCCTGCTAGCATATCCCCTTAGGACCGAGGGGTGGCGCATTTATGTTTTTATTATCATCTACTTCCTGAGACCTTGGACATACTGTAGCTTGTCTATGATTGGCTACAAGGTATAGCAGTTTATCCCCCGAGGACTGAGATGTAACACATTTGTGGTTGGGTTGCCTGGCTGCTAGTATATCCCTTGATGTCTGAGCCTTGACACATTTGTGGTTGGCTAGCTGATGGTATATCCCCTGAGGTCTGAGACATGGCTTGCCTGTGGTTTGCTACATGTCTGGTATATCCCCTGATGTCTTAGACATGGCAGATCTGTTGTTAGTTGGCTGCCTGCTAGTATGTTCTTTGAGAACATACATCTGGGAACTCTCACATCTGTCATTGGCTGCATGCTGGTACATGTAACCCCCAAGGCACTGGTGGTTGACATGTCTAACATTTCCCTTCTACTACAGTACCTCCTGAGGAGCTGACATGTCCCTGTAGAACAATTTGCAAAGAGTAACATGTATGAAACTACAGTGTTTGTGAACCTGTGACAGGCTCCAAGGGGTGATCATTGGCTTAAATAAACTTGTGTTAAGGATACTTTCCTGTTGGTTGAACGTCTTGCGATTATTGATTCTGATTAATTAGCTAACGAACCAAAGAAATCATGAGTTGAATAGTTTTCCTTAATTCCTTTAGATGGAGCTCTATACAAGGCCTCTCCGATATCCGATATTTGATTTTTGTATTAAGCAGTTATCTGCTGTGCCTTCAATACCATGTCATGCCAAACACATTATACAGAGAACTGAAGCAGGCAGGAATGTAAAAGGTGAATGTAAAAGCTAAAACTTTGTTCTCCACTGGGGAAGCATGTAACCTTCAGTTCATTGACAGCTTATGTCTTCACCTCAATTGTATTCCTCAACTCTGTGTCTCATGACATGTCATCATAGTATGTTTGCTTTTCTCTCTTTTCTTCTCATTGCATATGTCCAGGTTTTTGCTCGCTTTCTTGCTATTTTATTTTCTTTTTCCCTCCAGAGCCGGGAGATGCAGGCCAGGAATGTGCTTCCATATGTTCAGTAGAGCTAGATACCATAGTCTTCCAGACTTCCAGACCCCAGAGATTTTACGGATGCCTTTACATGTTAGTATGGTCACCATTGTCACTCCACTTCCTACTACATCACTTGCCCTGCTTTTTTACGTGTTTCCTGTTTTCTCTATTTCCACTTAGCAGCAGTTGCTGATAGCGAAATTCCTTTTAAATTAATGTGTTTCACTTGGACAGCATCTTGAGGTTGTAGATGTTTCTCACTTTGTTTTGATGGGTACCATGGTTACATTCAACACACTTGAAAAAATATCACACCTCACATTAATGTGACTTTGCTTAACAGTTGAAGAGGCAAACAAACAACATGGTTGCCAAGTAGCCACTGATTTAATTATACAGTTATGTGATCAGAAAATAATTTGCAGGTTAAAAAAAAGCAGATTTATGTAAAATTCGTCACAATTTCAGCATTCTGTAAACAGTTTTGGGTAATCAGTTACCTCAAACAGGTTGTCATCTCTCTATTTTTATCACCAATTAAAACTTGGTCAGGATATTGCTCCTATTTTCACAAATTAAGGTGTCATATTAGCTCAACTAGTCCTTTTTTTTAGCTGCTTTTAATAATCACATACTTTTCCTGAAGTCTGGAATTAAGATTTATAGCAGAACTCCTGTGGTCAACAGCACTAAGAAAGCATTATCTGTGTAATCCAACAAAATCACAAACGAATCTAATGATCAATTGCCGAAACTTGTGAGGAAGTGTAGAAGTTACAATTTCTTTAAATTGTGATCTAGCAAAGAAGAAGACCCAGTAGATGTGGAAAACCTTTCAGAAAAAATGATGACATAACTCGGAGATGTAATTTGTCCTTGCAGGTTTCACTTCATGTTCTCTTCACAGAGCATTTTTTTTTTGTCTACTTTTACTATAGTATCCAACAGAGATTTACTGAATTTAGTACTTTTCTCCCCCATTTGAAAGTTTCTCACCAGACATCAAACTTTACTACATTTTGTGTAGGCTACAAACATTAAAGTGATGTGTTGAACTGTATTTATGCAAATCCCCACCAGATGTTTTCTACATCAATTAAATAGGCATTTTTTTGGGGGGGGGGAGTGTTTATTTGGAGGGATCTGTTTGGATGAATTTCCTTAAAATTTTGCTGCCACCAAAATTGATAAATGATGTATGCATTCATGTCTCTTCCAGCATTCAGATGTGAAACTAAAATTTCAAAAAGTCTTGAACTTTGCAAAATATCTCTGATCTGTGTTGTGAAAAATTCATTAAAAGTGACATTTTACATTCATCTACCTTAAAATGCAGCTTTGAAGGAAATATTATTTGTGTTTCACAGAAACAACTACATTTTTATAATCGATATTTATGGGCAGAAAATGATGGATTATTCAATAAAAGAAAAGGAGAGTAGACGGCATCTTTTCAAGACATAAGTCTCTGACAGATAGGAATTCAGTTATTGGTTGTTCAATAATAATTTGTTCACCCAAACTTAAAAAAAAATTCAAATGATGCATCTTTGTAACTCATTTTATGCATGTTGTTTTGAGGAGATAAAGTTATTTGCTGATGTTTACTGCTGAGACTGTATAGTTTAACAATGAGTAAAGTCTTTTTCTTTTGTATGTCATGTTGATGCATTTTGCTGACAATATGTCCCTTTAAACTTTTAAGTCATTGTGCTCTTACCACTGGAAAAAATGACTATTCATGAGAGTTTGTCCATAGTATCAACAAGCTGTAAACAGCAGTGAAATATTTCTTCACACTTTTAATCCGGTCCAATACAAGAATTTTAATGTTTTCATGGAGTTTATTACCTCAGAACATTGTAACATTAAACTCATGCCCACTAAACAACTCATTCCTACATGCTAGTTGAACATTTTGTTTGGTTTTAGGGGCTTCTTTGTTTAAAGTTTAATTTCTTTTGTGGCCCGTCAGGTGTCAGCGTTGTCAGCTAAGAGATTCATGTGTAAAAAGTTTCTTTCTCTGATAGAATATTCTCTGACCTCGAGAGGACAGGTTGCCTTTCTCACAAAATATGTTCGGCAGCATTGCCGTGGGGTGACCATTATCAATGTCATAAGTTCCATAGACAGCTGGCTTTCTTGACTTTTTTTTTTCCAGTGTCTAAGTCCATGGCTGATAACCTTGGACTGTCAAAGTCTCATCTCCGGGAACTAAATGTTGTTGCATTTATAACCACCCCAAAGGTCACCTGTAGATTTCATATTTAAAAAACGGAATTTATTTAAGCTCCTTGATTCATTTGAAAAGAGAGAGAGAGAAAAAAAACTGAGAAATGTGTAATACATTTTGTTTTGTAGTAGTTTGTTGGTTTTATCAGATTTCATCGAACAAACTGAAAAGGATTGCTCTGCCATATCTGAAACAACTCCTTCTTCATTGTCACTATCATTAGATATCTTAAAAGTGTCCTTGTCCCTTTAAACATGCATCTGCCAAAAGAAAAAAAAACTAGCTTTGAGAACCATGTGAGTGTGACCGTGTAGGATTCAAACCACCTTATTAGTGCTCTAAGTTCAAGATCACAAACTATCGAGCGTCATAAATGCATGATGAAACAAGTTTTAACCCTTGTTTTCTGTTTGCATAGTCTCTGAATAGTTCATTTCTTGGAGTTTTCTACAACATCTTTTTTTTTTTTTTATATTTGGATCAAAAAGTTTAAATCAGGGTTTCTTTATGTAGCATTGACTAATTTTTATGACTCATTTAAACATTTGAACTGCCATTCGAGGTGATTTCTAAATAGTTGGGGTGTTGAGGTAAGTGTTACTGCAGTTTGTATGATAATGAAGTAACGTAAGGATACTTAGATAAACTTATTTTTATATAGTCCACAAGATTTTTTTATTACAGTACTTCATATGTGTCTCTGTGTCTGTTTACATTTTTAATATCTTCAATTTTTCTCCATACCTGCATGCAATTTTGACAATTTCTACTTACTTTGCTTTTAATATTTCATTTGCTTTTAAAACAGGAGTTGTGTTTACACACCAAGTTGCTAGCCCCAGTTACCAGTAGTGTTGCTGAGTTCTTGTCCAGGGCTCCTCAGCCTCCAGCTGTACTTGCTGTAAGGAATGCTGTGCAGCTGTTACAGGTGTGAATCTTCCTCATGTATTTAGAACAGTCGAGCATTTTTTTTTTATGTATCTTTAAAATTCGATCAAGACAGTAAATTAGAACACACCATCTTCTTTGCAAATACTATTCTGTATATTTCTTGTAAACAAGTTATCTGACTATAAGACAGGCCTCATATTAGTTTTATTTTATGTTCTTTTTTATTTTTCCTGATGAGGTTACCCATGTTGAGGACTAGTAAAACAATAAGCCATATCAATGTAGATGCCTTATCAAAATATCCCTTCAAAATACTGGAGGCAATAATTTGTCAATATGAGTATGCTGCACATGGCTAGCATAAAGAGTTGAACTGTCTCAAAATTCTATCTACAGGATTTGCCCCCTGAATTGAACAAAATAATCTGTACATTCTGTGTGAAGTCTCTGTCTGAATAACCTCAAAACTTTAGTGTAAAGTCACTGTCAGAATTACCTGTAAATTTCAATTTGAACTCACTTTCAGAATTTGTGAAGTTCATGTCAGATTATCCACTACACTTCAATGTGAAGTCACTGTCGGATGTACTTGTAAACTTCAGTGTGAAGTCACTGTCAGAATTACCTGTACCTTAAATACTTCCATATTCTCCATTAAACATCAATGTGAAGTCACTTCCAGAGTTACCTTTTAACTTTAGTGCGAAGTCACTCTCAAATTTTTCATTGAAGTTTAATGTGAAGTCACTGTAAGAGTTACTTTTAAATTCCAGTGTGAGGGCACACTGTCAGATACCATCAATATGAAGTCACCCCTATAATATCCATTAAACTTGAATGTGAAGTCACTGTCAATACAGAGTCACTCACAGATTTACCTGCAAACTTTAATGGTTAAGTCACAGTGGAAGTTACCTTAAAACTTCAGTGTGAAGTCACTCTCAAATTTAGCATTAAGTGTGAAGTCACTCTCATATTATCCATTAAACTTGAATGTGAAGTCAGAGTTACTTGTATACTTCAATGTGAAGTCACCATCAGATTTACATCTACATTTCAGTGTGAAGTCACTCTTAGATTTTCCTGCAAACATCATTGTGAAGTCACTGTCAGAATTATAGGTAAATTGCAGTGTGAAGTCACTGGCAGGTATTTTACGAGCATCGAAATGGATAGCGTGAACTTTTTATCGATAGATCTGTGCGTACTCGCCTGATGTGATGATTTGATCGTTAATGTCTCATTCTGTCCTCAGTCCATCGATGCCATGGACCAGTGGGAAGACCTCACAGAACTCGGTTGCCACTTGGCAGACCTCCCAATAGAACCTCACCTCGGTAAAATGGTTCTCTATTCAATCGTTCTCAAATGTCTGGATCCCATCCTTACCATAGCTTGTGCTTTGGCATACAAAGATCCTTGTGAGTTCAACTTGTTTGTTGTTTTTCACTGCCTCAGGAATTACATTTTTGTAACCTTACTGTCTTACAAAGTTGTTCCTGATGAATGTTAACATATGTTTAACAAGCATTCCTATTACATTGATGCTGCACTGATTAAATTCTGTGGTTGTAGATCGAGTCCTCGCAGACGTAAACACTGTCTATATAGTCGTATGTCTATGATTTAATTTTTGCCACAGCAGATATCAGTTGGGGCCACTAAGAATGGAGTCAAGAGAAAATTTAAATTATGTGACTGTGTCTTTTATGTCCTGCACTCTCGCATTTGGTTTAAAATCAGATAATGGGGCTGACGAGTGTTGTGATCGCTTGAATTGCTTTCTTAGTCCCTCTGAAAGTGAGACATTTAATCTGAATTCTTGACATACAAGTAGATGTATTCTTAAAAACAGAATTTGTATTTTGCCGGCTATTTCCACAGAAATCATATATGTATATTAACATTTTGGGGATCTTCAAAAATATATTCCCTTTTTTTTTTTGCTCTTCTTTTCTGGTTAATGTTGATGGACATTACTATATGGTGAGGTAGACTATTAGCTTTCTGTAAACTTTGACAGACATAGAACAGAAGTATGTTACATCTCAGGTAATACAAATCAACTTAACATGACAGACAATTGCAGGAGTAAAAGCATGTTAAATTTATGTTAAAACCTTTAGTTGGCCCATGAAATGTACATCTTTAATGTATATGTAGATGTCGTCCTGATTAATGCCTCACCTACAACCATGTCTGTTTGTATGTCTTTTTTAAGGGTATGCTCAATGAGCAACCATGCCCTCTATTGCTACTGCTAACTGCCGCTTTGATGATCATTATGAATGCTGTCATTATACTCTCCTGTTCTCTCCTATAAATTTTTCAGTCATCTTGCCAAAGCACCCTTCTCAACGACGGGCTTGCCATCAGGTCAGAAAGAAGTATGCCGCCAACACTTTCAGCGATCACATGGCTCTGCTGAGAGCCTTTCAGGTTTCTACCAGTCATTTTGTAATTGTGAATTTCATAGCAAAAATCAAAGGTCCACGCATGCAATGTGTGTTCGCAGAGGAAATATTTGTAACAATTTGTGATTAACCTGATGTTCTTTATAGAAAAATACCAGAATAAAAGATGTGATGTAATGTATTTTGGTATGAATTAAAGACATTGTGTTTGTAATTTGATGATGAAGGAAATGATATGTTTAATAAAGGTTTATCAACTCTGGACTGTGCATCACTGCAGGATAATGCATGAAACGGGGGTTAGTGCAAGAAATGCACGAGGGAGCAACCCAAGAGCATCCAGTGGCACCATTATTCCCTGGGAGTGCGTTATCGTCAGTTATTGCACAGGTCCAGTGTTGGTTAAACATGTTCATTCATGCACCGTGAGATTTTGATGGAAAAGATGAAAACAAGTGAAACTTTGGATTTATAAGTAATCACTTTTTCATTGAAAAGAAAAACCCAGTAAAAGGTAAACGCTATTCACAACATGTCAATATGCGATAGACAAAGTACCGCCATTGTTCTGTGTGGGATAGATGACAAAACAATGTCAATCTACATTTTGGCTGGTGATTTTACTCTAGAATTGACCGAACATCATCTAGAAGGTAATGCATGGTCACCTGACCATGATGAACCAGTAGGAATTGAGGATTCGCACCAAGAAAGAAGTAATACATGTTATGGAAGACTACGATAGTTCAATCAGCCCCTTTTTTAAGTCTCAATTCCAACTTTAGATAATCTTGAGCACACTTCAGGTTAGATTGTTAAGAGATCTCTGTATTCTATCAGGGATCACCTCAAGCTACTGAAGATCACTCACTAGAGAGGAATTTACATTTGGCCATCAAAATTTGCCCTAAAAAATGGGAAAAGTGGTAATTTGTCCAAACAAATCTTGCTGATACAAGAATTAAATAAAAAAAAAACACTCTTCGTTGTTATATTTTAGACTTCCATGTTTTGTCTTGATCCTGCTAAAGCAGTCTCACGTACATGAGGGCGTTTGGTTCTTATAAACTGGATTGTCAGTCACAACTATTTGTTGTATCACAGCCAAAAATTTGTATGCCGTTCTCATAGAAAATGAAGGTACACTGGACAGTTGAAGATATTTAATGTTGACATGATTTCCAGATGTTGGAGTGTGACTACCACTAGATTAACAAATTTCAAATGTTTGTAACTCATGAATGAAAGGTCGACTTTAAAAAATTTTTTTTCTTCGAAAAGTCAAATTTAGTGAAAACAGCCCTGAAGTAAATTGGCTAGTGCTTTTAAATTAAGCCAAGAAAATTTCTTCAAGTAATATTCTCCAGTCAACTGCCAGAATGCTGTTGACATTTTTCATAGTTAGTCGTGCAACCCATATGACCCTTTTAATCCTGCAAGGAATATAGGATTAGGGATGGATTGTCAGTCAATAGAATTCCATCCAGAGTTGATTTCTTTACCTTCTTCAGTCATGGCAAAGGGCGCGGTCTGACAACTGGGAAAAGTCTTTCTGCGAGCGTAACTTTCTCTCTCCGGCATCCCTGGAGATGATCGTCGGAATGAGGTAATTTTCTTTGTCTCCTTTTATTCAGCCTGTGATTGTTTTTAGCAGATCCTTTCCTCTGTCTTTTTGTCTGCCTGTCTCTCTTCCTTTCTGTTAACTGTGTTTCAGAAAGGAAAAGAGCCAGACAGGCAGACAGTGAGATTTGCGGTTTGGAGCACTTGTTTAATAAGTTTGTTGTTTGCAGACATGAACATTTGTGAAATGCATCCTCAAATACCTCATACCATATAGAAATGGTACTTGTCAGTGCACTCCCCTCCCCTCCACCAACCCCCTTTACCAACCCCCTCCAACATCCCCATCTTTCTTTTCCACACCATCTACTGCCATTTCCCTTGTCCCTCTGCCCTCTCTCCCTCTACCGGCATATGTTGACAATCCTCATTTTTCTTTCATTATCATTCAGTTTGCTCATCAGGGAACAGTGTTGTACATATCTGTATCATGAATAGAATGTAAAATCATATATCAAATTTCATTGCAGCCACTCTCTGAGTTTAATTTTAAGTTCAGTTTTATAGATGTCCCACCTTGTCTGTGCTTGCATAATCAAAATCCTGTCAGAATTTTGGCCAAAGAAAGACAAACCCAAGGCACTTTTTTTCGTGGGAATGTTTACTTGTATTCCTATATTGTTTTGAATGCAGTATCCTTCTTTTCCCTTGGTATAAACATCAATTGTAGGACCCAACTGCTTGGACAGCTGAGGGCATCCGGGTTTGTCCGAGCAAGGGGCCCCGGCGACATCAAGGACCTGAACAGTAACTCGGAGAACTGGGCCGTGGTGAAGTGCGCCCTGTGTGCCGGGATGTACCCTCACATCATCCGAGCAGATAAACAGGAGGGTACCCTAATGACCAAGTATGTATCTCCTGACCCCGCACTGACAGATTAATGACTCTTGTGTGAATGCCAGAGGCAGGTGGTGTGACCACGTGAAACTGGTGGATGGTTTTTGTGTGATCCAGGGTCACTGACTGACAGTTTGGCAATGCGCTCTCTGAGATGAAATTGGAGCTAGCACCTCACTTCTATGTTTTAGAAACAAGAATTTGAAGCATTGCATGATTACTCAATATTGAACAGTTGGTATGTACGTATTAATGTGTGATCCTTTTTTTTCCTTTTTTTGTGATATGTGTGTGTATACCTATGTACACAAGTGTGTTTACCCTTCATACTTTTGTTTGCAGGGAGTGATCTGTCTCATGAGCCTGCAAAGGGTTTTTTTTTTTAGACTATTTCATAAAATAACAGCACGAACTCTACCACGCAAACTGTAAATACTCATAACTGTTACTACTGCATGTTACAAAGAAAAAACAAAGTTGAATTGTCGTGCAGTATATCCCTGTATGTCTGCTGCAACTGTTCTTTGTCAGCAAATGCAACCAATTTAGATAACTGTTATCAGTGTGCATATAACAAATGAAAAGTCAATTATTGATAGTGCTGCCTTGTGATGGGTTTGTTTGCCATTCTGTATTTAATACAGTAGAATCTAACAGTAAAAAACCTCATTTTCTTTTTACCCTTCTGGTGTTCTGGAAATCGTCTCTGTTGATGATGCAGAATTTTGCCCACAGTTACATCTTAATTATCACTTTGTATCACATTTTGAACATTCCAGACAAGAAAAGAACCTTCGATTCCATCCTTCTTCGGTCCTCAACGATGAGGCCAGTGAGACGTGCTCCTTGAAGAAGATGCAGAAGATGGGAGTTTGCAAGCTTCCATCAGATTGGTTCATATACGAGGAGCAGACAAGGTATCGACATTTCTCTCCTTTATGTGGCGATGAACGGATTATTATCTCAGTGTTTGACTACACAAAGTTCTCTTTTATTTTCTTCCTCTGATGAAATGTTTTTGTTTTTTTTTTTATCATGTGAGGACAGAGTGTGTATTGGTGTTGACTGGACCATCACATTCAGTGGATGTCTGACTTTGTGGAGAAATAAGCTCTTTTTTTTAGATTTAACCACAGTGGAGGAAAATAAGGGTAGGGCATTTCTAGTTTTAGCAAAGTAGTTAGTATGGAATTCCCTCTCACTCTCAGCTTGAAGTTACTCATCTCCATGGGGAATGTATGTCATGTGTGAGATGATTACATGTGAGAGGTGATTACATGTGTGAGGTGATTACATGTGTGAGGTGATTACATGTGTGAGGTGATCACATTTGTGACAAAAGTTACATTCATTCTTTGTTTCGACAGTATATTTCACTGGTGGAAACAGTTCAGAGCATGTTATTCACAGAAAGGTTCAGACATTCCCTTGTTTACTGTAAAACAAAATGTGCACATGATGAAACTGTCCCTCTTTAAGTCTGTTACATGTTCATTTTTGGTTGATTACATATTACCACCTGAGGGATAAAATAAGGCACACTGCATCCATAAATCTCACACAGTTGTGTGTTTTGAAGTTTCTACTCACTGGAGTACTTGCTAATTCATTATTTCTGCATTGTGGGCAGAATGAATGCCAAAACTCTGGAGGGCACAGATCAGGTGACATGTTTGACATCTGACTATCCCCACACTGCCTTTGATGTTGTGAGGTGTTTATGTAGAAATTTTTCAAAAAAGAGACAATGCATGAATAGTCTTGTTTATTTGTTTGTCTTCATCTGTGGTATGATGTGAGTAAAATATACACATTCTGTTCTGATTTTCCAGAATTGCACTTCAATTAAAAGGTAGACCACATGTAATACATTCAGATGCTGCCTGTCCTTGGGCATGTGGCCCAAGGACAGACAGGGGTGGAAAAAGTAGGGAAAGCGGGAGACTCCTTCCCGGGAAATTTTGCGTTTCACTGGAAATCCATGCAACAGAGAAAAAAAATATGATCGCAAAAGAAAAAAAAACGAAACTATTTCTTCCACCCTATGAAAATTCTGCAAAGGACCACTTGATAGAAAGATCCTCTTTACAGCTTCCGAAAATGTCTTCACCCGATGTTTATTCCTTCAATGATTATTCAAAAGTCAGAGCACTACGGCAATCATACCGAGTCTTATGCATACTTCCATATACTGTACAGGCAAAGAACCTGAACAGTATGTACTCGCAATGGAACTTTGCAACATTAACATGACAGGTGTGTTGCTGGCTTTGAAGTAGAATGCAGCACAAAATCAGAATGTATAGGCAGATGGGCCCAAAATTGTGGATAAAAGCCTTATTTAGCTAATTTTTTTCTGCCTTTAATCAGTGAGGTTTCTTCATGGCCGGAATTATGGGAAAAGTGTAACTTTACTTTTCTACCTACAAGCAGATTTCCAGTTTGTAGTAATGAGATGAAAAAGTGTGTGTGATCCACTTATCTTTTTGTTGTTCTCATTTACCTTATGTGATGGAAAGTACATGTACTATCAGCCATATCGGCCTTGCAACTGTTTATCTGGATAGATATATGCAATTATGGAATGTTTTTCGCTTTGTTTTCATTTTTACGTCTTGTAAATATTGTTACTTGTCTAATTTTTCATTGTCGCCGACTTTTTACCTAAATGCTAACTTGTACACAATATCACAGGCGATCGTGTACACAGCTTGAAGCGCATAGCTTGGAATTTTCCGTAACCCCAGTCACGGACTATTCCACACCCAGGTATACCAGGTGTATTGATTATCGAAGCAGCTTACAAAGAGGCCACAGTAGTGTAAGCTAGTTTTGTTAGCCAAAACACCTGAACTTGTGAGCATCAGCTACCTACCAGAGACCAAGGTGCATGAATCAGGTGGAACTTAATGCGGCTTACAACATGAGCAACTTAATACCTTGTGCACACGCTGAAGAACCAAGACCGTTTTGAATGCTTTCAAAATATATCATTTTGATATACTGCGTAATGACTTCCAGGTTTATCTTGTACATGTACCATGCTTGTTTGATCACAGTATGGTAGAGATCACACATGTGATTTCCTTAAGAGTTACGTCTTAAAATAACTGGTTAATAAATCCAATATTTAAGTGTTTCTTGAAAAAAAAAAAACTGAAGTCTGCAACATGCAAAAGTCATTTGTTGAAATTGAATTGCCAAGTTGGTTAGGCTACTTGATATACACCCACAATGTTAGGATATCATTACTTAAAATTTTCGGAAGGCTGTACACGATCTTACCTGATTCTTTTCACAAGACTTTTGGGTACATTTCAACTTCACAAATGTATATAATACAGTTTACTCTACGTGACGTGTGCAACATTTCATAGAACATTTTAATTTTGAAGCAATATCAGTGATTTTTTCTGATGTAGCTATCATGTTTCTACCCAGTACAACAAAATTTCTCAACTTAGAAAGTTGAAATTTAGCATAGATTTCAAGTGGTTCAGACATGCACAAAAATGTTTAACTTGCTTAATTTTTGCTGGACCCCCACCAGGACTTCGTCCCTGGACCCCACAAGGCGCAAAGCAATCGAATGATGCCTACGGCACAGTGCTAGGTCTGCTGAGAAATCCAGCTACATTGGTTAACTACTAATGTAGTTATCCCCCTGGGAAATTTACATTTTTTTCAGCCACACACAAAGGAAGACAAAAAATTAGTCATGTAACAGAACTCACTGATAGAATTGGCACAGTGTGGAAACATATTGTGAAAGTATGATCTTTAAGTTTCATTCAAAACTATTGTTTGTCTTTCCACATCTTTGCCAGGATGAGCTCATGATGTTATTCTCAGAGGATGAAATAAGATGAAGGTCAATTTATTGATAAGCTTTTACACACCCTAATTTTTTTACACACAGTGCCAAAAAAAAGATACCTGTGGTTATGAAATCGTTGCTGTGGTAATTGAATGTCACCAGGCCAGAACTATGTTTCACTGCCAGCTCGCTCTGTCAGTGTCTTTGTGTAAACTGTTTGCCCTTGTTTATTAGACAGTAATTAGTGTTAAATCAGTGATTCATGGGGGGGGGGAGCTTTTGTTGTTGGCTTGCTGACTTTGTAAATATTTAAGGAAGTTCTCGTACATGTCAGACAAACTCGAATACCCCTGTTTTAACCTCCTCAGGGTGTTTCGAACTCTCTACGTGCGGTGTGTCACTTTAGTTACCCCAATCACTATATCCCTGTTCTGCGGACCTTCCTGCCTCCCAGAGGATGCTCTCAGTTTACCAAACTCAGCTACCAGAGGTCAATCCAAGGTGGGTCCCAGTGGGGACGGTGAGAGTGAATCCAGCGACGGGGAAGAGACAGAAGAGGGGGCCATGGCACTGTTCAAAATGGACTCCTGGCTCCAAATGAAAATGGACATTCAGGTTATTTTACCTGCAGTATTTGTTAAATATTAAATGTTTTCTTTTATTCTTGAAAAAGTATCAACATCCTAACAAATATCTTCATTGTTGAAATGTCCAGGTCTATTTTTTCTTCTGGAAGAGTCATTTCTAAGATACTAGACATTTTCATTTTTTTGTTTGTGTTTGTTGTATGCATCGGATGTCGCAGATCAATTCTCGTCACTCATCAGAACGCTTTGATCCATCATTTTTGGAAATTTCTTCGTTTGCTAAGATGGATTTTCTTTTTAACCTTCATAAGCAAATTTGCTTCTATAGTAAGAAAACTACACCCTTCCATCTTGTCCATCATCTATTACCTATCATACTTCTTTCATTTAATCGCTCCTATAAGAGCGATTAAATCAAAGATGTATGATCCATATTTCGTGGATTTATGGATGTCAAATAACAGAAGCGCACACACCTTACAATTATTTTTCAATTTTATACCCTAAAAAGGAGATTGATCATATCCATTGTGTCATATTATTGGAAATGGATGTCATCTATGTGAAGTCATGGTCAACATGTCATATACCACAGATTACATGGAAAGCTAGCTTTAGAATGATTATTTGGGCCTGCAGTTACAGTGAATCAAGTTTTGACAAAATGCTTCTCACAGTGATTTCAAGTTTTCTTAAACATTACTGTAAATTTAATAGTCAGGTGGCTGAAATTAAATATTTGAACCTGAAGTGGACTACTTTGTGGCACCATGTTCCACAAAGCAATTTCTTCAGACATTACTGTCTTTCAATTGTTGATTTACTAAAATGTATGTATGATTTTCTTCCTTCAAAATATCAGGCTGCAAATTTGATCGTAAGTCTACGGCAGAAGTTTCACACCTTGTTCCTTCGAAGGATGCGAACACCAGCGAAACCGTGGTCTGAAGCAGATGAGGTAAATTCAGAAGTGCACCATAACTTCTGTAAATGGTGTTGGCTCAGCTTGCATTATGAACATGAACTTTAAACCTAGATTAGATATTATTTTGAATCATTTTAATGTCATGAAAGCTTACATGATGACAACTTTGCATGGTATGATCCTCAATAGAAGTTGTACTGTTTGTATTTGCTGACTACCACGTGGTTTTGTTTAGTTGCTTAATTTCTTTGTTCATTGTGAATTGGCTCTTTTGATGCAAGTTGTAACGTAGCAAGTTACTGTAGAACGGACACACAAGTTATTGATGGTCTGTTGTATTGTCCCTAACGTTTATAGTATTCTATACCAATGAAGGTTTTTTTCTGTGTAAGTGTGCATTGGTTATCAAATTAATTATCTGCTGAATGACAATTCCTACCCTGCTTGGTTCCTTCTCTCCTTGAGGGCTGTTTGGTAACATGGAGTTTATGTCTCTGTGGTGTTACGTACCAATGCACTAGCAATGTGTCGCGGAGTAGTTGTTGAATAAGACGTGATTAATGGTGAATGCAAAACAGGTCAGAAATACATTGAGAGGAAAACTTACAGATATAGTTACCTGCTTGCTTGCTTTGCACCTACAATAGGGCATACGTTTTATTTGAAATGTGTTCTAAAATAGGCAGCTTAGAAAGTACACCGAGGAAAGCTTCGTGTGTTGTACTTTCCTTTGGACTTTTGATAAAGATGGGAGGAACATTAGTTTTAGTTACCTAGAGTTATCCAATGGACTGTAAATGTGTCATACCTTTTTTTTCCTTTGAATACATCACTTCCGTGTGATAGCATAATTGTAGTGTTAATGTCATTTTCCAAATTTCAGTCCGTTCTGAGAACCTTAATCACTGTACTTACCAGTGAGGAGCAAGCTCTTGGATTACAGCAACCAGTGGGGGTTGGTCAAAGACCTAAACCCATGGGTGAGATACCAGTGAAAATTTTGTCAGTTACAATTTTTTTTATTTTCACACAAAATTTGTCTACTGATACGATATTGCTATTTTACTCCGAGGTTGCTAGGTATGTTTGTGAACTTTTCACCAAATTATGACAATGCCGTATCCCACAGATTAAGTTTCTATTTGGATTTTGCAAAAAGATTTTGTACTAAATATGTAAGGCTCATTTCAGTCTACATCTAGGTCCCATCACACCATAACTACTGATTAAATTACAAATTTTGGTCATCCTTTCTGATTTTCATTATTTCATGCTGCTGGTAAGATGAAGTTTTTTAAATGAATTAATCTTCACAGCTATGGATAACTTTAACAGCCCACCTCAGAAGTCAGTTGGACATCGCTTACATCAGGTATGTATTATATAGGGTTACGTACTGGTCCTTGAAAAATCTCTAACCTTCAGGTTTTTTCTCATTTTCTCCATTTCAAGGTGAGATGGAGTGGGGGTGGTATGCATTAAGTGGATTAAACCATTGCTGCTTTATTCTTTCTGTTTATTCCTACAGAGAGTCGTGCTAGACAAGCCTTTTGTGTGTTGTTGTTTTTTTAAAGTGCTCTCTTTCACAATTTTTCCTTTGACATCCGCAATTGCCAAAGTATTGGGAGATAACTAGTAAATGAAATAAAATGGAAGTGTCACTGTCTGTTGTACAAGCGGTTGTCCATTTCCTCTTCCGTAACGAATCCACCTCTAAGTTTACAACTTAGGCCCAGTGCAAGGTAACTTACTTGCAGAACCAATGGTTGAGACAAAAACATTTCATAGCTTCATGACCCAATCTTTTGTTTCTGTGCATAACACATTTGGAGCTGTAGATATGGTTTGCATCTTTGATAAATGTCTTTTGAATCAACTGTATGTGTTGTGAATATGTTTTGATTAATGCTGGTAGGTCAATGTTCCTTCATAACTATCAAATATTTGTCCTTGTAGGGAGGACACTTCAGAGGTGGAAGCTGGTATCCAAGGGAGCAGACATCACCTCAGGAGAGGAGAGGAGGGCCACGTAATTACTTCATATCATTGTCTTTCTTTCAAGAAGTGTTATTAATACCAGTCTATATCCCCCGTCTCAAAATAGAAAAGCTATGTTTTGCTTTAAGGAATATGACACTTTGGCATATTGTGGTATAGTTGTACTATCATTATTTGAGACGTCATACATGTTTCAACCTAAATTTGTTACAAGTAAATAGGAAACTGTTCGTACTTAATACCATTGGATGTCATTTTGTGTTGGTACCAACCCATGGTGAAATGATCAATTGGCCATCAGGCACTGTTTGGCCCCCATTCCTCGCTTAGCGAGGCCCATTACCCGGTACCACTTTTTTTACCAAAAGCAGTGCCCATCGTCAGTCATTCTTGAACAGACACTTTCTGCATACCTTATTGAAAAAAATTTTCCCTGTATCCTTTTTTAACACGAAGTGTCCACTGGTTACACCAAAAACAAGAGAACTAGGGCCCTGTGCCACAAAGAGTAAAGATCGATCTTAAGTTTAATTTCTATAGGCCTTTCACATGATAAATCAAACTCAAGATTGAACGTAACTCTTTGTAGAACGGACTGCAGGAGACACTTTTTGACAGAAAGTTGTTTCTGGTTCAGCGAACCTTCTTTCACTCTTGGCGCTGACATAATATTTGTGATTAGCATTGACTGTCTGTAATGTGTTGGTGTTTGCAGAGTGCTAGTGCTTGTTTGTGGGTGTCTCTGTGTGTTGGTGTTTACATTTGTGATTAGCATTAGCTGTCTATAATGTGTCGGTGTTTGCAGAGTGTCTAGTGCTTATTTTTGGGTGTCTCTGTGTGTCGGTGCTTACGTTACATTTGTGATTGGCATTGGCATTGCCCATAATGTGTCGGTGTTTGCAGAGTGTCTAGTGCTTATTTTTTGGGCATCTCTGTGTATTAGTGACCACATGACTGTGATAAAATTGACTCTCTATAATGTGTCAGTGTTAACTGTGTCTTGGTGCCTACTATTGAATACCATGTCAGTGCTCACATTATGTTTGTCATAAAATTGACTGACTATTATGAGCCAGTGCATGCTGTGTGTTTTTTTTCATTGAATATCTCTGTGTTGGTGCCCACAGAGATGTTTATAGTTAGCATTGGCTGTCTATAATGCTCTGATGCTTGCAGCTTGTTTGTGTTAACCATCGGTGGTTTCGAATTAATTGGTGTTTGCTTTCCATTGTCATATGCCATTTTGATGTGTGCTGTATTGCTTCCTGAAGTATGTGTAGATTTTGCACAATTTGTTAGTTTTTACTATTTACCATTTGTTTTGTGTTGTATGTTGTTGTTGTAAGTTTGTCAATGTAACTTGAGGTGGTGTTACCATTACTATCTCCCATTTGCTCTATCCATGTTTTCATTCTTTCTGTTGATGTCATCCCTTCCAGGTTTCAGTCCAAACCAAGGCCACAGAGCCCCCGGTTACCGACCCCCTCGCCAGGGCTTTCATTCACGTGGTATGCCAAGGTCTTTCCCAACTTACAACTCAAGCAATAATAATTCCAACCATTACCAAGGATTCACTGCAGATGGTTTCCACACAGGTGTAGATATCGCCCCTCCGCCAGGTTTTCAGCAACTTAGTGCCAAGCGATGGTCAACGGGAGGTCAAAGTTCAGCACACGATGAACGAGAGCAGTGAGTTTAGTTTTAGTCATAGAGCATGTTGTATTCTCCACTTGTGAAAGACAGCAGAGTAGGGCACAGGTATAATAGATTACTGTTGAGATCATATAAGGCAGTCGTATAGCATATAACTAAAGCAGATCATTCAGATCACACAAGGTAACCTGCAGATTCACATCTTAGACATATACTTAACCCTTGTGTCACTAATTCATTAATTTAGCCATGCTCTAAATTCTCTTGAAGTTAATTCTAGCACAGTGCCCTCTAAAAAGGCTCTAGGCTCACCCTAGTGGGCCTTTTGTTTGTATCTACACAACATGTTTTCCTTCAGCTCTTCATAGGCAACCAAGGATGAAAACCTTTGAGTACTTGTGTGCTTTTTCAATTAATTTAGATATTATTCTAATCTTTGATTCGTTTTCACAATTTCCATAGCTTCTCCAATTTTTTGAGTGAATTTGTTTCAATAGTGTAGTGTGTCACAGTCAATTCAAGACATCATCATAGGGTTGCTATTCTGATCATAAAAGACAATTTGCAGGTGGCAATAGGTAATCAGTTCGTAGAAATTACCTGTGTAGATCATAGCAGGTTATCAGACAGATCACAGAGACCATCGTAAAAGGTAATCATTCAGATTGCGATAGGAAACCTTTCAGATCATTGAACTCATCCGCATAGATTGTAATAGGTAACCATTCAGATCATCGTTCATACTAGGTGGCCATTCAGATCATTGATCGTAATAGGTAACCATTCAGATCATTGATCGTAATAGGTAACCATTCGGATCATTGATCATAATAGGTAACCATTCAGATCATTGATCATAATAGGTAACCATTCAGATCATTGATCATAATAGGTAACCATTCAGATCATTGATCGTAATAGGTAACCATTCAGATCATTGATCATAATAGGTAACCATTCAGATCATTGTTCATAATAGGTAACCATTCAGATCACTGATCATACTAGGTAACCATTCGGATCATTGATCATAATAGGTAATGGTACCATTCAGATCATAGAAGTAGAGTGTGTAGATCATAACACTGAGTTAAAGGAGAAGGGCACCCTGGGAATATCTTTATAAACTATGAAACAGAAAATGTTTGACAAACACTTTTCAAAGGTTCACTAAAAAAATATTGTTCCCTTTCCAAGTTATGCACTTTTGAAATTCAGAGATGGGTGATGCCATTTTTGTCTCAGTTGAAGGTAAAGAGACTTTGGTAAGTCGAGGTATGCTGCCACATAAGTCCTGAAAGCTAAAAATGCATTTCTTTGTTTTTTTTACCTACAATTTCCATGATCAAATTATTAATATTTTGATTTGAATAAATGCATAGCTGTTAAACAATTTGTCAATAAATTAAAAAGAAAAACAAAAGCATTTTAATAACAAGTGGTCAGGTTATAACCTCACAATGTCAGAATGGAAGTATCCTTGATTAATTTTGTATGAACATTCAAATTGCAATATCTTGAAGAGCAAACAACTTATGCACCTGAAATTTGGTGATGGTGATCACCACATGTTAGTCTTCCATTGTACAGTGATGCTTCATTGTCAAAAGATCTTACTTTCATTCTCCTTTAACCATTCATATTGCATAAGACAGATCGTGGTAGTCAATGAGATGTTTTGATCTGATTCCCCAAGAAATCCTTGGTATGAGATGATGAATCATTCTTGCATCATCTGACCACCCACTCTCTGAGAAGGTGACCATCATCATTTCATCCATTCATATTTCCTCATATTCTGCTCTGCCACCATCACAGGTCTCCATCACCATCCTTACACACCTTGCCAAATCCCCGAGCTCGCCCCTTTGATCCTTCGACATTGTGGTTTCCACCAGGTCAGGGTAATCCGGAACCACTCGCCCATTCCACCCCCTCCTACCAGCAGGGTCCTTCGAGCCACATCGGTTTCAGACCAGATCGAGCCAAACAACCAGATTACGTGATCAACAGCGATGATCCCCACTGGGCCTCTTGGCAGCAGCTGGACCACGATGCTCAAAGGTCCATGAGTAACCTGGAGACAAGTGGCTCTAGGATATCTGCATGGACCAGCTCAATCACAGGAACATCTGAAAATTGTAGCATCCCATGGAGCACAGCTGCAACCTTTGGAGAATTTGGAGGGCACTATTAGAGATGGTCTAACTTTTTACACACTTTAAGATTACTCCCTTGAGAGTAAGCCTGTTTTTGTGGGGTTTTTTTCATCGATATTTAGCTACAGATGAAAGCCAAATGAAATTACTGTTCCAAAGAAACATGAATCACTTGATGTTTAAACTGATGTTGTCGGTATTATTGTTTTTCACAGAATTGTTTAAGTCAGTGATTCTTTTCAATCCTCACTGTGTATGCATGAAGATTGAATGCAAAGCACTGATAGTTATAGGTTTAATAACACTGCTGTTTCTTGTAGCCGCATTTGTGAAAAGAATTCCTTTAACTTTTACTTTCTTTTGTCCGTGTCTGAAGGTAAATAAAAAGTAAATCCAATAAGAGAACAAGTTTATGGATATCTCTGATATTGCAGAATGAGAAAGTGTAAATACTGGCTGGTAAAAAAGGTTGTTTTTGTAAACTTAGTAACTTACAGGAGTGTACATTGTTGACATTTCTTACTCTGTATATTTACTTTATTGTTGTGATTTGATCAAGGCTACAGGATGTATCATATTGTGCTCAAACAAACAGTATCATAGAAAACTAATCATCAGAATTAATTTTTATAACGATGAAATGAAGATGAGGATGAGTATCTGCATGTCACTTTTCTTGAGTGATGGTTAGTTCTTTGATTCTTGCTGAATTTTTTTCAAATCAGGGATGTAAATGAAGTCTATGTAAAGCAAATTTCTAGCTGATCAGGTGTGGCACCATTTATATTTGTCGACCTGCACTGAGAGAAACAGTAGCATCAGCATCTTCATCTTATCGACCCAACTGACTGCTACCTGATGCTCTCTTATCTCAGAAATGAATGTAGCCAAGAGAGCAATGCAGCATAAAAATACTTTGCTTTTTTTTTCATGAAAAGAAATACTTTACATTATTTAACCTAGTATTATTCAAAGTTTTCCTGGTGCACTGGCTACAATGAAAATGGCAGCATCATCTGCTAATATACAGAAACATGAAAAGATACATGTACATTAACTGCATATAGCCCCCCCCCATCATCTCCTCCAACCCCCCTTCCCTTACCTGATCTCCATTAGGTGTAAAAGTAGATTATGGGGGTATACCATTTTACAGAAATGGTGTAATTGTTTGTGTTTGTTTGTTTGTTTGTTTGTTTGTTTATGAGTTAACTTATTTATCAAATGTCTGAAATGGTGTAATTGTGCGGTGATTAGGATCCCACTCAGAAGACAGTTGACTGAATTCAATATGCTGAAATGATTCTGAAAATTATCTTTCATTTGGTAACATTTCTATCTTTTTATGAAGAAAAGGCTGAGCTACCACGCTGATGTTTTGCATATCATGGTCCAGTTGACAGAAATCTTCCTCAAAGCAGGGAGGTGCAAGTGTGAATGAGATACAACAGAAGCTCCTTCCTTTGAAATAGCCTAATTCCTGCCAAAATCGCCTCTCTGGTCCACCTTTTACCAATTCAATGGGATTTAAGGGTATTAGGAACTTAATGTAAAAGGTCCCTCTTGTCTACTCCTTTGTAAATTACCAATAGGAAAAAAAATAAAAATTTAGTCTATGGCTATAGCATTGCCAGTCGTTATTCTTAAAAATCAGTTTTCAACTTCCAATGTGGCCCGACGCCTATTGCAATAGAAAAAATTTTATGTTGTGTAACTTACTGAACATTCACACATCCTCTGCAAACTTGCGAGATCAGCGAAAGTTGACAAAATACAACAGTAAAATATTGTCTTATGTCATTTGCTATTATGACAAAGGTTTATGTCTTATTCTTATAAACCAGTCTGTTTGGATTCCAAAGAGATGACCAGTCGTTTTGATTTTTGAAACAGTGGCTTTGAGTTGACTGTTGGCAATGAACCTCACATCAAAGATTTTTCCTACCCAATCCTTTTCAAAGATTATAAGCAGGTGTGAATGAAGATTACTTGCGTGTACCTAGAAGTAAGATACATCACCCAAAAGTAGAACGGCACTCTAAGCTGTTCTTGTCCCTTTATGAATTGAAAGTTATCACACTGTAGAAAATCTAACAGGATTAGCATAGCTTAACCTTTCTGTTGTATCTCCTTCTCAATTACACTTCCCTGCTCAAAGTACAAGAAGTATTACATCACCAGTTTGTCTCACACAAGCCGTTATCTTTTGTGGTAGGGATTGATATTTGTTCCAGTTTTTAATTCTGTGAAAGTCAATCAAATTATTGTTCCCTAATATATCAATTTAATACAACAAATATTTGCAAAATGTGACGTATTGGTATGAACTTTTAGACATTTTTTAGGGAGATATTGCCAATGAGAAAACACAAATTTTGTGCCAAAGATGTCAAAAATTTTTTGCTCTTCTAAATTATGATAATCTTATCATGTTTTAGTGAAAGTTTGAAATAGCCATCCCTGTCAATTGAAAATCTTTAATGTTAAATACTATTTAACAAAACTTACAATCAACAAACACAAACCATTTTGCGTTATATCAATGGATTCCCCAGCAATTTGCTTAGAAGACAGCATTTAGTATGCAAAACAATTTATGGAAATTATCTTAGTATTCATTGTTTTTTGTTTAATGTATTGGTTTCTTTCTGTGTTTTTAGTTTGAAACACTTTAAGAATAATATTCAAATCAGTTCACCAAAGATACACTTCATGATGCAAATTTTTCCTTCTTTTTAATGAAAGATTTAAACCTCTTTTTTTTCTTGCTCCATTTTGGAATTTTAATGAGGTATAATTCATTTTTTAAAAGGATAAATGTGTATGTATGTTACAGAAGAATAAAAGAAAGCATAGGTTTTAACTGAATAGTAAAGACAGTGTTTTCAGACTTGAAAATGAATGCTCAATATTCTTTGAACTTCTACTTTGGAAAATATGTTAAAAGGTTGATATATTCCAAAAAATAAAAAAGATAAATAAAAAGTATTCCAAAAAATCATAGTTGGATTATTTTGCCACTTTAGAAGGTGAAGTACACATGGTAAGAACTTCCATTTCTTCATTATCTTTTTGGTATTTATATTTTGATTGTTTATGAAAAGAAGCAAAGTTGGCTACAGTTTCCTAATGTACTTTGCAATATCCATAAACAGAAATATGAAGAAATGAAATCACTCAATGTAGCTGTGATATCTTTATATGGTTGTCTTGGGATAAGTACATCACCTCTGAAAAAAAAATTAAAAAGAAACTATTAGTCGATGCCCATGAACACACTTTGCAATAGCTGGAATGGATTAAAGGAGAAACTTGCAAAAGCCAATATGGTCAATATGCTATTTTGTGAATTTCATTTGGTCTGACATAATTGTTGTTTAACATTCATTGTATATGTTGAACGACAAAACGTGGCAAGAAAAAGTAATTTTGAGACTGTGTATGATACTTTTAAGATGATGTTACTGGTAGAAAGGATCAATTTCCAATCTGTGCAATCGTGTCGCTGATGTTGAAACGTGGCCAGCACAGGAAAGTTGTTGTTGTTGTTTTTTTTTTTTTCAAATGTCAGTCTAAAAAATAAAGTTCATTCACAAAACAATCAACAGAAGAGTCATGATGCTCATCATGTTGTATGTGACCATGTTGCCAGATCTCATCATGTTGCATGCGACTTGTGTTTAAAATTTGATTTTATGCAGTGTGGCAACTTGGCGCCATGTGTGATAGTGGGCCATATACATAGAGAAGAATACAAGCACTGTAGAGCGAGTTCACTGAATCAGTTGCGATGACATGGGGCCATCCTGTCACAACGCAGCTGTAGTGATTAACCCAAACAATTCGGACAATCTGCCGGTAGGTGTACGATGTGCCGTGCTTTACCCGGATTATGGTGCTCTCCATGGAATCACACCGGCTACTTTGAATGAGCTTCTGGTTCTTGTATTCTTCTCTATGTTGATTTAACAGTGTGACAGTTTTATTCATTGTGACATCCTGCTGTGTCACAACATGTTGATTTGCCGCATCATCATGTATACTTTCCATTTTGTTGAGCGTTGTGTTGACTACCTTCGTTGAGCATATATTTTGTCCTCACTTGCCAACTCAACTTGAATTTGAGTATAAACATATTCCATGATGCTGACTTTAAGAATGTGCATAGTTCACTATTGTACACAGTTTTCTGTAGGAACACGAGAGCGTAGCTTAGCCAGGTTTTTTCATCATTCTTGTATCTACGAGAGAATCTGCTTGTCAAACAGGACAGCTCGATTTACATTATGAACGGCAAATTTAGCAGAGATGGACCAAGACAGAATTTAGTGTCCAAGACCATGTAAACTTCTTTGTGCACAAGAGAAATTTAGGAGTGACATATGTTACTGACCTTGTAGAATGGACATCCAGAGGTGGATTGTAAGATTTGCAACAGTGGAGCCCCTGCAAATTTAAGCAACTCTTTCTCTCTCTGTAGTGAACTAAGCAAGAGTCTTGTCACATAGCACCTAAGTGTTATAAAGTCTTTCAAAGTAAGGTGGAGATAACTCATTTTTCAGTGATTTGGTAATTATTGTAACTCTGCTGTAAGTTGGGAAGGACTGCAGTCAGTAATAACATATACTAGAGTGTTCAGCAAGATTCATAACATTTCGTTTCAGCCTAGGTGCTACCACCTTGAATGACTCTTCAATCTTAA